>CM038671.1:799472969-800186955 GCA_021605145.1 Aegilops bicornis | reverse complement strand
GAGAACTATGTAGACATGACCTAGAACTATTCTTGGTCAATAACCAATAAGCGGAACCTGGATGCCCATATTGTCTTCCTACATATTCTCGAAGATCTTTATCGGTCAAACCAAGCATAACAACATACTTTGTTCCACTTTGTCATCGGTATAGCCATTGCTTGCACGAGATTCGATCGTGGGTGTATCCAATACACCTAGTTCAATCTCGTTACCGGCAAGAATCTCTTTACTCGCTTCGTAATGTACATCATCTCACAACTAACTCCATTAGTTGCAATAGCTTGCAAGGCTTAGGCGTGATGTGTATTACCGAGAAGGCCCATGAGATACCTCTCCAGAGCAATCGGGTGACAAAACCTAATCTCGAAATCTCCTAACCCAACAAGTACCTTTGGAGACACCTGTAGTACTCCTTTATAATCACCCAGCCATTACGTTGTGACGTTTGGTAGTACCCAAAGTGTTCCTCCGGTAAGCGGGGAGTTGCATAATCTCATAGTTATAGGAACATGTATAAGTGTCATGAAGAAAGCAATAGCAACATACTAAACGAATTGCAAGTGCTAGGCTAACGGAATGGGTCATGTCAATCAGATCATTCTCCTAATGATGCCAGATCCCCGTTAATCAAATGACAACTCATGTCTATGAGTTAGGAAACATAACCATCTTTGATTTAACGAAGCTAGTCAAGTAGAGGCATACTAGTGACACTCTGTTTGTCTATGTATTCACACATTGTATTATGTTTCCTGGTTAATACAATTCTAGCATGAATAATAAGCATTTATCATGAAATAAGGAAATAAATAATGAACTTTATTATTGCCTCTCAGGGCATTATTTCCTTCAGCTCCAGCATGAAGCATGAGCAAATCGTCTAGCATTTCATTGCAGTGAGAGAACTTCCCAAAGAGCAAGAAGAAGCCGGAAAAAGTAGCTCCGGCAGCTGATCAAGTATGTACCAGTTTGTCGAACAACATCCTTACGGTACAGTAAGAAGACTCCCAGCGGTGTGAAATTGAGAAGTGTATTTGTTTCGGGAAGATGGACATGAGAAGTCTGTTAAGGCAGAGATACGATGGAGGCATATGTGGTCACCACATTGGGCGCCAGAAAGAGAATGGTTGCAAGGCAAAGCTTTCCGGCAAGGCTTCTTACTGGCCGAAGCCCTCCGAGGATGCAAATCGCACAAGTAACCAAGTGTGAAGCGTATGCCAGTTTCATTCCAAATGTCAGATACAACAACCAAAGCTCAAGCTCTCCGTGACGATCCCTTTATCCTGGCGCGCACCCTTTTCGGTCTGGGGCTCGACATTCTCGGCCCTTTCCCCGGTAAATGCTGTCTGGGAAGAACGCCTTTGAAATACTTTACGTTGCCACATCGACAAGTTCCTATACAAAGTGGTTTCGGAAGTGGAACCAGTGAGGAAAGTGACAGCACAGATAACCAGCAGTCAATGTTCTTTTCAGTCAATTGTTTGCCGTTTTGGGATTCTAACAGAATCATCACCCCAAACAACGACACACCACATGTTCCACGAGCCGCACCTTCATGCAAGATTTTGACGCCCAAGATCTTGGCGCCAAGATCTCGCTTTGCTTCGCTGGTTGCTCATCCGAGAAGCAACGGTCAAGCGAGAGAGAGCAAACGCTGAAGTGCTGCGGGGACTCAAGACCAGAACTTTCGACAAGGCTGCGCAAGTCGCGGAGAAACTCGATCGAGGAGTCTGCGGTGGTTCTTTGGTGCGTATCAAAGATTTGACGCCTAAATCGAGCCAACTGGACCAGTACACCTTCGCTTCCTATTCTATGGAGCAGCAGGGCAGCTTCTCCCCACGGAACTCAGTATACAGGTCACCTCGAAAGTGCTCGCTTGCGCAGTGAGTCTCGAGCAAGAGCAGCTGCGACAAGATGATGCGCTGTACTCACTCGAGGGAAAGAATCGTCTTGAGCCCCAGTCTGTCATGAGCTGCTGGTTACCTGGAAGCAAGCTTTCGCGTCGCTACCATAGCCGCCAAAGTTAATGCGAGAGAAAGCTTTCTCTCGAGGGAAAGGCGTACCTTTGTTCTTCGGGTAACGCTCAATCCGCCAAGAATTCCAACAAGTTGACGCCTTGAAGTGGGAAGGCCCTTATCGAATTGGCTTGAAATTCAGTCACTAGGCCCCGGCTCTCATGTCATGCTTGAGGAAGCGAAGCCAGGCGCTCAGTGAGCAATTCCCTGGAATATAGAGCATCTTTCGCCAAGTTTTTCCCATATATAGGCACAGTTGCGGGATCTGTTAAGCGACTGCACCTTCTTTTTGTACAAATCTTGCCGCTGCTGCATGTAATCCTTTGCACAAAGCCCGGTATGCAGTATCTCCGTGCATCGATTGAAAGCCTATGTGTTGGCGCACAACTTGTCAATACATGCTCTCCATAATCTTATGCATCTGTAAGTTTACTAACATTCTTGTGTGCATCCACACCCGATAAGCAATAACGAGCCACTAGGCTCCATAACTTTATTTTCTTCTTCTTTCTTCTCAAACAAGAAGAAGGTTCATCCACCCTACAAGCTTAACCGGGGGAAGGGAAGAAGATAATGATGTGGGCCACCAGAAGTGTTGCTCTGAGGAACCTGTCACCTTGCCGGGTAATGGACAACAGAAGAAGCTAAGTTGCTGCTAAGTTTAAACGACCAGCTTAAATTTTTAAGTTATCTTCCTCGAGCGATAGTACTTTGTATGGAAAACCTGTCGTAACGGAGGAACCCAGACTCACGACTAGCTTCAGCGCCCTTACTGCTGTTTAGGAAGTCCGCTCAACAACTAAAGTGTGCTGCAGACTAGTTGCGACAAGGTTGCTTGTCGGAGGCGTGCATCGCCCGACAATTCTGTCGTCAAGTTCGCACTCAGCTCGCGGCAAAAGGTGTTACGCACTGACCGAAGTTCCCCCAAAAGCGTAGGGTATAAATATTATACAAGGAAGAAATCGAGTAAAGGAAATAACATTTGCATTCTGATTGCCTAAGATAGTGTATATTACATAATGACTTGTGCGCTGGATCTAATAGATTTTTCGCCCTAAACATGATCTACGCGTAGCGACAAGAGAAAGATAAGCTTGGCGGCCTAGTCGCAGCGATTGCCGCCATCCGGAACGCCTCTTGACTCTCACCCACCTGTCCACAAATAAAAGCGACAAGGGCCTTGAGCGCTTCAATGTCAGGCCGGATGGAGGTAGGGACTTGAGGATCTTTGAGTGAAGTCGGCGCACTTTCGGGTTGCGGAAAGGCCACCTTCATCAACACCTTTCCTGGAAGGAGCCCCGCGCGCCAGACTTAGTAGCGACTCCTCCGGCCAGCCTGCTTTGGGGATCTCCTCCCAGCGAAGTCGTTTGGAGACCCGTCGGCTGTATCGCCTTTGAAGAATAAGCTGAAGCTCGATTACGCTGGGTTGGAGGTTCTCGTCGAGTGGAGTACCCAAGATCCGTCATCCCCAGCTCCATCAGCTCGTGCTTATGGATCTTTGCCGGGCGGTATCCACAAGACCTTCTGTCCCAGCAGTGCATTATGGCTGTCTCGAAGATTGTGCAGGTGGTCATGGCATTCGGCTGAAGCAACGCCAATTCTAAGTGGGTCCTTGATCTTTTCCAAAGCAGGCCCGTTTCAAGCTCGTTCCTTGGCGCCATTCGCGTCTCTCGTTAGGGTGGTCAGCTTCAGCTCCAGATCCACCTTGGCGTCCTTGGCTGTGACGCCGATCTCCTTGATCTTTTCAGCGAAGCGACTTTTGCAGCTTCGCCATGGGTGTGGCGTCCTTCTCATGCTTTCAAGCTTCAACCCGGCGACCTCCTCGGCTGACTTCTTTCACGGAGGGTGGATTCCAGCTGAAGCCACCCCTCGTCTCCAATTCCTTCTTGGCAGCCTCGGCATGTCGCGAGCAGCATCGCTTCGCCTCCTGAAGTGGCCCGGCTCATTGATCTGTTTGCTCGCGCCAAGACGGGCAAGATCTTTCCTCGCCATAGCTTGTCGAGTTGGGATCTTCCGGCTGCGCCCAGCTCACCTTCTGCGCGCTGGAGAGCTTCGCCGGGCGATGCCTCTGCTGCTCCTCGACCTCGCCCTTCTCCAAGATGAAGGCCGTGCGCTCCTCAAAGCAAGCTGCCTCGGCGCCGGGCCTGCACCGCGCTATATCCCGGAGAGTTTCTTTATTGGCGGCGCGGAGGCTCTTCCGCTGGCTGCGTTCTCCAAAGTCAGCTCCCGGCCTCGCGACAAAGCCGCCTCCACGGACTCCAGCTTTGGCTTGCCTGCATGCGGTAGAGACAACAACCTCCTTAGCAATGCTGCTCCTCCTCGGAGGCTCACTGCTGCTGCTGCTCGGAGCATCAACTTAGCGCACAGCCGACGGGCAAGGAGGCAAGTGCCAGTTTCAGCGTCGAAGGTCTCCCTCCTCGGCCGGTGCCACTGGAGCTTGATGCCTGTGGGAGCTTGATAAAGACACCCTCGCCGGCCTTGAGATAGGCGCCGGGCTGGGGCTCTTTGTAGTCTGGTGCGGCATCGGTGGCGTGGGAGGATCGCGGTCGGTGCAGCGCGCTCAAGGCGCTCCCTCGGCCAGGGCTGCCAAGGCGACGATCTGACTTCCTCCCTACTGCAAGGCCAAAGAGCCTTGGCGACCTCCTGCCCGGCGGGCCCGCCATCGCCAACCTCCTCCTCCATGTTGGCGGCGCTGACATTGTCACCGCGAGCGCCCTCCTGCCCGGCAGCCTCGGGCCCATCGGGTCTCCAGCAGATGGATCTGATGATCAAAAGAAGAAAGAACAAGTCAAGCAAATGTTCGAAGAGAAGAACAGAAGAAAAAGAATCCAAGGGATGTTTCCAAAGAAGAAAATCGCCTGCAATGGGATCTGCTGCCGGTCTCCACAACCAGGAGGGTCGTCGGCGCTGGTCCTTGTCGGGAAGCTCCTTGTCGGAGAGGCCTCCCTTGCGGAGAGCGCTCCCTTGGCGGAGAGTTCTCCCTTGGCGGCGAGTTGAAGCAAGCAGTAACTTGGAGTGACCTCCGAAGCTTCCTGATGAGGCTGCTCTGCTCCTACACAATTCAACAAACCAGACATCGCGATGAGAAGCACCCAAGCACGCCTAACCATGAGAAGTATACCAAACACTTACGCTTGGGGCTGCTCTGGTGAAGGGTTGCCGGTCCGGCAAGGGAGTTCAGACGCGTCTCTGTCAGCCATTGGGAATCATCGAGACGACAACCGCCGGGTCTTGGCCCTCTTCGACGCCCTCTCGAGCTAGCGTCCCAAGGAGAAGGTTCAGAGTGAAACTAGTCAGATATAAGATAAAGCAATAAATTGGAAGATTACAAGTAGTAGCGACAAGATCTTACTCTTCCTCTTCTTCCTCGGAGCTGAGGGCAGAGATCAAACTCGCCCGGCGCCATTTAATTGGGGGAGAAGATTCCCTAACGCTTGGCGGGTGCAGGGCTGCGACTCGAAGACCCGCGCCCGTCAGCCGTGGGCGGAATGAGGCACTCCGCAGCAACAAAGTGCTTGCCGTGGTGGAGCACGCCGGATGGCGAGGCGGCTGTTGGACCGTGATGCCACCCCGCCACTTCTCCAATCTTCCGAGGCGTCTCCTTGGCGGGCAGCGGGCTCCCCTGTGGCAAGCTACTTGACGGCGGAGGAGCAGGCGCTGGCAGGCTCGCCGCTCGTTGATCGGCTTGATCTGCTCCTCCTCGGCGACGAACTCCTCTCGGTCGGCAAGGCTTGTCACGCCTCGGCCGCCTCCGCCTCCTCGACAAGAAACTAAAATATGCCGTAAATGTGACAGCAGCTCTGCAGCCTCCTCCAACCTCGTGGCAATGCGCCGCCATCTCGACGATGGTGTTGCGGGTGAGCCGCCTGCTCGTCGGGCGCGGATCGGCACTTCAACCAAGTTGTCGAAGAACTGCTGCACGACGTCGTCGGCGTGGCTCGCCAAGTTGGAACGATTCCATGGGAATCGCGACAACGGCATTATCGCGGATGTCGCTGTCAATGCGGCAAGTTGTTGCACAAGGGCACAACTCCCTCGGCAACATGCACCACCCGGGGTTATCCGCTTCAAAGCTTGAATAACTCCCGCAGCTTGCCGTCAAGCTCCGGGGTAGTAAAATTCCAATTCAGACCGGGCGCAGCTCTCATGATGTCCGCCGCTCGAATTCCCAAGTAGGCCACCCTCTCTCCTGCAAGGGCGCAATGCGCGCTGGCGAAGGAAGTCCACGCCATCGCTCCCTACGGCAAGCGCTGCTTGTCGGAGACGCAAATCCTAGTCACGGCAATCTTCAACTTGTCGCCCTCCGCGCCAAGTTGCTCCAATCGCTGCCGCGAACTATGGGGGTCTCGGGCGCAGGGCGGTGAAAGGCTGTGGCTCCTCCTCTAAGATCCTACACCAGTCAGCTCTCCACTCCTCCCACTTGCTACGCAACCTCCGTCAAGATACGCTTCCTTCTTGCCGATCCTAGAGGTCCATGCAATTCCTCCGACAAGCGGCTCTCCTCTCTACTGGGGTGAGAAGTAATGGCGGAAGAGTGCGACGCTTGATGGACCCGACAAAGTTCTCGCAGAGGTGTGCGAAAACGGACATCGTGAGGATGGCGTTGGGGTGAAGTCAAGGAGGCGGAGGCCATATGTGTTCATGACATCGCCACAGAAGAATTAGAAAAGAGCGGGCAGAGCCCGCGATGGAAGAAAATCGCGAAAAGGGGTACCCGATGGAGACTTTATCGGACGTGGCGGGCGGAGATCACCGTGCGTCTTGGAGTGCGCCCGCGTCGCCGTCGACCAGAAAAGGTAGTATAGCTCCCGCAGCTCCTTCCTGTCGAGCAGAGGATCGAAGAGGGCCCGCTCCTTCCGCAGCGCCGCGAGCCGCTGCGCCTCGGCCAATTTCACGCCTTTTCCCTTGTCGGCCTTCGGAGCCATGAGGAGAGGTGGTGGAGGAAGTCAACGGCGTTGGTGGCGCCGGTGGCAATGGAGGGGGCGGAGCGTTGCTCTCTTTGGGCTCGAGGAGAAAGGGGAAAGCGACGGGTTTCGATGTGGACAGCAATGGCAAGTGGGCGCCCTGCGCTGTTCCCCCTGCTTATAAAGGGAGAGGGACGGGCGTTACGATTTTTCCCATTAAAGAAAGCCCCACGATCTCCCCAGCACGACGCCACGTCCGTGCGTGCCGCTCGTGGGAGACGTGGTGGGTCCAGCGCGAGTAATGGCGCAATCTGCACTACGCGTCTGCAGCATCGCTTTTGGGCCTGGCCCAACAGAGCTTGGCGCCGTGGTGTGGCCCAGTCCGGGGCTCCTGTCGGTGTACTAGAGTAGGGTACCCTAGTATCCCGAACTGCGTGCACCGGACAGTTGCAGCACTCGCGGCGGGCTGACTTGGTGACCGCCAAGATCCTCAACAGCTCCTTTGGAACCATTCAAGAACAAAGTAATCAAGACCCGGCGTAGAGGAGCTTGCCGGGAAGGCCACTCAGGGCACGAAGGAACAAGACCCCGGCAAGAGGAGCTTGCCGAGGGCTTGGTGGGCGCCAAGCCCCGAGCGAGACAAGGTTTCTGCTAAGCGCAAGGCGCTTGCCGGGCTGGCAACCTCTCTTCATCCTCGCTCCAGCTCATCCGCCAACGTGTCGCCACGGGCTTCCCGTAAACGCGTGTCGACGGGCTGCCAGCAGCCAGCGGGAGCAGCGATAAGTGGCGCCGACGAGCTACCATCGTGGCAAACGGAGGCGCGACGGTCCCTCGTTACACTGTTCAGCGACCGAGACGGGCATTAATGATTCTTGTCCCTTGCCGTCGAGTTAGGGTATATATCATCTGTACACTATACAAAGCGGTGTACCAACTTACGTTTTACTATCTTACCCTTGTCTACTTGCCACATGTGGTGACCCCTTGTGCCTATAAAAGGAGGCCCAAGTGCAACGTGAAAGGGTTCGGTCCAGCTCGGCTTAGTTCATCATACTCATACGAGACCACACTCAGGCTAGGTTTTGTAGCTCCCATTGCTCCCTAGCAAGAACACAATATAATCCACAAAGCAGCAGTAGGAGGTTATCTCTCCAGAGAGCTCCGAGCTGGGTAATCTGCTCGTGTGCATCGCCTCGATCCGCTCTTTGTGCAATCTCCGCCCTCCGAACCACAAGGGACCCAGGTCCCGTAGGGTGTTCGTGGGACACGATCAGCTTCCCGACACGAGGGTTTATTTGCAAGTGGCATAAAAAATAGAAGACCCAGTTGCCATAGTCAAGGGTTGACTTGAAAGTGGCATAAAACAAAAGATCCAGTTGCAAGTCGAGGGTCCATATGCAAGTGGCATCAAACAAAAACCTAGTTACAAAGTCAAGGCTTCACTTGCAAGTGGAAAATGAAACAAAAATATGGTGCCACGATTGCAAGTCAATGGTGGACTTGCAGCTGGGGATATTGCACTGGGAGGCATGAAAAGTTTACCAACAAGGTTTCATCCATGCGAAAAACATGTTGAAGCTCTCGCTGTTGCCAGCATCGCAATGAGCAAAGCAAACTGCACACACCATCCTAGTTCATAGCAAAAAGAACAAAAAAAATAGATAGGACCTTCAAAAAATATTTTTCAAACAGAAAAACAAACATATAGATAAAAAGATGTCGTACTAGCATTTCAGGATGCTAAAAAACATCTTGATAATAACCTATAAAAACTGCATCAGCCTAGTAATTGAGGGGTGCTTCGTACTGATGCTTACGCTGTCAGAAAATGTTGTTAGACCACTAGTAAATAAAACTCCTGTAATGTTTTCAGTTTATGTGATTATCATTTCCCTATGCATTATTATTCATTTATAGTTACCCAACTGCAAAAATCCAAAACAGAAAACACAGGAAAAAAATCCACTGCTTCTTCCTTCCTCATCATGATTAAATACAACACCCTCTGCTGCTTCAGCTTGATCTCCAACAAAAAACCTCCACCAAACAGCACACAAACGCTTTGGTGATACATCCAGTCATGAGAAAACAACAAGCTCCCATGGCCAAGGTTGACGTCCTTGATGAACTTCCTGTCATCGCCACCAATGCGTGTGGTGTCATGCCCAATGAGAACATCCACAACGTATCGGTGGTCATGAGCTTTGAAGTTCAAGAACCCACCGGCAAACTTCTGTGGGAAATGCTCCATGGCAGAGCATGGGAGTCTCTGAAAAATGCATATCAACTAGAGCACACAAAAACACATGTACAAAGTAAGTTGGCAAGAAAAGTTTATCACAAGGTTTCGCCATCATCCCGGCGCTTATCCATGACGCAGGAGGGAGTAGTTCACCCTCGGGCTGAGGGTATGTACCAGTAGCTATGCGTTTGATCTCTCTCTCTCTTGTGTTCTCTCTATGGCACGATCTTGATGTATCGCGAGCTTTGCTATTATAGTTGGATCTTATGATGTTTCTCCCCCTCTACTCTCTTTGTGATGGATTGAGTTTCCTCTTGCAATTATCTTATCGATTGAGTCTTTGATTTGAGAACACTTGATGTATGTCTTGCCGTGTTTATCTGTGCTGACAATGGATATCACGTGCCACTTGATGTATGTTTTGGTAACCAACTTGCGGGTTCCGCCCATGAACCTATGCATAAAGGGGTTGGTACACGCTTTTCTTGACTCTCCAGTAGAAACTTTGGGGCACTCTTTGAAGTACTTTGTGTTGGTTGGATGAATCCGAGATTGTGTGATGCATATCGTATAATCATGCCCATGGATACTTGAGGTGACAAGGGAGTATTTAGGTGACATTAGGGTTTTGCTGATTTGTGTCTTAAGGTGTTATTCTAGTACGAACTCTTGAATAGATTGATCCGAAGAATAACTTTGAGGTGGTTTCAGACTTACCATAATCCCTACGCTTGTTCTCCGCTATTAGTGGCTTTGGAGTGACTCTTTGTTGCATGTTGAGGGATTGTTATATGATCTATCTATGTTATTATTGTTGAGAGAACTTGCACTAGTGCAAGTATGAACCCTATGCCTTGTTTCCTACCATTGCAATACCGTTTATGCTCACTTTTATCATTAGTTACCTTGCTGTTTTTATATATTCAGATTACAAATACCTATATCTACCATCCATATTGCACTTGTATCACAATCTCTTCGTCAACTAGTGCACCCATACAATTTACCATTGTATTGGGTGTGTTGGGGACACAAGAGACTCTTTGTTATTTGGTTGCAGGGTTGCTTGAGAGACCATCTTCATCCTACGCCTCCCACGGATTGATAAACCTTAGGTCATCCATTTGAGGGAAATTTGCTACTGTCCTACAAACCTGTGCACTTGTAGGCCCAACAACGCCCTGCAAGAAGAAGGTTGTGTAGTAGACATCGACCCTCGTGGATGTTGATAGCGAGCCCGCAGGAAGAGAGAGTTCCTCAAGGAGATGTGGTATGCTCCTATAATACCACGGTTGAAACGACTGCTCGTAAACAAAGAGCATGCCAAGTTGATGCGATGGCACAGTGAGGACCGTGAAGAAAGACGGGAAGTTGAGAGCACCCGCTTATGGGTCACAAAGGAGAAAAATCAAGAGAGAGTACTAGGCTGAGTTTGCATGTGACCCAATGAACGTATGGTTTGGTTTAAGCGCGGATGGCATTAATCCTTTCGAGGAGCAGAGCAGCAATCACAGGAGCTGTCCCGTGACTCTATGTATGTATAACCTTCCTCCTTGGATGTGCATGAAGCGGAAGTTCATCATGATGCACTTTCATCTAAGGCCCTAAGCAACCGGCAACGACATTGATGTGTACCCTAAGGCCATTATTTGAAGAACTTTTACAGCTGTGGAATGGAAACGGTAAGTGCGTGATGAGAACAGACAGGAGGAATTTAACCTACACGCATTGCTGCTTGTAACCATCAACAATTGGCCCTCTCTCAAGAATCTTTCGTGATAGACAAACAAGGGATACCACGATGCACGCACCGCTTAGCCGACACCGAAAAGTATACACCGAAGCTGCAGGAAGAATGTGTACCGGGCCATCATCAATTTCTTCCGACCAACCATCAATGTCGAAAAGAAAGGCCATCATCAATTTCAAAGGCGAGGCAGATCACCGAAGCAGCCCGCCATGCGCATCGGTGATCACGCATTTGCTATGGTCAATGATTTACAAGTAATCTTTGGAAAAGGGTCCCATGACTAGCTATTTGATAACGCCCATTTTGCATCATGCTTTTATATCAATATTTATTGAATTATGGGCTGTTATTACACATTCTATCTCAATACTTAAGGCTATTCTCTCTTATTTTACAATGTTTACAATGAAGAGGGGGAATGCCGACCGCTGGAATTCTGGGTGGAAAAGGAGAAAACATTAGAAACCTATTCTGCACCGCTCAAAAATCCTGAAACTCCACGAAACGTGTTTTTGGAATTAATAAGAATTATTGAGCGAAGAATACATCAGGGGCCCACACCTGGCCAGAGAGTGGGGCGCGCCCACCCCTACCGGTGCGCCCCTATCTCCTGGGCCCCCGGTGGCCCCCCGTGTCCATCTTCGCTATATGAGGGCTTTTACCCTGAAAAATCATGGGCAAGCTTACGGACGAAACTTCGCCACGAGGCGGAACTCTTGGCGGAACCAATCTAGAGCTCCGGCAGAGCTGTTCTCGCCGGGGACACTTCCTCCAGAGGGGGGAAATCATCACCATCGCTATCACCAACGCATCCTCTCATCGGGAGGGGTCAATCTCCATCAACATCTTCACCAGCACCATCTCCTCTGAAAACCCTAGTTCATCTCTCTTGTATCCAATATTGTATCAAAACCATAAATTGGTACTTGTGGGTTGCTAGTAGTGTTGATTACTCCTTGTAGTTGATGCTAATTGGTTTACTTGGTGGAAGATCATATGTTCAGATCCTTAATGCATATTATTACTCCTCTAATTATGAACATTAATATGCTTTGTGAGTAGTTACGTTTGTTCCTGAGGACATGGGTGAGGTTTTGCTATTAGTAGTCATGTGAATTTGGTATTCGTTCGATATTTTGATGAGATGTATGTTGTCTTTTCCTCTAGTGGTGTTATGTGAACATCGACTACATGACACTTCACCATTATTTGGGCCTAGAGGAAGGCATTGGGAAGTAATAAGTAGATGATGGGTTGCTAGAGTGATGTGCTTAAACCCTAGTTTATGCGTTGCTTCGTTAGGGGCTGATTTGCATCCATATGTTTAATGTTGTGGTTAGGTTTACCTTAATACTTCTTTTGTAGTTGCGACGCTCCAATAGAGTTAATCATAAGTGGGATGCTTGTCCAAGTAAGGGCAGTACCCAAGCACCGTCCACCCACATATCAAATTATCAAAGTACCTAACGTGAATCATATGAACGTGATGTTGAAATATGCCCTAGAGGCAATAATAAAAGGATTATTATTATATTTCCTTGTTCATGATAATTGTCTTTTATTCATGCTATCATTGTATTATCCGGAAATCGTAATACACGTGTGAATACTTAGACCACAACATGTCCCTAGTGAGCCTCTAGTTGATTAGCTCGTTGATCAATAGATAGTCATGGTTTCCTGACTATGGACATTGCATGTCATTGATAACGGGATCACATCATTAGGAGAATGATGTGATGGACATGACCCAATCCTAAGCATAGCACAAAGATCGTGGTAGTTCGCTTGCTAGAGCTTTTCCAATGTCAAGTATCTTTTCCTTTGACCATGAGATCGTGTAACTCCCGGATACCGTAGGGAGTGCTTTGGGTGTACCAAACGCCACAACGAATCGGGTGGCTATAAAGGTGCATTACAGGTATCTCCGAAAGTGTCTGCTGGGATGACACGGATCGAGATCGATTTGTCACTCCGTATGACGGAGAGGTATCTCCGCCCACTCGCTAATGCATCATCATAATGAGGCCTCAAAGTGACCAAGTGTCCGGTCACGGATCATGCATTACGGTATGAGTAAAGTGACTTGCCGGTACCCGAGATTGAACGAGGTATTGGGATACCGACGATCAAATCTCGGCAAGTAACGCATCGATTGACAAAGGGAATTGTATACGGGTTGCTTAAATCCTCGACATCGTGGTTCATCCGATGGGATCATCGAGGAGTATGTGGGAGCCAACATGGGTATCCAGATCCCGCTGTTGGTTATTGACCGGAGAGCCGTCTCGGTCATGGCTGCATGTCTCCCGAACACGTAGGGTCTACACACTTAAGGTTCGGTGACGCTAGGGTTGTATGCATATGAGTATGCAGCAAACCAAAAGTTGTTCGGAGTCCGGAAGAGATCCCGGACGTCACGAGGAGCTCCGGAATGGTCCGGAGGTAAAGAATTATATATGGGAAGTCGAGTTTCGGCCATCGGGAAAGTTTCGGGGTCCACCGGTATTGTACCGGGACCACCGGAAGGGTCCCGAGGATCCACCGGGTGGGTCCACCTATCCTGGAGGGCCCCATGGGCTGAAGTGGGAGGGGAACCAGCCCCTAGTGGGCTAGTGTGCCCCCCCTGGGATCCCTCTCACGCCTAGGGTTGGGAACCCTAGGGAGGGGCGCCCACTTGCCTTGGGGGCACTCCACCCCTTGGCCGCCGCCCCTAGAGATCCCATCTCTAGGGCCGGCGCCCCTGGGATCCCTATATAAAGAGGGGGTGGGAGGGCAGCCGCACCTACACCCCGGTGCCTCCCTCCCTCCTCGCTACACCTCCTCTTCCCGTGGTTGCTTGGCGGTTCGCCGGAGTTCTCGCTGCATCCACCACCACGCCGTCAGGTTGCTGGATCTTCATCAACCTCTCCTTCCCTTGCTGGATCAAGAAGGAGGAGAAGTCACGCTGACCGTGACGTGTGTTGAACGCGAAGGTGCCGTCTGCTCGGGCGCTAGGATCTCCTGTAAGTGATTTGGATCACGACACGAACGACTCTCAACCCCGCTCTTCTTGAACGCTTCCGCACGCGATCTACAAGGGTATGTAGATGCACTTCCTCTCTCGTTGCTAGATGAACTCATAGATTGATCTTGGTGAACGAGGAATTTTTTTATTTTATGCAACGCTCCCCAACAGTGGCATCATGAGCTAGGTCTATGCGTAGTTCTCTATTGCACGAGTAGAACACAAATCTGTTGTGGGCGAGATCTTGTCAACTTGCTTGCCACTACTAGTCTTATTTTGCTTCAGCGGTATTGTGGGATGAAGAGGCCCGGACCGACCTTACACGTACGCTTACGTGAGACAGGTTCCACCGACTGACATGCACTAGTTGCATAACGTGGCTAGCGAGTGTCTGTCTCTCCCACTTTAGTTGGAGCGGATTTGATGAAAATGGTCCTTATGAAGGGTAAATAGAAGTTGACAAAATCACGTTGTGGTTATTCGTAGGTAAGAAAACGTTCTTGCTAGAACCCAATTGCAGTTATTTAAAAGATGCAACAACAATTAGAGGACGCCTAACTTGTTTTTGCAGCAATTGCTATGTGATGTGATATGGCCAAAAGTTGTGATGAATGATGAATGATATATTGTGATATATGAGATCATGTTCTCATAATAGGAATCACGACTTGCATGTCGATGAGTGTGACAACCGGCAGGAGCCATAGGAGTTGTCTTAATTATTGTATGACCTGCGTGTCAATGATTTAACGCCATGTAATTACTTTACTTTATTGCTAAACCGTTAGCCATAGTAGTAGAAGTAATAGTTGGCGAGCAACTTCATGGAGACACGATGATGGAGATCATGGTGTCATGCCGGTGATGAATATGATCATGGAGCCCCGAAGATGGAGATCAAAGGAGCTATATGATATTGGCCATATCATGTCACTACTATATAATTGCATGTGATGTTTATTATGTTTATGCATCTTGTTTACTTAGAACAACGGTAGTAAATAAGATGATCCCTTATAATAATTTCAAGAAACTGTTCCCCTAACAATGCGCCTGCTAAATTTCGTCAAGCTTCAAGCACCACGTGATGATCGGGTGTGATAGATCCTTACGCTCACATACAACGGGTGTAAGACAGTTTTACACATGCAAAAACACTTAGGGTTAACTTGACGAGCCTAGCATGTACGCAGACATGGCCTCGGAACACACGTAGACCAAAGGTCGAACATGAGTCATATGGAAGACACGATCAACATGGAGATGTTCACCGATGATGACTAGTCCGTCTTCACGTGATGATTGGACACGACCTAGTCGACTCGGATCATGTAACACTTAGATGACTAGAGGGATGTCAAATCTGAGTGGGAGTTCATTAAATAATTTGATTAGATGAACTTAATTATCATGAACTTAGTCTAAAATCTTTTGCAAAATATGTCTTGTATATCAAATGGCCAACGCTCATGTCAACATGAACTTCAACGCGTTCCTAGAGAAAACCGAGCTGAAAGATGATGGTAGCAACTATACGGACGGGGTGCGGAACCTGAGGATCATCCTCATAGCTGCCAAGAAAGCATGTGTCCTAGAAGGACCGCTAGGTGAAGCACCCATCCTGCAGAACCAAGACGCCATGAACGCTTGGCAGTCACGTGCCGATGATTACTCCCTCGCTCAGTGCGGCATGCTTTACAGCTTAGGAACCGGGCTCCAAAAGCTTTTTGAGCAACATGGAGCATATGAGATGTTCGAGGAGCTGAAAATGGTTTTCCAAGCTCATGCCCGGGTCGAGAGATATGAAGTCTCCGACAAATTCTATAGTTGTAAGATGAAGGAAAACAGTTCTGTCAAGGAGCACATACTCAAAATGTCCTGGTTTGCACAACCGCGTGTCCCAGCTGGACATTAACCTCCCGGACGAGGCGGTCATTGATAGAATCCTTCAACCGCCCCACCGAGCTACAAGAGCTTTGTGATGAACTACAATATGCAGGGGATGGTGAAAACTATTCCTGAAGTATTTTCAATGCTCAAGTCAGCAGAGGTAGAAATCAAGAAAGAACATAAAGTGTTGATGGTCAATAAAACCACCAAGTTCAAGAAGGGCAAGGGTAAGAAGAACTTCAAGAAGGACGGCAAAGATGTTGCCGCTACCTGCAAGCCAGCTTGCCGAAGAAGTCAAAGAATGGACCCAAGCCTGAGACTGAGTGCTTTATTGCAAAGGGAAGGGTCACTCGAAGCGGAACTGCCCCAAATACTTAGCAGACAAGAAGGCCGGCAACACTAAAGGTATATTGGATATACATGTAATTGATGTGTACCTTACCAAAGATCAGAAGTAACTCCTGGGTATTTGATACCGTGTCGTTGCTCACATTTGTAAATCGACAGCAAGAGCTGCGAATAAGCGGAGACTGGCGAAGGACGAGGTGACGATGCGCTGGGAATGGTTCCAAGGTCGATGTGATCGCCGTCGGCACGCTACCTCTACATTTACCTACGGATTAGTTTTAAACCTCAATAATTGTTATTTAGTGCCAAGTTTGAGCATGAACATTGTATCTGGATCTCGCTTAATGCAGATGGCTACTCATTTAAATCCGAGAATAATGGTTGTTCTATTTATATGAGAGATATGTTTTATGGTCATGCCCCGATGGTCAATGGTTTATTCTTAATGAATCTCCAACGTAATGTTACACATATTCATAGTGTGAATACCAAAAGATGTAAAGTTGATAACGATAGTCCCACATACTTGTAGCACTGCCGCCTTGGTCACATTGGTGTCAAGCGCATGAAGAAGCTCCATGCTGATGGACTTTTAGAGTCTCTCGATTATGAATCATTTGGACACATGCTAACCATGCCTCATGGGCAAAATGACCAAGACTCCGCTCTACGGAATAATGGAGAGAGCAACCAACTTATTGGAAATCATACATACCGATGTGTGTGGTCCAATGAGCGCCGAGGCTCACGGAGGATATCGTTATGTTCTCACTCTCACTGATGACTTAAGTACATATGGGTATGTCTACTTGATGAAACACAAGTCTGAGACCTTTGAAAAGTTCAAGGAATTTTAGAATGAAGTAGAGAATCAACGTAATCGAAAAATAAAGTTCTTACGATCAGATCATGGAGGAGAATATTTAAGTCACGAATTTGGTACGCACTTAAGAAAATGTGGAATCGTTCCACAACTCACGCCGCCTGGAACACCTCAGCGTAATGGTGTGTCCGAACATCGTAATCGCACTCTATTAGATATGGTGCGATCTATGATGTCTCTTACCGATTTACCGCTCTCATTTTGGGGATACGCTCTAGAGACAGCTACATTCACTTTAAATAGGGCTCCGTCTAAATCCGTTGAGACGATTAATCGTATGAATTATGGTTTGGAAAGAAACCTAAGCTGTCATTTCTAAAAGTTTGGGGATGCGATGCTTATGTCAAGAAACTTCAACCCGAAAAGCTCGAACCCAAGTCGAAAAATGCGCCTTCATAGGATACCCTAAGGAAACCATTGTGTATACCTTCTACCATAGATCCGAAGGCAAGATCTTTGTTGCCAAGAACGGATCCATTCTGAAAAAGTGTTTCTCTCGAAGGAGTAAGTGGAGGAAAGTAGAACTCGATGAAGTACTACCTCTTGAACCGGAAGGTAGTGCAGCTCAGGAAAATGTTCCTGTGGTGCCTACACCGACTGGAGAGGAAATTAATGATGATGATCAAGGTACTTCGGATCAAGTTGCTACTGAACTTCGTAGGTCCACAAGGACACGCTCCACACCAGAGTGGTATGGCAACCCTGTCCTGGAAATCATGTTGTTAGACAACGGTGAAACTTCGAACTATGAAGAAGCGATGGCGGGCCCAGATTCCAACAAATGGCTTGAAGCCATGCAATCCGAGATAGAATCCATGTATGAAAACAAAGTATGGACTTTGACAGACTAGCCCGATGATCGGCGAGCGATAGAAAACAAATGGATCTTTAAGAAGAAGACGGACGCGGATGGTAATGTTACCATCTATAAAGCTCGACTTGTCGCTAAGGGTTATCGGCAAGTTCAAGGGGTTGACTACGATGAGACCTTCTCTCCCGTAGCGAAGCTGAAGTCCGTCCGAATCATGTTAGCAATTGCCGACATCGTGATTATGAGATATGGCAGATGGACGTCAAAACGGCATTCCTTAACGGCTATCTTAAGGAAGAACTGTATATGATGCAGCCGGAAGGTTTTGTCGATCCTAGGAATGCTAACAAGGTATGCAAGCTCCAGCGATCCATTTATGGGCTGGTGCAAGCATCTCGAGTTGGAACATTCGCTTTGATGAGATGATCAAAGCGTTTAGTTTATGCGCACTTATGGAGAAGCCTCATGCTTACAAGAAAGTGAGTGGGAGCTGTGTAGCATTTCTCATATTATATGTAGATGACATACTTTTGATGGGAAATGATATAGAACTTTTGGACAGCATTAAGGCCAACTTGAATAATCGCTTTTCAATGAAGGACCTTGGAGAAGCTGTTACATATTAGGCATCAAGATCTATAGGGATAGATCGAGACGCCTCATAGGTCTTTCACAAAGCACATACCTTGATAAGATTTTGAAGAAGTTCAAAATGGATCAGTCCAAGAAAGGGTTCTTGCCTGTATTGCAAGGTGTGAGATTGAGCTCGCTCAATGCCCGACCACGCATAAAAGATACGTAAGAGATGTGTGTCATCCCCTATGCCTCGCCATAGGATCTATTATGTATGCCATGCTGTGTACCAGACCTGATGTAAACCTTGCCATAAGTTTGGTAGGAAGGTACAAAGTAATCCCGCAAGGAACACTGGACAGCGGTCAACAATATCCTGAAGTACCTGAAAAGGAAAAAGGAAATGTTTCTCGTTTATGGAGGTGACGAAGAGCTCGTCGTAAAGGGTTACGTCAACGCTAGCTTCGACACAGATCTGGATGACTCTAAGTCACAAATCGGATACGTGTATATGTTGAATCATGGAGCAGTAAGCTGGTGCAGTTGCAAGCAGAGCGTCGTGGCGGGATCTACATGTGAAGCGGAGTACATGGCAGCCTCGGAGGCAGCACATGAAGCAATATGGATGAAGGAGTTCATCATCGACCTAGGAGTCATACCCAATGCATCGGGGCCAATCACTCTCTTCTGTGATAACACCGAGCTATTGTTTTGCCAAGGAGCCCAGGTTTCACAAGAAGACCAGGCACATCAAGCGTTGCTTCAACTCCATCCGTGAAAATGTTCAAGATGGAGACATAGATATTTGCAAAGTACATACGGATCTGAATGTCGCAGATCCGCTGACTAAACCTCTTCCGCGAAAGCAAAACATGATCAACACCGTAACTCTATGGATGTTCGATTCATCACACTGTAACTAGATTATTGACTCTAGTGCAAGTGGGAGACTGTTGGAAATATGCCCTAGAGGCAATAATAAAAGGATTATTATTATATTTCCTTGTTCATGATAATTGTCTTTCATTCATGCTATAATTGTATTATCCGGAAATCGTAATACACATGTGAATACTTAGACCACAACATGTCCCTAGTGAGCCTCTAGTTGATTAGCTCATTGATCAATAGATAGTCATGGTTTCCTGACTATGGACATTGCATGTCATTGATAACGGGATCACATCATTAGAGAATGATGTGATGGACAAGACCCAATCCTAAGCATAGCACAAAGATCATGTAGTTCGCTTGCTAGAGCTTTTCCAATGTCAAATATCTTTTCCTTAGACCATGAGATCGTGTCTCCCGTGATACCATAGGAGTTCTTTGGGTGTACCAAACGTCACAACGTAATCGGGTGGCTATAAAGGTGCACTACAGTATCTCCGAAAGTGTCATTGGGTTGACACGGATCGAGATCGATTTGTCACCCGTATGACGGAGAGGTATCTCTGGGCCCACTCGATAATGCATCATCATAATGAGCTCAAAGTGACCAAGTGTCCGTCACGGATCATGCATTATGGTACGAGTAAAGTGATTTACGCGTAACGAGATTGAACGAGGTATTGGGATACCGACGATCGAATCTCGGGCAAGTAACGTACCGATTGACAAAGGGAATTGTATATGGGGTTGCTTAAATCCTCGACATCGTGGTTCATCCAATGAGATCATCGAGGAGTATGTGGGAGCCAACATGGGTTTCCAGATCCCGATGTTGGTTATTGACCGGAGAGCCGCCTCGGCCATGATCAAGCATGTCTCCGAGCCTGTAGGGTCTACACACTTAAGGTTCTGTGATGCTAGGGTTGTATGAATATGAGTATGCAGCAAACCAAAAGTTGTTCGAGTCCCGATGAGATCCCGGAAGTCACGAGGAGTTCCGCATGGTCCGGAGGTAAAGAATTATATATGGAAGTCGAAGTTTCGCCATTGGGAAAGTTTCGGTCCACTGACAGTTGTACCGGACCACCTGAAGGGTCCCGGGTCCATCCATTGTACTGACCACTCAAGGGTCCCTGGTCCACCGGTGGGGCCACCTATCCCGGAGGGGCCCATGGGCTGAAGTGGAGGGTAACCAGCCCCTAGTGGGCTGGTGCGCCTCGGCCCCCTCTGCGCCTAGGGTTGGGAACCCTAGGGAGGGGGCGCCTGCTGCCTTGGGGGCACTCCACCCCCTTGGCCGCCCCCCCTGCAGATCCCATCTCTAGGGCCGAGCCCCCCGGGATCCCTATATAAAGAGGGGGGTGGGAGGCAGCCGATCCTACACCCTCGGCGCCTCCCTCCTCCCCCGCTACACCTCCTCCTCCCGTGAGTTGCTTACGGCGGGTTCCCTGCCGAGTCTCACTGCATCCACCACCACGCCTGTCAGGTGCTGCTGGATCTTCATCAACCTCTCCTTCCCCCTTGCTGGATCAAGAAGGAGGAGACGTCACGCTGACCGTACGTGTGTTGAACGCGGAGGTGCCATCTGTTCGGCGCTAGGATCTCCGGTGATTTGGATCACGACGAGAACGACTCCCTCAAGCCCGTTCTCTTGAACGCTTCCGCATGCGATCTACAAGGGTATGTAGATGCACTTTTCTCTCTCGTTGCTAGATGAACTCATAGATTGATCTTGGTGAACGTAGAAAATTTTTATTTTATGTAACGTTCCCCAACACGTGATGAAACCTAGCTTGACGATAATTCCCATGTGTCCTCGGGAGCTCCTTTCTCATTATAAGAAATTGTCCAGGCTTATCGTTTGCTACATAAAGTATTGGGCCACCTTGCTGCACTTTATTTATTTTCATTGCTTGTTACTTGTTCCAATTTCTCTTATCACAAAACTATCTATTACCTACAATTTCAGTGCTTGCAGAGAAAACCTTACTGAAAACCGCTTATCATTTCCTTCTGCTCCTCGTTGGGTTCGACACTCTTACTTATCAAAAGGACTACGACAGATCCCCTACACTTGTGGGTAATCAAGACTCTTTTCTGGCGCCGTTGCCTGGGAGCGCAGTGCTTTTGGTGAGTGGAAATTTGTAAGGAAACATTTATATAGTGTGCTGAAATTTTCTGTTACTTGTCACTATGGAAACTAATCCTTTGAGGGGCTTGTTCGGGGTATCTTCACCCCGACCAGCAGAGCAAAGAGTTGCTCCTCAACCTACTGAACTATTTGAAAATATTTACTTTGAGATTCCTTCGGGTATGATAGAGAAACTGATAGCTAATCCATTTGCAAGAGATGGAACATTGCATCCCGATTTACACCTTATCTTTATGGATGAAGTTTGTGGATTATTTAAGCTTGCAGGTATTCCTGATGATGTTTTCAAAAGGAAGGTCTTCCCTTTATCTTTTAAGGGAGATGCATTGACATGGTATAGGCTATGTAATGATAAGAGATCTTGGAATTATAAACGATTGAAGTTGGAATTTCACCAGAAGTACTATCCTATGCATCTTGTTCATCGTGATCGTAAATACATATATAATTTCTTGCCTCACGAGGGAGAAAGCATCGCTCAAGCTTGGGGGAGGCTTAAGTCAATGTTATATTCATGCCCCAATCATGAGCTCTCCCGGGAAATGATTATTCAAAACTTTTATGCTCGGCTTTCTCTCAATGATCGCAACCTGCTCGATACTTCCTGTGTTGGTTCTTATATGCTGAAGACTATTGATTTCAAATGGGACTTATTGGAAAGAATTAAACGCAACTCTGAAGATTGGGGTTCCGACGATGGTAAGGAGTCAGGTATGACACCTAAGTTCGATTGTGTTAAATCTTTTATGGATACGGATGTTTTTCGTGGATTTAGCGCTATGTATGGAATTGACTCTGAGATAGTAGCTTCTTTCTATGAATATTTTGCTACTCATGTTGATCTCCCTAAAGAGAAGTGGTTTAAATATAATCCTCCCGTTGAAGTAAAAGTAGTTTCACCTATTACAGTTGAAGAAAAGACTATCACCTATAGTGATTGTCACAACCGGTTTTTCAATAAAAATATTTATTGAACAACCGACCTATGAAGTCCAATATGAGGAAAATCCTTCATACCGTTGACAAAACTTTGATACAATAAGCCAAGAGCATTACAATATTACAGGGTCGGACTGAAGATGCCCAACCAATTATTACAAACATGCCGATAATTATACATAGTGGCGTATATGACTCAAAGGTGTGGGGTGGAAATACTACCGACTCGAGATATGAGTGGTTGGTGGAATAACACAGCGGGTGGTTAATAAGTCTATCAAGATCGGGCGGCTCATCGAAAGGCCGAGGTGAGGCTCGATGAATTTATTTGGGTAGCGGAAGCGG
Organism: Aegilops bicornis; assembly: GCA_021605145.1. Taxonomy (NCBI): domain Eukaryota; kingdom Viridiplantae; phylum Streptophyta; class Magnoliopsida; order Poales; family Poaceae; genus Aegilops; species Aegilops bicornis. The sequence continues at coordinate 800,164,205 of CM038671.1, read as the reverse complement.
ATATATCACAATGACTAATCCAGGGTCGCACGAGACTGACCGGGATTCCTCTAGGCGTCGGACTCGCTATCGAACTCTTCATCCATGAGATCGCCTTCGTCGGCATCCGCCAAATCAACAAGCCAGTGAGTACTATGAAAGTACTCGCAAGACAGTTCGGACAAAAGATATAATAAATGAATGCATGAATGCGACATGGTTAATCTTAACAATGCTCAATTAAAACAGTATAGCAAAATAGTTAAGAAGGGAATCGGCGGTAGTCCGCTCAAAAACCCAAAGAAGATAAACTCAAAACCGATCGGGTGTCCGGGCGATCAAGGGTGAATAAATAAGCAAAACATGTTACGCCGGTGTCTGAGCGACACCTCATAAAGGGCTTATATTGAAATAGAAATACATGCATGCCGCAGTCAGACGTCTGAGCGACATCACAGAAAGGGCTTATAATGAAAATAAATAACAACAATGCCACAGTCGGACGTCTCAGCGACATCCTAGAAAGGGCTTATAATGAAAATAAATAACAACAATGCCACAGTCGGACGTCTGAGCGACATCACATAAAGGGCTTATAATGAAAATAAATAACAACAATGTCACAGCAATGGACGTCTGAGCGACATCACGTAAAGGGCTTATAATGAGAATAAATAACAATAATGTCATAATGGACGTCTGAGCGACATCACAGAAAGGGCTTTCATCACAAGAAATAGCACTCATAATAAATATTCAATACAGGAATATAAACGGGTTAGTCCATCCACAGAAATAAACATTTATCCGGACTTAGTACCCATGTGATTCACCGGATTATCTGTCACCAAAACTGACACTTGTCAGGACAAGACATAGTGAACTTGGACATGGATGAGATGAATCCAAGAATTTTTGACTCTGCAGAGTTTGTACCAAAATTTGTCCACAGCCAACGGATTTCCGAAGTCACGAAGGACTAGTTCCGTTTACGGTATTTCAGAGGAAACACAACTAGCTAGTACACACCCATCACACCTCACGTTGCCAGGAATCACCCTAGCCAGCGCTTAAGAAAAACTTTGAGACGGGAGATCACAATCTCGAATAGCATGGGATCAAATTTATTTACGCTGCCGCCTAAGGGGTGCCCCTCTCGGTCCCAACCGAAACACCCATGCCCCCTGACCCGGATGAAAGGCTTTAATCCAGGGCCATGGAACCTTCATCCCGGCCTCTCAATTTGGTGTGTACTAGGAAGTGGTTTGTAACTCATTAAGTCCGATTCCCTTGCGGGAAACAGTGGTGGTACGGAAAGGAGGACGGACGGGATCTCGATCGACTTATGTTGACACTGGGTCAACGATATGGCATAAGCCTGGCATGCTACAACACTGCCATCTTACCCATACTCATGCCAACTCATGGCCATGCAACAGGTTTCCAACAACTCATGGATTTACCGAGCCCATTTGCCATGATGCTCACTAGATAAACTATCATCAAAATGCTCGTGGAACGTGCCATGATACAAAAATAATGCAAACATGCTCAGACACTCACCATATCAAAAGTTCAAACTTTGCTTGCCTGGTTCGGAGAAGTCGGAGTCTAGCTCGGCGAAGTTCGCAGTCTGGCCACCTCTTCCGAACCTACGGTATAGCGAAAAGGCATACTAACGTGAAAACCAACGCGTGGATAAAAGTTGTTCCAAAAATTTTCCAAATAAATCCCATAAAAACTAGACAAAATTATAAGAATGTCAGAAAAAGAATCACTCAAAAATCACTTTTTATTAAAAAGTTATAAGGGTTTCTGTCCAGGGACTCATCTGTAATGAAACAGAAAAGTTCCAGGGGTTTAACTGAGAAAACAGAAAGCGGTTCGAATAGAAACGCGCAAGCCCACAGGAAAAATGTATTCTACCCGAAGGCGCCAACGGAAAACGGTTCGCGGGGAAAGAAAGAGATGCTGACATGGGGGTCCACATGTCAGGTTTGAAAGACCTCGCCGGCGCCCGAAGGCTGCGGTGGTCGTCGGCGTCGAACCACGACGAGTCAAGGAGATCGGAGTGTACCAAGAGTATCAGCGTGTCCTTCCGCGTCGGTGGGTGGTGGACTTGGGCGTCCGGGAGCACCACGTCGACAGCGACACTTTCTCCGGCGGACGGCGGCTCGGGCGATGGTGGGGAACTCTGGTGGTGTGCTGCAAACTTCTAATTGAAGCGCGGGTCAGAAGGAGGGATGTACTAGAGAGCTACCGGCAAGAGATGGGAGGCAGAGGCGCACGACGGAGCGAATCGAGCTGGATTCCGCTATGGTCGCGGGCGCCGGAGTCGAGGAAGGAGACTCCACGGGCTCTTCCAAAGGGCTAGGTGGTCTTGGTGAAGTGCCGAGGTGGTGTGTGCACGAGAGCGAGCTCGACTCCTTTTTATAGGCGATCCGAGGCGGTGGCCGTGGAACGGACTTCTCCGGGCGATGGTTACGGGCGCAGAGCTTGGTCGGGAGGTTTAGGGAGTGGGGCGTCAGCGGAGTTCCACCGGTTCCGCTTTTGACGCTAAACACGCTTGGATTAGGGAGCCCTGGTGGATTCGACGGAACGGGCGGCGCGGGGTCTGGCTGCCGCAGAGGGTGCGCCTATGCTTGCCGGGCCATGGCGATGGTGCTGGGGTGCGCTGGCATGCATGAGGCCACGCTGAGGGCTAGGGCGCAATGGGCGGCATGTAACGGCGCTATGGCCGGAGCAGCAGCTCCGCTCGGCCGCCACAGTGGCCCTGCAACCGCAGAGGCTGCCGGGCGTTGAAGATGCTCACCGCCACCGACGCTGCGTCCGGCCCAAGCGCAAGGCGGCGGTGCTCGCCAGGGGATGAGGTCGTGCGCATAGCGCCAGGGTGCACGGGCGATCAGTGACAACACTCACGAAGACGACACTACAACTCAACTTTCCGAAAGTGCACAGAACAAAGGCTTACCAAGTGTTCACTTAAATGATTTTGGCATGTGGGAAATTTTTCTTGAGCTGATCTTTGGTGTGGTGGTCTCTCATTGCATCTGAGGGCTGCCTGAATTTTGGTAGAATTTTGGGGAAGAGGAGATATGAATTTTACCAAAATGTTGAATCTGGTCCAAACTTGCAGAGGTTGAATTTTGAAAATTTTGAAAAGAGGAAGAGTGGATCTTGATGGTTCTAGGTTGTGGGTACTAAGGACTATCCAGAGGAGTTGGTTTAAGATCAAAACTCAAAGGAAATTAGGCACTTCCTTTGTAGAGCATCTAGGCTTAGAAAAAATGGTAGAATTGTTTTGAGAGAAAACAAAAGGATAAAAATCCTGAAATGTATTTAACTTGTTGGGACAGAATGTTTGGATTGCCCTAAAGTGGAAGGAGGGGTTTTGGGAGAAATTTACCACAAGAGGCATGGTAAAACCAAGGATGGATCAAAACCAAAGAATAGCTCAAAACCAAAAAGGTTTCTTTTTTAGAAGGAAATAGATCCAAGAAATGCTTTTGAGAAGAAAACTCAGAAGAGAGGTTTTTTAAGAAGGGTTTAAATGACCTTCTTCAAACCAAGCAAGGCTTTTGCTGAAAACAAAAACAACAAAAAATTGGAGTGTCACAGCACCTACCCCCTTAGGAAAAATCTCGTCCCCGAGATTCCAGCTTGATTTTCAAATAATTGTGGGTGCTCTGCTCAAGGAAATCCTCTCTTTCCCAAGTAGCTTCACTTTCGTGTGGTTGCTCCAATCGAACTTTGAAGAACTTGGTGGTTTTCTGTCGGGTTCTCCTTTCTGACTCTTCCAAGATTTTTATCGGATGCTCCCGCTATGTAAGATCTGGTTGCACGTCAATGTTTATGGGGTACTTGTTTCTTTGGGTTACTTACGCACTTCCTCAATTGGGAGACGTGGAATACGTCGTGGATGCTCGGATAATTCTTCGGTAAGTCTAGTTGGTAGGCCACCGTGCCTCTTCGTGCTACTATGCGTAAAGGCCGATGAATCTCAAGCTAGTTTTCCTTTAATCTTGAATCGGTGCAGGCCTCTCATGGGTGATACTTGTAGGTACACAAATTCACCGGGTTCAAAATGGACTCCATGATGCTTCTGATCATAATAACTCTTTTGTCGACTTTGGGCTGTCTTGAGCCGGTCCTTAATTACCTTGACTTTATCCTCAGCCTCCTTGAGCAGGTCTGGGCCGAAGATATGACTGTCTCCGGTTTCCGACCAATTTAGCGGGTACGACATCTTCGTCAGACAGAGCTTCAAATGGTGCCATTTGCAGGCTGGATCGATAGCTGTTGTTATATGCGAATTCTGCAGATGGTAAGCTCTCCTCCCAACTGGTCCCATAGGTGAGGACACATGCTCTCAAAGATATCTTCTAGAATTTGATTTACTCGCCACCGCCCATCCGTCTGGGATGGTATGCGGTAATCAATGCCAGCTGAGTTCCCAGAGCTTGTTGTAAGTGATTCCAAAACCGGAGACGAATTGAGTGCCTCTGTCCGAGATTATTTTCTTTGGGACTCCATGTAGGCAAACGACACGGGAGAGGTAGAGCCTAGCAAGCTTCGAAAGTGGTGTGTGTTGTCTTCACGGGATGAAGTGAGCTACTTTAGTCAGTCTATCGGTGATTACCCATATGGCATCATATCCGTGTCGTGACCGAGGTAGTCCAACAATAAAATCCATTCCGATTTCGTCCCATTTCCACTCGGGTATCTTATTCGGTTGCAATAGTCCGGCCGATTTCTGGTGCTCGGCCTTGATGCGTTGACAAGAGTCACAACATGCAATAAACGTGGCTATGTCTCTTTTTATACCATGCCACCAAAATGTTTCCTGAAGATCTTTGTACATTTTTGTTCCTCCGTGATGGATTGAATATGGAGCGTGTGGCTTTCAGCCAGGATTTGCTATTTAAGGTCATGGATATTTGGCACGCAGAGCCTATTCCGCACCACAATATTCCTTGCTCATCAATACTGGAATTCGAGGCCTTGCCCAATTTCATCTTACGCTTTATGCCTTCAATGCTGGGGTGTCCGCGTTGAGCCTCTTTAACCTTCTCTATCAGGGTAGGCTGTACTTCTAAGTTTGACACACTGCCTTCGGTGACCACCATCAGGTTGAGCCATGCGAATTCCTGCTGGAATTCAGGTCTTAAGTCTGGCATGCTGTCGGTGTCTGGACTGGGATTCCGACTCAGAGCGCCTGCTACAACATTTGCTTTGCCAGGGTGGTAGTGGATCCCAACATCATAATCCTTTACTAATTCCAACCAGCGTCGCTGCCGTAAATTTAGTTCTGGTTGTGTGAAAATATACTTGAGGCTTTTGTGGTCCGTGTATATTTCACAACGATTACTAAGTAGAAAGTGTCTCCATTCCTTGAGTGCATGTATCACCGCCGCTAATTCCAGGTCATGGGTAGGGTAATTTTCCTCATGCTTGCGGTTGTCTTGAAACATATGCGACAACCTTGCCTTCTTGCATTAATACGCACCGAGGCCCTTTCGAGATGCGCCACAAAATACTTCAAAATTCTTGTGTATATCTCGCACAATTAGTAATCGCTGTCGCCGCTTCCTCTTTAGTTCTTGGAAACTTTTCTCGCAGGCTTCCGGCCCATTCAAACTTCCTGTCTTTCTTGAGTAGTTGCGTCATTGTCTTTGCTATGGTGGAGAATCCTTCAATAAATCTTCGGTAGTATCCTGCCATTCCCAAGAAACTTCGTACATCCGTCACACTGGCTGGTGGCTTCCATCCAAGTACGGCCTTAACTTTTTCCGGGTCTACGGCTATACCTTCTTGAGTTAGTACGTGGCCCAGAAAACCTACTTGCTTTAGCCAAAATTCACACTTGCTGAATTTGGCGTACAACTGATGTTTCCTGAGTTCTCCTAGTACTATCCGGAGATGTTCAGCGTGTTCTTCTGGTGTTTTGAGTATACCAGTAATATCATCGATAAATACCACAACAAACTTATCCATAAACTTCATGAATACTTTGTTCATGAGGTGAACAAAATATGCGGGGCGCTTGTTAGTCCGAATGGCATCACGGTGAACTCGCATAATCCAGATCTCGAGGTGAAGGCGGTCTTGGGAATATCCTCGCCTCAGACTTTCAGCTTGATGATATCCCGATCTCAAATCAATATTTGAGAACACCTTGGCCTTAGCGAGTTGAACGAATAATTCATTTATTTGCGGCATCAGATATTTGTTCTTGATTATGACCATGTTTAGCGCTTGATAGTCTATGCACAATCTCAGTGTTCCATCCTTCTTTTTGGCGAATAAAATTGGTGAACCCCAAGGTGAGGAACTGGCTCAGATGTACCCTTTTTCCAATAGTTCCTTTATTTGCTTCTTCAGTTCCATCAATTCGAAGGTGACATTCGCATGGTTTCTTGTATATGGGAGCGGTTCCGGTGCTAGCTCAATGCTGAATTCTATCTCTCGATCTGGTGGCATGCCCCGTAGTTCTTCGTGGAATACATCCGGAAATTCACACACCATCGAACTTTGCTCAATTCAGAAATATCCACCTTGTTCAATCTCGGTTGCCTGGATATTTTTCTTTCCTTGGCTGAAACCTTCATGGTCTCCCCGTGGTGATGGGTGAGAATTACGGTCCTGTTGAAGCAGTCAATAAAACCTTTGTTGGTGGTTAACCAATACATCCCTAAGATGACATCCAGTCCTTTATTTTCCAATACGATAAGATTTGGCGTGAAACTTCAACCCTTCAAACTCGATAACCACACCCCGCAATAATTCTGGGTAACTTTCTTAATTCCAGGAACGATCATAGATTTTCCCTAAGGGAAGCATCGAAAATTATTTTGCAGAGCAAAACTTTTCAAACGAACGAGTGAGAAGCTCCGTATCAAAACAAAACCATGGCAGGTATTGTGTTGATGTGAACACGTATCGAGTACGATATCTGGGGCATTTTGTGCTTCCTCTTTGGTCACGTGGTTCAGATGACCCTTCCTGTGGTTGTTATTTGGGTTGAAATTGTTGCGCTTTGGTGCCGAATTATTGCTTCCGTTGTTCGGCTTTGGGGTCGAGTTCCTTGGCTTGGGGCACTGCTTGGAATAGTGCCCTTCTTCTCCACAAGCGTAACAGGTAACGCCTGGGCGGTATGTGAACTCCTTGTCCCTTGCGTGGAAATTCTTGATTGGGCGTGAGACGCTTGTCGGGTTTGGGTGTCCAGTTCTTCCGAACATCTGTCTTGCTGCGGTGGTTGCGGTGTGTTTAGTCTGGTCCCTCTTCCATTTATGGAAATCTTCTAAGTTACATCTCTCATTTTCCAAGGTAATGGCCTTATCCACCAGCCGCCTTAAAATCTGGAAATGTGTACGACCAATTGACATTTAAGTGCGGTGTCGCACCGCCTAGGAATTTCTCCATCTTTTGTTTTTCGACATACGCCTCGTTGGCATGAAGCGAGACAGCAGGGTAAACTGACTGTTGTATTCTCGACACTGTCATTGTCCTTTGCTTGAGGTTATCAAATTCTCTCTTTTGATCTTCATAAGACTCTTAGGAATATGTGCCCCACGAAAACCTTTCTTTAAATTCCTCTCATGATATATTATTTTCGCTGGGGTGCATGTGCAGGAAATTTTCCCAACACGATGCGGCTGCTCCAGTGAGATAGTGCGGAGCATAAAGTACTTTCTCAAGGTCTGAACACTGGGCGATAATTAATTTTCTCTCCATGTCTCAAGCCAGTCCTCGGCTTCCGTGAGGTTTGTCAGGAGAAAATGTTTGGGGACGCGTCTTTTGTAGCTCAGATAACTTGGATTGCTGCTGATACGGTCCACGGTGATTTCCCATATTGCTGACTTGGTTCAGGAAATTATTTCCTGATGTTGCTGCTGACTTTGTTCATAAAGACGGCATATTTGGGAAAGTGCCGTTTCACTGTCCTGCTGACTTGTCTGTCCCTGTGTGAAATTGTTGCCTGGGGGTGTGCCATAATTTTTCTCTGTCGGAGTTGGCATGGAGCGCTGCCCAAGGACGGGACATAGTTCACTCTGGGGATATATTTTGAAACACTCATAAGAAAAGGAATTGAGCCGCAAAAATCAATAAATTCAAGAAGATGCAAAAAGTTGCAAATGCTCCAAGATTTTTCAAGATAAAAAAAAATACGTTTGCGCACGGAGAAGGACTATTCATTACATATCTTACACGCAAGCAGTAAATATACAATACATCACTCAGGATATGCGTACATAAATCCTGACATGTTATTTAGCCTAGTGCACTTCTCCATATCCTACATGGTGCGCAAACAAACTACTTCTCACAGCCTATTTACATATAAACATATCGCACAATTCGGTACATCGTATGGCGGCTAAGCGCACTTAGTCGGAGATGGTAAGGATTTCCCTTGGCCTGCAAGGGTGAGGCGTAGAGAGGCTGGGGACTCAACCTCCTCCTCAGAGATAGGCTCCAGACGAGAGGTGTTGCGCGGAGTTGGTGGAGCAGGTGCCCTGTGCGGGACAACTCGAATCTGAGCGGGCACGAGGGGTGGTGCAGAACGAACCGGAGTAGGCGCAATGACGTGGTTGAATTCCTCCGTGGTAGGCAGGCGACGAGTAGCGGTGCGAGCAGTAGGAGCAAATGATGCTGATGACGAGACGAAAGTCAATGGTGGTGCAGCACGCAGGAGCTCCCTCCTGTTGGCGGTACAGCCATGGACTGAGTCCATGCGGGCAGCTATAAAGTCGTCCACCAGGTTGTCGAAGGCTGCCGCCAAAGCCCGAAGATACTCGATGAGCATCTCAAAAGCTTCATCCCGTTCTCCTCTGGGGCAAGAGAACGCGTAGTGGCAGGTGTATGGCACGTGACATGGCAGGTAGCGGTAGCGACGAATCTTCATTGAAGGCAGGATATCCCTGAGACGGGCTATCGCCTCACGGGCTGCCATCTGTAGCGCGTGCTTCTCTGTGGGCATGGCTCTCCCCACGAACCGGTAACGCCAACTCGCCCTCTCTTGAATTCCACCGCTGCTTGGTGCATGGTTAGACGGTCATTGACCTTGTGCCGAGAGAGAGAAGATCGGGCGACATCCGCCCCATCGCGACTTGGACGATGAAGGAGAGAAGCTTGACAAACCCATCGGGCATGTTGGCGAACATCTACGACTCGCAGTCGTTGCTGGCCATCTACAAAAGTAGGCAAAATCCTGAGAAGTCAAATCATAAATTTATGCTGACTGTCAGAAATTGACTACATTTGTAAAAATAATAGCTCTACTATGCTAATAACCGATTTGCGATCGCACCTAGTGGCTTTCTACAGTCAGCTTGGCTCTGGTACCAAGCTTTTCACGACCGGTTTTTCAATAAAAATATTTATTGAACAACCGACCTATGAAGTCCAATATGAGGAAAATCCTTCATACCGTTGACAAAACTTTGATACAATAAGCCAGTAGCATTACAATATTACAGGGTCGGATCAAGATGCCCAACCAATTATTACAAACATGCCGATAATTATACATAGTGGCGGATATGACTCAAAGGTGTGGGGTGGAAATACTACGACTCGAGATATGAGTGGTTGGTGGAATAACACAGCGGGTGGTTAATAAGTCTCATCGATCGGGCGGCTCATCGAAAGGCCGAGGTGAGGCTCGATGAATTTATTTGGGTAGCGGAAGCGGATATATCACAATGACTAATCCAGGGTCGACGAGACTGACTGGGATTCCTCTAGGCGCCGGACTCGCTATCGAACTCTTCATCCATGAGATCGCCTTTCACAAGATCTGGCCAAATCAATAAGCCAGGTGAGTACTATGAAATTACTAGCAAGACAGTTCGGACAAAAGATATAACAAATGAATGCATGAATGCGACATGGTTAATCTTAACAATGCTCAATTAAAACAGTATAGCAAAATAGTTAAGAAGGGAATCGGCGGTAGTCCGCTCAAAAACCCAAAGAAGATAAACTCAAAACTGATCGGGTGTCTGAAGCGACGCCTCGAAGGGTGAATAAATAAGCAAAACATGCCACAGTCGGGTGTCTGAGCGACACCTCATAAAGGGCTTATATTGAAATAGAAATACATGCATGCCGCAGTCAGACGTCTGAGCGACATCACAGAAAAGGGCTTATAATGAAAATAAATAACAACAATGCCACAGTCGGACGTCTGAGCGACATCACAGAAAGGGCTTATAATGAAAATAAATAACAACAATGCCACAGTCGGACGTCTGAGCGACATCACGGAAAGGGCTTATAATGAAAATAAATAACAACAATGCCACGATACGGACGCCCGAGCGACATCACGTAAAGGGCTTATAATGAAAATAAATAACAACAATGTCAAGTAGGACGCCCGAGCGACATCACGTAAAGGGCTTATAATGAGAATAAATAACAATAATGCCGCAGTCGGACGTCTGAGCGACATCACAGAAAGGGCTTTCATCACAAGAAATAGCACTCATAATAAATATTCAACACAGGAATATAAACGGGTTAGTCCATCCACAGGAATAAACATTTAACCGGACTTAGTACTCATGTGATTCACCGGATTATCTGTCACCAAAACTGACACTTGTCAGGATAAGATATAGTGAACTTGGACATGGATAAGATGAATTCAAGGATTTTGACTCTGCAGAGTTTGTACCAAAATTGTCCACAGCCAACGGATTTCCGTAGTCACGAAGGACTAGTTCCGTTTACGGTATTTCAGAGGAAACACAACTAGCTAGTACACACCCATCATACCTCACGCTGCCAGGAATCACCCTCGACAGCGTTTAAGACAAACTTTGAGACGGGGAGATCACAATCTCAAATAGCATGGGATCAAATTTATTTACGCTGCTCTAAGGGTGCCCCTCTCGGTCCCAACCGGAAACACCCATGCCCCTGACCGGATGAAAGGCTTTAATCCAGGGCCATGGAACCTTCATCCCGCCTCTCAATTTGGTGTGTACTAGGAAATGGTTTGCAACTCCATTAGGCCGTATTCCTTGCGGGAAACAGTGATGGTACGGAAAGGAGGACGGACGGGGATCTGACTGACTTATGTTGACACCGGGTCAACGATATGGCATAAGCCTGGCATGCTACAACACTACCATCTTACCCATACTCATGCCAACTCATGGCCATGCAACAGGTTTCCAACAACTCATGGATTTACCGAGCCCATTTGCCACGATGCTCACGAGATAAACTATCATCGAAATGCTCGTGAACGTGCCAGGATACCAAAATAATGCAAACATGCTCGTACACTCATCATATCAAAAGTTCAAACTTTGCTTGCCTGGTTCGGAGAAGTCGGAGTCTAGCTCGGCGAAGTTCGCAGTCTGGCCACCTCTTCCGGAACCTACGGTATAGCGAAAAGGCATACTAACGTGAAGACCAACGCGTGCATAAAAGTTGTTCCAAAAAATTTCCAAATAAATCCCATAAGAAAACTAGACAAAATTATAAGACTGTCAGAAAAAGAATCACTCAAAAATCACTTTTTATTAAAAAGTTATAAGGGTTTCTATCCAGGGACTCATCTGTAAGGAAACAGAAAAGTTCCAGGGGTTTAACTGAGAAAACAGAAAACGGTTCGAATAGAAACGCGCAAGCCCACAGGAAAAACGTATTCTGCCCGAAGGCGCCAACGGAAAACGGTTCGCGGGGAAAGAAAGAGAGGCTGACATGGGGGTCCACATGTCAGGTTTGAAAGACCTCGCCGGCGCCCGAAGGCTGCGGTGGTCGTCGGCGTCGAACCACGGCGAGTCGTGAGATCGGAGTGTACCAAGAGTATCAGCGTGTCCTTCCGCGTCGGTGGGTGGTGGACTTGGGCGTCGGGGAGCACCACGTTGACGGCGACACTTTCTCCGGCGGACGGCGGCTCGGGCGATGGTGGGGAACTCTGGTGGTGTGCTGCAAACTTCGGATTGAAGCGCGGGTCAGAAGGAGGGATGTACTAGAGAGCTACTGGCAAGAGATGGGAGGCAGAGGCGCACGCACGGGAGCGAATCAAGCTGAATCCCGTTGCGGGTCGCGGCGGCCGGAGTCGAGGAAGGAGACTCCCTCGGGGCTCTTCCAGTGGCTAGGCAGGGTCTTGGTGAAGTGCCGAGGTGGTGTGTGCACGAGAGCGAGCTCGGGACTCCTTTTTATAGGCGATCCGAGGCGGTGGCCGTGAACGGACTTCTCCGGCGATGGTTACGGCGGCGCAGAGCTTGGTCGGGGAGGTTTAGGGAGTGGGGCGTCAGCGTGGAGTTCCACTGGTTTCGTTTTGACGCTAAACACGCTTGGATTAGGAGCCCTAGGTGGATTCGACGGAACGGGGCGGCGCGGGCCCGTCGGCGGCAGAGGGTGCGCCACTTGCCGGGCCACGGCGACGGTGCTGCGGGGTGCGCTGGCATGCATGAGGCCACGCGAGGGCTAGGCGCAATGGGCGGCACAGAACGGCGTTGCGAGCCGGAGCAGTCCGCTCGGCCGCCACGGGTGGCCCGCAACCGCAGAGGCTGCCGGGCGTTGAAGATGCTCACCGCCACCGACGCCTGCGTCCGTCCAAGCGTGCGTGCAGTGCTCTGGCCAGGGGGAAGAGGTCGTGCGCAAAGCGCCAGGGTGCACGGGCGATCAGTGCCAACACTCTGACGAAGACGACACTACAACTCTGAACTTTCTGAAAGTGCACAGGAACAGTGCCGGCCAAGTGTTCGACGAAATGATTTTGGCATGTGGGAAATTTTTCTTGAACTGATCTTTGGTGTGGTGGTCTCTCATTGCATCTGAGGGCTGCCTGAATTTTGGTAGAATTTTTGGGGACGAGGAGATATGAATTTCACCAAAAATGATGAATCTGGTCCAAACTTGCAGAGGTTGAATTTTGAAAATTTTGAAAAGAGGAAGAGTGGATCTTGATGGTTCTAGGTTGTGGGTACTAAGGACTATCCAGAGGAGTTCGTTTAAGATCAAAACTCAAAGGAAATTAGGCACTTCCTTTGTAGAGCATCTAGGCTTAGAAAAAATGGTAGAATTGTTTTGGAGAGAAAAACAAAAGGATAAAAATCCTAAAATGTATTTAACTTGTTGGGACAGAATGTTTGGATTGCCCTAAAGTGGAAGGAGGGGTTTTGGGAGAAATTTACCACAAGAGGCATGGTAAAACCAAGGATAGATCAAAACCAAAGAATAGCCCAAAACCAAAAAGGTTTCTTTTTTAGAAGGAAATAGATCCAAGAAATGCTTTTGAGAAGAAAACTCAGAAGAGAGGTTTTTTAAGAAGGGTTTAAATGACCTTCTTCAAACCAAGCAAGGCTTTTGCTGAAAACAAAAACAACAAAAAAAATTGGAGTGTCACAGTGATCCTATTGTTCCTACTACTTATGTTGAGAAACCTCCTTTTCCTGTTAGGATAAAGGATCATGCTAAAACTTCGACTGTTGTTCGTAACTGTAATACTAGGACTTATACACCTCCTGAGCAAATCAAAGTTGAACCTAGTATTGCTATGGTTAAAGATCTCTTGGATGATGATTTAGATGGGCATGTTATTTATTTCTGTGGTGATACCGCTAATATTGCTAGACCAGATACTAAGATACATAGACCTGTGGTAGGCATGCCTGTTATTTCTGTTAAAATAGGAGATCATTGTTATCATGGCTTATGTGATCTGGGTGCTAACGCTAGTGCAATACCCTATGATTTATATAAAGAAATTATGCACGACATCGCACCCGTTGAATTGGAAGACATTGATGTTACTATTAAGCTTGCTAATAGGGATACCATTAAACCAGTTGGGATAGTTCGAGACGTTGAAGTCTTGTGTGGGAAGGTTAAATACCCTGCTGATTTTCTTGTTCTTGGTTCCCCACAAGATGATTTTTGTCCCATTATTTTTGGTAGACCCTTCTTGAATACAGCTAGTGCTAGGATTGATTGTGAAAAGGATACTGTTACAATTGGCTTAGAGGGTATGTCTCATGAGTTTAATTTTGCTAAGTTTCGTAGACAACCTCGTGATAGAGAATCACCTAGTAAGGATGAGATTATTGGTCTTGCTTTCATTGTTGTACCTCCTACTGATCCATTAGAACAAGAAGAAGAAAGATTATTGAAAACTCTGAAGAAGCACCGAGCTGCTATTGGATATACTCTGGATGATCTTAAGGGCATTAGTCCCATGTTATGCCAACACAAAATTACAGTGGAGAAAGATGCCAAACCAGTTAGAGATCCTCAACGATTTAATCGAATCCGAAGATGAAAGAAGTGGTAAGAAAGGAGATACTAAAGCTCCTTGAGGCAGGTATAATTTATCCCGTTGCAGATAGTGATTGGGTAAGCCATGTCCATTGTGTTCCTAAAAAGGGAGGTATTACCGTTGTCCCTAATGATAAAGATGAATTGATCCCGCAAAGAATTATTACAGGTTATAGGATGGTAATTGATTTTCGTAAATTAAATATGGCTACTAAGAAAGATCATTACCCTTTACCTTTTATTGATCAAATGCTAGAAAGACTATCCAAACACACTCATTTCTCCTTTTCTAGATGGTTATTCTGGTTTCTCTCAAATACCTGAGTCAGCGGGGGATCAATCAAAAACTACTTTCACTTGCCCTTTCGATACTTTTACTTATAGACGTATGCCTTTCAAAGATGCATGATGGCTATATTCTCTGATTTTTGTGAAAAGATTTGTGAGGTATTCATGGATGACTTCTTCGTTTATGGATCCACTTTTGATGATTGTTTGAGCAACCTTGATCGAGTTTTGCAGAGATGCGAAGACACTAGTCTTGTCCTGAATTGGGAAAAGTGTCACTTTATGGTTAATGAAGGCATTGTCTTGGGGCATAAGATTTCCGAGAGAGGTATTGAAGTTGACAAAGCCAAAGTTGATGCTATTGAAAAGATGCCATGTCCCAAGGACATAAAAGGTATAAGAAGTTTCCTTGGTCATGCCGGTTTTTATAGGAGGTTCATTAATGACTTCTCTAAAATCTCTAGGCCTTTGACTAATTTATTACAAAAAGATATTCATTTTGTCTTTGATGATGATTGTGTAGAAGCATTGGAAACACTTAAGAAAGCTTTGATCACTGCACCTATTGTTCAGCCACCGATTGGAATTTACCTTCAAATTATGTGTGATGCTAGTGATTATGGTGTAGGTGATGTTCTAAGGAAAAGAGTTGATAAGAAATTGAATGTTATCCAGTATGCTAGTAAGACTCTTGATACTGCCCAGAGAAATTATGCTACTACTGAAAAGGAATTCTTAGCAGTTGTGTTTGCATGTGATAAGTTTAGACCTTATATTGTTGATTCCAAAGTTACTATTCATACTGATCATGCTGCTATTAAATATCTTATGGAAAAGAAAGATGGTAAGCCTAGACTCATTAGATGGGTTCTCTTGCTCCAAGAATTTGATTTGCATATTATTGATAGAAAGGGAGCTGAGAACCCCGTTGCGGACAACTTGTCTAGGTTAGAGAATGTTCTTGATGACCCACTGCCTATTGATGATAGCTTGCCTGATGAACAATTAGCGGTTGTTAATGCTTCTCGTACTGCTCCTTGGTATGCTAATTATGCTAATTACATTGTTGCTAAGTTTATACCTCCTAGTTTCACATACCAGCAAAAGAAAAAGTTCTTTTATGATTTAAGACATTACTTCTGGGATGACCCACACCTTTATAAAGGAGTAGATGGTGTTATTAGACATTGGGTACCTGAGCATGAACAGGAACAGATCCTACGCAAGTGTCGCTCTGAATCATATGGAGGACACCACGCTGGAGATAGAACTGCACACAAGGTACTGCAATCTAGTTTTTATTGGCCTACTCTCTTCAAAGATGCTCATAAATTTGTCTTATCTTGTGATGAATGTCAAAGAATTGGTAATATTAGAAGACGTCAAGAAATGCCTATGAATTACTCTCTTGTTATTGAACCGCTTGATGTTTGGGGCTTTGATTATATGGGACCTTTTCCTTCCTCTAATGGTTACACTCATATTTTAGTTGTTGTTGATTATGTTACTAAGTGGGTAGAAGCTATTCCAACTAGTAGTGCTGATCATAACACCTCTATTAAAATGCTGAAAGAAGTTATTTTTCCGAGGTTTGGAGTCCCTAGATATCTTATGACTGATGGTGGTTCACATTTTATTCATGGTGCTTTCCGTAAGATGCTTGCTAAGTATGATGTCAATCATAGAATCGCATCTCCTTATCATCCGCAGTCTAGTGGTCAAGTAGAGTTGATCAATAAAGAGCTCAAATTAATTTGCAAAAGACTGTCAATAGATCTAGAAATAATTGCTCCAAAAAACTTGATGATGCATTATGGGCCTATAGAACTGCATACAAAAATCCCATGGGTATGTCTCCTTATAAGATGGTTTATGGAAAAGCATGTCATTTACCTCTTGAACTTAGAACATAAAGCATATTGGGCTATTAAAGAGCTCAACTATGACCTCAAACTTGCCGGTGACACTAGTAAGGAAAAGCCTAGCAGCAGCGCGAGTTTTAGGCCTATCAGTAGCGCGGGTAGGAGCGCTACTGATAAGGCGCTACAGCTAAAGCTTAGCAATAGCGTGCCTAGACCCACGCTACTGCTAAATTGACTTAGTAGTAGCGCTTTTCCAGAAGAGCGCTACTGGTAATTAGTAGTAGCGCTTCTCCTTGCCCGCGCTACTTAGTCGTCAACCCGTGCAACTGCACGGGCTAGCAATTTTTCACGGGCTACGGCACGGAATATCATAATATTATTTATTGATTTTTTGTAATTTGTTTTGCTAAAAAACAAAATATTTAAATTAATATTTAGTATTTTACTACATGTTTTTATAGCATAATTTTCTTATAAGCTTTGTGCTAGAACCAAAGTTGATGACACACTATTTTTTTAACAGTTCTTATTTGAGCAATTATTAATTAGATATGATGGTGTGTTTTGTTGTTAATATTTTTGTATACATATTCTCTATGATTTACTCTGTACCGGTTACTACTTGGATGTTTATTCCATGGTTCGACATGCATACTTGTGGTTAATATATTCCATTAAAACATAGTGCAACAACCTTTCTGCATGGTTAGTTTATGTTGGCCACTCTCAATCCCGTACACACATTGATATCTAACTCATCGATGTTCCTGCCAACCAAGTGTGTATGAGTTCAACGTATACGTGAGCTCTGCACCTCGATAAGGGTCGCGACTTAGCTCAAACTTATCGTTGTACTTCTAAAATATTTGTAAGGTCGTTTAACTTGCTGTTTTTTTTAAATCGTGGAAGCCTTCGCGTCTTTTCAACAATTCTCTATATTTCTAGTTTTGTTGTCGAATCTTTCTTTCACTTAGACTGTAATATTCTAGTAGTCATCCTTATATTCAATAATGAAATTCAAATGTTTGCTCGAATATTCTAAAATCTCCCCTAAATTGTTGTATACATGCCTGTAAAATTTTAAAAGTTACCTTCTACATTTTGTAAAATTAAATGATCCTTCTGACATCCCAAATGAGCCACTGGGATAAGTGGTGATGCTTTTATTCTTTAGGCCATGAGCAGCTAGCCGATGTCCGAGTCTCTGGCATTTTGGTAACTGTTAAGAAAAATAATTAGGTGTTCTGGCATCATTGTGGTCTTATTCCTTAAATGCAAAACTTAGATGACATGCTAAACTTCTGAAAAATAATGGGTTTTCTTATGCGCTTGCACAGTTTAGCAAATTTCATTTTTTAATAGAATTATGATTTACTTATTAATATATTTCATAAAAAAATTGATACTAGTCTTTCTCAATTATCACCAAATAATGTGCTGCCCCAAACGGATTTTGGAGTATATATGTGTGGGTGATTTATCGAGGGGGTTTATTTGTTCCATTAGTATATTTCTTGTGGTTGTGTGCGTGGCATTTCTGGATAAGAAAAAATAGTTCACGTACCTAGATATATGCACCACACATTGAAATATTGTACACAGATATTTAGTGAACATGACAACGTTTATGTGTGACACTGAGCTTCTGGTATGTTTTCGAAAGAAAAACTTTAGTTTTTAGGTGATTTTAGTTTGGACATTTTCTTCTTGTCTTGTCACAACCTGGACGCTTTCTTCCCTTTCGTTAAAAAAAACTGGGTGTTTCTTCTTTTGTAACATGTGTGGACTCTATTAGGAAAAAAAACATGTGTGGACTCTTGGGCCCTTTACGTGAGGTGGTTGAGTTTTCTTAATCCTAGATGTTTTAATATGTGCGGACTCTTTAGCCTTGTACGTGAGGACGTTCCTTAATCCTGCACGTTGTACCCCACAAAAAAAATCCTGGACGTCGTAACATGTAGGGACTCTTGGGCCTTATACGTGAGGTGGTAGATTTTCTTATCTCGTTTAATCCTAGACACTTCCTATCTCGTTTAATCCTAGACGATAATTCAGATCTAATGGTTATTTTACAGTAATTTTTGATGATTAATGTGGAGGCTCGTATGGTGCTTTCAATTAGTAAATATAAGATTTTATTTCTTTTTTATTTCATGTTGTATTCATACACCTTTACACAAGTTTTCATATAACAGGAATTTAGAGCTTTTTACATCATAATGAGTTATTACATCACAGGGTGAAAGAATCAGGACTAGTTTCAAGTGGATGTCCATCCACTTGAAACTAATCATGGTTCTTTCACCCAATGATATAATAATATCATCATCATCATCATATCATTAACAACTTATCATCTTAATACATCATTGTCATATAACACCTCCTCAAGATCATCGTTTTCATCAATGACATCACATAGCAAATTGGTCACTAGTCGTAATCACAAGTACTCCTCATTATCAACTCTAACACATTACCACATAATAAACATATTGTACCTCATAGGACCTACTACATTCGATTAAGACCTCTACAACATTTTCTAAGGTAAAATAGCAAAAACAAGATAGCCCCTAACTCTCCATTATGGAGAATGGAGATTAGCCTGTCTCCAATTCTTGCCTTTCGCTGAATTTTACTTCCAAGAACCTCCTTGCGAATGTCCATACATTTCTTCCATTCTTTGATGAACATGTGTTCACCGGTTTTAGAAATCCAATATGCACAGGTGAGCTCCCTAGATTTACACAGCAGTATGTTCAGAACTGTAAGGCGACCATTCAGATACATCAGATGAGGCACACAATCCATCGGGAGTTTCTGTTGAAAAACATAGTAATAACTTCGTAGTTAGCAATGATGTACTACTTTTAGAAATATGCAAAAGATGCACAAATGTCATAATAGTAAAAAATCTTACCAGGGTATCTCCAGAGAAGTTACCGTGGTTCAACACGTGCACTAGTGGCACGTATTCACCATAATTTAGAGGAGTTCGATAATAGTTATTGTAATCCTCAAGAAGAGTACAAAATGCGATCAGATGATTTTTCTCCTTATAAGTTAATTCGGAGCGATCGGTGTACTGGGTTTTCTATACCATCTTCCGCACAGTCTTTGAAGAATAAAATAAGCTGTCAATGGAAATAAGTTGTCAACTATTTTGAAATAAACAATATAAATTAGTTAATAACTATGTTTGAGAAACTCACATAGCGGTACAGTCGGAAGCGTATCAACAAGGACCCAAATGTCCATATTGTCTTGCTCGATGTCAGGATCACCAAGACCCATGGTGACAATCATACCCTCATAAAAACCATACATTTTGCAAAGTGCTTCCCAATTTTGGAAACCAAAATGGGTTACGCTTTGAGCATTGCACATATTTACTTCAAAATCCATATCATGATGGGTCCTTAGGTATATTTTCTTTGTTTCAAAATTTTCATGGTCTTCAAAACCCATCCTCTCCAAGACATAGCGTCTTGCATGGCATGGGATAAGCTAGTCGAATTGTAAAAGATGAAAATTAGACGTTGAAATAGTTGAAGTCATGCTTAATTACGAAAAAAACAATTGTCGTTGTTGCATACCATTTCAACATCGAAGGTCTCCTCGAGCTTAATGCTGAAGCGTCGATCTTCATCCACCTCAACGAACCTGTCACACATACCTCGATCGTCGTGGCACCAGCTGCACTCCCCCGGGAGACTGTCGTCGTCCGAGTACGACATTTCCTACATTCATAATTCAAAGATTAAACTTGTACATATTCTAGCACAAGTCATGCCAGAATTCACGGAAAAATCCAGCATGACCTTTGCTAAAAACGGACATATCGAGCGCCTGAAATTTGCCGGAAGAGAAATTAATCAACACTCCGGCAAAACATAGGCCACTCGGAGGTGTAACCAAAACATGAAATAATTGCTTAAACTAAAAAATAACAACAAATATGACATGTTCAACTAGTTCTATTAATTCAACTAGTTCTTACTAAATATAAACTTACTATAAATAGAAAAAAACTAGTTCTTTCTAAAAATAAAGTAGTTCAACTAGTTATTAATTTACTTACTAAACTAGTTCAACTAAAACTAAACTAATTCAACTAAAACTAAACTATTTTTGTTAATTCAACTCATTCTTACTAAATATAAACTTACTATAAATAGAAAGAAACTAGTACATCTACTACAACTAATTAACATCTACTACTACATCTACTACTAATTAACATCTACTACTGCTAATTATACAACTAGTTTACCATCACTACTACTAATTAATATCCACTACTACTAAAAATCATTATCTATGAACCCTAAATTAACATCTACTACTACTAAAATCATCTACTAACTAAGCAAAGAGAGAGGGAGTGGGGGAGGGTGGGGGGCTTACAGAGGGAGAGACTGTGGCGGGGAGGTGCTCGTCGACGGAGGTAGGGGCGGCGAGGGTGGGCTCGGGATCGGGAGGCTGCGGTCCTGGGCGGGCTCGGGCGGCGGCGGTGAGGTCGAGGGCGGCGGCAGTGGGGTCGAGGGTGGCGACAGTGTGGTCGAGAGCGGCGGCAGCGGTGAGGTTGAGGGCGGGCTCGGGCGTCGGCGGTGAGGGCAGGCTCGGGCTCGGGCGGCGGCGACAGGAGTAGGGGAACAGGCCGGGGGTGAAAGGAGGACTTAGCGAAATTTTGAGCCGGGGGGTGGTTATGTCGAACTAGCAGTAGCGCTCATGAGGAAAAACGCTGCTACTAAGAATTTTAGCAGTAGCGCGTTCCCTGGATGGGCGCTACTACTATATCTAGCCTGGAGGCAACACCGTGGCAATTATAGTAGTAGCGCTCGTTTCACCTAGAACGCTACTGCTACTTAGATATTAGTAGCGCTCTTTTCTGAAGCTCGCTACTGTTAATTAGCACTAGCGTCTGTTTTTAAACCATGCTGCTGCCAAGATTCTGTGTACATGGTTTTCCCTAGTAGTGTGAGAAGAGGTTGTTTGAATGGAGAACCCAAGCCTATGAGAATGCCAAGCTATTTAAAGAAAAAGTCAAACGCTAGCATGAGGTCCTTACGTTATCGAGGAGGTCTATCGTTCTGGTGCCATAAAAATCAACAACTTCAAAGGCACAAGTCCGAGGGTGGTGAACGGTCAAAGGATTAAACATTATATTTCAGGTAATCCTATCAATGTTGAAACTAATATTATTGAAACCGTAACCCCGGAGGAATACATAAGGGACACTTTCCAGAATGTTCCAGACTCCGAAAAGGAATAGGTATGTGGTACGGTAAGTAAACCGACTCCAAAACAATTCTAATGGCAATTTTTATCAGTTTTGGAATATTTAAGAATTTTAGGAAGAAAGAAGTAGTCCGAGAGGGACACGAGGCCCCCACGAGAGTGGAGGGCGCGCCCACCCTTACTGGGCGCGCCCCCCTGTCTCGTGGACACCTCGTGTGCCCCCACGAGAGTGATTTTTGTTTTCAGAAAGAGCCTTGCTTGGTTTGAAAGAAGGTCATTTAAACCCTTCCTAAAAACCATCTTCTGAGTTTGCCCTCTCAAAAATCTTTTTTTTTTGATTTAGTTTCTTTTAAAAAGAAAACCTTTTTGATTTTTGGTCTTTCATTTGATTTTGATCCACTCTGGTTTACCATGCCTCCTATGGTAAAACTCACCCAAAAACCCCTCCTCCCACTTTGCTACAACCCAAACATTCTGTCCAAACTAATAAAATCCATTTTTGGATTTTATTCCAATTATTTCTCCTCCCAAAATAATTCTGTCTTTTCTTTTGAGCCTAGGTGATTTGCAAAGCAAGTACCCTAATGCTTTTGATTTTTGACCTCAAC
This sequence comes from Aegilops bicornis, assembly GCA_021605145.1. Classification (NCBI taxonomy): domain Eukaryota; kingdom Viridiplantae; phylum Streptophyta; class Magnoliopsida; order Poales; family Poaceae; genus Aegilops; species Aegilops bicornis. The sequence goes on along the minus strand of CM038671.1, from coordinate 800,141,944 downwards.
TCAACACCCCTGGATAGTCCTTTGTACCCACAACCCAGAACCATCTTGATCCACTCTTCTTATTTTCAAATATTTCAAATTTCACTCACTGCAAGTTTGGACCAGATTTGCCAAATTTGGTGAAATTCTTATCTACACTTCTCCAAAAATTCCACCAAAATTCAGGCAACCTCTAGTTGCAATGAGAGACCACTCCACCAAAAATCAGCTCAAGGAAAAATCCCTGGATACCGTAATCATTTTGTCGAACACCGGCATGCAATCGCTTTGTTCATATTCAGTAAATTCAGAAAGTTCGGTGTCGTTTCTCCGATGTAACTTCAGTCACATGCCCATCAGGCGTTTGGCTCGATGCTCGCAGCCTGGCCTGCTTGTCCGGAGCTCCACATGCGCCGCTTGGCGCCTTCCCGGCCGGTGGCACCTCGCCCGCTGGCCAAGGCGTTTATGCGGCGGTCAAACACCGTGAACGGGCCGACCGGGAGCAAAACGGCGACTCAACGCCGTTCGGCGCCGCCAAACCGCCTGGTGGCTCCGCTGTGGCCATCTCCTTGCCAGCGCATGCATGCAGCACCGTCAGCTGTGGCACGCCGCAGAGCGCGTTCTGCCGTCGGCCGACGGGCCGGCGGGTTGCTCCATCGAGGGCAGGCCGTAAACCTCCCTCCCGTGCTGACTTGGACCCTAAAATGGCACCACTACTCCACCTAGGCGATGCTCAAGCTCCTAAGCCGACCGACCAGCCACAGCGCCGCCGTAATCAACTCGCCGGACTTATCCATTCACGGCAACCGACTCGGGCCGGCTATATATAGCACCCCCGAGCCTGCTCTCGCCCCCGCATGACTCCACCACCTCACTAGACCCCGCCTAGCCACTGGGAGAGCCTCGAGGGGCCCTTCTTCCCCGACTCCGGCCGCCCCGTTCCGCCTCGGCCTCCACCTCGATTCGCTCCGGTGAGGCCGTCTCCGACGCCTCTAACCCGTCACAACCCTCTCGAGCAACTAGGAGACTAACCCCCACTCCTATTTGATCCCCGCAGCTCCCTCCGGCGAGATCCACGACTGCCCGAACCGCCGTCCGCCGGAGCAAGGGCCGCCGTCGACACAGTGCTCGCTGGCGACCACCACCACCACCCACAGACGCGGAACAGTGCACTGATCTCGAAGGTAACCCCCGATCACCTTGCCTCACCGTGGATCGCCGCCGACGACCACCGCACCTCTCGGGCGCCGTCGCGCTCTGTTTTCTCCGTTTGAAATTTCAAACCCGACAGGTGGAGCCCGCCTGTCAGCCTCACAGCCGTTTCTTTTAAACGTAAACGTTATCCTGGACTTTTCCACGAGAGCCCCGTGGAAACTTTTCGTTTCATTACAGATGGGTCCTTGGACCAAAACTCTTATAACTTTTAAACAGAAAATGATTTTGATTGATTCCTTTTCTGTCATCTTTATTTTTCTATTTATTTTTTGTCATATTTATTTCAAAAATATTTGGAACACTTTTCTGTACACTCACGGTATTTACGTTGTGTACGTATTTTTTCTTATGCCGTAGATACCGGAGGAGGTGACGGAGCTGCAAACTTCACACAGTTAAACTCCGACTACTCCGAAGCAGGCAAGCATGTTTGAACTCTTGATATGATGAGTGTTGTTGCATGTTTGCATTTTAGTATAGTCATGGCATGTTTATGAACATCACTTGAATGTTATATTTCATGCACATGAGCGGAAAGTAAGTTTCGGAAAGCATTATGTTGTTGGATACATATTTGCATAGCCATGTGTTGGCATGAGGATGGGTAAGATGGCAGTGTTGTGACATGCTAGTCTTATGCCAGATTATTTGACTTCTGTGTCATCGTGAAACAAATCACATCTCCATTCATTCCTTCCTATACTGTCACATGTTTTCCGAAAGGAATATGGCATAGTAAGTGGCAAATCGTTTTCCTGGTACACACCAAATAGAGAGGCCGGGATGAGGGTTCCATGGCCCTGGATTAAAGCCCGTCATCCGGTCAGGGGGCATGGGTGCTTCCGGTTGGGACTGAGAGGGGGGCACCCCTTAGAGCGCGCGTATAGAAATTTGATCCCATGCTATTCGAGGTTGTGGCCTCCCCGTCTCAAAGTTTTTCTTAGACGTTGTCCAGGGTGATTCCTGGCATCGTGAGGTGAAATGGATGTGTACTAGTTAAATGTGTTTCTACTGAAATACCGTAAACGGAACTAGTACTTCGTGACTACGGAAATCCGTTGGCTGTGGTCAGTTCATCCAAACTCTGCAGAGCCTCAAATCTTTCAATTATCTTGTACTTTGTTCAAGAACTATATTCATCTTATCTTGTCAGGTATCAGCCACGGTGACAAAACTCCGTGGGATTTATGTGTGATAATCCGGTTAAAAGATTATTTTTGTGGATGGACTAATCTTGTTATTTACATTTATTACAAACCCTGTCTGCGATGTCGCTCAGACGTCCGACGGTGGCATCCCTGTTATTTACTTTTGTTATAGGCCCTGTCTGTGATGTCGCTCAGACGTCTGACGGTGGCATATCTGTTAGTTACTTTTGTTGCAAGCCCTGCTCGCGATGTCGCCAGACGTCCGACTGTGGCATTTCTTTTAAAGCCCTTTATGTGATGTCGCTCAGACGTCCGACTGTGGCATTTCTTTTACAACCCTTTATGTGATGTCGCTCAGATGTCCGACTGTGGCATTTCTTTTACAGACCTTTATGTGATGTCGCTCAGACGTTCGACGGTGGCATCCCTGTTATTTACTTTTGTTATAGGCCCTGTCTGTGATGTCGCTCAGACATCTGACGGTGGCATATCTGTTAGTTACATTTGTTGCAAACCCTGTCTGCGATGTCGCTCAGACGTCCGACTATGGCATTTCTTTTAAAGCCCTTTATGTGGTGTCGCTAAGACGCCCGACTGCGGCATTTCTTTTAAGCCCTTTATGTGGTGTCGCTTAGACGTCCGACTGCGGCATGCATTTTATTTATTTACCTTTCGAGGCGCCGCCGCATAATTCGATCGGTTTTCATTTATTTATTTTATTTATCAAGTCCTGCAATAATATCGTTGTTATATGAGCATCATCCTTTATTCATGACGCATTCATGCATTCATTGATTATATCTTTTGTCCGAACTGTCTTGCGAGTACTCTCAAAGTACTCACCTGGCTTGTTGATTTGGCCAGATGTTGAAGAAGGCGATCTCATGGATGAAGAGTTTGATAGCGAGTCCGACGCCTAGAGGAGTCCTAGTCAGTCCCGTGCGATCCTGTTTTGGTCATTATATTATCCGCTTCCGCAACCCCGAATAAATTCATCAAGCCTTCCGCGACGCTCGATGAGCTGCCAGTTAGGAGTCAAGTTATCCACCACTTTTTCCTCGAACTAGTAGCATGCCACCACACCCCTGTGTCATGACTGCCCATCTGTAAGATATTGGCGAGTTTGTAATAAATTGTTGAGCAGCCTCAGCGCAACCTTGTAATATATTTGATGCTACTAGTTCTCTGTTTATCAAGCAACTGTCTACCAGAAAGGATGACTTTTTCCTATACTGGGATTTAAAGATCGATTTTCTCAATATTTATTTATTAAAAAAGTCGGTCGTGACAGACTTGGTACCAGAGCCAGGCTGACTGTAGGAAGCCACTAGGTGCGATCACTAATTTAATTATTAGCATGGCAGTATTTATTCTTGTTTTTACAAAATGTAGTCATCCTTCTGACAGTCAGCATAAAAATTTATGATCTGATCACTCAGAATTTTTGCCTACTTTTGTAGATGGCCGGCAGCGACTGCGAGTCTCAAATGTTCGCCAACGTGCGGAGGGTTCGTCAAACTCCTCTCCTTCATCGCTCAGGTCGCGATGGGGCCATCCGTGCGCCCAGTCTTCACACTTTATCCACACAAGATCAACGACAGTCTAACCATGCACCAAGCCATGTGCAATTCAGGGGAGGGCGTGTTGAGGTGTGCCGCTTCCGTTTCTTGGGGAGAGCCATGCCTACAGAGAAGCATGCTATGCAGATGGCAGCCCGCGAGGCGATAGCTCGTCTTCGGGATGTCCTTCCAGCAATGAAGACCCGTCGCTATCGCTACCTTCCATGCCATGTGCCTTACACCTGTCACTACTCATTCTCTTGCCCCAGAGGAGAGCAAGACGAGGCCTTTGAGATGCTTGTCGAGTACCTCCGAGCCCTGGAGGCAGCCTTTGACAGCATGGTGGACGACCTCGTAGCTGCCCGCATGGACTCAGTTCATGGCTGTGCTGCTAACAGGAGGGAACTCCTACACACCGCTCCACCGCTGACCTATATCTCATCCTCAGCTTCTCATTCGCCTACCATTCTCGCTACTACACGTCGTCTGCCTACCACTGAGGAATTCAACCAGGCTATTGCACCCACTCCCGTTCGCGCTGCACCACTTTTTGCACCCACTCCCATACGTGCTACTCCACCTATTCCGCCCACTCTTATTCAGGGTACTCCGCCTACGGCACCTGCTCCATCAGCTCAGCGCAGCTGCCTCATCTGGAACCTATTAGCGAGGAGGAAGTTGATTCCCCAACGTCATCAAGGCCTCACCCTCGGCAGGCCAAGGGAGATCCTCACCATCTCCGACTGAGTACGCGTAGACGCCATGCGATGTATCGACTTGTGTAATATGTTTATATGTACATAGGTTGTGAGAAGTAGCCTGTTTGCGCATCATGTAGGATCTGGAGGAGTGCACTAGTTTAAATAACATGTCAGGATTATGTACGCATATCCTGAGTGATGTAAGGTATAATTATGCCCGCGTGTAAGATATGTAATAGTCCTTCTCCGCGCGCAATCGTGTGTTTCTAAAAATATCCTGGAGTTCAAAAATGTTCTTTGTGTGTGATTTTATTGACTTTTGCGACTCTCTTTCTTATCTTACGAGTTCACAAAATATATCCCCAGAGTGAAAGATGTCTCGTCCTTGGACGCGCTCCATGCCAACTCAGCCAGAAGAAAATTATGGCACACCGCAGAACCACAATTTCACTCAGGGTCAGACAAGTCAACAGGACAGTGAAACAGCTTTTACACAAGTTTGTCGTTTGTATGAACAGAGTCAGCAGCAACACCAGGAAATGATGAACCAATTCATCAATATGGGAAGTAACTGTGGCCAGTATCAACCGCAATCCAAATTATCTGAGTTACAAAAGACGCGTCCTCCAACATTTTCTCATACTGACAAGCCTCTTGAGGCCGATGACTGGCTTCGAGACATGGAGAGAAAATTAATTATCGCACAGTGTTCAGACCGTGAAAAGGTATTGTATGCACCACATTATCTCACAGGAGCAGCTGCATCGTGGTGGGAAAACTTCCTGCACATGCACCCCAACGAAAATGAAATCACCTGGGAGAATTTCAAAGAAGGTTTTCATGGGGCACATATTCCTAAGAGCGTCATGAAAATCAAGAAGAAAGAATTTCATGAACTCAAGCAAAGGGCCATGACAGTGTCAGAATACAACAACCAATTCACTCTGCTGTCTCGCTACGCCAATGAAGAACGCATGACCGAGAGCAAGAAGATGGAAAAAATCTTGGAAGGCCTGGCACCCGCCTTAAGTGCCAGCTAGTTGTGCATACCTTTCCAGATTTTAAAACACTGGTGGATAAGGCCATTACTCGAAAATGAGCGACGTAGCACGGAAGATTTCCATAACGCAAAAGGGACCAGACTATTTTTGCTCGCAACCCCAGAAACAAGATGCATGTAAGGGTAGAACACACAAAACCCCGACGAATAATTCACGTCCAATCAAGAATTTCCATGCAAGAGACAAAGAGTTCACCTATCGCCCAGGCGTTACCTGTTATGCTTGTGGAGAAGAAGGGCACTATGCCAAGCAGTGCCCCAAGCCAAGGAGCTCAACCCCGAAGCTCAATAATGATGGCAATAATTCAGCAGCAAAGCGAAGCAATTTCAACCCCAACCACAACCACCAGAAAGGTCACTTGAACCACGTGACCCGAGAGGAAGCACAGAACGCCCCAGATATCGTACTTGGTACGTACCCCGTCAACACAATACCTGCCATGGTTTTGTTTGATTCTGGAGCTTCTCACTCATTCGTTTCGAAAATTTTTGCTTTGCAAAATAATTTTTCGATGCTTCCCTTGGAAAAATCAATGATCATCAAGTCCCCTGGAATTAAGCAAGTGACCCAGAGTTACTGTCAAGGTGTGGTTATTGAATTTGAAGGATTGAAGTTTTATGCCAACCTTATTGTACTGGAAAGCAAAGGACTGGATGTCATCCTAGGAATGGATTGGTTAACCACCAACAAAGGTTTTATTCACTGCTTCAACCGTACCGTGATTCTCACACACCATCATGGGAAGAAAATAAAAGTTTCAGCCAAAGAGAGACAAATACCTCGGCAACCTAGATTAAACAAGGTGGACGTTTCTGGGCTGAACAAGGTTCCAGTAGTATGTGAATTCCCAGACGTGTTTCCAGAAGAACTACCAGGCATGCCACCGGACCGAGAGATAGAATTCAGCATTGAGCTAGCACCCGGAACCGCTCCTATTTACAAGAAACCTTACAGAATGGCACCATCCGAATTGGTAGAGTTGAAGAAGCAAATAAAAGAATTGTTGGAGAAAGGATACATACGAGCCAGCTCCTCACCTTGGGGTTCTCCAATTTTATTTGCCAAGAAGAAGGATGGAACAATGAGGTTGTGTATTGATTATCGAGCTCTCAACATGGTCACAATCAAGAACAAATACCCAATGCCCCCCATAAATGATTTATTCGATCAGCTCGCACATGCCAAAGTCTTCTCAAAGATTGACTTGAGATCAGGATACCACCAATTAAAAGTACGAACAGAAGATATTCCCAAGACCGCCTTCACCTCCAGATATGGGTTGTATGAGTTCACAGTGATGCCATTCGGGCTAACCAACGCCCCCGCATATTTTGTTCACCTCATGAACAAAGTATTTATGAAGTATATGGACAAGTTTGTTGTGGTATTCATCGATGATATTCTGATATATTCCAAAACACCAGAAGAGCACGCCGAACATCTCAGGATTGTACTCGGAGAACTCAGGAAACATCAACTGTACGCCAAATTCAGCAAATGTGAATTTTGGCTAAGGCAGGTGGGTTTTCTGGGCCACGTACTAACCCAAGAAGGTATTGCAGTAGACCCGGAAAAAGTCAAGGCCGTACTTGGCTGGAAGCCACCAGCTAACGTAACGGACGTACGGAGTTTCTTGGGAATGGCAGGCTATTATCGGAGATTTATTGAAGGATTCTCCACTATAGCAAAGCCCATGACACAAATTGCTCAAGAAAGGCAAGAAGTTTGAATGGACAGAAGCATGTGAGAAAAGCTTCCAAGAGCTAAAAAGCAAATTAACAACGGCACCAGTACTAATTGTGCCAGATATACACAAGAATTTTGAGGTATATTGTGACGCATCCCGGAAAGGCCTCGGATTCGTATTGATGCAAGAAGGCAAGGTAGTTGCGTATGTCTCTAGACAACTACGCAGGCATGAGGAGAATTATCCCACTCATGACTTGGAATTAGCAGCGGTCATCCATGCACTCAAGGAATGGAGACACTTCCTACTTGGGAATCGTTGTGAGATATACACAGACCATAAGAGTCTTAAGTATATTTTCAAACAGCCAGAGTTAAATTTACGGCAACGACGTTGGTTAGAGTTGGTAAAGGATTATGATGTTGGAATCCACTATCATCCCGGAAAAGCAAATGTTGTGGCAGATGCACTTAGTCGAAATCCCAGCACGGACGACGACAGTATACCAAAGTTGAGGCCAGAATTTCAGCAGGAATTTGCCCGACTCAATCTAACAATGGTTACCGAAGGCAGTGTGTCGAATATAGAAATACAGCCTACCCTGATGGAAAGGATCAAGAAAGCCCAGCACGGACACCCCAGCATTGAGGGCATAAAGAGAAAAGTGAGTTTGGGAAGAGCCTCAGAATTCAACGTAGATGAGCAAGGAATATTGTGGTACGGAGAGAGGCTATGCGTACCAAATGTCAAGGACCTCAAACAGCAGATATTGACTGAAAGTCACACAGCTCCGTATTCAATCCATCCTGGAGGGACAAAAATGTACAAAGACCTTCAGGAAAATTTTTGGTGGCACGGTATGAAGAGAGATATAGCCACGTTCATTGCATGCTGTGACTCTTGTCAACGTATCAAGGCCGAGCACCAGAAACCAGCCGGACTGTTACAGCCAAATAAGATACCCGAGTGGAAATGGGACGAGATTGGAATGGACTTTATCGTTGGACTGCCACGGTCACGGCACGGAAACGATGCCATATGGGTCATAACCGACAGATTAACCAAGGTGGAACCTTTTATTCCGGTAAAGACAACTTACACCACTCAGAGACTGGCAGACTTTATCTTGCCCGTGATTGCCCCCTCGCATGGAGTCCCTAAGACTATCATCTCCAATAGAGGCACACAGTTCATCTCTATATTTTGGGATCACCTACAACAGGCACTGGGAACCCAACTAGCCTTCAGTACCGCATACCATCCCCAGACTGATGGGCAGACAGAATGCGTAAACCAAATCCTAGAAGACATGCTAAGAGCATGTGTCCTCACCTACGAGAACAGTTGGGAAGAAAGTTTGCCATATGCAGAGTTCGCATACAACAACAGCTATCAAGCCAGCTTGCAAATGGCACCCTTTGAAGCTCTATATGGGAGAAGATGTCGTACCCCGCTAAATTGGTCAGAGACCGGAGACAGCCATATCTTTGGCCCAGATATGCTCAAGGAGGCCGAGGAGAAAGTTAAGACAATTAGAGATCGACTCAAAATAGCTCAATGTCGGAAAAAGAGTTATTACGACCGAAAGCATCGGGAAATCAGTTTTGAACCCGGAGAATTGGTATACCTGAGAGTTTCTGCTATGAAGGGTCTGCAACGATTCAAGATTAAGGGGAAACTAGCACCAAGATTCATCGGACCATTTCATATAGTGGCCCGAAGAGGCACGGTAGCCTACCAGCTAGACCTACCCGGAGACTTATCCGGTATCCACAACTTGTTTCACATCTCGCAGTTGAGAAAATACGTGAGCAACCCAGAGAAGCAAGTTTCCCATGAGAATATTGACGTGCAACCGGACCTCACTTACCGGGAGCACCCAATAAAAATATTAGAAGAGTCTGAGAGGAGGACCCGACAGAAAACCATCAAGTTTTTCAGAGTTCAGTGGAGTAATCACACTGAGGATGAAGCAACTTGGGAGAGCGAGGATTTTCTTCTGACAGAGCACCCACGCCTGTTTAAAGATCAGCTGAAATCTCGGGGATGAGATTTTTCCTAAGGGGGTAGGTGCTGTGACACTCCAAAAATTTTGTGATTTTTGTTTTCAGAAAGAGCCTTGCTTGGTTTGAAAGAAGGTCATTTAAACCCTTCCTAAAAACCATCTTCTGAGTTCGCCCTCTCAAAAATCTTTTTTGTTGGATTTAGTTTCTTTTAAAAAGAAAACCTTTTTGATTTTTGGTCTTTCATTTGATTCTGATCCACTCTGGTTTACCATGCCTCCTATGGTAAAACTCCCCCAAAAACCCCTCCTCCCACTTTGGTACAACCCAAACATTCTGTCCAAACTAATAAAATCCATTTTTGGATTTTATTCCAATTATTTCTCCTCCCAAAATAATTCTGTCTTTTCTTTTGAGCCTAGGTGATTTGCAAAGCAAGTACCCTAATGCTATTGATTTTTGACCTCAACTCAACACCCCTGGATAGTCCTTTGTACCACAACCCAGAACTATCTTGATCCACTCTTCTTATTTTCAAATATATCAGATTTCACTCACTGCAAGTTTGGACCAGATTTGCCAAATTTGGTGAAATTCATATCTACACTTCTCCAAAAATTCCACCAAAATTCAGGCAACCTCTAGTTGCAATGAGAGACCACTCCACCAAAAATCAGCTCAAGGAAAAATCCCTGGATACCGTAATCATTTTGTCGAACACACGCATGCCTTTGTTTTGTTCATATTCAGTAAATTCAGAAAGTTCGATGTCGTTTCTCCGGCAGAACTTCAGTCACATGCCCATCGTGCGTTTGGCTCGATGCTCGCAGCCCGCCTGCTTGTCCGGAGCTCCACACGCTTGGCGCCTTCCGGCGTCGGTGGCACCACACCGCTGCGCCCGGCGTGCTTTCTTGGCGGCGAAACACCGTAACGGAAGACAGGGAGCAAACGGCGGCTCAACGCCGTTCGCGCCGCCAAACCGCCTGGTGGCTCCGCGTGGCCATCTCCTTGCCAGCGCACGCATGCAGCACCGTCGCCGTGGCTTGGCACGCAGAGCGCGTTCTCTGCCGTCGACGGGCCGTGCGGCCGTTCCGTCGAGGGCAGGCCGTAAACCTCCCTCCCGTGCTGAGCTGGACCCTAAAATGGCACCACTACTCCACCTAGGCGATGCTCAAACTCCTAAGCCGACCATCCAGCCACAGCGCCGCCGTAACCAACTCGCCGGACTTATCCGTTCACGGCAACCGACTCGGGCCGGCTATATATAGCACCCCCGAGCCTGCTCTCGCCCCCGCACGACTCCACCACCTCACTAGACCCCGCCTAGCCACTTGGAGAGCCTCGAGGGGCCCTTCTTCCCCGACTCCGGCCGCCCCGTTCCGCCTCGGCCTCCACCTCGATTCGCTCCGGTGAGGCCGTCTCCGACGCCCTAACTTCGTCAGCAACCCTCTCGAGCAACTAGGAGACTAACCCCCACTCCTATTTGATCCCCGCAGCTCCCTCCAACGAGATCCACGACTGCCCGAACCGCCGTCCGCCGGAGCAAGGGCCTCCGTCGACACAGTGCTCGCCGGTGACCACCACCACCACCCACAGACGCGGAACGGTGCTCTGATCTCGAAGGTAACCCCCGATCACCTTGCCTCGCCGTGGATCGCCGCCGACGACCACCGCACCTCTCGGGCGCCATCGCGCTCTGTTTTCTCCGTTTGAAATTTCAAACCCGACAGGTGGAGCCCGCCTGTCAGCCTCACAGCCGTTTCTTTTAAACGAAACGTTATCCTGGACTTTTCCACAGAGCCCCCTGGAAACTTTCTGTTTCATTACAGATGGGTCCTTGGACCAAAACTCTTATAACTTTTAAACAGAAAATGATTTTTGATTGATTCCTTTTCTGTCATCTTTATTTTTCTGTCTAGTTGTTTGCCATATTTATTTGAAAAATATTTGGAACACTTTTCTGTACACTCCACGGTATTTACGCTATGCGTACGTATTTTTTCTTATACCGTAGATACCGGAGGAGGTGACGGAGCTGCAAACTTCACACAGTTAAACTCCGACTACTCCGAACCAGTTAAGCATGTTTGAACTCTTGATATGATGAGTGTTGTTGCATGTTTGCATTTTAGTATAGTCATGGCATGTTTATGAACATCACTTGAATGTTATATTTCATGCACATGAGCGGAAAGTAAGTTTCGGAAAGCATTATGTTGTTGGATACATACTTGCATAGCCATGTGTTGGCATGAGGATGGGTAAGATGGCAGTGTTGTGACATGCTAGTCTTATGCCAGATTATTTGACTTCCGTGTCATCGTGAAACAAATCACATCTCCATTCATTCCTTCCTATACTGTCACATGTTTTCCGAAAGGAATATGGCATAGTAAGTGGCAAATCGTTTTCCTAGTACACACCAAATAGAGAGGCCGGGATGAGGGTTCCATGGCCCTGGATTAATGCCCGTCATCCGGTCAGGGGGCATGGGTATTTCCGGTTGGGACCAAGAGGGGGGCACCCCTTAGAGCGCGCGTATATAAATTTGATCCCATGCTATTCGAGGTTGTGGCCTCCCCGTCTCAAAGTTTTTCTTAGACGTTGTCCAGGGTGATTCCTGGCATCGTGAGGTGAAATGGATGTGTACTAGTTAAATGTGTTTCTACTGAAATACCGTAAACGGAACTAGTCCTTCGTGACTACGGAAATCCGTTGGCTGTGGTCAGTTCATCCAAACTCTGCAGAGTCTCAAATATTTCAATTATCTTGTACTTTGTTCAAGTACTATATTCATCTTATCTTGTCAGGTATCAGCCTCTGTGACAAAACTCCGGTGGGATTTATGTGTGATAATCCGGTTAAAAGATTATTCTTGTGGATGGACTAATCTTGTTATTTACATTTATTACAAGCCCTGTCTGCGATGTCGCTCAGACGTCCGACGGTGGCATCCCTATTATTTACTTTTGTTATAGGCCCTGTCTGTGATGTCGCTCAGACGTCCGACGGTGGCATATCTGTTAGTTACATTTGTTGCAAGCCCTGTCTGCGATGTCGCTCAGACGTCCGACTGTGGCATTTCTTTTAAAGCCCTTTATGTGATGTCGCTCAGACGTCCGACTGTGGCATTTCTTTTACAGCCCTTTATGTGATGTCGCTCAGACGTCCGACTGTGGCATTTCTTTTACAGCCCTTTTTCGTGGCGTCGCTAAGACGCCCGACTGCGGCATTTCTTTTAAGCCCTTTATGTGGTGTCGCTTAGACGCCCGACTGCGGCATGCATTTTATTTATTTACCTTTCGAGGCGTCGCTCCAGACACCCGATCGGTTTTCAGTTATTTATTTTATTTATCAAGTCCTGCAATAATATTGTTGTTATATGAGCATCATCCTTTATTCATGACGCATTCATGCATTCATTGATTATATCTTTTGTCCGAACTGTCTTGCGAGTACTCTCAAAGTACTCACCTGGCTTGTTGATTTGGCCAGATGTTGAAGAAGGCGATCTCATGGATGAAGAGTTTGATAGCGAGTCCGACGCCTAGAGGAGTCCTAGTCAGTCCCGTGCGATCCTGTTTTGGTCATTGTATTATCTGCTTCCGCAACCCCGAATAAATTCATTGAGCCTTCCCCGGCGCTCGATGAGCTGCCAGTTAGGAGTCAAGTTATCCACCACTTTTTCCTCGAACTAGTAGCATGCCACCACACCCCTGTGTCATGACCGCCCATATGTAAGATATTGGCGAGTTTGTAATAAATTGTTGAGCAGCCTCAGCTCAACCTTGTAATATATTTGATGCTACTGGTTCTCCGTTTATCAAGCAACTGTCTACCAGAAAGGATGACTTTTTCCTATACTGGGATTTAAAGATCGATTTTCTCAATATTTATTTATTGAAAAAGTCGGTCGTGACATGGACTCCGTTTTCTTGCACGTTATGTATTTGGGTCGGTAAAAATTCATTATATAAACTCCCGAAGGTTTTGACCACCATATCACGCAAATATCCTCTGTTTTCGTTTCAGGCTGTTTCTGTTTCAGATCTAGAGCATCATGGCGTCTCCAAGCGCTCCCAAGGACAAGTTTTTCGAGAGGGTTATCAACCCCTGTCTCACGGTGGTGCTGCAACACCCTCAAACCATTGAGATGCATGAGGGGGTGCTGCACATCCGCGATGTGGAGGGACCAAGGCGTACCGGAAGCGTGGAGACAAAGCTCGAAGCCGTGGAGCAGCAAGTTTTCAAGTGCCAAGGGGTGGTGGAGCGTGGACTCAACGCCAACCAGATGATGATCACGGAGTTCACCAAAAACCACAAGCTAGATGCCAAAGTCATTGTGGAGACCATCTTCAAGCTTCAAGAGAAAATCGAGCACCTCCAAGCTCAGATCTATGACCTGCAAAACCAGAACTGTGAGTATGAATATAGATTCAAGAGGATGAGTTTGGCTGCAGATTTAAGGATCGCGGAGACTCGATCATCCTTCTATGATGGTGAGCCTATGCCTTGGAAGACGGACGACAAGCCTACATCATCAACAACTCCTACTTCACCACCTCCGAGGACATAATTACATGGGTATGGGCACTCCCCTTGGCAACTGCCAAGCTTGGGGGAGGTGCCCCGGTATCGTATCACCATCACACTCCTATCTTTACCGTTTTATTTAGTTCGATCCTTTTAGTAGTATCTTGATCTAGTAGATTGAAGTTTTGATATCAAGTAGTTTTGAGTTTTGCTTTGTGACCTCTTTTTGTAATCCAGTGCATGAGCTATCTATAATAAAGATTAGTGTTGAGTCAAGGGCTTTGCTATGTTGCTATGATCCTAAGAAAGTAGAAAGAATAAAAGAGCTCATATTGATCTTACGGTTAGTGATGACTTCACATATAGAAAGTATGAGGCATAAAAGTTGTTGAGAGTTGATAAACGTAGTCTTGGTCATCATTGCAATTAATAGGAAGTGATAAGGGAAGAGAGGTTCACATATAAATATATTATCTTGCACATCTTTTATGATTGGAAGCACTCATTAAGTATGACATGCTAAAAGAGTTGACGTTGGACAAGGAAGACAACATAATGGTTTATGTTTTCTCACATCTCAGTTAAAGTATATTGTCATTGACCTTCCAAACAAGTTGAGCTTGCCTTTCCCCCTCATGCTAGCCAAATTCCTTGCACCAAGTAGAGATACTACTTGTGCTTCCAAATATCCTTAAACCCAGTTTTGCCATGAGAGTCCACCATACCTACCTATGGATTGAGTAAGATCCTTCAAGTAAGTTGTCATGTTGCAGGCAATAAAAATTGCTATCTAAATATGTATGACTTATTAGTGCAGAGAAAATAAGCTTTATACGATCTTGTTGTGGAAGTAATAAAAGCGACGGACTGCATAATAAAGGTCCACATACAAGGGGCAATATAAAGTGACGTTCTTTTGCATTAAGATTTTGTGCATCCAACCCTAAATGCACATGACAACCTCTGCTTCCCTCTGCGAAGGGCCTATCTTTTACTTTATGTTTTTACTTTATGCTTGACTCAAGGTGATCTTCACCTTTCCCTTTTTCATTTTATCCTTTGGCAAGCTCCTCGTGTTTGAAAGATCATGATATATATATCCAATTGGAGGTAAGTTAGCATGGGCTATTATTGTTGACATCGCCTAAAGGTGAATAAGTTGGGAGGAAACACAATAAGCCCCTATCTTTCTCAGTGTCTGGCTGAAACTCCATAACCACAAGTATTGTGTGAGTGTTAGCAATTGTAGAAGACTACATGATAGTTGAGTATGTGGATTTGCTGAAAAGCTCTATTGTTGACTCTTTCTGAAGTTATCATAAATTGCAATTGCTTCAATGGCTGAGATTATAGTTTGTTAGTTCTCAGTGAAGTTTTTGAACCATACTTGACATTGTGAATTGATTGTTACTTGAGTATAAGAAATCTTATGATAAAATCTACATATATTGCTGTTAGAAAAATGATCATGATGCCCTCATGTCCGTATTTTATTTTTATCGACACCTCTATCTCTAAACATGTGGACATATTTTTCGATTTCGGCTTCCGCTTGGGGACAAGCGAGGTCTAAGCTTGGGGGAGTTGATACGTCCATTTTGCATCATGCTTTTATATCAATATTTATTGCATTATGGGCTGTTATTACACATTATATCTCAATACTTCTGGCTATTCCCTCTTATTTTACAAGGTTTACCATGAAGAGGGGGAATGCCAGCAGCTGGAATTCTGGCTGGAAAAGGAGCAAACATTGGAAACCTATTCTGCACTGCTCCAAAAATCCTGAAACTCCACGAAACATGTTTTTGGAATTAATAAGAATTATTGAGCGGAAGAAATACATCAGGGGGCCCACACCCTGGCCAGGAGGGTGGGGGGCACGCCCACCCCTACTGGGAGCGCCCCCTATCTCCTGGGCCCCCTGGTGGCCCCCCGGTGTCCATCTTCTGCTATATGAGGGCTTTTACCCTGGAAAAAATCGTGGGCAAGCTTACGGGACGAAATTCCGCCGCCACGAGGCGGAACCTTGGCGGAACCAATCTAGAGCTCCGGGAGAGCTGTTCTGCCGGGGACACTTCCCTCCGGGAGGGGGAAATCATCACCATCGTCATCACCAACGATCCTCTCATCGGGAGGGGCCAATCTCCATCAACATATTGACCAGCAACATCTCCTCTCAAAACCCTAGTTCATCTCTTGTATCCAATCTTGTATCAAAACCACATATTGGTACCTGTGGGTTGCTAGTAGTGTTGATTACTCCTTGTAGTTGAGGCTAATTGGTTCACTTGGTGGAAGATCATATGTTCAGATCCTTAATGCATATTATTACTCCTCTGATTATGAACATTAATATGCTTTATGAGTAGTTACGTTTGTTCCCGAGGACATTGGTGAAGTCTTGCTATTAGTAGTCATGTGAATTTGGTATTCGTTCGATATTTTGATGAGATGTATGTTGTATTTTCCTCTAGTGGTGTTATGTGAACGTCGACTACATGAGACTTCACCATTATTTGGGCCTAGAGGAAGGCATTGGGAAGTAATAAGTAGATGATGGGTTGCTAGAGTGACAGAAGCTTAAACCCTAGTTTATGCGTTGCTTCGTTAGGGGCTGATTTGGATCCATATGTTTAATGATGTGGTTAGGTTTACCTTAATACTTCTTTTGTAGTTGCGGACACTTGCAATAGGGGTTAATCATAAGTGGGATGCTTGTCCAAGTAAGGGCAGTACCCAAGAACCGGTCCACCCACATATCAAATTATCAAAGTACCGAACGTGAATCATATGAACGTGATGAAAACTAGCTTGACGATAATTCCCATGTGTCCTCGGGAGCTCCTTTCTCATTATAAGAAATTGTACAGGCTTATGCTTTGCTACATAAAGGATTGAGCCACCTTGCTGCACTTTATTTACTTTCATTGCTTGTTACTCATTACAATTTATCTTATCACAAAACTATCTATTACCTACAATTTCAGTGCTTGCAGAGAAAACCTTACTAAAACCGCTTATCATTTCCTTCTGCTCCTCATTGGGTTCGCCAATCTTACTTATCGAAAGGACTACGATAGATCCCCTACACTTGTGGGTCATCACTGTTCCGAGTGACGCTGAGGGACACGCACCCATGTGGAAGAAGAAATCTATATTTTGGTGCCTACCCTACTGGAAAGACCTAGAGGTCCGCTCTTCGATCGACGTGATGCACGTGACGAAGAACCTTTGCGTGAATCTGCTAGGATTCTTGGGCGTGTATGGGAAGACAAAAGATACAACTGAGGCACGAGAGGACCTGCAACGTTTGCACGAAAAAGACGGCATGCCTCCAAAGCAGTATGAAGGTCCTGCCATCTATGCTCTTACCAAAGAAGAGAAGGAAATCTTCTTTGAATGCCTGTTAGTATGAATGTCCCGACTGGCTTCTCGTCGAATATAAAGGGAATAATAAATATGGCAGAGAAAAAGTTTCAGAACCTAAAGTCTCATGACTGCCACATGATTATGACGCAACTGCTTCCGGTTGCATTGAGGGGGCTTCTACCGGAAAACATCCGATTAGCCATTGTGAAGCTATGTGCATTCCTCAATGCAATCTCTCAGAAGGTAATCGATCCAGAAATCATACGAAAGCTAAGGAGTGATGTGGTGCAATGTCTTGTCAGTTTCGAGCTGGTGTTCCCACCATCCTTCTTCAATATCACGACGCACGTCCTAGTTCATCTAGTTGACGAGATTGTCATTCTGGGCCCCGTATTTCTACATAATATGTACCCCTTTGAGAGGTTCATGGGAGTCCTAAAGAAATATGTCCGTAACCGCGCTAGGCCTAAAGGAAGCATCTCCATCGGCCATCAAATAGATGATGTCATTGGGTTTTGTGTTGACTTCATTCCTGGCCTTAAGAAGATAGGTCTCCCTAAACCGCGGTATGAGGGGAGACTGACTAGAAAAGGCATGCTTGGAGGGGAGACAATAGTATGCAGGGACGGATATTGTTGGTCTCAAGCACACTACACAGTTCTATAGAACTCTACCTTGGTAACCCCTTATGTCGATAAACACAAGAACAGTCTACGCTCCAAACACCCGGAGCAGTGCGACGACTGGATTACATGTGAACACATCAGGACTTTCAGCAGTTGGTTGGAAACACGTCTCAGAGGTGAAAACACTGTTTGTGAGGAGTTGTACTCGTTGTCCAGGGGACCATCTTCGACTGTAATGATTTGGAAAGGATATGACATAAATGGGAATACATTTTACACGATCGCCCAAGATCAAAAGAGCACCAACCAAAACAGCGGTGTCCCTTTGATGCAGCCACCGAGAGGGGAAAGGACACATATTATGGTTACATAGTGGACATATGGGAACTTGACTACGGAGTAGATTTTAAGGTCCCTTTGTTTAAATGCAACTGGGTCAATTTGTCAGGAGGCGGGGTATAGGTATACCCACAGTACGGGATGACAACAGTGGATCTGAACAATCTTGGGTACACTGACGAACCATTCGTCCTAGCCAATGATGTGGCACAGGTTATCTATGTGCAGGACATGTCTACCAAACCGAGAAAAAGAAAAAATAAGGAAGCGAATACATCATACGATGAGCCAAAGCGCCATATAGTTCTTTCAGGAAAAAGGGACATCATGGGAGTGGAGGGCAAGACAGACATGTCCGAAGATTATGAAAAGTTTCATGAAATTCCTCCCTTCAAAGTCAAGGCTGACCCAAGCGTCCTGATAAATGATGAAGATTATCCGTGGCTACGCGGCAATAAGGAAAGGACACAAGCGAAGAAAAAATGAAGACTTTGTCCACAACTATTATGATGATACCATGCCAACTTTCAACCTTTTCGTTGTTCATTTGAAATGCCTATTGTAACAGATAAGTTTCCGTATGAAATCCTGATACTTCGAAAGAGATTGTCCGTTTTGTACATAAAGTGCATCCAGTTTTTGCCGTAACCCACTCAACTTTCTTGCACATGCTATGTGGATGAAATGATGATACCGTGCCAACTTCCAACCTTGTCAGAGTTCATTTGAAATGCTTTTCAATTTCAGGGTCTTATAGCTCAAAATAATCAGTAAATGCATGAAAAATAACAAATGAAGTCAGAAAGGGTTGAAAATTGATGATGTGGCTTTGAATGGTGCATTTTAAACACACAGAAAGTCAGGAGTTCAAATAAGTTTAAAAAATGAAATCCCTGTGTAACAGATGAGTTTCCGTATGAAACTGTGATACTTCGAAAGAGATTGTCCATTTTGTACACGAAGTGTATCCAGTTTTTCCCATAACTCTCTCAACTTTTTAACACATGCTATGTGGGTGAAATGATGATACCATGCCAACTTTCAACCTTTTCAGAGTTCCTTTGAAATGCTTTTCACTTATAGCTCAAAAAAAAACCAGTAAATGCTTTTATAAAACTCTAATAGCAAAAGGAATCAACTAAAAAGCTTTTATAAACCTCTAGTATTTTTTAAACTAAAATTATATAAAATTTATGCAACTAAATTTATCAAAGTATTTTCTGTTCAAAACATGAAAAGCAGAAATAATTATCATAAAGAATTTTTGTTAGAAAGTTTAGTAGCAAAAGGAATTTTCATAAAGATATTTTTTGATAGAAACTAAAATAACAAAATCTGTTTTTGAATATAATGATAAAACACAGTAATATTAAATAGCATGAAAAAGAATCACTCAAAATATATTTTTATAGTGAAGTTATCCAGAAACTAGTTATTCACACAAATTTCAAAGAATTAAAATTTAAACTATTCAAATTTGGAAACTAATGGAGTAACAGAAAGATTATAATTATTCTGAGCTAAAAGCAAAAAGAATAAAAAATTAAAGCAAAAATCAAAAGAAAATAAATAATTCAAAAAACAAAAAAAATACTGGAAAAAAATGCCACCTAATGGGCCACACGGCCTGCATACGACTAGAAACCCATCTGTACATGGGTCAGGATGCAGGCCCGCAGGCCCAATAGGCCGAACAAGGCAGTGACAAGGGTAGGCAACTAATGCCTGCATATTAGAGAGGAGCTCAGCACCTGAGCTACAACGCGGCTTATAAACAGGTGCTGAGCTCTCTCAGCTAGCGAGGTGGGACTAAACTTCCCACCGCACCGCGCTGTGCAAGGCCTTTGGTCCCGGTTGGTGGCACCACCCGGGACTAAAGGGTGGCTTGGGTCCCGGTTGGTAGCACAAACCGGGACCAATGCCCCCCCCCCCTAGTCCCGGTTGGTGCCACCACCCGGGACCAAAGGCCTCTGCTTCCCGCCCTTTGGACTGCTGAAAAGAGGCCTTTGGTCCAGGTTGGTGCCAGCAACCGGGACTAAAGGTCGCATTCGTCCCGGTTTGTCTCACGAACCGGGACCAGTGCGTTGTCTATATAACTGGCACTCGTCCAAATTTCATTCAGTTCGTTCTTCCCCGCCCCGACGCCGCCAGGCTGCCTCTCCACCTTGCCGTCGTCGTCGTCGCCCCGCGCCGTCCCGCGCCGTCTCGTGCCGCCCCGACGCCGTCCAGCGCCGCCCAGCGCCCGTGCCCTTGATGCCGCCCGGCTCTGCCTCGCTAAATGCGCCCGTCGCCGCCGCCCTCACCATTGACCGTCGCCAGCGCCGCCGTCGCCGTCGCCGTCCCCTCACACCGTCGCCATCCTGTGAGATTATATGAATTTTGCAAATTTAATTAGATGTGTAGTTAATTTAGATGTGCAATAATTTAGATGTGTAGTTAATTGAGTTAGATTTTGTTCATAGATTTTTTGTAAGATTTTTTTTCATATTGTGTAATGTGTTCATATTCTGTTAGATTTTTTTTCTGTTAATAGATTTTTTTGGTCATATTATTGTTGAATATGCATGTTTGTATGTTCATATATATGCAAAGATCGAATATGTAAATTTTTTATGATTTTTTTCTGTTCATAGAATTTTTATGATTTTTTCCTGTTATAATTTTGTTCATAGAATTTTAATGATTTTTTTGTTCATAGAACTTTCTTTGTCAATTTATGTATATGTTTATATTGTGTATGTATAGGAAAATTGTGTATGATCAAATTCATTTATGTATATGTTCATATTTAGAAGAAAAGCAGGAGAGGAAAAAGGAATATAAGAAAAGAAAGTGTTTAATATAATTAATTAGAAAATAATAGACCTATAGTTAAACTAGTTTATTTTTATTAAGTACTACTTTATTTTATTTATAGTAAGTGCTTAATATATAGTTGAACTAGCTAGTTGATTTAATAAACTACTTTATTTTACTATAGAAGTAGTTTGTTTTTAGCAAGTACTACTTTATTTATTTATAATAAGTGCTTAGTAGTTGAACTAGTTGATTTAATTAATAAAACTACTTTATTTTACTATATATAGAAGTAGTTCCCGCATCGACGTCGACAATGCCTATCCTGCATCCTCGTCATCGACTCGGCGGTGGAGGCCTACTTGATCAGGGCCATGTCCGGGACTGGGCTCCGCCGGGCTGGTATTGGGAGGTGCTTCCTTCCGGGGGGCGTATGTTGGTGAGGAGCCAGCCCATTGTTGACCCGATCCTTGTTTGGTGGCGGTCGCGTGGGCCAATGACGGTGCCGAGGCTTCCGGACACTGCAGAGGTGGTACGTCACCGTGTTAGCGAGGAGGACGAGCACGTCCGTTGCTACATGGTTGCGTTGGACGGCAGGTTCGACAATACCTGGCAGGTTCTTCAGGGATCTCACTGGAGCTATGATCCTGTGATGGTTCCTTACCTTTGGGTGTCCACCGCCCGTGACGATACCCGTCGGGCACTACGGTTCTAGCTGTATTAGCAATGCTATATGTATGGTAGTATTCGAGGAGTATTAGTGATAATATTCGATGATGTACGGACACAAGAGATGGTGTACTTTTGCTTATAATTGAATGCATGCTAATTTGAATACTACTTTATTTTATGATTTGGTTTTTCTTATTGAATGCTCATATTGGAAAAGTACTCGTACTTTGAATGCTAAAATTGGAGAGCACTATGCAGAAATCTAGGAGCCCCCTCCATCATCCACACCGTCGTGGGGGTAGCTTCTCCTTCATTCTCGTGTGCTAGACAATTTGGTATAATAATCCACTCGAGAATGAAAAGAGGAGCTACCATCACTGATAGTCAACCGTGATTAATAATAATGATCTAATTTAGGTTTTTTATTACATATATATTTAATTGTACAAGTTTAATATTTGAATTATGAACATAGGCCGGAAATGTCGTACCCGGACGACGAAAACCGCCCGGGGGAGTGCGACTGATGCCACAACGACCGAGGTATGTGCGACAGGTTCCTTGAGCTCGACGAAGATCGGCGCTTCAGCATTAAGCTCGAGGAGACCTTCGATGTTGAAACGGTACGCAACGACGACAATAGTTTTTTTCGTAATTAAGCATGACTTGAACTATTTTAACGTGTATTTTTCATCTTTTCCAATTCGACTAGCTTATCCCATGCTATGCAAAATGCTATGTCTTGAAGAGGATGGGTTTTGAAGACCATGAAAGTATGGAAACCAAAAAAATTCACCTAGGACCCATCATGGTGTGCATTTTGAAGTAAAGTTGTACAATTTTGAGAGTGTAACCCATTTTGGTTGCAAAAATTGGGAAGCACTTTGCAAGATGTATGGTTTTGATGAGGGTATGCTTGTCACCATGGATCTTGGTGATCCTATAATCGAGCAAGACAATATGGACATTTGGGTCCTTGTTGATACACTTCCAATTCTTCCCCCATGTGAGCTTCTCAAACATAGTTATTAAGCATTTTGTACTGATCTTGAGAATTACAATATCTACAATCGAACTCCTCAACATTATGGTCAATACGTGCCACTAGTGCACGTGTTGAACTACGGTAACTACCATGGAGATTCCCTGGTAAGATTTTTTACTATTACGACATCCGTGCATCTTTTTGCATACTTCTAAAACTAGTACATCATTGCTAACTACGAAGTTATTACTATGTTTTTCAACAGATAACCCCGAATGATTGTGTGCCTCATCTGATGTATACGCACGGTCGCCTTGATGTTTTCAACATACAATCAGGTCGTCCTACGAATCTCAACTGTTTATACCGGATTTCTAAAAGAAGTGGAGACATGACAATCAAATAATAGAAAAATTTATGGACAGTCGTAAGGAGCTTCTTGGAAGCAAAAGGAAGCGAAGCGCAAGAATTGGAGACAGGATGATCTCCATACTTCATAATGAAGAGTCAGTGTCTATATTGTTTTATGCTATTTTACCTTAAGGGTGTTTAGGTCCTACCTGATACTGATGATCATGTGCTAAGAACAATTATGTAGGGTTGGGTTCGATGACTATGAGGATGATGATCGTATGACTTGTTATTAATAACGAGTAGAAGTTGTATGATGATGCATGATTAGTAGGACTTGTTATTATATATGATGGTGTATAATGCGAGCATGAAGAGTTATTATATATCAGCGGGTGAAATGAACATAGCAGTAGCGTTGGTAAACCAAGCACGAAGATATAAGAGAGGACACTTCTCTCTATTAGCTAGCTAATAACAACCTAAATTAACCCTTAATACCCCTAAACCAGCCACTTTCAAAAAAAAAACCTCAGCTCCAGCCAGCTGCTGATGCGTGGAAGCCTTTTGGTCCCGGTTTATGTCACCAACCAGGACCAAAGGCCCCCCGCCTAGGCTGCCTGCAGTGGCCACGTGGAGGCCCATCTGTCCCGGTTCGTGTAAGAACCGGGACTAAAGAGGAAGGGCATTAGTACCGACCTTTTAGTCCCGGTTCTTAAACTGGGTTAAAAGGCCCTTACAAACCGGGACAATTGCCCTGTTTTCTACTAGTGAAACCCTAGATGTATGCTGCTAATTCAGTGAAAGAAACAAAAAAACAGCATGGACACTACAAAGAAACAGAGGAACAAGGAAGAACAACAGGCAACTCACTACCGATGCGTCGCCCTCTCCTTCTCCCTCTCCAGAAATCGCCTGCGCCTCGAGCACCAACTGCCGGAGAGAAATGGGGAATGGCAAAAGAGGAAACGGCCGACGTGCATGCTTCGGGACAGAGAAGGAGATAACGTGGGGAAAATGAACGCCAGCCCAAAGCCAGAGCTCAGACAAACAGCCCGCCAGCCCAACAAGCAACGCGGCCCGCAACAAGCAAAAATAACACAAGCGCGCGCACAGACGAACGACGAGCGACGCGAGCGAAACGCACGACCAAGACAGAAAAACAACTTGCGCGAATCATAGGACAAGATCCAATGGCTATGGACTTAGATGTGAGATAGCTATTTCACATCTAGATGTGAAATAGCAAATCTGTTCATGTAATTGGTCTGTCCCTCTTTATGTAGAGTCTCTTCTATGGGTAGAACTTTTCTTATGACAGCTAACAACAAGCACAAAGTATGATAGGCATATTCCAAGCATTTGGAGCGAACATATTGAGCTGAGGCAAGATGCAATGTTCTTAAACAAGAGAAGGTTTGGTGATTGCATTAGCTACACATCCACCACGCATTCAGTCATAGCATTTTTCCCGTTCTGAAGCAAAGAAAACGAATCTCACCGTCCATGTTTTTCAGTTCAACAACCACCAGCTCTCTCCGCTTGGTGGGCTATAGACTGCACTTGTGCATGGATGGATTCTGTTTGTTTTTTCACCGTGGTCATTTTTTCCAGATGGGCTATAGGTAAATGGGATTGGGTAAAGTCGTCAACTGTGTCAACTAACTCTCTACCGATAGTATAGGTCCGCTCAATGCCAGATGACAGAGTCCGAAAACCATAAGATTCACCCACAGCGGAGGATAGAGTACAAACAAGTCAAATTACACTGGGACCCATGCGGGTTTTCTTTTCTATCAGAGTAAATATGGTTTTCTTCTAGTGTATACGTCATTATTCTTTTTCCACCTTGTCTGCAATTGTTTTGCAATTTAATTCATCAACATTTACCATAATTGTAATAAAAAATCAATTTTTGAATATCTTTAAACAACACATATTTAAAAAAATTATTAACATCTGTAAATTGCTATATTCTTGAACTCACGTATGTCTTTGAAATTTGCTAATATATTTGTAAATTCGAGAGAATTTTTCAAAAATCATAAGAATTGTTTAAAATGCAGAAATAAATCTTCGAAATTTGTTCAATTTCTAAAAACTAAACATTTCGAAAATTCTGGAACTTATTTTAAAATTTGGAAAAAATTCAAAGTGGATTATAAACTTTAAAATTCATGAACACTTTTTAAATCCACTAATGTATTTTGATAGTAATATTTTTAATTTCTCAAAAAACTAGTTTTTCCCGGTGGTGAGTAGCATGC
Organism: Aegilops bicornis; assembly: GCA_021605145.1. Classification (NCBI taxonomy): domain Eukaryota; kingdom Viridiplantae; phylum Streptophyta; class Magnoliopsida; order Poales; family Poaceae; genus Aegilops; species Aegilops bicornis. The sequence continues at coordinate 800,116,650 of CM038671.1, read as the reverse complement.
CGCTTTCATATACAAAGCGAAGGCGTCTAACATATTTTTTCCCCTCTCACAAGGGTAGTACAACAAAGCTTTGCTCCCCTCAATCTTCGCCGCTGAGCCCATGGACTCGCCTCCTCTCCGTCTGCCACTCTGGCTGCCGGTGGTGGGGAGGGGAATCCTGGTGCATCGGCTCTAGCTAGTAGATAGGTTGGGATTTTAGTCCTCGCAGGGGTGACGCTCAGATAGATGGTGTCACTTCTTCTTCGAGTCAGATTCTGACTTCGTTTATCCTCAAGCTCATCCCCCGAGAGGGATTATATGGAGGTCCAACATAGATTTCTGGCAGCTACTTGTGGTGGCGATTTAATATCGCTCATCATGTGTATGCAACAGTGAGATTTTCTGTTAGTTTCTCCCTATCAATTCAAGGCTTGAATGGTGACGATTGCGGGTCCAGTGTGTTGGTCCCTAGGGTAACATGCATGAAGACTTCCCGTCTTTTATCAACAAGGTGAGATCAGCTTCGGTACGGAACTGGTGATAGTGACTCATTCTGGTGAAGACGGTGATATTTTTTATTATGTTTTGGGTGCTTTCTACTTTTAATAAACTTGTATAATAGTCCCGGGTCATTTTTGTAAAAAGGAAGGGTGCTATTTTTTTCTTGTATACAGCTGGTGTAGTAGCTTGTTTTCTTTTATATAGAGCAAGCGAGGTGGTTTTGCACCCCCAGTAGCTATTTGGCCGGGTCTGTAGTGTGTTATAGCACATATTTGGCTAAAAGCGATGAACAGGAGCATCTGAGGGAGGCTGGTTGTGGTGGTGAGTAATTTTAAAGCTCAAAGTAGTATCCATCGAACACTGATACCTGAAAGTTCACTATTGCGTCAGAGGCTCCATCATGGAGGTCTCAGTACAAACAAAGGAGAGCATTCCCATATCCAATCTGTCTCTCACATGTATCCATTAACTCCTAACCCTAACCCTCTGCAGTAATGTACCATGTAGCACCTTGATTGTTCCCTGATGCCTCCTAGTCCAAATAGCATTGCACTTATCCAACTTTTCGTATTAGGTCTTCATATTTATCTAGAGCCTCATCTACGGGTGCAATTATTCTGATGAGAGCTATGACAAGTAGGAGGTATTGCAAGCATATATGCCATTAGCATGTGGAGCGAATATATGAGAGCTATGACAAGTAGGGTCGCATAGTCAATTGATGAACCAATAGTTTAGAAGGATGGATGATATACGTATTTTAGTCACATTTTTATCTTAAGTCTGGTGAATTTTTTTTTACCATATAATTTCTGGGTTTTTAACCTGAAACGTCTTTATCTAAAACCATATATATGGTAGTTAATTTACTTAGCTGCATTCATATGCACCTATAAAATGAGTTGCGTACATATACCGTAAATGGAAGTGGCCATGGTTGCCGACTATGGGCAACTCTAGCAGAATTGCCATCTCGGACCGATCACCATGGTAACCACAATTATGGCAATTTTGGTTGAAAAAACTGCTCTAGCAGAGTTTCCATCCCATCCGCAATCTACGTAATTTTTGGAGAGCGCTCCTAACCTAGTGCGGGACTTCATATTCGGTGTTGGGTGAGCGAGATAGTGCGTCCTCCACCGAATTGGCACCATGAACATTGTCGGGAAAAAAATGTACTCAACACCATAATGTCCATTTGGGGGGGGGGGGGGGGGGGGTGGGGGGGATTATGTTCAACAGACAACAGTCAATTGTCCGGTTAGATCGATGCATCGTTTTTCAGATGGCACGATAGCTTTCGCTACAATCATTTCTTAAACTATGGGATCACAAGGCCGCACTTTGATAAATGTCCTGGAAGTTAAGGGCAAGGCCATAGATATGAGCAGCCTGGTGAGAGGTACTCCTAGTGGCCATAATTAAAGCTGCAGCAACACGATATCTTGAAGCGGTGCAGTGCTGGAGCACGGACCGTGCTGGAGCGACTTCGTCTTTCTATGTTTAGGCGCCTTCATCGCCCTCCGATTATACCACACTGGCTTTCAAGCACACAGTATTTTGAAGCTGCCGATAATGATCTACTATCCCTGGTGTATGGTATTCCATAATTCACAGGCAGGACCTTGATTATGTGGGATGATAGACCTTAGATCGGAGTGGGCTAGAAGATCCGGTAACCTACCTTCTCCTGGTGCGGACGAACTCGATCCAGCGCCGGCCATGGTGGTGTCGAGATGGCGGCGATGTGGACTGAGATGGCGGCGGTGGTGTGCTTCCCGTGAGCACCGCGCTTACCCTAGATCGGTAGGGATTGTAGGTGGGGATTGTGGCAGCGATTAACCTCGTAAGTCGTGCCCCGGCCCCCACCTCTATTTATATAGCGCGGGTCACAGGGGCCCACCAACCACGGTTTGGTTGGGCGCCCCCGATCAGGGCGCGAGTCAGGGCCCGTTCGACCCGTTGGGTTCGAACGGGAGAGAGATCAACCTAACATTCTCCCCCTTGATCTCAACTTTACTTTTAACTTTATACTTTCTAGTTTATTTGTTTCATCACATATTGGTACACAGAGCATGTTTTATCGTCACAGCTCAATTGCCGATAGAATCATTCAGCTACAACATACGTTTTGTTCAGAAACAAATTCTGTTCCTTTTGGGCCTATCCAGGAATCATAAGGCTTTCCCTTAAACCCATGCCGGCTAAGTGTTCCTTGAACACATTTGCTGGTAAGCCTTTCGTTAGCGGATCCGCAAGCATATCTTTTGTCTTTATATGCTCGAGACTTATAGTTTGATCCTGGATTTTATCTTTCACAACATAATACTTTATCTCTATTGTTTTGGCAGGATTACTTGACTTGTTGTTGTGAGCGTAAAATACCGCGGGCTGATTGTCGCAGTACATCTTTAGTGGTTTGTGAATACAATCTGCCACTTTCAAGTCGGGTACAAATTTCTTTAGACATATCGCCTGCCCCGTGGCGTCGAAGCATGCTATGAATTCTGCATACATCGTGGATGATGCAACTGTCGACTGTTTGGAGCTTTTGCACGAAATAGCTCCCCCAGCGAGGGTGAATACGTATCCTGACGTGGATTTTCTATCATCTTTGTCCCCCGCAAAATCTGCGTCTAAATACCCTTTTATCTCTAGGGAATCAGATCTCCTGTATGTTAGCATGTAGTCCTTCGTGCCTTGCGCATGACGCAATGGTTTCTTTACCATCTTCCAGTGCTCTATGCCTGGATTCTCTTGATATCTACCGAGTACCCCGGTGATAAAGGCTAAGTCAGGGCGAGTGCACACTTGTGCATACTGCAAGCTGCCAACTGCCGAAGCATATGGTACTCCTTTCATTTGATCGATCTCGTACTGGTTTTTGGGACATTGGAATTTCCCAAAACTATCGCCCTTAACTATAGGAGCAGGTGTGGCTTTACTCACATGCATATTATACTATTTAAGAACCTTTTCTAAATATGCTTTCTGCGATAGTCATAAGACTCCATTGTTTCTATCTCGTGAATTTCTATGCCCAAAACATATGATGCTTCACCAAGATCTGTTATGTCAAAATTCGAGGATAAGAACTTCTTTGTTTCTTGTAGTAGACTAACATCACTGCTAGCAAGCAGAATGTCATCCACATACAAGATTAGGAAAATATATTTCCCATTTTTAAACTTTGCATAAATGCAGTTATCCTCAATATTTTCTTTAAATCCAAAACTTTTAATCGTTTGATTAAACTTTAAATACCACTGCCTAGAGGCTTGCTTTAATCCATAAATGGATTTCTTGAGGCGGCATCCCATATTTTCCTTGCCTTCCATGATAAAACCCTTGGGCTGTTTCATGTAGACATTTTCTTTTAAATCTCCGTTGAGAAATGTCGTCTTTACATCCATTTGATGTAACTCTAAATCAAAATGAGCAACTAATGCCATTATGGTTCTGAAGGAATCCTTACATGAGACTGGAGAAAATGTCTCTTTGTAATCTATCCCTTCTCTTCGTGTAAATCCTTTTGCCACGAGTCGTGCTTTATATTTTTCTATATTCCCTTTAGAGTCATACTTAATTTTGTAGGCTCCTTTAGGAATTTCCTCTAAGTCCCAAACATCTTTGGAACTCATTGATTTCATCTCGTCTTCCATTGTCTTCATCCACATCGATGAATGAGGGCTTCTCATGGCTTCTTCGTATGAGGTGGGATCTTTTTCCATATGAACCATTTCTGTGTTATAAACTTTAAAGTCAGTAGAAATAGCTGACTTTCTTGGTCTTGTAGACCTTCTAAGGGCCTCAGTTTCTGGCACATTCTGTGCCTCAACTTCTGGCACTTCTTCTAAAATTTGCTGCTGCACCTCCCTTTCATGCTCAACAACGGGTTCAGTCGGCTCCTGACGGACAGGTTCCGGGTCTACCCCCATAGTTGTCATGGGTGGAGCTGCAACTGGTAGTGAGAAAAATGGCTCCTGGATCATCGGATTAGGTGCAGGCACCCTCTTCTCCTCAAGATCAATTTTCCGAGCTACCAAGCTCCCCCTCATCATTTCGTCCTCTAAGAAGACTGCATGTCTCGTTTCTACAAACTTTGTATATCTGTCTGGGCAGTAGAAACGAAAACCCTTTGATTTGTCTGGATAGTCAATGAAGTGGCAACTCACTGTTTTGGGATCTAACTTTCCAATGTTTGGATTAAACATTTTGGCCTCAGTAGGGCACCCCCACACCCTGAAGTGTTGTAGGGATGGCACCCTTCCTGTCCATAGCTCGTACGGTGTTTTGGGCACCGACTTGCTTGGTACTCTATTGAGAATGTGAATGGCGGTTTTAAGCGCCTCCATCCATAAACCCAATGGCAAGTTGGAATAACTCATCATGCTGCGCACCATATCCATAAGTGTACGGTTGCGCCTTTCAGCTACTCCATTTTGCTGAGGTTCGCCCGGCATTGAATACTGGGCAACTATGCCAGTCTCCTGCAAGAACTTTGCAAAAGGTCCAGGGACTTGGCCATATGGAGTGTGCCGACCGTAGTACTCTCCCCCACGGTCGGACCTAACTATCTTTATTCTTTTATCATGCTGATTTTCAACTTCAGCTTTGAATATTTTAAATTTATCCAACGCTTCAGATCTTTCTTTGATTGGATAAATATATCCATAGCGAGAGTAATCATCTGTGAATGTTATGAACGAGTCATATCCATCCACACTTTTCACCGGAAATGGTCCACAAATATCAGTGTGGATGATTTCTAGTGTGCATGTGCTACGGATTGCACCTTTTTTGATTTGTTTTACGTACTTTCCTTTAACGCAATCTATGCAATGTTCTAAGTCTGAAAATTCTAACGGAGGAATAATTTCACTTTTGACTAATCTTTCTATTCTCCTCTTCGAAATATAGCCCAAGCGACAGTGCCATAATTTCGATGAGTCGAATGTTCTTTTTCTTTTCTTTTGCTCTGTATTTGACGCGGAAACATTTTCTTTCACGTTGCAAACGGAATAAACTTTTGCACGAAGTGATAACAAATAAAGCTCATCATGTAGTAAAGCATCACCCACATAAGCATTATTATACCAAATGGCACACTTGCCATGTCCAAAATGACATTCATAACTATCTTTGTCCAAACAAGAAACACTAATTAAGTTTCTATGACATGATGGAACAAATAAAACATCTCTAAGTAGAAGATTGAATCCGCCAGCTAACTCCAAGGAGATGTCACCGACAGCTTCAACTTCCGCTTCAACTCCGTTTGCCACTTCAATGCTTCTTTCGCTTCTTAGCGTAGTTCTCGTCGAATGGAATCCCTGTAAAGAATTTGCAACATGAACAGTTGCTCCTGAATCAATCCACCAAGTGGATTTTGAAAACTGTGTATACAAGGATTCATTTACAAATGAAACTATATTGTTACCTCTTTTTGCCATGACTGACTTAAGCCAAGCGTGCAGTCTTTCTTGTAATGCCCTTTTTCTCGCTTTGCGGTGGAGACAAGTGTCTTTGTCCACCGAGAAAGGCTGTTCTTGATCTTGATGCCGATAGGGGGCTTTTACATTCTTTGAAGGAGAACTTTTGTTGTTTTGATTGTAGTTCTTTTTCTTGTAATCCTTCACATAGTTGAGTGAACCACCATGTGCGGCTTTGAGTCTGTCCTCTTCTTGGACAAACATTGCTATTGTCTTTTCAATGTCCCATGTTCCAGGTGACATATTATAGTTTACAACAAAAGTTTCAAACTCCTTTGGCAGTGAAGCCATGACCAGGTGGACCAGGAGGTTTGGTTTGATCTCCAGATCCTCATCCATGGGCTTTAGCTTTGCTGCCATGTTGCTCATCCTCAGGTTGTGCTCTCTTATTCCATGACTACCACCCGTGTAGCGTTGTGTCACCAGTTGCTCTAACACTTGGGTGGCATATATCTTTGAAGAGCGAGTGAACTGGCTCTTTATCTTTGTAAGCAACTCCCTCATGGAAGTGCACTCTGCAATGGAGCCCACAATGGTGCTCTCGATTGTATTCTTTATAAATGCCATGCACTTTTTGTTTGCATTGACCCACTTTTGGTTATCTATGAGGTAGGATTGCTCCAAAGGAGCATAGTCCCTCTTCTTTTTAGCCCATGCATCATCATCATCAGTGGCCTCTCTTCGTGCAGCTCTGTAGGTGCGACCGGTTGTGGTTTCTCCACAACCCAGTCAAGATCAGCACAAACAAATGCCAGTTCAACTTTCTTCCTCCACTCAAGGTGGTTGTCACCTCTGAGTGTCGGAACTTCTTTTAGGCAACTCATCAAGTGAAAGCCTCCTGAAATCACAATTTAAGGGACATCAATAAAACAATCATATGCAATAATCTAAAGTTGGTCAAATTAAAACATACAATTGTCTATGCAATGAAATCTATATTACCGTTGGGTAAAAAATTAGAAATAAATGCACCTTTAAATTTGAATAATAAAACATGATCATGTAATTAACAACGTTGGTCATTAAAATAACATAATCATATTCATTTTAATAATCACTTTAACATGCTCTTTAAAACTTAATACTATGTAAACTTTTATTTTCTTTTAAAGAGCACTAATAATTATTTACGCAGCGGAAAAACGTGAATAAAATATTCACGAACTTTTTTGATTCTACAGAAACTTTTACTTTGCCCGAATAAAAATTCATGAACTTTATTATTTTCTATATAAAATTCATGAGCATTTCTGTTCTGAAAATTTTCTGTTTGCATTTTCAGAAACTTTTTCGGTCACTTTTCTATTTTCTATACAAAATTTTTTTTGGAAAAAACTGCATAGGAAAGCTATTTAAAATCTACCCAGAAACTAGACTAGAACTATTAAAAAATGAAAAAGGAAAACTGCTCCACAGCCGGCCTCGGCCCAGCTCGCGTGGCGGTGCCCGCAGCTGGCGGCCTCGGCCTAGCTTGCGCCTTCTCTTTCGGCCCAATGGCCCGCAGCCACTTTAGGTTTTCGATCAGGGCCGTCCGTCGCGATCCGACGGTCCAGCGCCGATCTCGCCCGAACAAAAACAACGCCATTCCTCATCGACCGAAAACCTAGCGCCATTCCTCCCCGCCCCTGCGCCTCTCTCGCGCACTCCGCTGACGGAGAGACGGGCTTCGGCCCGGCCGCCGGCGACGGTGGTGCATGCCACCACGCCGCGCGAGCCTCTCCTTCCATCCTTTCCACCTATTGCGGCACGGAGAACGAGGCCCAGCTGCTCCCGCTCTTTTCCCCTGTTCTCGCACACGCCGCTCGCCTCTGTCCCGCACGGGACTTCACCGGCAACCGCGCGACAGCGACGGCGTCCACGACCGCGCCGCGCGAGCCCTCTCCATTCCTTCTCCCCTTCCCCTTCTTTTATTTCGCCCCATCCACCGAAACCAGTGAGAGAGATGGATCAGAGACGCCAATAGAGCCCTGCTCAGCTCTTCTGTGCGATACAGCGGCGCCTCCCCCGTCCCCCTTGCCGGTGTGCGCGAGCTCCCGAAGGAGAGCGCGCCGCTGTCAAGCGGTTCGGTGGTGGTGCCCTTTGCCCCTTGCGGGGTAGTGTTCTTCGTCACGGATCCTCGGCGTGCCGATGCGATTCGGGATCGAGAGGAACGGCGCGGCCGGAGCGGCGGCACAACTTTCTTTGAGATTTCTTTGCCCTCTGGTTAGGGTTCTTGGGAAGGGGATCTCTTTTTCTTTTTCTGTTTGTGTTTCTTTGTACCAAAATCATCTAGCCCGACCGCTCTGATACCATTGATAGACCTTAGATCGGAGTGGGCTAGGAGATCCGGTAACCTACCTTCTCCTGGTGCGGACGAACTCGATCCAGCGCCGGCCATGGTGGTGTCGAGACGGCGGCGATGTGGACTGAGATGGCGGCGGTGGTGTGCTTCCCGTGAGCACCGCGCTTACCCTAGATCGGTAGGGATTGTAGGTGGGGATTGTGGCTGCGATTAACCTCGTAAGTCGTGCCCCGGCCCCCACCTCTGTTTATATAGCGCGGGTCACAGGGGCCCACCAACCATGGTTTGGTTGGGCGCCCCGATAAGGGCGCGAGTCAGGGGCCCGTTCGACCCGTTGGGTTCAAACGGGAGAGAGATCAACCTAACATGGGAATCCCCATGTCAGGGTCCACACGCTGGCATCTCTCTGGGCCTGTTTTGCCATGGAACGGTTCTGTTTTAATTTTCTCGTGATCAGGTTGTGTGGAAGCGCCTCTCTAGCAACATTTTCTTCTTTGGCACATGGTGGCGGAAACACATGGTGCCTTTTGAGTACCGGGTCTCGAGTTCAAGATTGAAAACCCTACGTCTAGTTGTCGATGGCCGCACCTGGAAAATCCAAGATCCGACATTTAGCGGTTGGATCTAGCGATTCGGTGCTTGCGTGTCTCTCTTTTTGAAGGCGTTTCTTACGAAGAACCTTACTTGTAGCTCATGTGTTGTCAAAGGATAGTGGTTGATGTTGGAACTTATTTGCTTTTTACTGGTTCTTGTTGCGTCGCGTCTCTTTATTTTTCATTCGTCTTCTTTCTTATCTTTTTGGTTGTGTGCGACATCAATGTCCTGACTAGGTCTTAATATTGTGTCGTTGCAGAAGTCACGTGTGATTAATATTTTCTTGATATTAATATATAGCTCTTTGTCCAAAAGAAGGTACCAAAGAATTTAAAAAACATACCAACATAATGATTTTTTTTTTGCAAACTCAAACACTTGTATTACTCAATCACAGTATCAATACAATCCTCTGCAACTACCTCAAAAACTTCAGGAGGACCTGACCCTAACCAAGTTATAGTTCTATTATTAGAACGACCAAAATACGCTAGCTTATCACTCGCCTTATTCTGTGAACGAGCAATATGAGTAATACAAGCTTGATGAAGGTTTAGTAAACCCCTAATCTCATTAACCAACGACGAATAAAGTGATCGATCAGCATCACCACAAGTGATCATAGCTACAGCAACAGAGGAGTCCATCTCAACTTGAATCGGTAGAGAAGTACGCTGGACCGCCGAAGATAGCCCCTCCAAGCACGCATAAAGTTCAGCCTCCAGTGCGTCTCGGCAAAATTGTAATGCCCTGCAAGCAGAGAAGATTATTTTGCCAAACTCATCCCTCAAGATCATGCCAGCACCCGCATTATCACATGCCACAAAAGCTCCATCTATGTTTAGTTTAATCCACCCGTGCTTAGGCTTCTCCCATCCAGGCAGCTTTGCCGTGTGAATATCACTTTGGCCTCTTTTCTCCATTGTAATATATGTCTTTCCTTTCACTGGATCAGCACCATTGTCAATCGTGATGGACATAAGAGAAGCAACATAACTCTGCAGATATCTTATGGATGCATCCATCTGCGATGCCGGTTTATAATGCACCACTTCATTGCGAATATACCAAGCTCTCTAGAAAACAAGCAGAATCATACATCGTTCAATATCACTTCTAGGAGCTAACAGTTGCAAAAGCCACTCCTTTCCACAGTTGGCAATTGTCTGAAGCCGGGGTAAGCTCCAGATTTTTGGCATACTCAAATAAAGATCTCTTCCTAGTTGACACCTCAAGAACGGGTGAAAATTGTCCTCCATGTCTACTCCACAGACTGGACAAATACTTGTGGTCTCCAAGCCAATCTTATGCTTATTTTCCACGTTGGCAACCCATCAGTCGCAACTCTCCATGCAAAATTTGCCACCGTTGGCGGCACACCACACTTCCATATGAACTTCCAACAGTTCCTCGCACCGGAAGGCATCGAGCTAGAGGACGCTGCATTGGACCTGTGTGCCTCGTCAAACGCCAAATGGTACGCACTCTTTACTGAGAAGACCCCCAACTTATCTGGCCCCCATGCAATGACATCTTCGCTCTGCCTGGGTGAAACTCTGATCTTTAAGATCTCGGCCACATCAGCTTACATGAAATATTGGTTCAGAACTTGTACTTTCCAGGAGCCGTTCTCGTTCAGCAGGTCAGAAACATATCTAATGCGGCACAACCCCTGCCGTGTGATCGGTTTATACGAGTAGGGGCGTGGAATCCAGCTATCCTGCCACACCCGGATACTTCTTCCGTTGCCTATTCTCCAAATTAAACCCTTTTTCAAAAGCTCCAAACCATGACTAATGGCCGACCAGGACGATGATGCATTACCAGAAAACACAGTATCTTCCAACTTACTAGCCGGGTAATATTTGGCTTTGAGTAAACGAGCACACAAACTCTCCGGTCTTGTGATTAATCTCCACGCCTGACGAGCCAGAAGAGCTTGGTTAAATACTCGAAAATCTCGGAAACCAATCCCACCTCTTTCCTTTGGCTGCATAAGATGATCCCATCCCTTCCAATGAACCCCAATAAAAATTCCTCACCATTCTTGTGAGATCATCACACACCGAAAACGGTAGCTTGAACACACCCATTATATACGTGGGTAAAGCTTGTGCGACAGACTTGATAAGCACCTCTCTACCAGGCTGAGCCAAAAATCCATCTCCCCACTGGACAAGTCTTTTGATAAGGCTTGTTTGCAAATTCTGAAATTTACCTTTCGACATTTGTCCTTCAGGCGTGGGAAGACCCAAGTACTTCTCCTCAAAAACCAAACTTGTGACGTTTAGAACGTCTCTTACATGCTCTTGATTTGTAACCGGGCACGCCTCACCAAAAAATATCGAACACTTCTCATAGTTCAAACTTTGTCCCGTGGCCGTGCTGTAGAGATCCAAGGATGCTTTTACCTGCTCAGCCTGGTCCCTCGAAGCCTGGAAAAATAGCATGGTATCATCTGCAAAAAGAAAGTGGGATATGCCCGGAGCTCTCCTGCAAAGTTTTACTGGAGCAATATCGCCAACTTGCACTTTATTCTTCAAAATAGCTGAAAGTCCATCTGCCACAAATAATAATAAGAACGGGGAAAGTGGGTCTCCTTGCCGTAGCCCACGCGACGGTGCAAATGAATCCAGGAGAGTTCCATTTAATTTTATCGAATACCTCACCGATGTTACACACGCCATTATCCATTCAGTCCATCGATGGGAGAACCCTAACCTTTGCATCACCTGCTTCAAGAAAACCCAATCCAATCTATTATAAGACTTGGACAAATCCAACGTATACGCACAAAAACTCCTTGAAGGATCCTTCTCTTGTTTAATATAATGTAAACACTCAAAGGCAACCAACGCTTGTCTGTAATCATCATGTCTGGTATAAATGCACTTTGTTCAACCGATATTATATCATCCAGCAAGGGTCTTAATCTGTTAACCAGGCATTTGGAGATTATCTTGTATGTGACATTACAAAGACTTATAGGCCTATAGTCCGCCATCTTTGAGGGGTTAGATATTTTTGGGATAAGCACAATGGATGTATCATTAGCACCCTCAGGCATGACCCCCGTACTGAAAAAATCCCGGACTGCAGTCATCACACCCTCCTTCACCGTACTCCAGTTCCGTTGGAAGAAACGAGCGGGAAACCCGTCTGGGCCTAGCGCCTTCAACAGCCCAATCTCCACATACCAACAGAATGATAATGCCATATAATTACCAACAAATAACACATCCAACCTATTACAATATTACAAGAATGGCCGAAATAACCTCCACATAACAAAAATCACAAAGTAAAAAAGGCTATAGTATGTATAACCTGGCAAACAATTTATGAATGCTAGGATGAAATTTACAAGAGATTACTGAAAACTGCTCAAATAATTTAGTTCAGGCAAACCCAGCACAACCGACCAACCAAAGTAGTCGCCAACTTTCCCTGACGCATGAGACCTCAATAAACATTATCGTTATCCCGAGGTCGGTCCTATGCGCTACACCCGTAACCAAGAGCAGGACCCATGCCACGTGGTGCGGGGGCAGAGGTGCGTAATAATGCATCATAGCGATAGCTGTGGGTGTGGCAGGGCCGAAGAGCACGAACACGGAGTCGGGCTCGAGCTGCACAGGATGGTGGCCTCCGCATCGGACAGTGGACAGCACCAATGCGTCGTCGCCGGGGCACCAGGACGAAAACAACGACATTACGTCCGGGAAGGACGGATCGACGGTGGGAGCACGTACAGAGCAGGCGCTCAAGGGGCGGCCATCGTGGCACGGCTATGACGGGTACAGGGACGGTTCTGGCGCCGTGAGAATGGTCGATGCTAGGCCCAGAGCGTACCATTTTGTTCGGCCGGCGCGCACGCTGCACAAAGCACGATAAGGACGATAAGGGGGTGCCGCTGTGTCTTGTCATTGGTGTTGTGAGTTGGGTGTGCTTGTGCATTGGTGCCTCAGAGAGCAAGCGATAGGGTTGCTCGATGAGTCATCTGAGTGATCGATGGGTGAGAGAACAGAGGAGAGATTTGGCTTGGCCGGTTTTGGTCTTTTGGAGGTTGCTCGGAGCGGAAACACGTGGGCAGAGCGAACATGTTCTTCATTGCTACACCAAGAGGGGCATGTTCTCGACTAAACCTCTGATAAAGGTGAAAGTGATGTTTCATCATCCTGACCCATGTTTCCCAACACATACCCTCGGCGCAGACACAGCTGGAAGAACCACCGCCTGCTGTAGGGCAAATGTCATACCAAAACCAGCGCAGTGACCCAGGGTGGAGCGACCATCAGCAGAAGCCAGCACGGTTGCACGAGGGCGGCACCGGCCCAGCGCACTCAAGACCAGGCAGCAGATGTCATGTTCATGGTGACTGATTTTTCCCGGATGCATCCTAGTCCAAGTAGCATAGTCCAGCTCCTCGTGATTGAGATTTCTCTCTTTATCTGGTATTCAATCTATGATTGAAGCTATTCTAACGAGCTACAACAAGTAGGGAATGGTAAGCGAGAACAAGCATGCCAAGCGAATATATTGATTTAAGGCAAGGTCCAATGGTTTTATAGAAAGACCATCCTACCTCAAGGGGTATGAAGAGATCTCCTCCATCGATGTGTTTAGGGGGCTTGTACCCAAGCAGAAGTGTTCTTTTGTTTAGACCTTTATTGCCTGCTCCTTTGTTTTGAATGTTGTGGTCGTCCTTGGGTTTTACTCTGTTTTTTCTCTTTGCTCTTAATACAACACATGCAGTTCTCCTACATGATTTGAAAAACAAGAAGGATTGGCCGATTTCTTCAGTAGGAAGTCACAGGCAGGGGTCATTGGTCCGGTGATCATTTCAAGGGGGCTGGCACCGGATTCCGGCAATCTGGAGTCAACCCGGGGTAGGCAAGTGGCAGTGTTTAAGGGGTTCGATGCGGCTTTCAGATTAGGGGTTTTCGGTGGATGATTTGGCCTTAAAATGGATTTGATTCCCTATCCTCTCCGTTTGAACCGGGGATGGAATTTGAGGGTCGTCGTGCGTATATTTGCATCTACCGGTCAGTCGTTTCTATCTGTCTATCCAGATTTGGCTTTCCTCTACCCTCTGTTCTGGCTGTTCGTTCTCTGTCCTGAACAGGCTGTCAATCGCGACGGCAAGTCAGGGGGCGGCTGAGGCGGGTACCCTGGCCCTGGCCGTGGCGCAAACTCCTGAGTCGTGCCGAACCATGGGGACGGATGGCGGCCTGAGCAAAGTGGCGTCGGTGGTTTCCCAAATTATATCTTATCCCGACACTTCGTTTTACACAATTACTGCTCCAACAAACCGAATTTCCTTGCCAAATTACAGTACTGCTGAGTTGAGCTATTTTTTGCCTTCTTTTTTGGTCTTGTTTTCTGGCAACCAGAGCGCGATTAACGGCCAGAATTCCTCAAAAAGAAGCATGGGCGTTGTGCTAGTTTAGTTTAAATGGCTTGCTCATGCACGAGTGTACATACTCTTAGCTAGCACCTGAGACCTGTCGACCTGCCATGCCCGTGCGCCGTGCCCTAAGCCCTTGCCCTGCCGCCTCTCTCAGTCTCGTAAACAAGTAGTCAACCGAGCAGTATATATACATAGTATATTACTCCTTCCGTTTTAAAATAAGTGTCTCAAGCTTAGTATAATTTTATACTAAAATTAATATAAAATTGAGACGCTTATTTTGAGACGGAGAGAATAGTATTTAGAAGGCAATTTAGGTATGGCGTTGGCCAAACCTTATCATATTGATAGCTTCGCCCCTCAACCTGTGTAATTTGCATTGCATACATAAATGATCTGCTTAGTTTAAAGGGATAAGTATATGTTTCGTCCTCGAACTCTTCCGAAATTTGAGAAATCGTCCTTCAACTTCAAAACCAATAGTCAGTCACTTGACTATCTAAACCGGATACTTTTTGTCTCTAATAATGCTTAAGGTAGTTTTACTGTGGCGTGGACCCTGTTTTGACTAAAATGGGCCACATGGCCTGGTTCTGACCGCCACGTCAATCAAGTGACTAACGGCACCCGCTGGCTGTCTCTCGCTCTCACATTATCTTGATCCCTTTTCACATTCACGAACCCAAAACAGAGTGGCGGCCGGGGTGATTCGCTCATGGGCGACCCGGGTGGGCAGTGAGGCGTGCAGGGGCGATTTTACCCTGCGGGCACCCTGGGCTTGTGCCCGGGCTCGACCTTGCCGTTTAGATGAACTATGTTGAGCTGCTCAAGCCGCCGGAATCGTTGAAAACATTGAAATACGTTGGCAAATCGCAAAATATAACAAGCTCTGACTGGGCCAGTTTGAGCATTTTCTTGCCATCTGGGCCTTTCTCACTGCAAGCAGGACCCATTCGCTTGTCCTCACATGGGCTATAGGCCTTGCTTGCTGCAACCAGGAACCAGCTCCTGAAACGATTTGATTCCCAACCGCAAAAAAAAAAAACGATTTGATTCTCAGAAAAAAAAAACTCGTGAAACGATTTAGAAGGCAAATAGATCATATAGGAAGTCAGCTTCTGAGACAGGGTCCAGTTATGCTAGTTCAAATTTCAGAATTGAGCAGATTTTTTGTTAACACGAAGAAATTTGCAAGTGGAGCCGCCATAAGACCCACAACCAAGTGATGAACATGAACATAAACATTGGAGCTTGGACTTTTCACGTTGAGACATCGAAAGGTTTGTTTGTGTGGCTAGTGTTTAGGGATTTATTTGAAATTTTATTTCTTGCTTCTATTTAGTTCAACTCCCTCCGTTCCTAAATATAAGTCCTTTTAGAATTTCACTATAAACTACATACGGATGTATATAGACATATTTTAGAGTGTAGATTCTTTAGTTTTGCTCAGTGACTAGTTTGTAGTCAAATCCCTAAAAGACTTATATTTAGGGACGGGGGAGTGTTGTTCATTAGATTTCATTTTAACGAGCAGTATTTGAGTGATGGGAAACTAGTGCAATTTAATGAGCTATTTTTTGGAAAAGAGATGTTTTATGGTCTAAAAGGGGGGTTGCTTTAGATACACTGCTGATAACTCAAATGAGCCTGCAAACGAAAGTGACATGCACCCATGGACAGAGATATACAATCTTTTTCATGCACAAGAAAGATAATAAACTTTCTCCAAATAAGAAAATGACAAACAAAAGATGATAGTCATTATATTTGTGAGCGTAAGTTAGACAACAGACAATATGAAAAAATTAATATTTTTATTAAGATCAGCAGACGCTCATCACAAGCATACAATTATTCAGCATTGCATAGCTCAGGAAGAGAACCATCAATGAGTTGTACGGGTCCTGTCTAGGCAGCAACAAAGCCGATTTACACTGCCCTTACAACGGGGATGAGGGACACGGAAACCCATATCCACGCACATTTCCCAGCATGTAGTGCGCTCGAAACATGGATCCATCCGCACGCACACCGGCGGTTTATTAGGTTCTGCAAAGTACACATGTAGTACACACTTATCAAACAAGTTTTTTTTTGATAGGTTGATACAGGTTTGCTTATGCACACCACCTTATAAAAGTGTACAACTTGCATAGAAGACCAAAGTTGGACATTAAGAGTTACCCCTTCAATCAAAAAAGGCTAGTATATAGTCTTTTATGTCCAAATATATCGTTTCAATGTTTGATCTGCAGGCTGCTGCAGCAATAGACATGGGTAGCACTGTCGAGGGTGGACTTGTTGCAAGCCTGTGGCGCCATAATGGTTTCGCGTACGCCCGCCACCTGCTAGCGATCTAATTTGATACGAAAACTCTGATCTTTTAAGTCTCCTACCCTACACTAATTTGGGCCATATAATGGTCTTCAGTTCTAATTTCGTGCTCAAGCTCTGTTCTACCTACCGTACTAGCTACTGAAAAACTAAAACACACTCCATCATGCATCATCAATGATTAGGGCTATCCATAATCAAGAAGACTGCGACGGCATGATATACGTCCTTCTTGTGGGATATTGGCAGGCCACGAAGCAGTGGTTGTCATAGAGAAGGCTAGCCATTGTTGGTTCTAGATTGAGCGGGTGCCACGCAGTTGGTTCTGGTCTGTTGATTGAGCTATAGGGAAGATAGGGGTTATAATTAGTTAATCGTCAATGTACACAAATATCCTTTGTAAAGAAATTTTAACATTCGTGTACAACTTTCTAAGCGGGTGTACCAAAGCATTAACAAATTAAAAAATAAGGAGATGTCTTGCATACCAGTGCGTGCATGGCAGGATTGCAAGGTAGAACATATCATAGCAAGCACCAGGAATGCAACAACCACAGAGCACACAATTGTTGATCGCGTTGTAGTGCTCTTGGTGAGTGCCATCAGAACAAAGAGATTACTTCTTCTATTCTATTCCTCCTTCCTTCTTCTATTCCCGTGTGTTTTGGTCTTGCCAATAAACTCATTTGTTCACTGCTCTTTATTAGAGAGGCCCAATGGCATCTTATGTAATGATCTCACATCCAAGTATATCTTCTAAATTATTGTTTCCATATCCTTTTGTTTCTACATAAACGCATTTACTCTTCTATATAAATGGTATATATTTCATGTTATTTATATGTAGTACTAGTATCTATATAGAGTCGTAGTTATTAGGCAACGATCTTGCATTTATTTCTCTCTTTCAATGGTATTAATACCACAATATTATAGAACATATAGATATCTTATTTGCTCAAATAAATGTTGCACATCTTAGGTAATGATCTCACATCCATGTATATCTCCTACATTATTGTTTCCACATCATGCAGGTTCTATATATTGCCGTGCAATCTTTTGTATAACCGGTATTTATTTCATATTATTCAAATGTAGTGCTAGTTTTTATGTAGAGTCACAATGAAATATTACACAATGATCTTGCATTTATTTCTCTCGTACGATGGTATTAATATCACATAACTTGTTTGGTCGAATAAATGCCGGACATCTACTTTTTATTATTCTTTGTTTCAATGTTTTCTCTATGTGCATATTTTATTGTTGTTGATGTTATCATCCAGAAGGAACATTAGGCATCGGTTGAATTTTGATTAGGCAGACAAATCTTATATATTTATCATGCACTTACATCTCTCCTAAATTAATTTTGGTGCCTCGTCAGCGCTGGTGAACTTGGCGGGCGTGCAACTGGCCGTCCATGGGGCCGGGAGAACAAACCAGGTCTTCCAGCCGACGAGCGCAGAGGTGGTGCATATAGTGCCATTGTGGAATACGGACTCGATGGTGACCAACTTGTACGCGTAGCCAACGAGGGACACCCCTGTAAGATAGTAGGGTTTCTATCTATCATTCGAAACTAGCGCAAATGGAGCATGCGAGCTACCTATATACAGAAGGGCATGTGTCTGAATATCTTCGCATTGATTTATGTTTCACATATATCATTCTCCTGTGTTGACACGTGGGATCCACCTCAAGAGCAAATCAGAACAGGTTTGACGTGCTTGACCGGTTCACTTTTGAAAATAAAAACATAATCAAAACCAGGAGAAATAACCTTGAGGTGGTATGCCTACTAAGCATCAAATTGAGGAAAAAGTTCGAAAGGGGTAAAATGTGAAGCAATTTTGCTTAATTGGGGTATATTTTGAGGATTTTCTTAAATTGAGATCAATTCTGTCACAAGTGTGAAGCGCGGAGTAAAAGAATGAAACAAACTATTTTAAATAAAAAAATCCGCATCTATCCAAATGTGTTGTGGACTAGCATTTACTTTATTTTTCTATGGTCTTGAATTGAGGACAAAGGGATTGGGCGATTGCGGGACCTAGCGCCATATCGCGGGCCGGTATGCGGTGTGGCAGCCGACGTTGTGGAGGCTCTGCATTAAAAAATGCTACACCTACGTATTGCCTTACGAAAAGCTACGTAAAACTTACCCAGCATATAATTTTTTTCTCTAAACATACCCATCAATGAAAAAACTTTCTCTAAACATTTCTATAGTTCAAATTTTGGTTCAAATAATTAGCAAGACAAAAATTATTGATGAGTATGTTTAGAGAAAAAATGTCAAACGATAAAAGCTACGCAAGCCACATATATGTTGTACTGGAAATCGAACTATAGAAAATAATTAGCAAGACAAGACGATGAAACAAAAATTATATGCTGAAGCTGAAATGACCCAAATATTTCTCCAAAAAGAAGACGAGGCTGGTAGCCCACCATCCTTTTCATCCAACCATGGAACGCATGCAAATGGAGTTATGTCCTATGTCCTGGATACCTATCGGCCAGAGGACTAGATTATTTGCCGGGAGCTCTATACGTCAGGCACATGAAAAATTTGTTTGCATCAGTCACTTTTGTTAATCGTTAGATCTTTACTGTACAACCGGAAACACATCATACCCTATTCATCTTCAACCGTCCTTTTCTTCTTCCCCACGCAGCCGCCAGTCGGCCCATCCCTAATCACCCGCCTCCGCTCCCACGGCTGGCGGCTACCGCCACCTTCCCTCCCTGCCTCCCTTCAACCCTCCCCCCTTTGTTGTGCTGGCCACCGCCCTTGCCATTCCACTAAGCTCTGGTTTGATGAACAGCTAAGGCGACCCCTCGCACTAACCCTCATTAATTTTTTACTCACTCTTGTCGGCCCCTGCTCGTACATGGCTGGGACTCCCTGTGGCCGGTGCTCGTCACTACCGCTCTTCACGTCACCGCTGCCTTCAGCCTCGTGTGAAGCGGATGTGACTGACACATTTTTTAGGTACCTGTTAATTAGTAGAATCGTTATTTGCCACACTTTACTAAGTGTTCTATGGTTTTTCTTAGGATTGTCTCACTGGCGGATGGACCAACGCCCCCAAGTCATTGTTCAGGAGGTTAATCAAACTGGGAAGTAATGTGTGAGTTAAGATCTTTTCATTGGTAAAAAAAAAAGGGTGAACAAAGCTTTGAAAAAGGGTTGGTATATCTAGCGAGTGTTCGTCACAAGAGATGACATTTGCGACCGTTTGTATGGCAGTTTTAGTGTATTTGGAGGACCTATTTTTTTCTTGTAAAACTATCATGATATATCCTTTAGTATTGAAGTGCAAAAAGGTCATCCAAACTACTATATATCGTAGGGTCAAAATCGTGTGGCAGCTAGGGCGTTCGCTGGCAGTTTCTTCTCGGCGAACGTTAGCCAGTTACTAATTCCGAAAAGAAAAATAGGCGAGCGCATCTTCCTACCCAAATCTACCGCGACCATGGGATGCGGGGACCAAGGGCGGCGGCGGCGGGATGTATGCGGCGGCCGGTGTGGGGGACCAGTCGTCCAGCTGCGGCTGGTCGGGCACGCCGCTGCGGCAGCGCGACGTGGGGCAGCGCAGAGGCGGAGAATCGCCGCACGTACGCCGCCTGAGGTACTCGCCTGAACCTACCTCGCGGTCTTCTTCCAGTCGTGATTGGCTGCTCCTAGTTGATACTAAGATCTGATAACCAAATTCACGCCCGCATTTCTCGAAGCAATTCGATCCGACACATTGGCTGCGAGTTTAGTCCTTCTGCCATGTGGATTGTCCTGTGCAGTATATTCAGTTTCCCGTTTGAGTTTGTGGAATGTATCTGCAACTCTTCAAATCGAATGTTCTCTAATTTACACGGGCTAATTCTACTTTAAAATTGCCACTTTAACCCTTGTACGAGCTCTTGTGTCCAGGCTAAACAAAGCGCAGCAGAATTTCCCTTTACAAGACCATGTTACAAGCTATCGGGTGCTCAACTTTGTTCCTTTCCTCAAAGGCTGAAACACCAGCGCACGAAGCACATCGAGATCGATCTTCACTTCATCCGTGAGCGGGTCTCCTTCGGCGACGTCCATGTGCTTCACGTCCCCTCTTCATCGCAGTTCGCCGACATCTTCACGAAGGGGCTGCCGTCGACCGTCTTCCTCGACTTCTGGTCCAGCCTCAACATGATCGACGCCCCATTGTGACTGCGGGAAGCTGTTGGAAGACTGCCGTTGCTTCTGTAACTACGGGACCGAGTCCCACCCACGTAGCCACGCACCAGACGTGCTCCACGCTGTTTGCACGTTGTGCATGCCCCCTTGTATAGCTTGGTGGTTACCTCATGTACATGTATAAAACCCCTTCGTGGGCATCTAATGGAAGTCACGGTGTGTTCCATAATTGGACTGTCTCTGCCTGAAAGCATACAAAATACTATGGCCTTGAGGGAACTCTACATCTTGGACTACTCACAAGATTTGTCACATCCCGACAGCTACGTTAAATAATGGTATGGAACTCCCAAAAGCTTAGTAAGCTTAGCATCATTTGGATAGATTTACACTGCAGTTTGGATCAATGCATTCTCTCTGTACTCTTTTTAGCTAGTCCTTTTCAATTTTATTTATTTTGTGCACAAGGACTTTGATTAATTGATTGTATTGTTGTTAAGCTGAGTTTGCCGCAAAGCTCTGGCAGTTGGGGACTATTGATTCAGAAGGGTAACAGAGGAACAATTTAGGAGAGGAATAAGAAGGCTGGGATTGATGGCTGCAACATGGAGAGCTAAAGAAACAAACAGCCAGAGGTTAGAAAGAGAAATCTGTAATGCTTTTGTTGTCGTCATTGGTTGTGGTTCATCAGTAGTTTCCTGGTGTGAGTGAATTCTGACGGTTTTGTATTCCAGGCGATTGGTACTCTGTGTCTGTGAAGCTGGAGTCCCGAGCATTATTTTTCTTTTATCTAGAGAAGACTGTAATGCTCTCGTGTCCTTTGTCAATACAATTCTGGAGCTCTCCTATAATGCCATGGGAAAGAGTGATAGGATTCAGAACCAGAGGCTTCCGCCATATAGACGATTTCGTTAATGGGGCAGCACCAGCGGGTGTCGAGATCCACCACCACGAGCTCTAGTTCATCTGTAATTAATTTGCTCCTCTACTGCCCCCTTGCCAATTTAGTAATTTGCTCAAGTACGTTTTCTGCCGTGGATTCTGAGTATATTGCACCGTTTGGGAATCCACTCTGTTCATCGGTGTCTTATTCTGTTGTTTTTCTTCTATTGTTTTTATGTAGGTTGATCGGAGTTTAGGTCTGATCCAGTGGCAACAACCAGTGGAGGAGGCCTGAACAAGCAAACGTATTTCTGAAAATCCAGTCATATTTGCTAACTTCCACATGTAAGCCTGCAGAAATGTACTACTCCCTCTGTAACTTTTTATAGGACGTTTTCGAGTCCATGGCAGTGTCAAAAAATGTCTTATATTAAGTTACAGAGGGAGTACGATTTAGGATTGAAGGTTTAATAGGAAATAATTACTTGAACTGCAGCTGCATTGCGAGGAAGTTTTACTCATTGTTGAATGCGGTTGAAGAGTGAAGCCGGTAATAGCAGAGCATGGAGAGGCAAGGTAAATTTCTGATGGCATTAGCACCTGCAAAGTTGTGATGAGGAAGGAAAGAACCTTGCGGGAGAAAGTTTCAGAACATCCACGCTTTTCTCTGCAAATTGTTAGTATCAATTGAACTTGACTGACTTTGTTCTGAAAAGATCCAACATAGTGAACTGCTGAACCTTCCAATATACTCAGCTTTGTTAACCAATATACTCTGCATTTGTCAGATTTTGCAACTAGGGTGCAGTTTGATCGCCATTTACCTTATTCCGCTATTCTCAACTTTATCGCTTAAATTCATTAGGTCGCAACATGGGTCGCCTGCATGATGATGTAATACAACAGGTCGCATCTCCCACCCTAAAACAAGGAAGCATCTCTCACATACTGAAGAAGGGAAACTCCGTGAGCCTGAAAGATTGACAGCTAAGGTTTTGCACATGATATGCCCAATATGGCCTCGGTAAACCAACATTATTTCTCTAAGCTGGAATGATATGAAATACTGGTACTACAAATCATCCGGAAAACAGTATTATGCTTGTCGAAAAGATTCGCAAAGTCATGGACATTACATACCCATGTTCAGAGGCCATGGTACTCTGCTCATGCTGAAATAGCTGCGGATAAAATACATTGTATATGTACAGTAGAATATATATGTCTTTTATTGGTGAGTAGGTTTCAGCGTGAACGATTACCCTGATAACCACTCATCCGAGTTGGAGATGCTCCCCTCCTGGTGGTACGTAGCATCATCTTGTGCTTCTGGGTCACTGGCATCATAGACAAACGACTTTCTATAAGATGCCATATTAATTGAGGATGAAACATTGAATTCTCATACCATAATTGAAAAGAGAACGGCAACAAAACTGAGGATGCCAGTGATTGCACACTGAATTACGAGTTGATTCCGTAATTTGCATACACTGACTTGCGAGCTGGTGCGGGCATACATGTACACTTACTTACAAGTTGCTGAGCAACTCTGCAGAGAAAGAAGCAAAACATGATCTAGTACTGGTTCCTGAGACTTGCAAATTATTACTGTCAACATTTCAGGGATCAGCTTAGCAGCATGTCCATTTATATGCAACTTCAAACCATATGTGCAGTATGTAACACATGCTGCTAAAGAGACTGACACGTAAATATGTTATACATCAAAATAACATGGGAAATCCAAACAAGGAGCAGTTGTACCTTTGGACAGTAACTTTCACATAGCACTGTGATCCATATGAGTGCATCAACACATGCTCGGAAAGACCCAAACAGGTGGCCTAAAATCAGAATCGGACAATGCAGCTCCCTCTAAGTTCTCAGAAACAAATTCCTCACAAGATCCATCGGCCAAGGAATACTCGATCCACTTTCTTTTGGCATCTGTGAAGTATAAGCAGTCCCTTCGAACTCCTGGATGATCTGGCCCAAGGCAACTTGCAAAGAAATAACCTGAAAAGCATGTCATTCCTTTCGTCGGAACAACATGGCCTACAAAGTAAAAGTATGACAAGAACAATGTGCAGTCACCAAGGCTAGTAGTCCTTGTCCACTTCCCCTCCCTTGACTGCCACCGGAAAACATGAAACTCCTCTGGGCAGTCCCCAACAGCGCTAATAAGCAACAACTCATCGAGACACTCTGCGAGACAGAAATATGAACTCCCATGTGCGGCCTGTGTATCCAAATGATCTCCAAGAAACGTTAATTCCACTGTATTCTTGTCTGACAGATTGGCCACGGCGAGACGGTAACATAGGCCGCCGGCATCTTCAGATCTGACCAGCGCATGTAGGTTGCCCTTGAGAAAGATCAAATCCTCAAGCACGTACGGTTCAGTGAATGACGCCACGCGCCACTCAACATCCCCAAGGCGGCAGTACTGGACGGCACGGCCGACTGTCGGAACAAAGGCAAGGACGAGATCGCCAGAGAGGAGGAGGCGACAGAAGGGTGCCGGTGGATAGAGGAGGCGAAATCGCTCGCCTGTGAGGAGGTGGACAAATCTGATCTCATGGTGGCAGGGGCTGGCCATGGCGATGCGACAGCCGAAAGAGTAGAAGGCGGCAGGGTTAGGATCAAAATCATGGAGGGGGAGGCGGAAGCGCAGGCGACGACGGAGGGGGAGGTGGAACATGGCTCGAGATCCGGGGACAAGGAGGAGGTGGGGGGCTTGGGAGGCGAGGCTGGACGACGATGGAGGGAGGAGATCCCGGTAGGTTGGGCGGAGGGCGAAGAAATCCTGGAGGGTGGTCAGGCAACTCGCGATCTGGGGGATGAGTTCGGGTAGGAAGTAGGGCGACGAGGTTGTTGCTGCGGGATTTGGGGATGAGGTGGAGGAGGAGGACGAGGAGGAGGCCAGGATGGTGGCGGCGGCGATAATTTTCTCCGGTCGTCGCCCGGCTTTGTCATTTCACTCATTGGATCTGCTGCCGGCTGATGTGTTGGATTTGCAGTGTTCTTCTAAGAGAGAATTCCTTATCTGGCCCTTTCTTAAAATCTAATTTCATTTTTGGCCCTACAATTATCATTTTCCTTTTTTAATACCATAACTTCATTTTCTTCCTTCCATGACACTTATATCATTCTTTTTGCTATTAATAGCGTCACGTGTGACTTGGAAAATCCTATTTACCTCTGCTTTAGCACGTAGTACATAAATATAGAAAACTCTTGTTTGACCGAACAGTCCCACGTTCTCTCCCAATTCTCCTTCTTCCCCGATTCCTCTCCCCCATTCAATGCGAGCCCTAACCCTACCTTGCGCGGCATGAGGCACACAACGGCGGCCGTGCGAGGCTAGGAGAGCGGCATGGAGGAGGGTGTGGCCCACACTGCTCCGGATGGCGGGGTGGAAGGAACGATGGAGGGGGGCCACAAAGTTGCACCGGTCTTGGCCTCGGTCGCCCATGGTGGAGAGGCGGAGGGCGGCCATAGAGCAGTGGAGAACGGGCGAGGCGTCGTTGTGCCAGGCTCTATGGAAGAGGGCAAAGGAGTTATGCCGAAGGGCTACGGTCGTGCGCCGGTCTTAGCCTTGCACAGTCAAGGCAGATCAATGGACGGTGGCCAAGGATCACCGAAGTACGATGACCGTGCGACAGTGACATCCTTGGATGCGACTATATCGGTGTGGTCTGAAGGGTGAGTTCCTCTCTTCTCTCGATTTCTCAAAATGCAACAGATTACTTATAGATGGATATTTGTTGCCAAATCTGCATCGGAAAAAACACAAAGATTAGGTTCATATAAACAAGTATGTTCAAAGATCTTGGATAATATGTTTACACATGACACTTTTTACATTTAAAATATCAAGCAACTATGTTCATACGCATATGATATTTTGCACATGGGTTATGTCTGCACATGCTAATGTATAAGGAAGACATAGGAGTAGAATGTACTAATGATTAGGTTGATTTGGCTTTTACAGGATGGGTCCGAATTCAACTTAACTGCTAAAAATTAAAATGCTTGGCAACCTAAAAAAAGCTATAAAGGATATCCATTGCTTTTGCTTTGAGGAGGTTATCGACTCTGATGTAACAAATTATAAGGACCCAGTTGAATCAATCGTAGAGCAGTACCCTCCATGTTATTTGGAAGTTGCACATGTTCAGTACTATGATATTTTTCTTAAAATCTATCCTGAAGTAACATATGACCAATAATTGGTTTATATATTTGAGAAACACTCTAAGAAAAAGGTTGTGCGCATGTTCGTTGCATATTGTGATTCATCTGAACCATATGAGCTATATCACGGAGTGGTATATTGATGTACATATATAGCCAATCTAACAACATAGAACAAGATGATAGTTATCTTCGCGACCCAGTACCTGAGAATGAGCTTGTTGGTGTTATGAGGAAAATATTTATTTAGAAGATGAACCCGTACCTCTTATCGTGGTTCCTTGTTCTGATATAGAAAAGGACTAAGACAATGTTCTTGATCATGAGATTGAGGCTGAGAGCGAGTATGAGAGCATGTCAGAGGTTGTAGTATAGAAAGATGAGGCTGATGAGGAATTGCATGAGGCATATCATGCACCACATTTAGAATATGATAAGTTAGATCCACCAATGACAGATGGCAGAAAATATCCCAATATGGTAGCGTTTAAGTTGGCGCTTTCTCAGCGTGCAATCAAACATGAATTTGAGACACTGAGAAGAGTGCACCACATAGGTTGAAGGCTTATTGTCCAGGAAGGGATTAAGACAAGTGTTCATGGAGGCTATGCTTCTACAATGGAAGATGGGTGCATCATAATGGTAATTTTCTAACTTTACATGTGTGCTGAAATTGTTAAATCTTTACTAATTATCTATGTTCGTCTTTTGTAGATGAGAACGAACTTTTGTGGTCATGATTGGTCTAGTACAAGAAGAAAGAAGAAGGTGAAAAATGCAAACAAGCACCGGAAATGTGAGCACCTGAAGGACTGGCTAATTGATGATGCAACTCTAGGACCAAAGGCATTGAAAAAGAAGCTTAAAGAGCAGCATGGAGTCAACATCAACTGCAAGACATCACCACTCCTTAAAACCTCGGGCCTGGAGGAAGTTAATCTCCTTTGGGAGATTGAAGTGCCTATGAAGATTCAGATCTTCCTTTGGCAATTGGTACGGGGAAGACTACCCTCGAGTATCGATGTTCCCAAAAGGAACGGTCCTAGTAATGGGAATTGCCCACTATGCGACATTCCGGAATACTCCAACCACATATTCTTCACATTCCCGGCTGAGATCGTCCTATGGAGTTGCCTTCCGGAGGGGATTGGTGGCACTTGGTGCCATGGAAACCTTCCGGATATGTTTCAGGAAGTGCGTAATATGCCACCTAGTCAACGACCCACGATGTGGGTGGTAGTTAGCGCCCTGACTTGGACTCTATGGAACATCCGTAATAAGCTAGTGATTGAGCGTGTGATCCTACAATGTGCAACTGATGCTATTTACAAATTGTGTGGCTACCTACAACTCTGGAGACCGCTCAGTAAACGATATGCTCGAGACACATGATCATTGCTGATCTCCGTTTAGTCGCCATCTGACCTGCGCCTCCGACTCCTCCACCACAGCCTGAGCCAGATTAGCATGCTTGCGGGCATCCGTACTTTGCAGGGGTTGTTGTGTTGTGCCCCCAGCTTGTCTTTCACTCTAGATTTGGACTTCCTATTTTGCATTTTCGCTGAACTGCTCCTAGTTGTGCTCGGTGGTTGCTTTATAATATAGTGGGGGGAAATCTTTTACTTCAAAGCTGCATCAACTACCTTCTTGGGATGTCCTTTCTTCAGATTTCAGGACATCCTATGGTTAGTTTATCCAACACTACTTCGATCATCTCTGTTCAGTTATTGATACCTTATCTATTAACTAGTTATATGTTTTTTAAATTTGATATATCAATATATACTCCCATTTTAGGGGGCCCTTCTTTCCTGGCAAGAGTTAGAATTTAGGTACACTTTCTTAAGGAAAAAAGCATGAGGGTATTCAGTTTCAACTCTTGATCCTGAAAATGAAAATAAAAGAGGTATTATATTATGATCTAAAAAAGGAGTTTCTCATCTTTTTACCCTCTAGTTGTGACTGTTTTACCCCATTTTATCTTGCTATACATTTTACTTCGAAAAATAGATAAAGTGTTGTCTGGAAAACTGCGTCAATATCGAAAAGTTTACATACTAGTTTGCACATGATCATAGGTACTTTATTGGAATGAACATATGAGTGAGTGATTGTTGCATACAGATTAATCACTTGGTAGCTATACAAACTTAATCTATCCAATAAGTTTTGCCTTTATTGTACGACACGTTTGATATTAGTTACTTCTGCGGGATATTCTAAGTCAAGTGCATGCCAAGGCTTCTCAGAAGCGTATCATGCATGATTTGGTAGATGATCTTTCTTCAATAATTGCTGCTGATGAATTTCTTGTTCTCGATGCTCATGTTACTGGGCCACGGAGTTGGAAAAAGGCAATTCATTGCCGACATGCAGAGTTGATACAGTACCAGAATCAATCCAATGTTTTCGATTGTCTGCCAAAAACTTAAATCCCTCCACATTAGAGATTTGCAGGAATGACAACTTCCTCCAGAGGCATTTTCTGGATCCAGTTACATGCATGTGCACTTCGGTATCTTGATCAAAACTGTCTTAATCTGCGTCAAGAAAAATCATGCTGCCATGTTCCATAAAAATACTGAAGCTACTTTAGGTATCTTGATGCCATGGGATTGCCAATTCCTTCACTTTCTAAGTCTCTGTGTGTACTTAAAAATATGGAAACTCTGATTATGTCCAATCACTCACTTGAAACCTAGCCTGATAATATCTGTAGCCTCCACAAACTTTGTTATCTGGACCTATCCGGTAACAGATGCCTTGATAAGCTACATACCTCATTGGGTAAGCTCTCTAAACTCTCCTTTCTCAACTTGCCGGTGTTGAAGTAAATCTAGCATCCAGTCCGATTACAAGTATATGTGTATGTGTCAGACTAGCTAGTGTATAGCAATTAGTTACCTAGTAGGATTAGTACTTGCTTGGCTTAGGTGCTATATATATAAACGTTGTAATAGCCCCTGTCAACCTGTCCAGATCGTGAGAAGCAATAAAGCATTAACAGGCTCGAGACAAGCCTGTGGCAATAACAAAAGTTTTCCCGTGCGTCTTTTCTAGTAGTATTGATTCGATCAAAGCAAAGATCGATGAGCTAGTTATACGACTCCGTGACGCGCTTGTGTTCTGGCCAGTGTACACACGTGCGTGGCGTACGTAGCTATTTCTGCTAGCTTCAACCAATCCGGAATGCAGTGTTTCGCTTCGTCGTCGGTCATTGTGTATCGTTGTCGCCGGAAAGTACTCGGCGTCATGACTCGGGACTGGGTCAACAGGTGTTTCTTCCTCCAAGTGTTGCCTGAATCCATCTGTGAGCTGGCATGTTTAGAACGTCTAGACATATCAGTGTCGTTCTATTCAAAACTCCCAGATAAATTTGGTAGACTTTCAAAGCTCGTATTCCTAAACTTATTTGGGTGTTTCGTGCTCCAAGTGTTCCATGTATCCATCTGCCAGCTGACAGTTTACAACACCTAAATATGTCAGAGTGTTGTGCCATTCAAAATCTCCTAGATAAATTCGGTCACCTTCCAACACTCATATTCCTAAACTTTCCAGGTTGTTCCAAGATAACCAAACTACTTTACAATCTTTCAATCTTAAACTTCAGTCTTGAGAGCATATGAACCTATCAAATTTCCATGATCTAGAAAACCTGTCAAAAGATTTTGGCAACCTTCATAGGCTTGGGTTCTTGAGCCTATCTGATTGCTACAAGGTTTCATTGCTGCCAGAATCATCTTGCCAACTTGTGCTACCCACCTTTGGTTCCACTCCTGCATGGTGGTTGAGTTCTACTACGGCCTGACAGCCAGGTGCTGTACAAGATGACTAAGTGCATCACTACATATATACAGCCTCTAGCTAGTTGCTTGTAGGTGTGATCCCTGATTCCCCGTAATAAAATACTCCCTCCGTCCCGAAAAACTTGTCATCAAAATGGACAAAAAGGATGTATCTAGAACTAAAATACATCTAGATACATCCCCTTTTATTCATTTTGATGACAAGTATTTCCGGACGGAGGGAGTGAGAGTTCTCTTTGCTTGTATCTGTATGCGAAGGGAATGTGAGTTTGTACTCATATAGCATGCATTCCGCCAGTGGACGCAGAGATCACGACACTTGACGAGTGCGAGCACAACAACGGTACACAGCCGTTTACGTATGTGTGATTCTGCCTAGAATTGAAGCTATATATTTGCTCCGCCATCAAATAAATAGCCAGACGTGGAATACGGAGTGTCCTAGGCCAAAGTTTTGATATCTCCTCTCTTGTATTTGGAGTGTATGTCAGCTAAGGTGCACCATTGTAGTGTCCTGTACGTCATGACTTGGGCCTAGCTACAATGGGTGGTCATTGGTTTTTTCATGGTTTGAGTTAATTCTGATGGTCACGTTAGGCGATTGGAACTCTGTTTATGGCAAGGTGGAGTCCCAAGTATTCTTCTTATTTTACCTGAAAGACTGCGTTGCTCTTGTGGCGATCCTCTTGCCAATGCAATGGGATAGTTTGATAAGGATTCAGACTCGGAGGTTATGCCGTTATGATGCAGCCGTATTGAATGATGGTTATGGGGCAGCGGGCGTCGAGATCCAGTTCGTTCACCTATTAGTAATGCCGCAATTCACCGTCCCCTTGCCAATTCAGTAATTTGCTCATTCATGTTTTCTGCCGTGGATTCTGTGATGGTGCACGGTTCGGAAACTTGCTCTGTTCATTCATCATTGCTAAGAACAGAGGAAGTGCTTGTGCTAGAGCTACTGGTGACAGAGTAAATGGGGGCGGTGAGGCTAGATTTCGCACCATCCTACCTCGGCCGATTTCCTGCTCGATTTCGCCTTGCACCGTCGCATGCGCGCTGCAACCCTTTTGCACCGCACTCAGCCTGTCTCGCTGGAAACTGCCGATTCGAGGATTTCCAGCGAGGCAGGCTCTGGACTGCTTTAAGGTTGGTGCCAATGCGTGCTAGGTCTCCCGGTTTGCAACCAAACACGTTTTTCTTGACCCAACTCGGCCAGGCCGGAGGTAATGCAGGCAACCAAACACGTATTAGGTGAATGTGTGGGGGGTTGTTTTGGATTTCTATGGGAGGAACCGAATAGTTGAATTTGTTGTGCACTTGTATTACTGTCGGAGTACTCAAGAGCATATAGAAGATTTAATATTTTTCTTGTATTGTCCTCATGAGTACGGACTGTACGGTACTGCAGGTGGTTCAGCTCGGCAAGGTGTGGCTCCTTTCAGTAAGAGCAACTGCAACAGTTCCCTAAAATATGTCTATAATTTTTTAGGGATGTTTCCAAAGAGCTATTTTTGCTGGTCCTGTAAACTATTTCCCATAAATATGTTTTTATTTTGCGGTGGTCGCCGGTGAGGGGCGGCAGCACGGATGGCAGTGGCACCGCAACGAGTCTACAGGGTAGGCAGTGGCGGCGTGGCTCTAGCGGCGCAGTGGCAGGAAGGCGTCATGGGTGCAGCAGCGTTTCGGGGGAGGAGAGGGGGGCAGCGGCGGTGCGTCGGGAAGTTTCAGGCAGTTTCTAGCCTACCAAGAGTTTACGAGAAGGGACACTTCTACTAAACCAGAGAAAAGTTGAGGCCAAGTTTACAGGATCGTTTTTTTTTCATGTTTACAAGATCTAATGGAGATGTTTTTTTGCTGAAACTTCTCCTAAACGATAATCTTTTTACGGATACGGAATCTGTTGGAGATGCTCTAAGACTGGAATTCTTCATTCTCTACGAGCCGCGCCAATGCTCAAGCTCAATAAGTAATTAAGCGGTCATCTACACCGAGGAGTGCTTGCAGCTGCTTCAGATGGAGTGCATTCAAATCAAGCCCAACCGATCAACCAGCTAGGTACCGACTGGAGCTTGACAAATGGCTGAGCGGCTCCAACAACGGGTATGGACACGGCTCTGAGGCCCGAATGACGCTTATAAGACGAAGGGGGCAAGGAGGAAATGGTGCAGGCCGGTCGTGCCGGTTCGTGCCATTGCCATTGTGAGCTCGGGTTAAGTGCGTACGTGATTGATTGGTTGGTGTAGAGGATTGAGGGAGGAGGGATTTTGCATGTTAGGTTTTGGAGGCAACGTAGGTCAAGCGAACATGTTATTCATTATGACGCCCCCAAGTGGGGATGGGTGGAGTAACCTTTTCGACGAAGAACCGTCCCATGCAAGCCTGCTCCCAGTAAGAAATATAGTGAAATTGTCATTCCATTTTTTTCCTTGATCCTGCTACAAAGAAAGATGCCTATTTCTTAAAATATCCCATACATGTAGGGGAAACCAAGGAAGAGGACAGATCTGCCTTGATGGTAGCAAGTGATATTCTTATCGACAACGGTAACCCCAACCTTACAAGAAGAATCAGCCCTACTTGGCCGATCAACCTGTGTGTCCATACTCATACGCTCGACACTCACCACAGACCATAGCCATTGTTGGAATCGACTCGCCAAATGCAATCCACGTCACCATTTATTCTCCATGCAGTCCCCTTAATAGCACTTGGAATGGCTTTCCGCATGTGCATACAACAGTGGTTACGAGCCCTACAAGAAATACTAGCCCAAGGGGTCCATGATAGGTAGCTGATTGTTCCCGGATGCCTCTTAGTCCAAGCAGCATTGCACCTATCAAACTTCTTGTAAATGAGGACGGGGCGTCGACCCATTGGCTGGGTAGCTGGGGTAGCTGCCAGCCCACCTGAGTTGGAGTCCCGGCTCGGACGAACGGTGCTCGCGGAGTTTCTCCTATAAAAAAAGCCAAGGAGGGTTAGCCCTTGGGCTGGTCTTATTTTTATTAAACTTCTTGTAAATAGAATTTCTCTCGTTATTTAGAGTCTCATCTCTGGGTGGAACTGTGTTGGCAAGCTAAAATAGGTAGGTGAAATGATAGGCAGACTACGAGCGCATGCGGAGCGAATATATTGAGCTAAGGCAAGATCAAGTGCTCTTAAACAAGGAAAGGATGGTGGTTCACTATCCAACCACCACATATCTAGAAGGTACCCTTTTGAAAACAAAGGATTTTAACCCCACATCCATGTGCTTCAGTTCAATAGTCTCTCGCTCTATCTGACTGGTGGAAGCAGAATAGCTATTTTGAATGACATGTGATACATTATAGTGTGGATCGGAAGCCACTCAAATGAGTAAATGACCGGGGCAGTGGAATGCATGTGGGCCCACTTAATCAGTACCTCACAAGCCAGTCGCTAGAAATTGGCTGCTGATTGCACTCTGGGTCGGTGAACAGCCAAAACAAACCTGCCACAACGTGAACAAGCCTACCTATGGGCTCTGGCTATCTACTTCACTTGCATTGCATGCAGTAACTCGAAAGTGCACACACAGCGATCACGATATGGCTCATGCAGACTAACACAACACCTTACCGCCCTGCAGGAACTCTACATTTGGGCATCTCCAAGTCTAGTTGAGAGATCCCAAGGGGAGGATGCAAAGTTGATTTCACATATCCCGAAAATCTTACTATATTGATGAACCAGAAGAACAAGATGTACAACTTCCCAAAATCCCAATAACATCTTTACAACTAGTCAATTTTCAGTTCCACATTTTGTTTCAGAAAGCTAGTAGGAAATTTGTTCTACAGTTTTTGTGCCCAATTCGCAACAAGATTCTAGCTGCTAGAGGTTATTGATTCGGGAGGGCCGTTAGGAAACAATTCTTGGTCCTATGATGAGCTGGGTTCAACTTCTTAAGACTCGGGACAGGAAGAAGAGCTGGGGTCAACTTCTGAAAAAGCAGAGGAACAAGGGAGAAGTGCTCGACTGATGGCTGCTTTACGGCGATGTCAGACTGACGGACCGAGTGCTACAACCAGCCGGTGCTCTTCAAAGTTGATGATCCTAGTAAGTGAATCACTACAGCCCCCGGTTTCTTGTATGGATGATAATCCCAATCAATTCTGACCAGACTTCTCTCTGCTTGTGTGTCTGTGTGTGGTGCTGCAGTGAGGGTTTTGTTACTCAGTGTCACGTGAAGAAGCCAATAGTTGCTCTGTTTCCTTCCAAGCATAGGGTGATCGACAATTAACACGAAGAGGCCATTTCTTCCAACCATGTCGCTTCCCTTTAGTTTACTACTGCAGGCTTTGCCTTTCGCACCCTCAAGTAGTAGAAATTCTACAATAATTTTCAGAAACAAACTTTTATCTGATTGTAAAGACGCATGGATACTGTCAGGTTTGTGCATATACTTTGTGTTACAAACCATTATGTTCCTGAGTGTAGAACTTGGAGGATGGCCACATGACGTAACACAAGACAGAAATTTGAATGTGGGCTGCCTGACGTAACACAAGACAGAAACTCCTGAGTGTAGAACTTGGAGGATGGCCACATGACCTACATGTATGTTCTTAGTTCTTACAACCGGGGGACTTTGGAATTTAGTTATTTACTTGCTCTGTTTTCCGTTGTGATTCAATAGGTGTTCAGATGTGCAGAGAGCCAGACCCTAGCTAGATGAACAAGGAGGCATCCTCCCCGGCTCCATTTCTCATAGAGTTGTGTGTGTGCGTGCGTGTTTGTGTGTGTGTGCGCGCGCGCGCATATTGTTGACTGTCACAGTAGTCAAGACTCAAGAGCATAGGAGATTTTCATTTCTATTTTTAGCCAATGGCTCAGCTCTCCGAGCTGCTGCTCCTTAGTTGGACTGCAAGCAAATCAAGCCCAACCGATCAGCCAGCCAGCGACCAACTGGAGCCTGATGAATGATTGAGGGGCTCCAACAATGGGCGTAGATATCACACTGTGCACATGCTGCACGAAGGACCAGGGGGCGAGAAGGAAGACATGGTGCCGGCCGCTCGTGCCATTGCCGTTGTGAGCTCTGTGTGTGCGTCGAGTGGGGCAGAGAGGGTCGCACGGGTGTGTGTGATTGATGGGTTCGGCGATTGAGGGAAGAGGGAGGAGGGACTTTGTCTGTTAGGTCTTGGTGGCAAGGTGGTTGAGCGAACATGTTATTTGTTGCAATGCCTCAAGTCGGATACTCTGAACGACAACATGAACCCCAATCTTGCGGCACCAAGAACAATCAACCTTACTCGGCGGATCGACCTGTGTTTCCCTACTCATACGCTCGACACTCAACGCTGAACATAGCAATTGTTGGAATCCTCTCACCAAATGCCAACCTTGTGGCTTTAATAGTAGTTTTTTTAGAAATAGCATATGCCCCACTTTATGAATAAAGCAACCAAAATATCCATACAACTCGAGTATTGCACCCAAAATATAGTAATAGTCTGCTGAGGCAACAACACAAACATGCCCAAAAATAGCATACAAAAAAGAGAAAAAAGAAAGACCACCGAGTGGCCGGAAGCCCAGGCAAACTGCTGAAAAATAAGAAGGCGTACAGTAGGAGTCATCGCGTCTGTCATGTAGCCAAACAGGTCGCGATACAACCGTCTAAAAAGCAGTTGCCAATATTTTAATAGTACTTCAACCGGCCTTCCACATGTGCATACAACAATAATTGCGAACCTCACAAAAAGTAGGAGTCCAAGAAGCCCATGACATGGTGGCAGGATTTGGACTTGCGGCAGCTGATTGTTCCCAGATGCCTCTTAGTCCAAGCAGCATTCCACCTACTGCTGAACTTCTCAGTAGAAGGGATTTCTGTCATTAATTAGAGTCTTGTCTCGGCAAGCTATAATAGGTAGGTGAAATGATAGGCAGACTACAAGAACATGGGGAGCTAATATATATTGAGACAACGCAAGATCCAGTGCTCTTAAGCATGGCAATAATGGTGGTTGCATCCACTCCATCCACCACATACTATAAGATGATACCTTTTTTAACCAAAGAGTCTGAACCCTACATCCATGTGCTTCAATTTAATAGTCTCTTGCTCTCTACGACTGGTGGAAGCAGAAGGGCTATATTGAATGACATGTGATACGTTAAAGGGTGAATAGGAGCAAGTCAAATGAGTAAATGAATAAGCAAATGCTTAGTGCATGGTTTTCATACGGTGTGATATAGGTTAAACAAACGCCAAGATGAAACAAGAAACAAACTTTGAAGGGATCTGAAACATAAACAGACTCGCGACCTTGATCCGGCCCCTTTCGCTCGTTGGCGCCGCCACCGCGTGGCGGTAGGGAGGGACTCACCCTCCTTTGCATCCCTTCCCTTCCGGCTACTAGGAGCACCACCGCCGTGCGAAACCCAGCTGGTGTGGACAGCAAGGATCTCTCCTCCCATAGTGGCAGCGACACGAAACACAGCTGTCGATAGGGCATCAGATCTTGTTGTGGGGCACGGCAGCAGGTGGATCTGCACGTGCTGCATGATGTTTCCTGGTGGGTGTGTCATCTACGACGGTGGAGTTAGATTGGGTTGCGGCCAGATCTGGCTGTAGGGGAAGCGGGTGGCGCGGGATGTGGGCACCATGAGTCGGCAGCAGTGGTCGTTCTTTGTGCGGTGGAGGTGGATCCGCTCTGTCTGCCTAGGACGGCGGCTGGCGACCACATTTACATGATGGGTGGCCTGGGCTGACAACTGGAGTCTTGCCCTCGGTGATCGTGGCTACATGGGTGATGGGATCGTGGCGGCGACGCGGATCCGGGTCGCATCTGGCAGGGTGGCTGGGACCCGGCATGGTGGCTCTGCTCGGAGTCCTCTTATTGGTGATGGGGCGGCGCAATTGTTGTGGTGTGGCGGCAGAGTTATCTATGTTGATGGCGGCTTTGGTAGCCATGAATCTGGTCTATTGTGGTGGACGCGGTCCGGTGACGCAGCTACAAGGGCATGATTGGTCTGTGTGGGTAATCCCTCTTGCTGTGCTCTCACATTCTATATGTGTTTCAAAAAATTCAGAAATAAATTAGGACATAAACATAACATACATCTACTATGTCACAAAATTTCAGATACAAATGAGACCTACAGCTCTAGAAATTGTGATTCAAATTTAATAATGATATTTTGTGACACGGTAGATATATGTAAGTGTATATGCTAAATTATTTTCAGATTTTCTAAACACTTGCCGAATGACCTTTGGGCGCCGGGTGAACTAGTTGCATCACAAGAATTCTTACAACTAGGAGCTTTGGCTGTTTATTTATTTATTTTCTCTGTTCCCCGTTGTGTTATAATAGCAGTTCAGATGTGCACTTGAGCTAGAATCAAGGTGAATGTGCGCGGACTGTTTTGGATTTTTATGGGAGGAACAGAGAGCTTAACCGACTGAGAAAATTACATGTTTGGTGCCTCAACTTGCTGGCGCATTATGTGTTTGCCCTTAACATATAAAACAGTAAAATTCGGTCCCTATACATTAAAATACGTAACGTCAACGGTCTCTTGTATGTTGGACCGATGGCGTGCAACCACGTGGCCTCGCCCTGATTGTGGATAAGCCACTCAACTATCCCGGAATAAACCCATAACACATGTTGGTCCCACCTGTTTGCATCGGGTCGCAGGTTTATTCCGATAAAGCCGAGGGGCTTATACACAAAAAATTGAGGCCATGCGGGTGCACAACAGTGCTTTAGGGTACCATGGACTGTATGAGGGACAGTAGATGTTACAATTTGCATGTAGAGGGACCAAATGTTGTTTATCAGGTACAAAGGTAGACGTGTTAGGCGCCAGTAAGTTGACGGATTAAACGTGTAATTTTTTCCAACCATTCTACTAGTTGAATTTGGTGTGCACATTGTTCACTGCCACGATACTCAAGAGCGTAGAAGATTCTCTGTTTTTGTTGTATATAGACCTCATGAGTTCGGTACAGCCGGTGGTTCAACTCGGTGAGCTTCTGCTTTCTTGCAGTAAGACCAGTATTATTCATTTGCCAGGAGCCGCGCCAATGCTCAGGCTCACCATGTAATTAAGCAATCATCCAGAACGAGGAGTTGGAGTGCATGCAAATCCAGCACAACCCACCAACCAACCAGCGACCAATTGGAACCTGACGAATGGCTGAGCGGCTCCAGTAGCGGGTATAGTCACGACTCCGGAGTCGCGGAGGCGCATGCCGTGCAGACGACGATGTGAGCTGTGTGCGTGTGCGTGTGCGTGGGGTGATGTGGCGAGCGTCGTGTGCCTGATTGATGGGTGTGAAAGATGGAGGGGGAATTCGATCTTCTCAATTTTGTAGGCAAGCAGGTGTACAGAGCGAACATGTTATTTGTCGCCACGCCTCGGGTGGGCATGCGGTTGTGCGGCCTAGCAACCCGAGTTCAGTTTCTAGAATTGACAGGTGATGCACAGGGGTTTTCCCCCATTTATTGAGGATCAAGCTTGGTGTGTGGTCGAACCCCTATCATCAAGAAATATCTTGATACTCATTTAAAAAAAATCTGAGGACCATGTTTATCTTGGTACTCATACTAAAATGACCGTATGCATCCCTGGTTGGTGCAGAGGCCGGGAAGTAAAAATCTCTCCCATTTTTAAAGAGTGCCTTTATTTTTGGAGAGGAGCCCGACCTCCGAGCCGCTCCCGCGAGCGTCCTCGGGGGAAACCCTAGCGCGCCGCCCCTCGTCCTCCCTCGTCGATCTCTCCCCTTGCCGCCACCGCACAGCGCCGCCGGGCAAAGTCCGGCCGGCGTTGGTGGTGGCGGGGATCTTGCCCCTCTCCTCGCGGTTGGCGTCCGGCGCGGGATGACGCGACGCGAGACGGCGCTGGGCTGGGCGGGGCCCAGCAGCGCGGCTGACGGCATGCTAGGTGGCAGCGCCACTGCCTGGCGGCTGGTGCAGCTGCGGCTTAGGGCCCCTTCGACGCGCGGCGGCTGCAGCTTCTCTGGCGGCGGCGCGTTCTGACGGCGGCTCTGCGGCGTGGCGCGGCGGAGCTCCGGCGATGACTCGACGGCGGGGTGGAGGGTTGGGCACCGTCCAGTGGTGCTGCCTCCGCGACCGCTGCGGCTTGAGGCCCTTGACCCCGATCCGATCTGGATCTGGTGGTGCTTGGGTCTGGGCCATGGCGACTAGTGAGGCGTGGTGTTTGTCGGGGCTTGTCGGCCTCTAGGCACCATGGGGGTGCCGGCCGTGATGCGTGCCCAACGTGGTGACGCTGGTGGACGTGGTGGTCATCTTCTTCCAGGGATGGCCGGCCAGAGGCTTCGTGATCGGATCTCGAGATCCATCATCTTGTCCCGGCTACGAGTAGGGGAGACATGGTTGCCGGTGAAAACCGAGCCGACGGCAGGCGATGGCGGCGTTCTCGCCATTACCTTGATGGAGGCATCGTCGTGTAACTACTGTTGACCTACTTGTGTTGCTCCGGGGGAAACCCTAGGATCTGGTGTTCCAGATCGGACGATGGCGGCACTGTGGTGTCGTTTCTCTCTTGGAAGCATCATTTGCGGAGCAGCGCTGGAAGTCAGAGGCAGGAGGTGGAGCGGCTTCGTCTTGCACGGAGCTTCGGTGGTGATGTCAAGTCATGCCTGACCAACATGTGCTACGCTTTGTCATGCCTGGTCGGCAGATGCTACGCACGACAGATCTTCCCAGGACTTCAAGCTGTGTCGGCTAGTGATACCTGGCAGCATGGCGCTGAGGTATATCAGTGGCGACCGCAACGTGCTCAGTTTTTTGCGCGCAGGGAGGAGGTGTCATTGGGTGCCGTGGTGGCGTCGACGATAGCTAGACCGAGCAAGGTTGATGCATCAGTACAGTTCTGAAGATGGAGCGGTGGCAGTTGGCGGTGGCGGCCTCTTAGGGTGTGTTCGGTTGCTGTCACCAGATGGAATGGCATGGGTCCGTCCTGTCCCGAGAGCCCATTCTCACGTTCGGTTAGTAGATGGAACCAGAACCCACCAGTCCCAGAAAAGGGAATATTCGGTCTATATGCGGAACCGACGCATACCTCCGATTCGAGCGGACGACAAGGAACGCGCATCTCTCCCCTTGCACCCGAGCCCTATCCTATCCCATCTCTCCTTCCCAGCGCCGCCACCCTCCCGCATCTCTCCCTCCCTCTCGATCTGCCACGCCTCCTCTCTCAACGCCGCCCCTCACGCACCTCTCTGGCGCCCGGCGTCCCTCTCCTCCCGTCATCCCCCCCCCCTGCGATGGCGCGCATCAAGGGCTTGGCCGCGACCTAGCAGCAGAGGCGACCTAGCAGGCAGCGGCGGCGGCGACCTACCAGGCGGCGGCGGCGGCGACCTAGCAGGGCGGCGACCTAGCAGGCTGCATCGACGAACCAGCAGGGCGGCTAGCAACATAGGCAAGGTACGGTTCCATTCCCTTCTCTGTATATACATGTTGATGCTTAGGACAGATTTATGTTTTTGTGTGTGCAATGTTCTTCCCCAAGATGCTTAGGACAGATTTATGTCTCTGTATATACATGTTGATGCTTAGGACAGATTTATGTTTCTTTGTGTGCAATGTTCTTCCCCAAGATGCTTAGGACAGATTTATGTCTCTGTATATACATGTTGATAGTATGTATCATTGTAGATGGTCAAGATGAGCAAAAGAAAAAGGATGGCTAGGGGAGCAGCTATTTTTGTTGCATTAGCTGCAATGGCAGTCATTGTTCGGGCTATAATAAGGAAGAGGAGACCACGTATTACCTATGGCCCAATGCATGAAAGAGATCGAATCAGATTTGATTATCTAAACCAAAAAATTTGGCAAAGCGATGTGTTATGCAAAAACATGCTAAGGTTTGAAAGAGCTGCATTCTTTCGTTTGTGTGGTATATTGAGGGATCGCGATTTGCTAGAAGAAAGTCCACATCTTAGTGTGGAGCAACAATTGGCAATGTTTTTGCATACAATTGGGCATAACCTTCGGAATAGAGTTGTTTCAGCCAATTTTGGTAGATCATACGGCACAACAAGCATCTATTTTAGAAAGGCTCTTCATGCCATAGTCGAGCTTCAGAATGATTATATAAGGCCACCATCATTGGAAACCCCATAAAAATTGCAGGAAATCATCGATTTGACCCATATTTTAAGGTAATTTCAGAAACTATTCCTTAGCTATCTAGGCTATATGATATGCCATTTAATACTGGTCACTATATAGGATTGTATTGGAGCTATCGATGGTACACATGTGCGAGCAGGTGTTACCAAAGATATGGAGCCTTCTTTTCGTGGTAGGAAAGCCTTTACCACTCAAAATGTGATGGCAGCAGTAGATTTTGACCTCCGCTTCACATATGTTTTGGCTGGATGGGAAGGGTCCGCACACGACGCGACCGTCTTAGCTGATGCGTTAACTCGTGAGAGAGGCTTACAAGTACCACCTGGTAAGAAGTTGACGTACATAGAAATTGTCCACATGTTACTTCCTTAAGAAACCATTATAATCAATATTTATTTTTATTTTTTAGGAAAGTACTACCTAGTTGATGCCGGTTATGGAGCCAAGCCAGGGTTCTTGCCACCTTTTCGTGGCGTGAGGTACCATTTGAATGAGTGGGGCAACAATCCGGTCCAGAATGATAAGGAGCTATTCAACCTTAGGCACTCATCTCTCGGGTGACGGTAGAGAGGGCTTTTGGATCTCTCAAGAGGCGTTTCAAAATTTTAGATGATGCCAAACCGTTCTTCACTTTCCGGTCCAAGTCGACATTGTTATAGCTTGTTGTGTTCTTCATAATTATGCACTATCACAAGGGATCGATGAATTCATTATACCGGAAGTGACATGGACCACCCAACCAATTCGAACATCAAGGCAACAATTAAGTGACAATAGGGCCTTGGTAGACCATAGGCTACAAATTGCCGCCCAAATGTGGGAAGATAGGCAACTCATGTATGCAAATTTATGAGTGCACCGCACTATGTATTTGTAATGTTTAAGGAACTACCTTTGTATTTATTTGATGGCTGGACAATTTGTGGTATTTATTATGTCAAACAATACATTTTGTGACGATTTCATCCATTTTATTGTAACATTTTGATGGCTGGGCAGATTGTGTCTTATATATGTTTAAATCATGTGTTTGTGATGATTTCATCCATTTTTTGCAATTTTTTTGTTGGCTGGACAGAAATGGACAATGTTGAAGTTACCGCTGCAAGTGGGATCTCTGGGAAAAGTGGGGTCATGGTATGGACCACTTCCATGACCAACACTATGCTAGGTTTTTTGGCTGACCTTGTTGCTAAAGGGAAGAGAACTTCTAGTGGATTCAGGGAGACACATCTCAAACAATGTGCTGCTGTTTTGAACGAGCAATTCAAGCTAGCTATCACCTCTGATCAAGTTAGAAACCATCTTAAGAAGTGGAGGAAGATTTGGGTCAGGGTTGTCAATTTGAAGAATTTAAGTGGAGCTCTATGGGATGAAGATACTTGCACAATTAGGCTCAGCGAAGAACACTATGCAGGTCACTGTATGGTAAGCTTCTTGTAATATGAACAATATCATCCCATTTTCTGCCTTCATTATGCTAATGACTTGCAAAATTTTGTAGACCCACAAACCTGATGCTCCCTTCTTGAATAACCCAATTGAACACTATCATGCCATGGCGACCATTTTTGGAACAACCGGGCTAAGGGGATGAATGCAAGGTCTGGAAATGATCTCCTTTCTATTGACGTTGATGATGAGGAGAATGGTGAGGTGAATGGTGAGATCAACACGTCACCGCAAGTTGGTGAGTCTTCTCACCCCAAAGGACCACCAAAAAAGAAGGCCAAGGTGGTGAAAGTTCTAGAGGATCCACTAGGTGCCATTCTCAAAGATGGTTTTAAACTTGTGGCTGAAGCTCTTGTGAAATCTGGTGGAGATGATGATGATATACCCGATGACCTTTGGGATGTAGTCTCTAGTTTGAAAGAATTTGATGAAGAGCACCTTGCCCACTATTATGCTCATCTTGTTGACAACCCCAAGACGGCAAGAGCCTTCATGAAGCTTTCCGGAACCAACAGATCTGTTTGGGTGAGTAGGTATGTGAAGAAGAACTTCTAAATTCGATATGGTTGTATGGTTGTCAAGTATGTGAACTTGACTTGTATGGATGTAGTGCCATTGGCTTGCTTTAGGATATTTGGAATGTGAACTTGTATGGCTGTATGTGAGAGACATGTATTGGCTGATTGCTTTTGGATGTGCCAAATGAACTTGCTACCTGATTCTACCTTATGATATTATTGCTGATAATTGTGTTCTATGTCAATATATATTATTGTGTTGTTTTTCTTGGAAATACAAATGAAATGCTGCCGAATTTTTGAATTTCTGTTATTCAATTTTTCATTCCATTCTTCCAAACCAAACACTGGAACGGAACTAACCCGTTCTACTTTTTTGCACCTACTAAACACAGGAACGGAACCGACCCATTCCTCTGGAATGGAACCATTCCATTCCGTGACAGTTGGTTCCTCAACCAAACACACCCTTAGAGAACGCCGAACCAGTGTGTGCCCCAGACCCAGCAAGAGGCTAGGTTGGGGTCTCAGGTCTTAGATGTTAGGCTTGGCTGCGATGTCTGTTTGATATTAGGCCCAGGCTATCTGCGCCACTTCATCAACTGGATAGGTGTAGCGATAGTTTGTTGCTTAAACAACGACTTTAGTCTTACTATTGTATGACTTTGTAAGATTTTATGAGAATAATTGATAAAGTGGTCGTATACATCTCCCAGATGCAGAGGCTGGAGTCTTCCTCCTTTTCTAAAAAAAGCCTCGAATGGGATATCCTCAACAAGTCGCTGCAGGACGAACAATCAGCCCTACTCATACGCTACACACTCACCGCAAAACATAACCGTAGTTGGAGTCCACTCGCCAAATGCCATCCACGTCACCATTACTGTCCATGCTGTGAATTTTTTAGTACTTCGACCAGCCTTCCACATGTGAATACAAAAATGGTTGTGAGATCTGTGGAAAATAGTTGCCCAAGAAATCCATGAAACTGTGACAGGATTTAGACTTATGGCAGCTGATTGTTCCCGGATGCCTCTTGGTACAAGCAACATTG
This sequence comes from Aegilops bicornis, assembly GCA_021605145.1. NCBI lineage: Eukaryota > Viridiplantae > Streptophyta > Magnoliopsida > Poales > Poaceae > Aegilops > Aegilops bicornis. The sequence goes on along the minus strand of CM038671.1, from coordinate 800,072,835 downwards.
CACCTATAAAACTCCCTGTAAATAGGATTTCTCTCGTTATTTAGAGTCTCAGTCTCTGGGTGGAACTATGTTGGCAAGCTAAAATAGTTAGGTGAAATGATAGGCAAACTACAAGCACATGTGGAGCAAGTATATTAAGCTAAGGCATGGTCCAGTGCTCTTAAACAAGGAAAGGATGGTGGATTGAGCTAAGGCATGATCCAGTGCTCTTAAATAAGCAAAGGATGATGGATTGAGCTAAGGCATGATCCAGTGCTCTTAAACAAGCAAAGGATGGTGGTTGCATTCACTACTAGGGAAAACCTTATACACAGAATGTTACCAGTAGCGTTGTACAAAATCATACGCTACTGCTACTTAGTAGCAGCGCGCGTAAATAAACCGCGCTACTGCTATGACTTTAGCAGTAGCGCGTACTAGCAAAAAGCGCTGCTGCTATGTTTGAACTGGGCGCACATGGCTAGCCCAACCTAGCAGTAGCGCGTATACTGGCCCAGCGCTACTGCTACTCTCCTTAGCTGTAGCGCGCTTACGTGTAAGGCGCTACTGCTAACGGAAATAAAATAAAGTGAAAAACAAGTAGAAAAGTAAATGAAAATGAAAGAAATAGAAAAAGGAGAAAGGAAAAAATAAAATGTAAAGAAAAATAAAAGAAAAAGGGAAAAAGGAGAAAGGAATAGCAGTAGCGGGTTTCAGGAAACGCGTTGTAGCTAACTTAGCTATAGCGCGTTTTCAGAAACGCGCTACCCTTACGTTTCACTTAAACAGCGGTTCCCCCTCCCCGCCACCACACTTCTTCCCAAAATCCCTCGCCCTGCCGCCGTCTCCCCAATTCACTGTCGCCCCACTTCGCTGCCTCCTGCCGGGCGTGACGCCCGCAACCTCACCGTCTCCCCCCGAGGCCGCCGTCATCCTCACCGCCGCCGCCCGAGGCCGCCCTCAGCCTCACCGCCGCCGCCCGAGGCCGCCCTCGACGTCACCGTCGGCGCCCTCCACCTCACCGCCGCCCGAGCCCGCCCAGGACCGCCGTTGCCCGTGCCCGAGCCCGCCCTCTCCGCCCCTGCCTCCGTCACCGAGCACCTCCCCGCCACTGCCGCCTCCTCTCAGAGGTCCCCACACCTCCCCACTCCTCTCTCTCTGCATTTTAGAGAAAAATTAGTAGAGCAAAAGTTTGTTTATAGCAAAAATTTAGTTTAGAGCAAAGGATGTTAAGTAGTAGATGTTAGAGCAAAAATTAGTTTAGAGCAAAAATTTGGTTTACAACAAAAAGTTAGTTAGGGCAGTAGGGTTTAATTAGGGTAGATGATGCTTGTATAGTATATTGTGATACTAGTAGATGTTAATTAGGTTAGGGCAATAGTGGTACTAGTAGATGTTAATTAGATGTTTTTCAGTTAGGGCACTAGAGTTTTGTTAGGTTAATCAGGTTAGTAGTACTGCTAGTAGTAGTGGTACAGTAGGTTAATTAGGTGATGTTAAATGAATAACCTAAATGAATGAAATTAGTAGTTAACTGAATTTTTTTCATTTCATCATTATAGAGCGCTAAAGTTAACTAATTTTGTTCTATTAGTAGTTAAATGAATTTTCTTCTACACTTTGTTTTTGAATTAGCTTGTGAAATTTGGACATGTGGTTGCTCGTGTATATTTGGACATGTGTTGCGGTGTCGAAGAGGGATATTTGAACACTGTTTTCAGGGAATGATGCTGAGTGACCTATGTTTTGCCGGAATGTTGATTCATTTCTGTTCCGGCAAATTTTAGGTTCTCGATTTGTCCACTTTTTAGCAAAGGTCTTGCCGAAATTTTCCGTAAATTTCGGCATGACTTGTGCTACAAACTAGGACATATCGAGTGCCCGGGATTTACCGCACCAGGAAGGAGTCAACATTCCTGCAAAACAATAGGCCTTTTTTATGTCATTATTCATTTTATTAGGTCTAGAATTAATTGACTAGATTTAATCATAGGAAACATGGCTAGCAACGATGAAGGGCAAGGTTCTGGTGATTGCGACGACATCTACCGGGCGGCAGACGAATTTTTTAGCCTTACCGACGATCAACCGATGTTTTTGCTGGGCCCACTAGTGGCATCGGGGACTGAGACCGACACGCAGACCGGTGCTGAGACTGAGACCGGCGCTGAGACTCAGACCGGCATCGAGACCGGCGCTAAGACTGAGACCGGTGCTGCCTCGGGGAGCGGAGCCGGTGTAGAACCGAAAGCAAAGAGGCAACGGCTTCCTAACAAACTCAGGACTACTAGACTGGTGGTCACGGAGGTGGACGACGGCATTTTTGAGCCAATGGCGCCCGAGGAAGCGCGTCGATGCTACGGCAATCAAATAGGCTCCATCGTACGGACAACCTCCACCATCAACGATGAGAAACTACAGAAGATAGAAAATATGAGGAGCTCCCTCCTAAAGAAGTTTCACCAGATATTCTTGTTCCCGGGCCGGAATGAGATAGAAAATATGGCGCTGAACAGTATATCTATACTGGCGCCTCCTCAAGGTTTGAGCGTCATCAGTCGGTGCCTGAATTGCCGTCTCAACGTATTATGGACGACCTTCCGGTAGTAAAGAAGTCTAGGAAGAGAGCGAGGAAAGGCAAAAAAGCTGATTCTATGATCCAGCCGCCTCAGCAGCCTCGGCTTCAGGACCGTATAGATATCCCGATGCGGATAAATGGCATATCCCCGGTCAACCAATCCTACCTGCAACAGCGCTTAGGGTCAGATTCGGCGATCTAAGGAGACTTCATGACGATGTGTTGCGGGTAGAGAAAGGCCTCATCGCCTCGAAGATCCGGGATACCCACTCTCGTGGTTAACGTTCTGCGGCAAATGTCGTACGTCGACAGCTTCCCGCCGGATAAGTTCTTCCTCCGATTCGATTACATATTCGACATGTTTCACGTGAAGAAGCTGGATTTTACGTTTGTCCGCCTTTATGCCTTGCACATGAACTACATCATCGGGGTTGAGCAGATATCTCATATCTGTGTCGCTGACCCGTACTACATGCACGAAGGCTTCTTGGGAGTATGCGCAGAGCACCGTGTATACGCGAGGGAATACATCGTTAATTTCATGCTCGCCAATAAGGACAAGGAGGCGATTCTCATGCCTTATCATCCCGTGTAAGTCATCCGCGCTGCTATCCTTCCTTCGATTTCAATCATTCATTTGCACGGTGGAGGCTAATTAATTTGAGGTGTACTTATTTTGCGCAGCGGCGGGCATGCCGTCCTCATCATCCTATACCCCCGATTCTCCCACGCTCTTTACTTGGACTCGTCGAAGAACATTCACAAAAAGGATTACACCCACATTAAGGATGTTCTGAATAGTGCTATGTTTTACTACCAAGCAAGGGGTGGAGAGGTCAGGGCCAAGAAGAGAAGGGGCGGCAGGGTCGCCTTCGGCCATAAGACCGACTTCTGCTGCATCCAGCAACCGAACGATTCTCTTAATGATGGATTCTATGTCCTACACCACATCTTTGGAGTACAGACGGGATCACCAGAACCTTCGCATGTCACCTAGATCTGGCGATGCCCATATTCTGCAATGGGCAAAGAACGTAGGAGATATCGAGGATCATCGACTTCGAGCCGAGTTCTATCACATCCAGTGCGAACTTGCCCAAATCAACATGAAGGAGGTCGTCGGAAAAACAGGGATGTTCTACGAAGAAGGACAAATGTCGCGGGAAGACGTCCGAACACGGGTAGCCGCTCAGCGTCTCGACCTGAAGCCTTTCACTAGGCTCGGGGACTATCTCCCTGACATGGATGGATGGAACGACATGTTGGAGTGATTGTCGATATATGACAATGTGTCCGTTTAGTCCATACTTTCTGTATGACAAAACTTTGAGTTATGCACGGTGAAACTTTATTTGTGATGTAATTAAACCGTTCTCCTCCTCGACTAGCGAAAATCACTCTAGTTAGGGCATTTTGGGGTACGATGAACTTTGTTATTTATGCTTATGATATGTTGTTTCTATTTTTGCCAAGTCTGTCTCTTTCTGTTACTCAACTATATATGTTGCATATCATCGACTCATGTGACGATGCAGGTGCATAGATCATCGATGGTGAATAAGTGCTACGCCAGGTGTATATATACGACAAGTGGCGGAGTGTCAGGGCCCAGTGTACGGTTTCCGGTTTCCGAGCGACAGGCAGTAGTTAGTTTAGGTTCACGCTAATGCGAGAGAGGGATACGAACTCATGTATTTAAAGTGATAGCTCTTCTCGCGTATATCATTGTTTAGATGGATGACGATGTATTTGCAAGTAATCGAGACTTGTATCGCTATTTTCGAGATAATGACGAGAGACCACTTTGTGTTGGATGATGATTATGATGATGACATAATTTGATGAGACTAATTGTATGTATATGCTATGATTACATTTGTATGTGTATGATATGCTAAAGATTATTGTATAAAGCCTATTCAAATACAAAAACAAATATACAGGGAAAAAAACTAATAAAACTAGTAGTTGCGAGGGGGGGAAATTTAGCAGTAGCGCTTCCCAGTAAACAGCGCTGCAGATAATATCAGCAGCGCCCTTTTTTAAAGAGCGCTACAGCTATTCATGTATAGCAATAGCGTGGGAGAACATGCGCTACTGCTATACAATAGCTGTAGTGCCTTATTAGTAACGCCGGTCCCCGCGCTACTGAGAGGCCCAAAACCCGCGATGCTGCTATGCTTTTCCCTAGTAGTGATTCGCTATCCATCCACCACATATGATACCCTTTTCAAAACAAAGGATCTTAACCCCACATCATGGACTTTAATTCAATAGTCTCTTGCGACTGCTGGAAGCAGAAGAGCTATATCGAATGACATGTGATACGTTAAAGTGTGTATCGGAAGCCACTCAAATGAGTAAATGAATAATTCCAAGAATTGAAGCTCCCTAAATCACCGGGATAGTGGAAGGCATGTGGACCCACATCGTCAATGACTGGGCGCAGTATATACCTCGCAAGCCAATCGCTAGAAATTGGCTGCTGGTTACACTCTAGGTCTGTGAACAGCCAAAACAAACCTGCGGCAACGTGAACAGGCCTATCTCCGGGCTCTGGCTGTCTACTACACTTGCATTGCATGCAGTGACTCAAAAGCACACACACAGCGATCACGATATGGCTTATGCAGACTAACACAACACCTTACCGCCCTGCAGGAACCCTACGTTTGGGGCTGCCAAATATAGTTGAGAGATCCCAGGGGGAGGATGCAAAGATGATTTCTCACATCCCGAAAGTCTTACTATATGGATGAACCAGAAGAACAAGAGGAACAAATTCCCAAAATCCAAGAAAATTGCTCATGTTTACAACTAGTCAATTTTCAGTTCCACGATTTGTTTCAAAAAACCAGTGGGAAATTTGCTGAACAGTGGTTGTGCCGAATTCGTGGCAAGATTCTAGCTGCTAGAGGTTATTGATTCGGGAGGGCCATTAGGAAATAAAATCTTTGTCCTATGCTGAGCTGGGTTCAACTTCTGAAGACTCGAGAGTGGAAGAAGAGCTGGGGTCAACTTCTGAAAAAGCAGAGGAACAAGGGATCAGTGCTGCACAGATAGCTGCTGTACAGCGAGCTAAAATTATTTGGTAATCCTTTATGCACCGGGCTTCGACTAGATGCAATTTCAGTAACCTCTTAGAATGCCCTGATTGTGCACATGCTACAGTATTGGTTTATGGGTAACTCTAAATTTGTGACTGACAGTGCTGCTGTTACTAATCAACCCATCTTTAGCTGTCAGCAGATAGGCAGCACTGTTGTTTCCAGCCATCTTGCGACACCCGCATGTGTTCTGAGTTTCTGACTGCTTGCACTTTGGCAACCCTAGCTTGAATATTTTTGGTAGTCTCGAGGTGACAGTATTGTAGTACACCCAAGAAGAAAGGTGTCATCTTCTTGAAACTATACATATTTTGAAGGTGCCAATGCTCACACCACCAATTCTGATGAGAGGAAGGTCTCAATGCTTATACGGGTCAACCCACACTTCAACATTTTTGGTCTCCACATGACACTACACACAAGACCTACTATTATGGCAGCCCCAACCTCAAGGTCCTGGAAGAAAAGACCAGGTTTGCGTTGGAGTACAATAATACTACTTGGCAATATGATCTCACAGCATGCTGGAGATGTGAACAAGATGTTTATGGTTTTGCTTGATTTGATCTTGTCGTGTGCTAGAGACCATAGTCGACCTTGGTGATCTCTTTAGCATGACCGCTCAACCTGTCTGGAAGTGTCAGACTGACGGACCAAGTGCTACAGCCAAGATCCGATGCTCTTAAACAAGGAATGGATGGTGGTTGTATTCGCTATCCATCGACCACATACTTAGATGGTACCCTTTTTAAATGAAGAATTTCAACCCCACATCCATTTGGTTGAGTTCAGTAGTCTCTCCCTCTCTGCCACTCGTTGAACTAGGAGAGCTACATTGAATGACATGCCATACTATTGAAGCGTGAATTGAAGCTAGTCAGAGTAGCTTAAAGAGAAAATCTTAGTGGATGGTTTTCATATGGTGTGATATAGGATAAAGAAGCGCCCAGTGGTAGATACAAGTATATCAATGTAAAATAAGATGGAAGAAGACACAAACTTTGAAGGGGTCCGAAACAAAAACAGGCTCCCGTCCTCGATCCCCTTCCTTACGTCGGCGCCGCCCCCGCGTCAGGGATGGAGCTAGGAATACAACATAAGTGGGCCAATTACACACAAAATATCTTGGAGGAGGGCATATAGGTAATTTTGAGTAAATTTGGGGTCAAATCGATAAATTAATAAGGGGTCTTTAGAACAGATTCCACCATTTGGGGGGGGGGGGGGGGGGCATGGCCCAACATGCCCCTGGGTCCATCCATGCCCCACGTGGTGGCAGGGTGGGACTCACCCACCTTTGCTTCCCTTCCCCGGGCTTCCTCTCCCCCCACGATGCCACCTAGGAGTACCACCATGCGAAACCCAGCGGGTGTGGACAACAAGGGGCTCTCCCATTCTCCTCCCATAGTGGCGACGACACGAGATACAACTTCCCGGCAGGGCTCCGGATCTTGGCGTGGGTGGCGTGGGACGACGACTACAGTCTTTCGCTCCTTCGTGATGGTGGTTGCATGGTGCGCGGTGGGCTCGTGGCGGCGACTCGAATCTGGCTGGGCGGCGGGGAACTGACGTGGTGGCTCAGCTCCGAGTCCTCCGAGTGGCGATGGGGCGGCGTGATTTTTGTGGTGTTGCCGCAGAGTGAGTCATGTTGATGGCGGCTTCGGTATCCATTAATCTGGTCTATTGTGATGGACGACTTCGGGTGATGCAGCTACGGTGGCATGATTGGTCTGTGTGGGTAATCTCTCGTGTTATGCTCACGTGACCTTCTTTTCGTCGGTTGCGTCGGTTCGAGTGAGGCTCTACTGGTGTTATTGTGTTGTCTGTCATGCAGGCACCGAAGACCATAGGCTTGGCGGCGTGAAAGCTCGGGTAGGCCAAGGCCAAAGGGGCTGACTCAGCAGTTGTCATGGACAGACACATGGTTGTGTTTCCCCTGATCCACTAGAAAAAGTTGGCAACGAGGGCATCGGCACCTCCTACGTTAACCTGATGGCTGATGTCAGGTTAGGAGTGGAAGGAGTGCCTTCTGCCCTACCTAACAGGGGTTGGTGCGCCGTGATGTGGACGATTGGCGGTGCCCCGAGCCATGGATGCTGGGGCGACTTCCCAGGACGGCAGAGTTGTTTGTGAGGTTGTATGATGATTAATTGCTTGATTCATAAAGCGGGGTGCGAGCCTTTTTCGAAAAGGTGTTTTAAAAGAGTCCAACACTCAGAAAGAAAAAAGAAACCTAACTGACGGGAGAACACACGACATCAACCCTTTCAGATTTGGTTGTGGACCACGCACAGTGAACAGTATATGGACCAAGTGTTATACCTTCAGCACATTTTTAACCACTTGTGCCGAGACACGTATATCTTGAGCATATGTGAGAATTGCTTCACTGAAGGTGCGATCACCATTGCTTCATGACCGACCAATCAACGTATTATTAATTCTACTTATATCTGTGTTTCTAAAACTGAGGTTTGCTGATCTGGAGAAAGTCAAATAAGATACCAAAAATCGTTCCACTGTCTTGGAAATACACCGATGCAAATTATCCCTCGAAACTTAGCCTCTCGAGTTCTAAGAACCAACCTTTTGTTTTGCCATAGGAGCATGATCTCATAATCTTCTACTCTATCTACGTATCTATCTATTATATCTACTAGATGACCTTTCGATCATGGCAAGTGCTTGTTTGTATTGGTCAAACTTAGAAACAACACTAGTACAAAAAAGCATACTAGCGGCGTTCGGAGAACATCGTTGGTGGTGCTGCATGCCGACACCGCTAGTATGACACCAGTGGTATGGTGTTACCAGTGGCGTTGCGGTTGAACGCCGGAAATTGGCATCCAGTACAAGCGTGGAACGTCACTGCTAAATAATTATCAGTGGCACCACTGAGTTCTCAACGCCAGAGAAAACTGGAAGTCGTAGTGGTGTTTTTTTTTTCAGTCGCCAATAGTAAGTGTCGACAGATTTATTATTTTGCCAGATGGATCTTCCATTCTAGGCCACAATCACATACAAACATATTATATAGGCACAGAACTGTAATAGCAATATCATAGAAGAGATGCCAATTCATCGTTCAGTAGTGGAACATCAAAATCCTCTCCGTGCGAGGATATAATCGATCTAAAACGCAGTACTTCAGGGGATTGGACTTTTTTTACCTAGCGAACGGAGGCGCACGGCGTCGAGCGTTCTCACTGCCTCGACGGGAAGACATGAGAGCACTTAGTGCATGTTCCCGGCGATGCATCCATGCTAGTTTCCAGATGTGTTGGCTCTGTTCTCAGGAAAACACGCAGGCCCTGGACAAATGTGCGTGGATGGATGCTATCTGGCCGGGTCATTTATTCTGTTTTTGTTCTCACTAAGGGTCGGCTATACCTGGGACCAGACCAAAATCCTCGGGATCAACTAAGCTTAGCCTGACACTGTATGTCTGCCCCTAGGCATGGGCATGGATTGACCTAAGGACACGGGTTGTGGCGGCAAGTACCTCGGGATCTTGAGGTCCACCGACCACCAACGTGGCAATGTTTGCTGTTGCTGCTATGGCCCAGTTGTCAGAGGCTCGAAGTGTCGCTGACCTTGAGTTCTAATGGGTGTCCCAAAGTCTCAATGCAAATGAAGGAGAGCACTACCCATATCCAGCATCCCTCACATGTATTTGTTAACTCCTAAAACCTAACCATATCCCGTTGTGAACCATGTATCACCATGATTGTTCCCTGACGCCCCCTAGTCCAAGTTGCATCACATGCACCCATCTTCTCGTAATCGAGATTTCCATCTTTCTCTAAAGTCTCGTCTATGTATGTAACTATTCTTACGAGAGGTACACCAAGTAGGAGGTATGGTAAGCAGACTACACGCATGCTGAGCGACTATATTTAGCTAAGAATAGATGCGGCGTTATTAAACAAGGGAAAGTTGGTGGTTGCATTAGCTATCCATCCATCACATATTAAGATGCTATCTTTATTTCCATTTGAAAGAAAGAATTCGAATCTTACTATCCATGTCTTTTACTTCAACAACCTCCATTGCTCTATGTCTGTCGGAAGCAAAAGAACTATCTTTTGAATGGCACATCATATGTGTTAACGTGTGAAGCTACTCAAATGACTAAGTGAATGCTTAATTCTTGACTTCCATATGGTACGATATAGATGGGTTTAAGGAGGGTCAAGTGTTCATTACAAGTAATTAGAAAAGTAAACAATATCAATTTCAACACAACCGAGCATGCAGATCTCAAGAGCTGCCCAACCGCAAGACGAGGTGTCATATATCCGAGTGGCACTGAAGGAGTGTTCTTTGAATGAAATATATGAGTGAACTGTTATGACTGAGGTAGAAAGGGAGATCATAAAAGCATGGAGCCTGTGAAACATGTATCACAACTTAGATTTTTGTTGAGGGGGGAGGGAAAAAAGGCCAGAAAAGACGGGCACACAGTAGAAAAACGGAAGTGCTAACTTCTACGTCAAGGAGTGGGTTAGCGCCAGGAGGGAGCAGAGTTGGGTGTGGTGTTGCTTGTCTCTATGCAACCTCCAAAAGCCTCTACCTGCAGATGAATCATGGGGAGGTGGGACGACGGAGCATAGTGGAGGGACTGAAGGACTTCGTTCCTCTATGTCGAATAGCAACCAGCGCCTCATGGTGGAGGAAGAAAGGAGAGAGAGAGGCGTTTTTAAACCCGTTTAGGACAGGCTGGGCTCACTCGCAAGCGCTGGCGTGACAGAGTAGTCAACTCCGCTAGATTTGTCGTTATGTTGACTGTTACCATAGATGAGACCCATGTGTTAGTTGTCTTCTTTCTCCGTCTCTCTCTCTCCGAAAAGAACTCCCAACCAAAAAAACCAAGTTCATTTTTGTTATTATTTTCTTATTTTCCCTTTTGTTTTATTTTTCCTTTTTTCTTCTTTTTCATCATTTTTGAAAAACATGTGCACTATTTTCAAACACATGTTGAACATTTTTCATATGCAGGCAGGACATTTTTATGAAACACATTGAACATTTTTCTGAAATACATGTTCAACATTTTGTCACAAATGCACATTGAACAAGTTTTGAATACACGATGAACGTCCTTTTAACATGCATTGAACAATTTTCATAGATGCGATGAAAAGTTTTCTTAACATGCAAAAACATTTGGTATGTGTTAATTTTTTTAAAATGCCATAAACTTTCTTTTGGATCATACACAATATTTTTTTTATTTGAGGGATCATTTTAATATATTGTATAAAAAATAATTATTTCACGAGCATATTTTCAAAATCCACGACACATTTTTTGAAATGCCACAAACAATAATTAAATGGTACGAAACAGTTATTTAAAATAACACTATCATTTTACATTGTATTTTTTAAAGTCCCTAGCAAAATTTAAACACATGAGCATTTTATAAAATTCAGAATTTTTTTTATGAATGGCATCGGACATTTTATTTAATTTTTTTGAATTCAGTTGTTCATTGTATAAACATTTGAAGAAATTTATGAAACATTTCCTATCAACGCATGAAGATTTTTAGATGTCACAATCATTTTTGCTTGATTGGTATGATTGCACAAACAAAAAAATATTGCATGAATTTTTTTTTTTTGATATGTGGTGAATTCTTTTAAATTTTTAAACAAAATCATTTAAAAAAATTGAAAATATTAACAAAAGTATAAAAGGGAACAAAAAAGAAAAGAGAAATGAACGAACAAGCGTACGAAGAAGAAGCGAACGAAGCTGATGTCCTCCATGGAGTGGGATAAAAGAACTGATTTGTCCATCCGCGGCAGGATCAGATTCGTACATTCCCCGACAAGAAAACAGGCGCGGTGGCGGCCCAAGGAGCAGAAGGTGTCTGCACTTTGAGCTGAGCCCGACGAGGGCGCAACTAGGCATTTCCTATTTAGCCATGCAGGCGCCGGTTATAGCTGTTTCCGCAAACCGGCGCCTGCAGCCACGCTAACTTGGGCCTGACCCATCTTTTTTCCTTTCCTTCCTGTCGTGAGGACAAAAAATGAGCGCTTTGGATGGGAATCGATCCCACGACGTAGTTGCCCAAACTACTGCTTCTTCACCTTTGCTTCTTACAACGATTCCTTTTTTCTATTTCTTTTTCCTTTTTATTCGAAACGGTTTTGTTATGTTTTTTGTTCATTTTCTTTTTTCTTCTTTTTGGAACGGTTTTTATATTTATTTTGCTAATTTAAAAGAACTATTTTTCATAATCGGTGAACTTTCTTTCACAATCGATGAACTCTTTTTCAAGATCGATGAACTTTTTTCTAAATTGATGAACTTTTTTTCTAAATTGATGAACTCTTTTTCAAAACCGAAGAACTCTTTTCACAATCCATGAACTTCTTTTCAAAATGGATGAACTTTTTTTCAAAATCGATGAACTATTTTTCAAGATTGATGAACTTTTTTCAGAATCGATGAACTTTCTCTCAAAATGGATGAACTATTTTTCAAAATCAATGAACTTTTTTTAAATTCAGTGAACTTATTTCAAAATTGATGAACTCTTTCCCAATTTCATGGACTTTTTTCATTTATTGTGAACTTTTTTCAAATTCGATGAACTTTTCTTTCAAATTGGATGAACTTTTTTCAAATTCTATGAACCTTTTTTTCAAATTGATGAACTTTTTCATTTTTCCGATGAACTTTTTTTTGAAAATTGATGAACTACTTTTGAATTCGTGAACTTTTTTTGAAAATCGATGAACTACGTTCTTGAACTTTTTTTGAATACATGAACTTTTCGTTTTGATGAACTTTTTCCTTTTGACAAAAAATTCTTAAATTTTCTGAATGTCCGTGAATATGTTTTGAAATAAACCTCGAACTTTGCTACAACATGACTATAGGTTGCTCTTAAATATATTTCACGCTTCTTCCGGTCAGTAGTAGGAGGTTGGCGAGGTGGTTAACCCAACGTGTGAATGTACTCGATTCTAAGAGTTCGAATCCTCATCAGAATAGTATTTTTGGGGGGTTTTTTCAGCGATAATATGATTCGCTGGCATTGCTCGTTGGTGGGCCCCCCAGCAGCGTTTGCTCGTGGGCGTTAGGGACGAAATCACTAACTAAGGAGTACTCTTTGCGTAGATCACTCCAACTTTCCATGTTGCGACAAGTGGCGCGCTGCATGTGCGCCACTTGTCGCAACCTGGACGTTTTTCCTTTTTCTTGTAGATTCGTTTATTCAAAATGTTTTATCTCTTAAACTGTGTGTCTAAATCTTGAACCGCTTTCGCTGTTGGATTCCTCGCGTCGAGATCTTCAAAATTAGATCCCATATTGATAGGTTTTGACGAACTTTTTTTCACAAAAAAACCAGACGAAAAAAATCGGACGGAAAAACCGAACCGGGAGCACGGATTTTTTCCCTTTTCGAAAGAGGCACGCCCGTGCCTCTGACGAAAGCACAACCGTGCCTCTTGCGGAAGCAAAACCGAGCCTCTCGCGAAAGAAAAAACAGAAAATGCGTTTTTTTCGTTTCCGAGGAGGCATGGCCGTGACTCTCGTGAAAGCACACTCATGCCTCTCGCGGAAGCAAAACCATGCCTCTCGCAAAAGAAAAAAAAATAGAAACATGTTTTTTTCGTTTCCAAGAGGCACGGCCCTGACTCTCGCGAAAGCACAACTGTGCCTCTCGCGGAAGCAAAACCGTGTCTCTCGCGAAAGGAAAAAAAACAGAAAACACGTTTTTTTCCGTTTCCAAGAGGCATGGTTGTGCCTTTCGTGAAAACAAAATCGTGACTCTCGTGGAAAAAAATGCGTTCTTTGCGCAAAAAATTTCTTTTTGAAAATTTTTTTGGTCGAAAAGCTAGGGAATACCGGTGAAAAACCAAAATGTCAAAAAAAAAACCCGGAAAAAACAGTTTAAAAAGCCAAAAACATGTGCAAAAAAAAAAATCCGGAGGGAGCGCCCAGAGCGCGACACGTGGCGAATGGCTGAGAGCGCGCCAAGTGACGCTGATCTTTACGAGGCTTCCGAAGGAACGCTCGTTAATTAGTTGCTCCCGGGAAGCTCCCTTGCGCCTGAAGCGCCGAGTAGGAGGTCCCGCGCGACTACGTGTCACCTATTTCTAGTCAGCATCTGGGCTCGCCTTTTGGGAACTCGTTGACGGGCCGACCCAGTAATGGTATGCTACGTTTTCCATTTGAGTTACCTTCATTCACTATTTGGTTGGTTTTTTGTATTATTTACTTTTTATATATTGACGAAAATATTTTAATTTATATATTCTAAAATTCAATTTACTAATATGTTGAAAAGCATTCATCACACATTAATTTTTTAATGGTAGTGTAAAAACTATGTCCGTGAAACTTTTTGAAACATTGATACAATTAAGAAAATGTTCCTGCCATTTAAAAAATGTTCACACATTTGAAAAGCATGTTTAAGAAATTTTACAAATGTGTATACAATGTAAAATATGTTTGCATATTTTATTCAAAGGATTTATACCATTCACAAAAATGTTCATGAAATTTTAGATAACTTTATACAATGTAAAAACAATGTTTGCATAATTTAGAAAAATGCTCCGTACCGTCTAAAAAGTGTTCATGAAATTTAATGAAAAAACTCTTATATTTGAACTTATTTTGCATATTGTGCAAAAATGTCCATCGCATTTATGAAAACGGTCTATGTGTGTAAAATAATGTTAACCTATACTAAGACAATGTTCCAAAGGTTTCGAAAATGCTGAATGTATATTAAAAATTATTAACATGTATTCAAGAAAAAGTTTATTTGGAAATAAAGTCAACATTTATTTGGAAATGAATAAATAAGAAATAAAAAAGAAACCGAAAACCAGACAAATATAAAAAACTAGAAGAAAAAACGAACAGAAAAAACCCTCTGAAAACAGATAGAAAAACTTACAAAAAAAGAAAAAGGAATGCACCAGAAGGTTGTAAAATCAGTTAGTACTGGTCCACAGAACCTTCTAAAAACCGAGCAACTGGGCCCGCACACTAAGGGAAAGGCTTGAGGCGAGGATATTTTCCATCTTGCAGCAAGTGAAATCAAGCTTTTGCCAGCCGATGAAGGCCATGCGCACGTGGCGCGAGGGTCGGAGCCAGAAAATTTAGCCATTGAATTCGCTCATTGACTCATTATGATTTGGTACAAATAAATTAATGTGAAGCCTAATTTTCCACGGTCTTACGGCAACCAAAAATAACATAAAAATAGAAATTAGAAACCAAAGAGTTCATGACACGTACCAGTTGGATGAAGTTAGAAAACCACTTGTTTAGATATTACTCATGCCGAAGTATAAATGAAGGAGGAGCAAAATTAATTCATAGCTCGGGTATAGCTTCTCATTTTCCTGAAGACATTGGAAAAAGAAGAAGTTAGTTTGATAAGCTTAAAATGAGTACTATCGATCGAAAAAAGATTGATGCTCGTATAGTCCCCACTTTAGTTTCTCAGCATATTGACAAGATTAAATATTGCATCATTACTAATGGTAGAAAACATATCTTCCTTCATATGGCAAATCAGACAATCAGTTATCGACTTATCACCCATTTTATTGTGTAGCTTTTTTCTTGACAACATTAAGACTCCATTGAGTATCTTCAAATTTCCTCCGTGGATAATAAAAATTAGACAATCGCCTGTAAGGTCCCTTCGCAAAATATATGTGCATAATCCCATTTTCCTTCTTAGGATTTCTCATGTGCATTGAAATTCTGTTACGATCAGACGTATCATAAGGCAACTGATCTAAATTAATTTCTCTATGTCTTTGGAAGATTTACTTGCAATGACATTTGACACACTTTGTCTACGTCTAGTGGGAGAGCTGGACTTGCCTGCACCATATTGTCTGGATGTGGTGATTGATTTCTCTCTGAAGTTGTTCCAAGTCTGGATCAATCGAAATCCATGAAAGAGCAATAAGCATACTAGGGCATAATAATTGCCATGCCAGACTATTATGCTAGACAGAGCACAAAAGGGGGGAAGACGTAATGATCTGATCTCACGGGTCAGTACCTTAAATTTGGAATTCAATAGATGGCTTGCCGCCGTTATCTGCTTGCTTCAGGGTTCGACGACGGAGGCATGGACGAACAATGGAGACGAGAGAAGAGAGGCTAGATGTGAGTTCGGGAACCGAAGGTGTGGCGGCGGCTGTGTGGGAAACGTACGAGTACAATTCAGCAGAGAGAGACATGCGTACTGGGGCACCCTGACCAAGGCAATTTGCTTATGGGCCTTTCGGCCTTTTTAGCATATCCATCGTTGCATTATTTATTTGATGGGGTCAGCCTAATTATTTTATTCGGTGCAGGCCTAATAAGGCCTACCTATACATACGTAACCAGCAGCTTTCGTTGGGTTCAACTGCACCCAACGCTACAACGGTAGCTCCGCGGCCGGTGGCGCTTGACCAAAGACATCAGAAATCTAACACCGAGACCAGGGAAGCCTGCTAATTAAGGACCAAGATCAGTGGTGTGCACAGTGTGGAGGCAGATGCATGTTTTGTTTGGAAGAAGAATGGTAACAAGGAGATGGCTTCTAGCGTGTTTGAACTTGGAACAAGGGTCCGGTCGCTGCCATTGTGGTGATCTCAAGCGTGCAAATGGAAAGAACAAAATAACTAATCAAGGTAATCACGTAATTTGAGCTGAGATGGCTAATGAAATTATTCAAGCTAGTTGTGTGGGTGCACCGTGCACGTGGTGCCATGGAGAGCGAGTTGGAGGATTGCTCCATAAGGTGTGTCATTGGTGGATCGGATGAGGGATTGGTTTTGTTGGTTTTGGAGGTTGGTCGGGCTAGGCAGGGCCAACATGTTATTTGCTTTTGTTTCTAAGCAAAAACATGTTATTTGTTGCCACGGGGGCGCTGCATTTGATGCCGAGGTGAAACCCTAGCTCACAACACCAACACTATTGTCCTTGTTGAGCTAAAAGACCCATGTTCCCAACACACACGTTCGGCACACACAAGTCAAGGCAACATGGTAGGAAGCCGCTCACCTCATGCTATCCTCCTCACTGATATTCATGGTGCACCAAAACTGAACATACCTCGCCCTACCTTCTACGGGTGACTACCACAATGGTTTATAGCCCTCCGAAAAATGGAATTGTAGTCCAGCACGTCCATGGAGAGGTGGCTGTATTTGGACACACTGTAGCTGATTGTTCCTGAATGTCTCCTAGTCCAAGCGGTATTTCCAGTGACAAACTTCCCATAAACAGGATTTCTCTCGTTATCTAGAGTCTCATCTCTAGGTTACAACATGTAGGAGGAATGATAAGGAGACTAGAAGCATGGAAGCAAATATAAGTTGAACCAAGGCAAGATCAAATGCTCTTAAGTAAGGGAACGATAGTGGTTGCATGAGTTATCCATCCACCACACATTAAGATCATTTTTATTTGAAAGAAATAACTTGAAATGATTACCATCATCCATGTGCTTTAATTCAATGGATTCTTGCTCTGTGTGCCTGGTGGAAGCAGAAGATTGTACTCCCTCCATTCCCTTAGGCTAGTCATAGCGGGGAGTATCATATACTAGTATCATGCATATGATACTAGTGTATGATACTATCTCCATAGCGCATAGTATTATAAAGTAGTATCATAGATGACCATATTTATTGTCATGCATGACACAAAGTAGTGGAGAGTATAGCATTTAACATGATACGGTATCTACCTATATTACTCTAACCCCCTCTCTCTTCTTTAATTGTGTGCCACATAAGCATGTTTGCTAGTCCCAAGTGCATGTTACCGGTTATGTTACCCCCACTATGGCCAGCCTTAGACTAGCCACAATGGAGAGTAACATACACTAGTAACATACACATATCCCTAGACTATGTTACTACCTCAATAGTGGGTAGTAACATAAGTGTGGTAACATGCAAAGCTTTATTTATTTGGTTATAGACTCATATTGCATTGAGACATGTGATGTTACAGTAACTAGCTAAGTTACTAGTACTACATCTCTTCTTATTAACTCATTGCCACATAAGCAAATTTGCTGAGTTGGACTCGATATTACTACCGAAGTTACTCCCACTGTGACTAGTCTTATACAAGGCCACAAACTCAAATTACAGGTACCAATGTAAAATTTAATGACTGCTTTGTAAGTCAATTATTCTTTTCGTTAACCAGGATCATTAATACGCTCGCATGCATGCAAAGAAGGCATGGGAAGGAAGTAGCACAATGTCATTATGACTACACGCATGCAAGTATTATACAAGTTGGTAGTACGAGGAAATATCATTAAGTTTTGCCTCGATTACTGTTAGTGGACTTGTATAGATGCAAATTGTATTTTTAGTAGTGGCCTTGTATGAGGGAATGGAGGGAGTATTTGAATGACATGTGATACACGATAACGTGTGAAGCTAACAAAGGCGTAATTTCTATGTGTAGTCGTACTCAGAGATGAAGTAGCAGTTCGTAGTTACTTATTTGGGCTCCATGTAAAACAAACACCACACGTTTTCCTGCAGGCCTGACTAGGAAAAAACAAAGGTTGCTATGCCAGTGAGGTATTTTCTGTTCGTACTTAATCAAATCAGAGTACTTTTGTTCTTGGGCTCTTTAGAGCTCTTTTTAAAGAAAAGGCCATAACCCAATTTTATAAATAAAGCCACATGGCAGAGTCATAAGCCCAAACGACAGCACGGGGACGAAGCCACCAATAGTTCACGCTAACACAACCAGGAGCCAGGAGCACTAAAGTACGAAGGATACATGGCACCCTGCCATACACGGCACGCAGGCCGGATAAAAGATAAGACGAAGCTAGCAGCGAAGACGAAGAAACAACGAAAGGCTAGATCAGACATCAGGTCCCTGCCCAGTAAGAGATGACGTCGAGGCTAGAATTTTAGAGATGAGCATGTCCAGCACGCCCCGGTCGTTCTCCTTAGTCAATGATCTCCACTGCTGCAAGAAGATACAAGATTTAAATAGACAGTCAGCAGCTTTAGCAGGAAAGACATGTTCGATCGTGAATTTGTTCCTTATCGTCCACAGTGACCAACATATCGCACCCAGGCCAACCCAGAAGACCCTCCTAGTCACCCCAACCAGTGAAGTGGCAAGGTTTCTCAGCGAAGGAAAGGAGGAGGGATTCCAGGTAACCTGGAGCCAGGATCTGACACAGCTCCAAACCAGATTAGCAAGCACACAGAGGAAAAAGATATGATTCGTGTCCTCCAAGGCACCACAGAGAGCACAAAACTCCAAGCCCGGCCCGTTTCTATTTCGAATTTGGTCAGCCGCGGGGAGATGGCCTCTGTAGGCCTGCCAGAGCAAGATTTTGATTTTCGAAGGAACTCTAGAACGCCAAATGCAGGAGAACCTATTAGAAGGGACACCTCCAATGATTCTAGAGTACAAGGATTTAACTGAAAACCGGCCTGAGGACGAATGAGGCCAGACCACCAAATCCGGCGCCTCCGAGAGCAAAGGAAATAAGGCAGAGAGTCTTTGCCAGTCTTCCAACTCTTCAGGAGACAAGGAACGACGGAAAGCCAGGTCCCAAATTATTAACCGACACCTTCGCGATGGAGATATTCGGGTTAGGGCAGTACGAAAAAAGAACAGGGAAGCTAGTAGACAGAGGAGTGTCACCACACCACCAGTCAAGCCAAAAACGAACCGAGGAGCCATTTACAACAATAAACTTAACATGTTCATGGAACAAAGGTCTAACTTTAATAAGGTCCTTCCAGAATTGAGATCCACGCCGGGCCCCAGCAATCATCGAGCAAGACTGAGGAAAATATTTAGCTTTAAGAATTGAATACCATAAAGAGCCGGCCCCACTAGTCATGATTTTCCACCACCATTTGATTAAGAGACATTTGTTCATAACCGACGTGTTGAGAATGCCTAACCCCCCAAGGTCTTTAGGTCTGCACATGAGTTTCCATTTAACCAGCCTATCTTTCTGTCTGTTGTCAGCAACATTCCAATAGAAAGCACCCCTGTGCTTGTCAAAACCGGCATGAATGCCAGCCGATAGAAGATAAAAGCCCACTAGAAACATAAGAAGGGAGGAGTGGCGTGCGTTGATCAAAGCAACTTTGCCAGCATTAGTATTGTATCTACCTCGCCAGGGAAGAACCCTGTTTCCCACCTTAGAAACAGCCGGAGCAAAATCCTTTGAATGTAGCATATCAGGAGAGATGGGAAGACCCAGGTATTTAAAGGGGAAGGAGCCTAGGGAACAGTTTAGCAACCTAGCTACTCTCAAAGCCTCTGCTTCATCAACACCAGTGACCAGGACCTCACTCTTGGAAAAATTAATTTTCAGAGGATGAACTTGAGATGGACAATGCAAGCATCGTTTAATTCAACCATAATAATGGTGTCATCAGCGTATTGCAGGTGAGTAACACCTTCAGGAATTAAATGAGAAACTACTGGTAGGATATGGCCATGATGAGTCGCCCTAGACATGATGCGAGAGAAGGCAACGACAATGAAATTAAACAGAACCGGAGACGCAAGATCAACCTGTCGCAGGCCCCTGCCATTGACAAAAAAATTACTAATGTTTCCATTAACAGAGATCGCAATGTGGCCACCCGAGACCAACTGCATAATACGATGAACATACGCCCCGTCGAAGCCTTTCGCCAGTAGCACCTTTCTCAAAAAAGGCCAACTGACCGAATCATAGGCTTTCTCAAAGTCAAGTTTTAGAATGGCAGCCTTAAATTTACGAGTTCTCAAGTCATGAACTATCTCATGGAGACAAAGAATCCCATCTAAGATGAAGCGCCCTTTGATGAAAGCGGATTGGAAAGGGCTAGTAACTCTATGAGAAACGGGGGACAGACGAGTAGGAAAGCCCTTAGCAGGAAACTTGGCGAAGTTGTTAATCAGCGTAATAGGCCTGAACTGGGAGATCAGTTCTGCACCTTTAACTTTAGGAATCAAGGTGATCACCGCATCATTGAGACGAGATATGTCAATAGTTCCTAGAAAAAACCCTGAATAACATTACAAACCAACTGCCTTAGTTGAGGCCAGAACTTCCTGAAAAAGGGGATCGAGAAGCCATCCGGCCCGGATGCAGCATTTGGGTTTGAAGAATTAACCACGTCCGAAATCTCCTTATCAGAAAGGGGCACCATTAAAGCCTCATTTTCTTCGGCAGAAATTTTCATACTATGGTCCCACAAAGATGGAGAAATAGAGAAACCAGAGGAAGGTTTAGCCCCTAATAACGACGAGAAGAACTCCACCACATGAGAGAGGATCACAGATTGGTCCGAATACCGAACTCCATTAATGATCAGGCTATTAATACCGCACCATCTCCTCCGACCATTGGCAATGGCAAAGAAATAAGCGGTAGGAGAGTCCCCTTTCAGCGTCCAATTAAGCGTGCCACGCTGGCACCAATAAATCTCCGCTTGTTGATGCAACTGCATCAAGGCGTTCTCAAGATTATACCACAACGACCACCCATCATCGAAGAGCTCAGAGGAGTCGGCTGTACGGTCTAGGACCAAGATCTGGGATTCGAGAGATTCCTTCGATCGACGCTCCTCCGCAGCGTGATTACGGGACCAGCCTCTAAAAAGTTGCACATGTTATAAGAACAAGAATGTCAGTCATCTAAGGGGCCAAAGGAACGAGGATTTGGGGCTAAGAGGTTAAGAATCTTCAAGGCCAACATATCATTAAACCCTTCAATGAGCAACCAGGAAGCATCAAATTGGAATCTAGAAGGAGGTATATCTTGTTGCAACCCAGCATCAAGAAGAAGAGGGGTATGGTCGGAGCCCACGATACTTTTAGAGAGAAGGGAGGCCCGGGGAAAAAGAGAATCCCATCTAGAACACATAAAAACTCTATCAAGCACAGGTCTAATCGGCCTAGCCTGATGGTTGGACCAAGTGAAATGAGCCCCTATCCTAGGGAGCTCGCGGATAGCATTGGAGCTGATAAAGTCATTGAAGGCATTAGCCAAAGGCCAGGAAAAGTTGTTGTTGCTTTTGTCAAAAGGAGAACGAAGGAGGTTGAAGTCACCAACGATAACTATAGGTAAGTTACATGCCTCAATCTTAGCAGAGAGTTCATCTAGGAATAGAGAGGAGAGCGAGTGGTCAGCCGGACCATAAACCACAATGACTTCCCACAAAATATTAAGGGCTTTGTGACAGACTACCGTACTTGCCCAAAAAACACCATGATCAAAAGCCATGAAATTGAAGACATCTTTATTTGAGCTAATCAGTATTCCTCCCGAGTGGCCCGAAGCAGGGAGCACATGCCAATCGAATCTGTCCATGCCCGCGATAGCAGAAAGCTCGTTGGGAGCAAAGGATTCTTTAAAGGTTTCGACCAGCCCAACCAAGTCAATATTGGTCCCACGCACCAAATCTTTAATCTGGTCTCGGCGCCCCCTAGCACCGAAACCCCTTATGTTCCGAAACAGGGCCTTCATTTATAGGAAAGGTTTTTCATACGAAGACTCGACCTGCTAGGAGCTACGCAGGGTTTAGATCTTTTAGCAGGACCCCTCCTGGAAGCGCTAGGCTGGGGTTGGCCACTACCAACCTCCACGCCAGCATTCTGAGCCCCGGCTCCCACCGAAATTGCAGCCGA
This sequence comes from Aegilops bicornis, assembly GCA_021605145.1. Taxonomy (NCBI): domain Eukaryota; kingdom Viridiplantae; phylum Streptophyta; class Magnoliopsida; order Poales; family Poaceae; genus Aegilops; species Aegilops bicornis. Next base: position 800,050,500 of record CM038671.1, on the reverse strand, counting down.
AGAGGCAACGACCTCTTTGGCTTTAGCAATAGCCGCCTGGGCCAGCTCATTGGCCCAAATAGAAGAGAGGAGAGAAGAAGGGGAGCCTAACTCGGGGTCGGCCAAAACACTCACATCAGACATAATATTTAACAGGTGATCATCAGAAAGAGTAGGGAGAACAAGACGAATCGGGGAGGGGGGAGGGATCAGACCAAGATGATTACCTGAAGGAGGAAGATCCTTAGCAGCAGCCCGCCACTCCGCCCACGCCATGACAGATTCACCCGCATCATACACCCGCCTGCCCTTGCGAGCCATGGAGGTGGGTGACCGAATAAAAGGAGAACGAGCCACGAGAGAAGCCAGGACAGGGCCCGAACGTGACATTGAGCCCAGATCCTTGTCGAGGCAATAACAGACACCTGTCATCGACTGCTTAGAGCCCGAAGAGGCCCTGCTCTTCGCCGAAAACTTCCGCACCGTAGACTTCTTATTCCTCTTAGACTGAGAATCATCATCAGCACGACCAGGGGAAAGGGGCAGATCCTCAATGCCCGAGCGAGTGGGAGAGAGAGGACGGCACTGAAGGTTGGAGCAGGCCCCGGAGATGGGAGTGACCGCAACAGACTGTTTCTTGCGCAGCATCTCATCAGCAGCATGCATCGGGGGGCCTTATCAACAGGCGTTTGGGACCTGAACAACTCCCGCTCAGATTCAGCCAGCCCATCCTATTCGGAGTGTGTAAAACGCAGATCAGAACCTCCACTAGGGTTTTGCCCACCCGTAGAACCATCCCCATTCTTATCATGTTTGTCCAAGGGGCTGGATTGGGGGAGGGGGTGGAAGGCTTCAGCCCCTTCCACCCGAACACACAACCTGACGCCATTGGGCGAGGGGAAAACATCAATATAACCGTGAACACAGAGCGAGAGGAAAACATCAATAGAACCGTGAAACACAAAGCGGGTCAACACACCAGATTTTGATACGAGCTGGACCAACCCTCTCCAACGATTCCACGTCCACCTCCACAGGCTTTCCAATCAGGGCACCAAACGCCATCAGGAAGGAAGAGGACCGGAGCCCCGCTGGCACATCATCCACCAAAACCCACACCTAAGATAGAGGGCCAACCGCTTTTCCACCACATGTAGCAGGCTTCACTGACACCACTAGCTGATTGAGGGGGAGGGTGAAACTTGTGCAAGACACAATCATACGGAGGCAGTCCTTGGAGGGGAACACAACAGAGAACTCAAAGTCAGACAACTGATTGACTTGCTAGTCCCAGCCTTCGACATCCCAGATTCGGAGCCCTTCAAGCAGCGTTTGGGAGGAGATCTTTTGTTCTTGCACCGAGACTATGGCAGCATTGGAAAGGGAGGGGGCCGCCGCCAGGATAGGCAGATCGCTATCCAAAGCGAAAAAGGAGCAACCATGGAGACCCAAGCCAAATTGGATGAAGGATGGAGATTTCTGGCGATTCTGACAATTAACAGTGAGATGCCCATCCGAGCGGCAAATTAAGCAGAATGGGGGGTTGGTGCATCTGGATTGGAAATGCCCTGGCTTATGACATGCAAAGCAGGTAAGCGCATAGGGGTTACTTGGGTGGAAGGGTTGGGGCGATGTAGCGAAAGGGAGGGAGGAGGAGGAAGGAACCCTCCCCCACCCCCGATGAGGACGCGCTGGAGTGAGGGCCAGCAGGATGCCGGACCGGGCCAGTGAAAGACCGCAACGGAGGACGAGGCCCAGCGCCAGCGCCCATCGGGAGAGGGATCTGCCGCACCGGAGCAGGAGTGCCACGCCCCGCGCCCTGGACAGGCAAGGAGCTCGACGAGGACGAGAGCCCCCCACCTGTCGCCGCCGCCGCTTCCCAGGGATCCTACGCCAGAGAGAGAGAGAGAAGACCCAGATCCAGATCCTTACGAACCAGATCCAGGGGGAGCACGCTCCCGCTCTAATGCTGGAGCCACTCCGGACCAGCAGCCCACATAGCACGGTCGCGAGCCACCTGCTCACGGCCTCACGGGCCGCCTGCTCTGCCTACAGCTTGGAGCGCAGGGAAGCCTTGAGCTCCAGATCCACAGTCGAGCCCGGCTAGTCCTCAGACCGGCGCTTGCTGCCCGAGATTGCATCACAGGACGAACCCCTCGACTTATCCATGGTGGTCACCGCCGCAAAGGAAAGGAGGAGGGGAGGGGAGGAGTGGATCTGACGAGAAGGCGAATGGGGAAGCGGTGTCTACGCAAGTCAGCGGCGGAAGCCGGAAACCCTAGCAGGGGGGAGCGGAGCCGCGGGGGATCCATAAGTAGCCAGACCGAGCCATACAAACTTGGGCCTGACGGGCCACGCGGGCCGGGGGAGAGGTGGGGAATCCATAGACAGGTGAGAGCCGCACCGGGCCCACAGAAAGAAGGGGGGAAATCGTCAACTAACGACAGGATAGGAGGAGTAGGCTGGATAGCCAGAGAAAGATCAGGAGGCCCAACAGGCCCAACAGACGGCCCGCCTCGCGACCCACTAGTTAACGAGGGTGAGACCAGATCTAGGGTTGGCGCCGCCGACTCCGCGACGCACCCCGCCGCCGCCGCCGTCGGAGACGGGGAAGCCGGACCAGAGGCAGGGGAAGGGGAGGGAGGGTAGTCAATAGCCGGAGCGGCACCCAGGATCTCAAATCCGGGTGAGGGGCGGGAGAACTTACCAGACTTGCGATGACGACGAGAGATCCGAGTCCAACCAGCATCAGACGCCGGTGACGGCACCGGCCGGCCCCGACCCCCTGGCGCAAACTTGCGAGAGCGGGGTGCAACGGTGGGGAGAGGAACCCGCACAGGGAGGGCCGGCGAAGACGGGCAGGAGGACTTCTCATCCGACGAGCACTCCTCATCGGAGACGAGAGCCCAAAAGTGGGATCCAAGCGACGTCGGGGAAGGATTCGAGACCCGTGGCACCGACGGGCGAGCGGGGGAAGAGGAGCTAGACGCGGGGGAGAGGGGTAGACCAGAGCCCAGGGCGGCATCGGAGGAGCTGGGAACAGCGCCGGAGGGGCAGGAGAGGGGAGGGAGAGGGGCGAGGGGGGAGGAGAGCCATCTCGCAGTCCGGTAATGTGCCGGGTCAAGATCAACAATGTTTTCAGTCGGCTCTTTAGAGCTCTCCCATGCTCTGGTTACCTTTAATATAAGACTGAAAATGTATTCCAGAAAAAGTGTGAACCCGAAAGAGAAGGGGGAAAAACTAACCTATGGGGAAAAACACCCAATATCAACCCTTTTCGGAATTGGTTACATTGTTCAAATTGTATAGCTAGCCAGGTTAAAATCTTCTGCACGTTTTCGTGGGACTGACTGGAAAAAAAGCAGAGGTGGCTATTCCGGTGGGGTATTTTCCGTTCTTACATAATCAAATCAGAGTAGTTTTGTTCTTGTGCTCTTTACAGCCCTCCCATGCTTTGCTTGTTTTTAATCTAAGACTGAAAAGGTATTCCAAACAAAAGGTCGAAACTCGAGAAAGGGGGGGGGGGGGGGGGGAATAACCAGTTGGGAAATACACACAATATCTTCTACACATTTTACCACAATGCTTCCAGCCACCACTTGTGCCGAGACCTCTGTAGTTGTTAAGTGTGAGAATCATCGCTCAACTGAAGGTGCAATCACCCGTGTTTCATTACCGATCAATTAGCATATCATCTATTTTACTTGTATGTGTGATTTTGAAACTGAGGTTTTTCCTGATCTAGAGTTCTGGACAACATCAACCAGGAGGCGAAAAGTTATCCCGCTGTGTTTCACCGGTTCCCATTATCCCATAAAGCTTAGCCTCTCAAGTTCTAAGAACCAAGTTTTTTTTTTTTTGCCGTAGGAGCATGCTCCCCCAATTCCACTAATAAATTGATAATACAAAAACCAATGCTTTGTTTAGGTAGCTGTGGCCACTAGCCAATGATGAAACCAATGCCTGGATGACATGGAGAACGAGAAGGCTAGTATGTGTGCTTGATGGGTAGGAGGAGGTTGTTCGTGGCAGTGAATTAGGTGGCGCAGAGCCAACATTTTATTCATCATCACGGCATGAGGGGGCTACGCTCGACACCAAGAGCTATCAGGGTTACTCGTCGAATGGACTTGTGCTTCCTAACACAGTACACTCGGCATAAGCCTGAACACAGCCACATCCATCGTTGGAAGCCGCTAGCCATCGTTGGACGACCTTCCATGGTTGAATACCACAATGGTTGTCTACTATGGGGACAATAGTAGCAGAAAACAAGGCCATGCAAGGTGGCGTGACTCAGGCACACAGCGGCTGATTGTTCCTAGATGTCTCCTAGTCCGAGTGACAATGCACATATCAAACTTCTCGTAGATAGAATTTCTCTCATTATATATGAGTGGAACTATACTCATGAGATACCACAAGTAGGAGGAATGATATGCATACTACAAGCATACAAGGTGAATATATCGAGCGAAGGAAAGATCCAATGCTCTTAAACATGGGAAGGATGGTGGTTGCATTAGCAAATACATCCACCAAAAATTAAGATTGTAATGTTATGAGAAAGTACCTGAATCCCACCATCCATGTGTGTCAATTCAACAGTCTCTGCTGAGTTTTAGCCTCTCCGTGTCTGGTGATAAGTGGCAGCTATATTTTTTAACGAAATATACTACTCCTTTAGTTCCAAAATAAGCGTCGCTAATTAAGTACAACTTTGTACTGACGCGTACCTAATTGGTTTTACGCAGGTCCTCATATATCTCTCAAATAGACAGGAGGCCCACCCATGGCTCTCGTCGGGGATCGGGCGGATCGAGATCCCGCCGCCTTAGTACCAGCTTCTCGAGCACCTCCCCTGGCCACCACCGGAAGACAATGGTGGGCAAAGCCCACCCGGTGTCGGCGGTGGGGCCTCGTTCGTTCATAGCCAGCACTACACATCCTAAGCGGCACTATCCCTTCATCCCCCACAATGGCAACTGTTGTTGCAGCATCCTACTTGGTCAGCACAGGTGCGGTGGATCCAGACCTCCTCTGGCTGGTAGGGCAGCTCCTGGGACAGCGAATGGTCGACAGGGCGGCACAACGCCAGATCTGGATGGTGGTAGCGGTGACGACTCGGATGACGACAACCGTGGCTGAATTGGGGCGGAGCTCGTCAATGGCTGATGCGGCTATGAGCTCCGGCTAGTGCAGTGGTTCTTTGTGCTCTACTCTTGTGGCGGTGGCAGCTAGCATGTCTAGAGATTCAGTGGTTCGGTCCATTGTTCTAGGATCTAATGCCAGGCAGCCGCCACCATGGCTTTGTCCATTGTCGATGTACTGTGGTTGCCTTCATTCAAATCTAAACGGCTTGACGGTGGTGATCCAGGTTTCATCGGTTTTTGTTGGTGGTTGTAGACCGTGCTGTACCAACCACTGAAAGGTCTTTTGGAAGCATGTCTCTAGACCTGGCGATGAGGTGCAAACTATGGATGATGGCTTGACGCAGAGGGATGGTTTTCTAGTGGTGGTGGTTGCGCGTCACATTTCACAACTGGGATCGTGGAAAAGTGATGACTACAACACATGAGTGAAGTCGAAGGTGGTGCTACTCGTGCACCTGGTCTCAAGCTCCCGGGTTAAAGCCTAGGCCTAAATCAAGTTTGTTATACCTAGCAATGACGCTGTTTTTTTACGTCCTTACCTTGTTGACGACATTGGTTGGATGTGTTCGGACTGGTTCTTCGGGTGGAAACCTAGATGCCGACCTTGTCGTTGGATCCGATGACGGCGGTGCTTGAGCGTCGCTCCCTTTCAGAAGATGTTGTTGTCGAAGAACGTCGTCGTCCAAGTCCGTGTCACGAAATAGTTGGTGCGGATATGGTCATTGCTGCAATTCGCCGATTACCGATCCGATCGCGTCATTTTTCCTAGCTACACATAGTTTTGATCTTATATGACTTTGCTAGTTGTCGGCGTGTTTTTATGTGTGTTTGTGTTACCAGGGCGTGTGTTCAACGTGTTTTGTATCCTCTTAAATCTTTATTTTGAGCCAATAAAATACACCCTAAATCAGAAAGTACAACTTTAGTACTAAATTTGTACTAAAGCAGTCACACTTATTTTGGAACGACGAGTACTTCACTTTCATACGGTATGATATAGATTAAAGAAGGATCAATTGTTATTTACAGGTAATTAGGAATGTAAAACGATATCAACTAAATGGCAATTGAGCCCCCAGACTCAAAGAATGCCCGGCCGAGAGACTACAAGTACATCATCGTTGAAGTATGCAGGATATTGGCCGATATCCTTCCCAAGCCTCTCCTTTAGGAAATCAGATTTTTATACTATACAAGGTCTTAAGCGTGAGATTAATTTGAGTCATAAATATTTAGTAACATATGTTGATCAGATTTTGAATTCAAAATCTCTTGACTTTAAAACCAGATTAAAAATGTTATTAAAGTATGGACCAGTTTAATTACCCATACCATACTTAATTTAGTTAGATGCATGCATACAACATGTGAAACGACATCAAGAAGCTAAAGTTGTTCATGACAGGATCCTGCCATTTGATTAACATATTTGGCCGGCCATCACAGTCGTGATTATTACTGGCTATGATTTCCGCCGAGAGAGACAACAGGAGCGCCGAGTGGGTGTTCGAGTGGGGAGTTGTGGCACGGTTGCAGCAGTGGGCACGACGATAGCTCCGGCACTGCGGAGATGGCCGGCGCTTGGAGCGCTCCCGAGCGTGTACGCGGTGCAGAGCACGAGAGCGGGAGGGGGAGCGTGCACAACACGAGAGCGGGAGAAGGAGGTGGCGCGGAATGGCGCCTGGTCTTGGTGAGTTGTGTGCGGGTTTGCACGGCTTGTCGCAGAGTGGGAGTATTGCTGTCGACGAGATGTGTCTGCATGTGTGTGTGAGAGAGAGAGAGTGATGGATGGGAGGATTTGTTTTTGGCACTTTTGGAGGTTATGGGGGTGGGTGGGGGAGTAGGTGGGTGGGTAGAGCCAACACGTTTTCGTTGCCACATCACAAGTGGGATGCTCTCGACTAAACCTCTGATGAAACTCTCTTATTTCTGTATCCCACCAAGGCGCAATCCAAGTTATGACACCAAGAATTATTGGCCATATTCAGCTGACCCGTGTTTCCCGGCTCATACGCTAAGCACACACAATGTTTACAGAATCATCGTTGGTATAGGCTAGCCAAATGTCATCGTCCGTCTTTGTCTTTATATATTCTCAAAATGCAGCGACCCCAGATTTATTTGGAACAGCGACCATCAGCAAAAACCACGGAGGTTGCATGAGGGATGCGCTGGACCTGTACAAAAAGAGTCACCAAAGAAGTCGAACAGGAAGCAGACTAATCTTCACGCGCAGTAGCTGATTGTTCCCTAATGCATCCTAGTCCAAGTATATACCATGCATTGCATGTATCCAACTTCTCGTAGTTGAGATTTCTCTCTTTATCACATATTCCGCCTCTGTGTGGAATTATTATAACGGCACACTAACATGTATGGAATGATAAGCTGGCTACAAGAACTATTCTAACGGCACACACCATGTATGTAAGGTTCATTGCTCTTAATAAAGGGAAGGATGATGGTTGCATTAGCTATCTATCCACCACACGTTAAGATTGTACTTCTTTTGAAAGGAAAAATCTGAATCCCATATCCATCCATGTGCTTCAGTTGAACACACTCTGGCTCTCTGCGACGGTGGAAGCAGAAGAGCTATTTTGATATCATGTGATGTGATACACGTTAAAGTGTGAATCAAAGCTAGTCAAATAACTGAACAAATATTTAGCACTTGACTTCCATACGGTATGATACTGATTAATGAAGGGTCAAGTGTTTTTTACTTTTTTGTGAATATTTTGTTTTTTGAAAAAGTAGGATTACACCCGGCCTCTTCATCGGAATGATGCATGCAGTCATATTATTAAACGAAATGTCCTAAAGGTCTGCATGGAAGTACAAATTCACTCGAGGCTCAAAAATAAAAGAAGATGAAATTTTCCACAACCGGCGAAAACAGGACGAGATGACTAAACACCTAGCCTATTATTGGACCGCTATCCAAACTGATTGTAAATATCCCGAGCTAACATCTTCCACCGGGTACGCCCAGTATCTAAGAGCATCTCGAGTAGATAATGCAAATTTGGAGATGTAAAACTAGGTGTTGTATAATTTACATCATCAAAAAGTGCTTTTTACATCTTTAAAAAAGAGCCAACTCCATCAGATGATGTATATTTGTGATGTTAAACTCTAACTCAAACAGATGATGTATTTGAAGATGTAAAACTAGCTCACTGAACCTACTGTCAAAACTGTCAAAGCTCGCGCGCTCCCACTGCAGGTCGGGTTGCACTCCTGCTGCAGCTCGCCGGGGCCGGCAGGGATGGACGGAATCGGCCGACGGCAGAGAGGAATGGGTAGGGGAGGTCGAGTAGTAGTCAAACTGCCTGTAATCGCCTACGGCTTGGACCGAAGCTAGATGGCAGTCCGGGGTTGTGATCCCACATCTGGGTTAGCCTGTGGCTCACTTGTTTCTGTCCTCTCTTTACATGTGAAATGGAATGCAGTCGGCCATGTCCTAATAAATGTTCACTCTCTTTCCTCTACTTGTGGCGCTACGGAGACCTGTTTATTTCCTTCTCGGTAACCATATCAGCTGCAATTCTGGAGTCTGTTTCCAAGACGAAGGGCTCCTCGCTCCACTCAAACGCAAGCCCCACACCCTCCATGTAGGCTGCAACTTTGGCCTCCAAAGCACTCGAACAATATCTAGGAAAACAACAGGAGGTGAAGATCATGCCACACCTCCATTTCCTTATGCTTCAAGGTACGTGTCGTCCACATTGAGCTCTTCCGAGCAAGGAGGCGGCCAATAACAGTGTTCTTGTGGCAGAGGGCATTCCAAACGTGAAGGTGTGTGGTTTCTCATGGTGCAGCATGTGACCATACTATGAGCATCATCTTGCCGTTAGGTAGATCAGCTTCTAGGTGATGTCTAATACCTAAGAGCAACTTGATGTAGCTGATAGGGACCAGCAGGACAACTCATTGCTCGGTGTCAGCTCATGGTGGTGATTTTATTGCGAACACACCATGTACACCACATGGTCATGATCATCCGGAGCCAATGCCGCTGTACGACATGTCCTGATCTGATGTCGAGTGTACCGCTGTCCAGGACCATACACCAACACACTCTTCTCTGGTGACCTAGCCAGGCTAGGGCACCATTGAAGATTGCCGCGATGATGGATCCCACCCGGCCCCCGCTTAGCACCTTCGGACGAAGACTGCCACTCGAGCCCTCGTCTCCTTTGCCATCCACAGTAGCCCCCCAACACCTCCACAACAGGCTGCCCCGATCAGGACCTCCCCACAATTCAGTCGAGAAGAAAAAGAAAGAAATATGATCCCTCGAAAAGTGAAAAAAAACTAGGGGCTACTTGTAGCTGGTGGGGCACTATACGAACAAGCGGAGATACACCCTCGGTCGCCCCTGCCCAGGGCGACACGAGGGCGGCTTCCCCACCCACAACCCCCGCCGCCATCCCTCCCTCCCCACCCAGTACCGCGGAAGACCCCGCCGGGAGAAGCCTGTGTGGCTGACGGCGGCGGCGGGGACCTTCTCTCGCAGCCTCCCCTTGATCCGTGGGCGATAAGATCTGGTGGCGATCGGCCGCGTCCTGGTCCGATGCGCATCTGGGTGTACGGCGGCAGGACTCGGTGAGCGGTGGTTGGCGGTGGAGGTCAAGGTTCCACTTGTGGCGGTCCGACCAGATCGGGGAGATTTGGTGCTTGTGGACATGACCAGGATGGGGTCGCTGGCCTCAGCCAGATCTAGCCGTGGCTGGTGGTTGGACGTGTCCGAGATGTCCAATGGCTGGCCAACGGCCATGGTCACCGGTTTGCGGACGGCGCGGTGGCGGGTGCGGCACGTTGGCAACTGGGCGGGTCTTGACAGGTTCTTATGATCACGCCAGGATTCAACCCTTATCTAGGTCCTTACACCGCGGGCAACTCCGAGGGAAATCCTATATCTCATTGGGATTGAGCGATGGAGTTGCTTTTGTGTCATAGTCCATCTTGAGGGCATCGTTTCTGGAATTTGTTCCAGTTGAGGGGGCCAGCGACGCCAGCGGCGCACGGGCTGCTGACTTGACTGCCAATTAAAATCGCGCTGACTACGGTCATCGCAGACGATGGCAACATCTCCAATGTCATTTCCTTGTTGAGGTATCATCGTTGCAGTTTGTGTCATCATGTTGGGGATGCTCCAGGGGAAACCCTAGATCTGGGTCTTCTGGATCAAACGATGACAAAGCCTTTGGTGTTGTTCTCCCTCCTGGGGGGCATCATTTTGGAGCAACTACTGGTTGGTGGGAACTAGAGGAGGAGCAGTGTTACATCTACCGCAAGGCCAACGGCAGATCTCGGTGGCATGGCGTTGTGGAGTTTCGGTGACGGGCGCGTGTTGATGGATACGTGCAGGATGGTGGTGTTGTCTAGTGTTGTCGTGGTGTCGACGAAAAGCCTGGCAAGGTTGATGCTTCAGTGTCTGCTCTGGAGACGGATTAGTGGAACACGGCGGCGGCAGTCTCTGTGAGTGTGCCGGACCAGTGTGTGCCCGAGCAACGCGGCTTGGTTGGGGCCTCTGGGTTTAGATGTTAGGCTTTGGTGTGATGTCTGTTTTGTATTATATTGAGACTATTGGCACCCCTTTCTTCATCAAGTGGATAGGAGTAGCAACAAATGTTGCTAAGATGGTGATTTCAGACTTATATATTACTTTGTAAGGTCTTTATGAATAATTAATAAAATTGATGCATGCATCGTCCAGATGCAGAGGCCGGGGGTCATCCTTCTTTTCTAAAAAAAATGTAGCTGGTGGGGCAAGCTATTGTCTTATGCTGCTAGAGTTGCTTCACTTGATGTATTTGTTCAAATTTCCCAACTGGGCTCTTGATTTTCTCAAGTCTCAAATGGCCAACTGTTTACGGAATGATATGAGGGTTACCAGAAAATACACTTAGCTAATTGGCAGTCCATTTGCACGAAAAAACGAATTTGCAGGGCTAGGCATTCGTACTATTAGTGAAATTAATATTTGCCTTATGGGTTCATGAGAATAGATTGTGGAAATAGTCATTTAAAATAAGTACTGTACTAAGAATCTCATTGTCTTATGTAGTAGAGAGTGGGAATCTTCCTACTTCTAGAAATGTTTTTATGTGGATGCTAGAGCCGTGGAATTTGGTTATAGATGGAATTATTTTTTGACGTGGTAGATGGAATATTGGCAAAGGGGATAGAGTTAGGTGTTGGGAGGACTAGTGGTTTGGTACTTTCCCCCTGGCTACACAGTTTTGGGGTCTGTACTTTATTACTACTGAGGAAGGGGCGGGGTTAGTGATATTTGGGATGGCAAACAAATAAGATGCATCTTTAGGTGAATGTTCTTTGGTGAGGAGGATGACCAAATTCTTTCTCAATATGAATCTTGTTCTAGTGGTATTTATTCTTCTAGCTATTTATACCAGATTGTAAACTTTAGAGGTGTGGCTTCTGTTTATCTTAATCTTATGTGGAAGACTAAAGCTTTTTGCTCAAAAGAAAATTATGACTAGAGACAATCTTAGTAGGAGGAATATGAAGAAACCACTTGAATGTCTAAAATTATATCTGAGCTTAGGCTTACATGCATCTGAAATTTCCACATTTTTAGTTACTCTTTATTTTTTGTGTTATAACTGCAATGGTTTTCGAATCTACAATTTAAACAATATTCAGAGGAAAACTCATGTGGATGTGTAGAATAATAAACACCAAGTGTATTCCTAGTCTTGCCTCTAAGACTAGGTCGTGTTGCATGATGATCCTGCTTTCCTGATCACATTAAAGTAAAGAGGATGCCAACAACAGTGGGAAAACATTGTTGGAAGAACAATTGTGTTGAACATACCTCATGATCATATCGTCAGTGGTTATTTGTATAAGCACAAATATGTTAACATATGCATAATTGCCTAGACCATGAGAGTATCAAGTACCTTCACATCGGATGGTGTGCTTTAGGGTTTGTTAAACGTTACCTGTAACAGGGTGATCATGATGGAAACTTTGAGATGCATCAGAAATATGTATGACAAGGGACTTGATAGCTCAAGACTGGGATTTTCTCCTCTAATGATGGAGAGATATTCTTAGGCCCCTCTAGGTAATATGGTATCCATTATCATTTAGCCAGACACAACATGACATGATCACGGGATGCAGAGAAGTTAGAAAGGCGAACAAAACCGGTAACAAGCATATTTTGATATTGTGTGATCAAATGTTTCTTCGTGTGGATGCCGACGAGTTTCACCTCGGATTTTGTGAAGTATTAACAAAGCAAAGGGAATATCACATGGAACAAGCAGTTCACTCGGTATTAATTATTGCGGGTCAATATAGATGTCCATGGTTCCCTATTGATCATTGATCGAAGGGAGTTCTGGGTCATGTCTACACTTTACCGAACCTATAGGGTCACACACTTATGTGGAAAACTATAGGATGGCTAATGTTATATTTGTTGTTGTTGTTGTATATTGTATTGATCTGACCCTCGTAGGGGTATATATAGAGTACAATATGAAGGAGAGATACTTGGAATAGAAGGCAAGTCATACATGATTTAATATATTCTATCTCTAACTCCTAGCTCTATTTTAAACACATTATATTCTAACATACCCCCTCAGTCGTAGCGGGAGTGAAGCGCTCGATTATGACTGAATTTGAAGTCTTGCGCTTCCGTCATCTTCTCTGTTGTGCCTCCGATGGGTTGGCACCTAGGGCGGTGACTGCGTCCCCTTCTGGTGCCTTCCTGGACTCTCCTCTATTCCGTCCCGCAGTCACAACGGGAGTGGCGTGGACGCTGGTGACGACGCGGACGTTGTTGACTGGAGTTTTTGCCGATGTGTTGTGGTAGACCAAGCCATTAATGTCAATGTCGATGTAGCTGATCATGGTGATGTAGCTATGGTCGATGTAGTCATGGTCGATGGTGTAGTCGTCGTGGATGATGAAGCCGCATGATACGTCCATTTTGCATCATGCTTTTATATCAATATTTATTGCATTATGGGCTGTTATTACACGTTATGTCACAATACTTATGGCTATTCTCTCTTATTTTACAAGGTTTACCAAGAAGAGGGGGAATGCCGGCAGCTGGAATTCTGGCTGGAAAAGGAGCAAATATTGGAAACCTATTTTGCACAGCTCCAAAAATCCTAAAACTCCAAGGAAGTCACTTTTGGAATTAATAAGAATTATTGAGCGAAGAAAACACCAGAGGGGGCCCACACCCTGGCCAGGAGGATGGGGGGCGCCCACCCGTACTGGGCGTGCCCCCTGTCTCCTGGGCCCGCTGGTGCCCCTCCGGTGCCCAACTTCTGCTATATGAAGGCTTTTACCCTGGAAAAAATCATAAGCAAGCTTACGGGACGAAACTCCGCCGCCACGAGGTGGAACCTTGGCGGAACCAATCTAGGGCTCCGGCGGAGCTGTTCTGCCGGGGAAACTTCCCTCCGGGAGGGGGAAATCATCACCATCATCATCACCAACGATCCTCTCATCAGGAGGGGGTCAATCTCCATCAACATCTTCACCAGCACCATCTCCTCTCAAAACCCTAGTTCATCTCTTGTATCCAATCTTGTATCAAAACCACAAATTGGTACCTGTGGGTTGCTAGTAGTGTTGATTACTCCTTGTAGTTGATGCTAATTGGTTTACTTGGTGGAAGATCATATGTTCAGATCCTTAATGCATATTAATAGTCCTCTGATCATGAACATGAATATGCTTTCTGAGTAGTCACGTTTGTTCCTGAGGACATGGGTGAAGTCTTGCTATTAGTAGTCATGTGAATTTGGTATTCGTTCGATATTTTGATGAGATGTATGTTGTCTCTCCTCTAGTGGTGTTACGTGAACGTCGACTACACGACACATCACCATTATTTGGGCCTAGAGGAAGGCATTGGGAAGTAATAAGTAGATGATGGGTTGATAGAGTGACATAAGCTTAAACCCTAGTTTATGTGTTGCTTCGTAATGGGCTGATTTGGATCCATTAGTTTCATGCTATGGTTAGGTTTACCTTAATACTTCTTTTGTAGTTGCGGATGCTTGCAATAATGGTTAATCATAAGTGGGATGCTTGTCCAAGTAAGGACAGTCCCCAAGCACCGGTCCACCCACATATCAGATTATCAAAGTACCGAACGCGAATCATATGAGCGTGATGAAAACTAGCTTGACGATAATTCCCATGTGTCCTCGGGAGCGGTTTTCTCATTATAAGAAATTGTCCAGGCTTGTCCTTTGCTACAAAAAGGATTGGGCCACCTTGCTGCACTTTATTTACTTTCATTGTTTGTTACCCGTTACAAATTATCTTATCACAAAACTATCTATTACCTTCAATTTCAGTGCTTGCAGAGAATACCTTACTGAAAACCGCTTGTCATTTCCTTCCGCTCCTCGTTGGGTTCGACACTCTTACTTATCGAAAGGACTACGATAGATCCCCTATACTTGTGGGTCATCACCGCACAAAGCCGGAGGCGCCAAAATGCGCTATGACGAAGATATAGACGTGGATGATGCACCTTGTCAATGTCAGAGGGTGCCGTCGGTGATGAGTCCACCAGTTTTGCCAAGACCGGAGGAAACCCATCGAGCACACAACGGTTTGCCAGAACCTTTGTGAGATTCGTTAGTAAAAGAAAGGAAATCACTACTATAAGTACTGTACCAAACCAATTCATATTTTATTTTGCATTATATCTACTGTATTCCAACTTTTCTATGGCAAAAACTCATCAAAGAAAACCATAGAGCCATCAATACAAGCACACAACGCAAAGAAAACAGAATCTGTCAAAACAGAACAGTCTGTAGAAATCTGACTATTTAGAAAACTTCTGGAACTCTAAAAATTCTGAACAATTAGGACGACCTGAGCAATTTGTATGTTAATCTACTTCAAAAATAACTGGCGTTTTAGCACGCTCTGGTAAAAAATGATAATTTTTTTTGTGAGAGAAAAAGTTTCTGTTTTTCAGCAAGATCAAACAACTATCACCCAAGAAGATCCCAAAGGCTTTACTTGGCACAAACACTAATTAAAACACAAAAAACACAATCATAACAGTAGCATAATTGTGCAAACACTCAAGAACAGAAAGCACAAATCAAAAATAATTTTTATTCATTTGTTGCCTCCCAACAATCGCTATAGTTTTACGCCCTTAGCTAGGCATAAAGCAAGGATCTAAGTTTTGTCATCTTTGTTTCGAGATCCATAAGATACCCTCATGATTGACTCATATGGTGGCCTAATTATTGATTGAGGGAAGTGTTCCGTACCCTTACCCAAATAAAATTGGAACTTAATATTGTCTTCTTTCATATCGGTCACGACATCAATAGTGCGTAAAAACGGTCTACAAAGAGTAATTGGACAAGACAGATTGCAACTAATATCAAGAACAATAAAATCTATGGGCACATAATTCCTATTTGCAAGAATAAGAACATCATTAATTCTTCCCATAGGCTTTTTAATTGTAGAATCCGCCAAGTGCAAATTTAAAGAACATTCTTCAAGATCGGTAAGACCAATCACATCACATAAATATTGCGGAATTGTAGAAACACTAGCACCCTAGTCACACAAAGCAAAACACTCATAATTTTTAATTTTGACTTTTATAGTAGGTTCCCATTCATCATGCAATTTTCTAGGAATTGAAACTTCTAATTCCAATTTTTCTTCGAAAGCTTTCATCATAGCATCAACAATATGTTTAGTAAAAGATTTATTTTGTTCATAAGCATGGGGTGAATTTATCATGGATTGGAACAGAGAAATACAATCAATCAAAGAGCAACTAACACAATTAAAGTCTTTGTAATCCAAAAGAGTGGGCACATCAGTAGTTAAAGTTTTGACCTCTTCAAACCCACATCAGTAGCTAAAGTTAACTCTTCTCTAGTCCCTTTTTCATCAATCTTAACTTTACTAAACAACAAATCAATAGAATTTTAAGATCTTCATCACTTTTACGAAAGTAATCGCTAGAAAACGCCTTTTCTAAAAATTATCTTTTAGCTCTAAGCATAGCGGTTCTTTTCTTACTTTCATCCATAGAAACATAAAGATCTTTAATCGATTCATCAACCTTAGGCACAAAAATTTTCATCTTGAGATTTTGCACACCATGAGAATTCTATCAACACTTCTAGACAAACCATCAATCTTATTGAACTTTTCTTCTATGCAAGTGTTGAAAACTTTTGTGTGTTGATAAATTCTTTAATATTATTCTCAAGATCAGAGGTGGTCCTATTATTATTACAAGAAGTATTTCCACAGTAATTACCATAATTAATAGAGGAATTACTAGGAAAAGGCCAAGGATTAAAATTACCTCTATAAGCATTGTTATTTAAATTATTTCGAGAGATAAAATTCACATCTATGGCATCACTATTTTGCTCAATCAAAGTAGACAAAGGCATATCATTAAAATCAACAGGAGCGCTTTTACTAGCAACCAATTTCATAATAGCATCAACTTTTTCACTCAAAGAAGAAATTTCTTCAACCGAATTAACTTTTTTACTAGTAGGAGCTCTTTCGGTATGCCATTGTGAATAATTTGCCATAATATTATCAAGAAATTTTGTGGCTTCACCCAAAGAAATTTGCATAAAAGTACCACCCGCGGTGGAATCTAAAAGATTACGAGAAACAAAATTCAACCCCGCATAATTTTTTTGCATGATCATCCAAAGATTTAACCCATAAGTTGGGCAATTCCTTAGCATCATTTTCATCTTTTCCCAAGATTGTGCAACATACTCATGTTCAAGTTTCTTGAAATTCATGATCTGGGTTCAAAGGGAAATAATTTTTGCATGCGGAAAGTACTTAGTGGTAAAAGCATCTTTGCACTTATTGCAAGAATCGATACTATTGCGAGGCAAAGAAGAGAACTAAATTTTTGAAGAATCACGCAAAGAAAACAGAAATAATTTCATCTTCACAACATCATTGTCCACATCTTTTTTGTTTCTCATATCGCATAATTGCATGAATGTGTTAAGATGGGACGCGACATCCTCATTAGGAGTACCGGAAAATTGATCTTTCATAACAAGATTCAACAAAGCAGTATTAATATCACAAGACTCCACACTAGTGGCGGGAAGAGCAATCAAGTGCCAATAAAATCATTGTTGTTGGTATTTGAGAAATCACACAACTTGGTGTTCTCTTGAGTCTTGATGACTAGGCAACAAGATTGCACTCAAAAACAGATCCGGCAAGAAAACGGCGAACAAAAAGAAGAGGGGTGAATAAAACGGCAAATGTTTGTGAAGTAGGGGACAGGAAAATGATAGGAAAATGGAAAATAACGTAAATTGCGAGGAGGTGAGATTTGTGATTAGGAACCTGGTATATGTTGAAGATCCTCCCCGGCAACGGCGCTAGGAATTCCTTTTGATGTGGCTTGAAGCTACGTCGGTATTTTGCCAAAGAGGAAGGGATGATGCAGCACAGCAGCGGTAGGTATTTCCCTTAGATGTGAAACCAAGGTTCTCGAACCAGTAGGAGAACCAAGCAACACAACATAAACAACACTTGCACACAAATAACAACCACTCGCAACCCGACGTGTTAAAGGGGTTGTCAATCCCTTTCAGGTAACGGCGCTAGAAATTGGCACGTGGACGGGAGATAAAATTATAGTAGATTGATAGATCGAACGCCAAATAAAATAAATCATAATAAATTGCAGAAAGGTATTTTTATATTTTTGGTTTAATAGATCTGAAAATAAAAGCAAAGGAAAATATCTCGCAAAGGCAAATAATATGAGAAAGAGACCCGGGGGGCGTAGGTTTCACTAGTGTCTTCTTTCGAGAAAAATAGCAAACGGTGGGTGAACAAATTACTGTTGGGCAATTGATAGAACTTCAAATAATCATGACGATATCTAGGCAATGATCATTACATAGGCATCACGTCCAAGATTAGTAGACCGACTCCTGCCTGCATCTACTACTATTACTCCACACATCGACCGCTATCCAGCATGCATCTAGTGTATTAAGTTCATGGAGAAACAGAGTAATGCAATAAGAACGATGACATGATGTAGACAAGATCTATCTATGTAGAGATAGACCCCATCGTTTTATCCTTAGTAGCAACGATACATACGTGTCGGTTCCCCTTCTGTCACTGGGATCAAGCACCGTAAGATCGAACCCACTACAAAGCACCTCTTCCCATTGCAAGATAAATAGATCAAGTTGGCCAAACAAAACCCAAATATCGGAGAATAAATACGAGGCTATAAGCAATCATGCGTAAAAGAGATGAAAGAAACTCAAATATTTTCATGGATATAAAAAGATAGATCTGATCATAAACTCAAAGTTCATCGATCCCAACAAACACACCGCAAAAAGAGTTACATCATATGAAACTCCAACAGACCATTGTATTGAGAATTCACCGAGAGAGAGGAAGCCATCTAGCTACTAACTACGGACCCGAAGGTCTACAAAGAACTACTCATGCATCATCGGAGAGGCACCAATGGAGGTGGTGAACCCCATCCGAGATGGTGTCTAGATTGGATCTGGTGGTTCTGGACTCTACGGCGGCTGGAATTGATTTTCGTCGACTCCCCTAGGGTGTCTGGAATATTGGGGTATTTATAGAGCAAAGAGGCGGTCTGGGGGGGCACCCGAGGTGGGCACAACCCACCAGGGCGTGCCTGGGCCTCCTGGCGCCCTGGTGGGTTGTGCTCTCCTCGGAGCACCCCCAGGCGCAGCCAGGGCCCATTAGGTGTCTTCTGGTCCAAAAAAAATCTCCGTAAAGTTTCGTTGCGTTTGGACTGCGTTTGGTATTGATTTTCCGGGATGTAAAAAACATGCAGAAAAAAGCAACTGGCACTTGGCACTATGTCAATAGGTTAGTACCACAAAATAATATAAAATGATTATAAAACATCCAAGATTGATAATATAACAGCATGGAACAATAAATTATAATAGATACGTTGGAGACGTATCATGCGCCACCACCCCTCGGCTTCTCACTGTCGTCACTATACACCACCCCAACCACGAAACTTGGCCGCCAAGTAAATTTTACCACCCACACAACTTCGTCTCTTTCCCTAAATAACAAAATTGGTGTGAAGTTGCCAACCCCCAAGCAACTTACACATGTCCACATCTCTGGGAACTCCTGTCCACGTCTTTGGCAACTCAGGTCCGTGTCTCTCGCAACTAGTGGCTCTCACTCATATTTATGCACGTAGGTGGTCACTAGAGCCAACCTATCCCCCAAAACACGCTTCTCTCTCATGTGCATGCCACTGCCCTCGATCTCACCACCCACCACCACCACCCCAACCAAAAAACCCCACCGGCACCCAAATCATCGATTCGCCTCTTCCATACATGGATGACTCGATCCAATGCCCCTCTCTCTAAATTTGGCAAGTGCCCTGGATAAAATAAGTAGTGTTAGGTTGCCTATCAAGGCTTTCAACCCACTGTCCTCGCGGGAGCAGATCTCTGGTCAACTCGAGCCACTATCTCCTGCAACTAACTATCACATGTTTGGAAAAGTTTTGTGCGCTTCCATCTGCTTGCCCCTCTTCAATTCCCTATGCAACCTTGGTCCACCTTGTCCCCGTGCATTTCGCGGTTCGTTGACTCTCCCACAGCCACGAAGGCCCAATCCCCGATCGACAAAACACTCGATTTGTTGGCGGCCGGTGTCTTGCTGTTGGTTCGCTCAAAGTAGAAGTATATAGATATTTTCTTCTAATTGATTCTCGTCATAAACCATGCTCATTTAATGGTTTCCAAAGCCACTTACAAAGAAGACATTCAATCATCATTTGCGAGTCAACTACCCTAGTCACCCTTAACCTTTAGGCTGCCAGGTTTCCCACCAATCTACTACATGGAACTTTTTTACCCATGGTTCCTCTCACCAAAGTAACCTTTCATAAAACTATTCTTGCATTGACAAGGTCCTCTGGACAATTGGAATAGAGACATCATATAGAAAGGAACATCACTAAGGCAAGGCTAAAGTAAAACTAGTCTACCGAAGCGTCTTCTCTACTTTGTCGATAATATTCCTCCAGTCATACCCCAAGTTTAATAGCATGGGGGAGGACTCCTTAAGTTTTAAAGGGTAACTTCCCCTCATTAGCTTTTTTGATAAAGGATGTTTCTATTGACACATGATATAGCATCGAGGGATACAATTACAATGAGCATACCCGGGCTCTACATAACAAGGATGCACACAACTAACACACAAGGATCACGCCAGCAAAGAGCTAAGTCATACCAGATCGAAGCTATGCCTAAGTGTAGAGAAAAATAAAAGAAAAAGTCAAGAAGCGATAGAGACAACAATTGACGATGTACAACGATAACCATCAGCACCAACTATCTCATGAGAACACAAGCACCACGAAAATGGTTCTTCAAAAGCAACGCCTCCAAGAAGGAAACGACACATAAGTGATGCCGTCGCCGGATCCAACACCTGAAAGTCAGATCGTGGGTTTTCAACCTGAAGATCAAGTCTGAGCAAACTTCGAGCAAGGCCTTCATCAAGGTAACGACGCCAAAAACGCCGCCGTTGCCAGGCTTAACCAATAAGAATTAAGCTAGACAAAATGGTAGATGATTGTTCCCTGATGCCTCCTAGTCCAAGCTTTATTGCCTGTATCCAGCTTTATTGCTTTCACCCTGAAGATTACATCAATTAAATGGTACAACTAACCAAATTTAAAATATTCTACATTTTTTAACACCATGCTCTTCACCTGAGAAGAGCTCCCATGTCTCTTAAAAACAATGTGCTCCGCTCAAGTTACAACCACCTTTTCTTTCACCACGGTCTAATAAGTGTTCCACCTCCTTTTACTGGTATATGCATGATTTTCAAACTGAGGTTGACTGATCTGGAGAACATCAATCAAGACGCGGAAAGTTGCTTTTCTGCCTTGGGAAAAGCACCGGTGTCGTGCTTGTTATTCAGGTCATTACATTATGCGTAAGTGTATATATGCATGTGTGACTGCGTGCACCAAGAGCAAATTTCTTCAAACTGCACCATTGCATTCCTTTAGTTTGCTACGCTACCGACTTTGCCTTGGGCATCCTGCAAGTAGAACACATAAATAGATTTTAGAAACTTTGCTTAGTAGCTATACTGAAGAAATGTGTACAATTGTCAGGTGTGTGTTCCTTGGGGGATCAAACCAATGCGTTCCGCAACTTCTATTTTCTTTCTGGCGTAATCCAAATACGACTTCTGTCCAACAACGGCCGGTTTGATGCATCTCGCGCTGCGGTTTTCAACTCTCTCATCAACAACCTTGCGCTGCATGAGCTCGCTCTGTCCGACCGCCTTTTCACCTGGACTAATAAGCGCGACCCTCCAACGCTCGCTCGCTTAGACCGCGTCTTCTTCGACTCGGCCTGGGATGTGGCCTTCCCGGACTCGTCCCTGTCCTCCCGCCCGCGCCCCACCTCTAACCACGTCCCCCTCCCTGGTCGTGGACGCGCTAACCGAAATTCCTTCCTCTCCGCGCTTTTTCTTTGAGAATGCTTGGCTCCGCGATCCTCAGTTCCTCCCGTCTACCCTTCCTTCTTGGTCGAACGCTGGTCTAGGGCGATGCGCGGTGGGCTGCCTGGCTGCTCGCAAGAAGAGGTACAGGGCTGCGGCCAAGGTTTGGAAAAGGCAACACAAGTTCATTCCTACTTTTGATAATGACTTCAAATTCTTGATTGACTTGGTTGACTTTTGGGAGGAATGCCGCCCTTTATCTATGGATGAAGTTCAGCTCCGTCATGACTCGCGGCTGGCGCTGGTGGCATCGATCAAGCGCCAGAGCGCATAATGGAAACAACGCGGCAAATGTCGCGCCGTCTGCGAGGGGGACGAGAACACCGGCTTCTTCCACGCAAGCGCCTCCCAGCGACGGCGCTCCAACGCGATCCGGGCCTTGGACGTGGACGGGGCTGTCATCCTCGACCATGCGGGGAAGGCGGCGGCCCTCCTCTCCTTCTACTCTGAGCTCCTGGGAAGGGTGCGCCCGTCAGTTTGGCGCTTCGACCTGTCGGCCCTGTATCGCGACGCCGCTCGCGTGGACGGGGCTGCCCTGACTCGGCCGTTTTCGGCTGGCGAGATCAAGGAGGCGGCTGCCCTCCTGGACCGTTCGAGCGCGCCTTGGCCGGACGGCCTCGGCCCGGCGTTCTACCAGGCGGCCTGGGACGTCGTCTGCGAGGACCTGCAACGGCTGTTCGACGCTGTCCATAATGGGACGGCGATCCTCGACGCGATCAACCGGGCCTACATTGCCCTCCTGCCCAAAGGCGCGGGGATGCAAACGCCGGCTGCCTTCCGCCCGGTCTCTCTTCAAAATGCGGATGTCAAGATTCTCTGCCGGGGCCTCACCTCGCGGTTGCAGCAACAGATCGGGAGCCTCGTCGACCGAGATCAGTCTGGGTTCCTGGCTGGTCGGAGCATCTCCGAAAACTTTGTCTGCGCCGCTGAGGTCATCCAGTGTTGCCACAGGCGTCGTGCCCCCGCGCTCGTCTTCAAGTTGGACTTCACCAAGGCATTTGACTCTGTCGACTGGGGTGCGCTGCGCCGCATCCTCGAGGTGCGCGGGTTCCCTGACCAATGGTGCTCTTGGATGGACTTGATCTTCCGGTCCTCCCGATCGGCGGTGCTTCTGAACGGTGTACCGGGGAAATGGTTCACGGTGCGCCGGGGGCTGCATCAGGGGGACCCGAGCTCGCCCTACCTCTTCCTCATCGTCGCCGACGTGCTGCAGCAGATGATCCGGCAAGATGGTGGGCTCTTCCACCCTCTCGTGGATGGAGAGCCGCCTCTGCTGCTGCAATATGCAGACGATACGCTGGTTATTCTCAAGGCGGACGTCGGGGCGGCTGCCCGCCTTCGGCGGATCCTCGATGACTTCGCGGCCGCTACGGGGCTCTCCATCAACTTCTCCAAGAGCACGCTTGTCCCCATGCATGTGCCGGCGGAGGTGCTGGACATCGCGGTCGGCGCCCTTGGCTGTGACGTCCAAGGGTTCCCGCAGGCCTACCTCGGGCTCCCGCTCTCGTGGGAGAAACTCTGCTTCGCGGACTTCCTCCCCATGATCACGAAAGTAGACAAGTACCTGTCGGGTTGGCGGGCGCGCCTCCTCTCCCCTGCCGGGCGGCTCGTCCTCATCAATGTCGTTCTGAATGCTCTACCCACGTATGCTATGGCGGCTATGTTGCTCCCTCCGACGGTGATCAAGGCCTTGGACTCGCTTCGCCGCGCTTCCTTTGGAACGCGGCGGAACGCGCCTCCGGCGCTCAATGCCTGGTAGCCTGGGAGAGAGTGAGCCGATCCAAGGCGGAGGGCGGCTTGGGGATCCGCGACCTCGCGACGCAAAACTGGTGCCTGCTGCTCAAGATGCTGCACCGGCTCCATGCCTGCTACGCCTCGTCGCGGTGGGCGACGTGGGTCTGGGCCGAGCTCGCGGGGCGGCCCCTCCTCTCCTGCTCGGCTGCCCGGACGACCGGAGAGCACGGCAAGGCCCTCAACGGTCTCCACCCTCTCTACCGCGGGCTCACGACGGTGGCGGTCCGAGACGGGAGGCGAACTTCCTTCTGGTTCGATAACTGGCTCCCGTGTGGAGCTGTCGCGGCGGCCTTCCCCGACCTTCTATCACACGCGACTGAGCCGGAGGTCACGGTGTGGTGGGTGCGCTCCCATGGTCTGGACAGCGTGCTCGTGCCTAGGCTCACCACGGCCGGAGCGGCGGAGCGGGCCGCCCTCCTGACGCTCATGGACAGGGCTGCCCCGACCCCAGGGGACGACGTGCGGAGCTCGGTGTTGTGCCCGGGTCCCAGGGGGGCATTGCGGCGGCTGCTGTCTACGCTCTGGAGCGGTTCGATGGGGTGCAGGCTGCTTTCGCCGAGTTCGTCTGGGGGTGTGCCGCTCCCTCTCGCGTCCGTTTCTTCGGCTGGCTCCTGGTCCAGCGAAGGGTGCACACGCGGGACGTCCTCCTTCGAAAATCCATCGTCACTGCGGAGGCGGCGGGGTGCCCCATCTGCAGCGAGGTGCTCGAGACGGCGGACCATATGATTTTCGTCGCGCACGCGTTCTGGCGGTCAGTTGGGATCGAGGTGGCCGGACGGGGCTACAATGTTGGGGCTCTACAGGATCTGGACGTCCGTGCCGTGGCCGGCAATGCTGCTACCGCGCCCTTTATCCTGCTGTGCTACTGGCAGCTTTGGAAGCACAGAAACGCGGTGGTGTTCCGGGGCGAGCCGCCTTCCCTCACTCGTCTCCTCAGCTGCTGCAGGGGGGACGCGGCCCTGTGTAGGGGGCGCCTGAAGGTGGCTGACCGGCCGTGCATAGACAGCTGGTTGCTGGTGTTCGCACGCTCAGGCTAGTCGAGTTGTCGGCCCTGGGGGAAGGCTCGAACTCCCCCCACCCCTCTAACGCGAGCTGTGCGTCTGGGGGTGATGTCCCTCCTCTCCCTCTCTCTTTTGAAACCTTGTTCCCCCCCGGGGATGTGAATCAATAAAGGAAAAAAGAAAATTCAGGTGGAGGGCTTCGCCCTCCCCAGTGACCTTCAAAAAAAAAATTTAAGTTTTACTTCAGCAGCATAAAATCCAGCTCGGCAATAAAGCCGAATTAGACATAAAGACACGTTTCCTCACTAGGAAATGGAACAAGGTTGACTAACCATTTTTTTCATTTCCTCTTTGATCAACGAATGACACTCCTCTTCTGAAATCTATGTATAGGCAGAACACGTTGCATTAGTAAAGACTCAAGTTTAGCCTGTACAAAATCTCCTACAAAGCATGCTTACCTGTTTGTCAATGCAAGCCACATATGTGTCATACTGGAAACAGAGACGTACAAAAGAATTAGCGAGAAAAAAAAAGGAAACGTCTGTTGAAGAAGCTTAAATCACATATGTATTTTCTGAAGTGTAGGAGCCTACTTTCTTTTTCATCCAATCGTGGAAACAAGGTGGATGTTTTTCAAGTTCCAGTTTAATCTGACCCATGCGTGAGGGGAACATGTCTTGTTGATAAATCTTCCCCAAAGCATCATAGAAATCCATCTGACCAACATTGAAGCAACGAAATATAGGTGTGACTAAGCCAATAATTAATAGTATAAAGCTAACACAAATTGAAGGGGAAAAAAGAGCACACAAGTTGCTCAATCACTTGTGTAGGCTGAGGTAAATCTAACCTTTTGCTTAGCAACACCCTTCCAAATCTCGAGATAGAGATGGTCGAAGTCCTTACGGGTAATGAAATCATAGTTAAGGCCTTCTATATAATCCTGAATGGAAGTAATAAAGAATAATCAAACACCATCAGCACATATGGTCACCAAGTAACTTTATGGGCGAGGGAGGGGCATGGCGCAATACGTTGTAGGCTCTCATAACTGAATGTCTGAATAGATTATGAAACCCTGATCCAATCTTCATTGCTTGAAGAAAATCCCTACTCTCGTATTTCCGCCACTATATGATGAAAATACATAGTTAAGTGTCATGTGTGACGTTAAGCGTCCTTGTCCTTTGGGATCATCGGTGACTCCGGTTGTGATCTTTTGTAGGCTGGCGGCGAGCGGGAGATGGAATAGGAGTAGGAGACGGAGTTGAGTTGCGAGTCGCAGACAGATTCTGAGCTGCGGCCGGACCATGCATTGCCGGCCCGAGCAGATGTAACGTAAGCAGTAGGCGGCGGCCTGGGGTAAACCTCTCTCACTCTCACGTTCTTCTTCTGGTCGTGATTGGTAGCAGCTCCTAGTTGATGAATTTGGACCTGTGGATCTGATGATCAAATTAGGACTTCGACCGCAAGTTCGTGCCTCTCAAAGCAGCAGGTTTTTAACTCGATAGGCCAATTCTTTTTTTTTAGGACGAATGGCAAACCATGGTTTGCTCTATGACATGAAAACCAGTACATACGTTCACACCGTATATATCTCGCCTTTTTCTTTTCTAATTGATTCATCAAGCGCAGCTGTAGTAGTAGCCTTGCTGGTGGTGGATGCTGGCATGGGATGATCCTTGTGCATGGGATGGCTGGCATGGGATGTAGCCTTTTTAGGTCGTGATCGCTGTTGGGCATGGGATGGCTGGCATCGGCATACTTTGAAAGTACTGCCCCACTACTGATGCAACTCCAGCCTCCAGGTGCGCCACCGGCAGCGTCAACTCGGCCATGACGAGCAAAACTAGTATGCCTGGAATGATCCTTGTGGCCCGGCGTCGGACTGCATGCACACCTGCACGCCCAGGACCAGGAGCCTCGCGAGCTCTTGCGTCCACCACTAGACTGGGTACAAGAGTCAGACGGCTACACAAGAAAGGTTGGTGAAGTGCCATGCTAATTGCTGCATCTATAATTGTATATGCAAACACCTGATCACGCACTATATGTGTTATACCTTTTCTGTTAGTTAACCATCATTAAGTTATCCCGATTTGTTTGCAATAATATACCAAGGTATTTGGGGGATAAGAAATTTGATGTTATTACAAACATGCATGGTTCACATATTTCCGTTTTATCGCGCTATATACATGCTATATGCACTGAAAAAATAGCACCCTCTAGCGTGTAGAGAATTGCCTCGCTAATGTTATAGCACGCTAATAGCATATTTTCAAGGGTGTGGCGCTATTTTGTATAATGTGCTATTTATTTCATTGGCTGTAGGTTGATATATTTTTTCTTCTGATTGGCGTATCCATCCTGGACAATACTGCACAATCTCGAAATCTATCAATTCGTTTGAGTCGTCCTTGCTTTCTTACATGTATGTTGTGCTATATGAATTCGAACAATTAAATTTAAGTCTGTCACCTACGAGGTTGAGGATGTAGCTCATCAAGAAGATCCAATCAAAGGTACTTACACGTAATTCTTTCTTCTCTTTTACATCTCATTTTAGTTTCATACTAAATTCACAAATACACCCGCAGTTTATATATAACTTGGCATCATTGGTTTGTATATTTTTTCTAGCTACATTAAATTTCATTTTTATAAACAGGGGCCAGCATCAAGGACCATTCTTCTCTAACAAACCTTTATATAAAGGAGTGTCAAGGCCTAGTTATGTTGCGAGAATGCCTAGGACAGATCATTGCCCTGCAAAAACTTCACATCATCAATTGTCCCAACCTGACAACTTTGCCTGAAAGCTTTCCTTCCAGTTATGTTTAAAACTTTCCTTCCATTTATTGAAGAACATGTTGTCTCACTGTAGTGCCCCACTTTTGTAGGAGATCTTGCAGCTTCCACTCATCGGCGATCTTAATGGAGTTGCTATGGACCAAAATATTGAGAGTAAATATGAGGAGTCTATTCTCCCATTTCAGTTTTTTCTGAACAATCAAGAATGCCAAGTACAACTCAACTTCTAATTGTTTCTTTGTTGTGAATGAAAAAGATAAAATCATCTTAGTAGTACTTTGACCGGCCTTCCACATGTTCTTTTTTGGAAAAGGAGGATTACCGCCGGCCTCTGCATCAGCACGATGCATGCAGTACAAGCTCACTCGGAGCTTAAATTAATACAAAAGAAGATAAACTTTGCCACAACTGATGAAAATAGGTCTAGATAAATAAACACCTGGCCTATTATTGGACTGTTATCCAAACCGGCTATACATATCCCGAACTACCATCTCCCATCGGGTACAACCAGTATCCAAAAGCTCACTGGCTTCCGCAGGATTGAGTAACGAGCACGTACGGATCCAAGTAGTGCCCCTAGAAATAACTTGTAAAAGTTTATACAAGTTTGTTTGTTAGATCCATGTCATTTCTGCATTTCCATATAGCCGAAAATAATGCGCATACTCCAATCCAAATATACCGCACAGTGTTTGGCTCCACTCTATTTAGCCAGGGCCCAAATAACGTGTTAATACTACTTGTAGAACTGACATTAAAGGCTATATGAATCGAGCGCCATAAAATTTTGGCGAAAGGACAATTGAGAAAGAGGTGCTTAATAGTTTCATCCTGATCACAAAAACAACATCGTTGACTACCCTCTCATCTTCGCTTTGCTAGGTTGTCCACTTCCTTGTGAACAAACTACATGAACACTTTGATTCTTAAAGGCACTTTAATCTTTCAAATATGTAGCGGTTTCAAAATTGGACCAGAGTCAATTAAGTGTAAATACATAGATTTCACTGAGAAAATTCCATTAACAGATAATCTGCGGTGAATCGGATCTGGCTCGTCGGAGAGTTGAACATCTATCAACCTCCACATGAGATGTAACCATGCATCCCGTTGGTCTTCTACTAAAGATCTCATGAACTGAATGTTTAGAGGGACATAGTGTAAAACTGTATCAACATAAGCATCCTTATCATGTACAATATTATAAGGGGACGGATATTGTGTGGCTAAAGGCCGGCCTTCCACATGTGAAAACAACAATGGTTGTGAGCCCTACAGAAAATAGTAGCCCAAGAATTCAATGACTAGCCGGTAGGTCTCGGACTTGCGGCAACTGATTGTTCCCGGATGCCTCTTAATCCAAGGAGCATGGCACCTATCTAACTTCTTGTAAATAAGTTTTTTTTTCATTATTTAGAGTCTCATCTATGGGAGGAACTATGCCGACAATCTACAATAGTAAGGTGAAATGATAGGCAGACAACAAGTGCATGCGGAGCGAATATATTGAGCTAAGGCAAGATCCAGGGCTCTTAAACAAGGAAGGGATGGTGGTTGCATTTGATATCCATCCACGACATATTTAGATGGTACCGTTTCTGACAAAGAATTTGATCCCCACATCCATGTGCTTCAGTTCAATATCGAATAAGGGTTTCCGCCCGCTTTATATTATCCGCACCAAGCATCCGACAACATCATAAGTTCAAGGCCAAAGAAAAGAAGCAAGTGCCGTAAAAAACAAAACAAGTCTGGCTTCAGTTCAATAGTGTCTAGGTCTCTCCAACTGGTGGAAGCAGAAGAGCAATATTGAATGACAAATGATATGTTAAAGTCTGAATCAAAGCTAGTCAAATGGCTAAATGAGTCAGTAAATGCTTAGTGCATGTTTACGTTAAAAGAAGGATCGAGTGTTAGTTACAAGTAACTATCAAAGTAAAACAAGATGGAAGAAGAAACAATTTTTGAAGGGGTAAGAAATAGAAATAAGCTTCTGACCACGATCATCTTCCTCTCAACCGCCGCGCCCCCACATGACGAACTGGGGGCTTTCTCTCCTTCGATTCCCTTCCCCCTCGGTCTCCACTCCCCCACTGCCGCCTGAACGCGACGCTAGTGTGGGTGACGGCGGCCTTTCCTACTCTTCTCGCATGGTGGTGGCGGTGTCGGAGATGGCTGGCCGGCAGGGGCACCTGGCTTGGCGTGCGGAATGGTGGCGGGATGGATCCGCGATGGATGTGCAGTCATTTCTAGTAGGGCGTGTGGGTGGCAACGATGGAAATCAGATCAGGTTGCTGCTAGATCTGCAGGCGAGGACTTGTGGTGCGGGATAGCGGTTGTGGTCATTCTTCGAGAGGTCGCGGCTGACGGTGGCGGTGGATCAGCTTTTTGTGCCAAGGGCGGTGGCTGGCGCTAGATTTGCTCGTTGTGCAGCGTGAACCAGCGACTGATGTCTTGCCCTCCTTGGCAATGGTGACTGCATGGTGGCGCCAAGCTCATGGCAGCGACGTGAAACTGGCTCAGATTCTGCGAGGTGGTGTGGACCCAGCATGGTGGCGCTACTCGGAGTCCTCCGTGTGGCGATGGGGCGGCACTATTGTGTGGCGGCGGTGTGATCAGTGTCAATGGAGGCTTCAACGCAGTACACAAAAGTAATCATCAAGTTAAGATTCTCTCCTAGGTCATTATGTTAAAGAGGAGATTCCTAAAAAATTAAAAAAATTGTTGGCGCAATAAAGAAGACAACTTCCAACTATTGGATATGGTATGATCTATAGCTCACCTCATAGCTAAATATGCACATTGAATGTTTATACAACACACTGAATAATTTCCTTTTTTATCAACATTTTTTATAGGAATACACAGAGTGTTACATCTCAAGGCATCTGCTTGGTCCCAAGCCAACAAAGATATTTATGGATACAACAAACCCATCTGGACATACTTATATAGTCCACATCAAGAGAGCGAAGGATGGGCGATCCGTGATCCATAGGAACTAGACTAAAGTTGTTCATGACATGCACATGGAGGAGGACACAATATGAGTATTCCGCTTCATCAAGGTTGCCAACGACCCAATTATCCTTCAGATGGAATGTATACCTCTATCATGGCGATTGACTCTCATGTTATTGATAGAAATATGTATGTAGTGATGTGTGCAACAATTAATAATGGATGTGCATGTTGTGTTTGCTTACATGAATTATGTGTCTGCTTTCGAATTGCATGCATTGAATTAATACTTGATATGATTCATAATATATTAAATTAAAACATTAATCCTGATGTGTTGTTTGTTCATGCCAATGGACACGGTTCAGATAACCACGATTGTTTCTTCAAAAAACAAGAATAAAATTTGAAGACCTAAACATTTTTCAGAAGCACGTACAAACTATGAAACCTTGAAATTTATGAAGAATTTTTAGAGACAGGAACATTTTATGAGATTCTGTACAAACTTTGAAACAGTGATCATTTTTAAATTTGTCAAAAATTTATAAAACAAGATAATATTTAAAATTCTGAAAAAATGAATCAGATTTGGCTTGAAATTACTAAACACTTGTGAATTTGTGAACAAAATTTGAAAAACAGGAACAGTTTTTGTAATTCCGATGTTTTAAAGGCGAACAAATTTTGAAAATTTGTTTTTTTAATTCCCAAACATTTAATGAAAATACAAACAGTTTTAGTTTGTGAGAGAAAAATGGTAACGGAAACATTTTTTAAATTTTCGCACAATTTTGATAGTACAAACAGTTTTTTAATTTATCAACAAAATGTGAGTACACGAACATTTTAAAAAAATTTGAAAAAACATTATCAGCAAGAACATTTTTCGAGAATTCCAAACATTTTTGGAAAAGCAGACATTTTTTGATAAAATAAATAAATTTGAAAATAGAAAAAGAAATGAAAACGGAAATGAAAAAACCTGAAACAGAAAACAAAAAGGAAAAGGAAAAATTGAAAGATAACCAAAAGAAAGCAGGAAAAACTGGAAAAGAAAAAAACGGTTCCATAAACCGGATGGCACAGGATGTATGTTAACTACACAAATGGGGCCAGCTAATCGCGTTGCTCAGCCACTCGCCTGCAAGAAACGCCGGCAGTTTGACGCAACGTGCGTGAAATATGCTTTTCGAAAAACTAGGAAGCCGCAAGATCAGTGGCGTGCTCAACGTGGAGCGGCACAAGCAGGTTTCATTTGAACATAATAATAAAGGGATAAAAATAATCAGGTTCCCAGTGGACGAGGGTTGCAGCGTGTTGATCTCAAGCGTGCAAAGGAAAGAAGAACAAAATCAATCAAGGAAGTCACGGTGCTACTGATGTGGAGCTGAGACAGCTAAGTTAATGGAATCGCTCAAGTTGGTTACGGGTGTGTGGGTTGGGAGGACTCCTCGACGAGTCGCCTCCAGTCGCGCCATGTGTGTGTGTGTGTGTGTGTGTGTGTGTGTGTGTGTGTGTGTGTGTGTGTGTGTGTGAATGTGTGTGACTGGTGGGTGATGGTTTGTCGGGGTGGGGAAGCGGGCGGCCGGGAAGAGCAAACCTGTTACTCATCGTCACAGGCACAAGGGCCCTGCCTTTGACATGAAAAGTGAAACCCAAGTTTACAACAGCAACGAACTATTAGTCTTATCCGTCCACTTGCCCCATGTTACCAGCTAGTATGCTTGACACATACCGCTGAACACAGCCACCGTTGGAAGCCTCTCATCTCCCTGGTCATTCTTGATGCATGGACTCCGTACATACAGCGTTGAAGCTTCTACGCGTGAATACCTCAATGGTTGCCAGCCCAGCAAGAAGTAGACGCCTGACTAATCCATGATAATGCAAAAACATTTTGACATGTGGAAGCTGATTGTTCCTGGGTGTCTCACATTCCATGTAGCATTGCACGTCTCAAACTTCTCATAAAAGATGATTTCTCTCATAATATAGAGTTCCGTCCATGGATGGAACTATTTCGACGAGCTACCATAAGTAGAAGGAATGAGAAGCAGGCTACAAGTATGCGTACTGAATATATTGAGCTATGACAAAAGTACAATTCTCTT
The DNA here is from genome assembly GCA_021605145.1 of Aegilops bicornis. Classification (NCBI taxonomy): domain Eukaryota; kingdom Viridiplantae; phylum Streptophyta; class Magnoliopsida; order Poales; family Poaceae; genus Aegilops; species Aegilops bicornis. The sequence goes on along the minus strand of CM038671.1, from coordinate 800,018,058 downwards.
AAACAAGGAAAGGATGGTGGCTGCATTGTCTATCCATCTACCATGCATCAGGAATATATTTATTTCCCTTTGTGAAAGAAAGATGTGAATCCCATCGTCCACGTGGTTCAATCAGAAGCGGAGCCAGGATTTCTCAAAGCCTAGGGCTAAACTAAGCGGCTATAAATAACGTAAATACCACACACACACTAATGCATGTAAGATTTTTCTTAAAATACCATGTAATTTTCCAGGCCCTCTTCTTGTCGGATTTCTAAATTATCGTATTAATAATTAAACTCAATTGACTAAAGTGGTAACAAAAAATTTGGGTAAAGTAATACAATTCTACAAAATTTAACATTATTTTGGCGCATACAAGGAACTACAAAAAAGAAGTACAGATGATACAAGAAACTAGGTATTACCGGTTGTGAAGATGGAGCAGAAATGCTTAACCACCAAAAGAATAGTCTTGATCTGTCTTCGGAAGGCTCTACGTCAATCAGGACCGCTACTAGTCCTGAGTCGATTTTAGCACATCTGCAATGATGACATCTTCTTGAACATTAGTAGGACAGAAATAAGAATCTAAAGAGTAAAATGGATAAGACTTGTTGTCAATTCATGCAGGAACAAATGATATAGATGTGAGAAACATCTAGGGAAGTGAAATTCTGCAGCTCTACATCCTCGGTTCAACGCTTCGCATGGAGGACCGCTTTGGTAGAGATTCAAGGGGCAAGGGCCTGATGTAGTAGCCACTAGCCAGAACAGGAGTCTGCCAGCGGAACAAAAGGGCTGGAAGTGTCTGCTCCGTTGAATCCAGATGATCCGTGGCTACGAGCCCAACTGCCTGGGTCGGATCTAGTTAGTCGTGCAGTCACAGATCTGGGAATTGGCGGCGGAGCGTGAGCGAAATCTTTTACTCAGAGGGATCGAGCGAGACGATGAAACACTGACCGATTTCGTGGCGTCTTGGGCTTTATATGGGCTGAGGTTGTTTGCCAGGGGCTGGGCCTTGGCAAGTCTGCACATCTGAAAACAAAATTACTGGATTTGTAACTACTAGTTGGGCCACGCCTGGGGCTATAGCCCCACTTGCCCTAGGCCCAATTCCGCCCCTGCTCGGTTCAACGCTTCGCATGGAGGACCACTTTGGTAGAGATTCAAGGGGCAAGGGCCTAATGTAGTAGCCACTAGCCAGAACAGGAGTCTGCGAGCGGAACAAAAGGGATGGAAGTGTCTGCTCCGTTGAATCCAGATGATCCGAGGCTACGAGCCCAGCCGCCTGGGTCGGATCTATTTAGTCGTGCAGTCACAGATCTGGGAATTCGCGGCGGAGCGTGAGCGAAATCTTTTACTCGGAGGGATCGAGCGAGACGATGAAACACTAACCGATTTCGTGGCGTCTTGGGCTTTATGTGGGCTGAGGTTGTATGCCTGGGGCTGGGCGTTGACAAGTCTGCACATCTAAAAAACATTTACTGGATGTGTAACTACTAGTTGGGCCACGCCTGGGGCTATAGCCCCACTTGCCCTAGGCCCAATTCCGCCCCTGCTCGGTTCAACGCTTCGCATGGAGGACCGCTTTGGTAGAGATTCAAGGGGCAAGGCCTAATGTAGTAGCCACTAGCCAGAATAGGAGTCTGCCAGCAGAACAAAAGGGATGGAAGTGTCTGCTCTGTTGAATCCAGATGATCCGAGGCTACCAGCCCAGCCGCCTGGGTCGGATCTATTTAGTCGTGCAGTCACAGATATGGGAATTGACGGCGGAGCGTGAGCGAAATCTTTTACTCGAAGAGATCGAGTGAGACGATGAAACACTAACCGATTCGTGGCGTCTTGGGCTTTATATGGGCTGAGGTTGTATGCCTAGGGCCGGGCCTTGACAAGTCTGCACATCTGAAAAAAATTACTAGATGTGTAACTACTAGTTGGGCCACGCCTGGGGCTATAAGCCCCACTTGACCTAGGCCCAATTCCGCCCCTGGGTTCAATTCAATATCCGCTAGCTCCTATGTCTCATGGAAGCAGAAATGTTTTATTTTGAATAACATATGATACACTTTTTTGCGAGAAAATAACATATGATACACGATAAGGTATGAAGCTAATGAAGGCATAAAATAGTTCTATGTGTTGTCGCTCTGGAGACAACGAACTATAATGATTTATTGAGGCTCCAAGCAAAACAAACACAAACCTAAGCTACAAGTTCAGGTGGGGACCATGCCCTGCGTACATAAAGAAACTGAGTAGTTCCCTATTCTTAGGCTCTTTATTATATATATAGTACCCTCCTGTGCTTTGGTTGCTGTTAATCTAAAACTCAAAATGTACTCTAAAAAAGACCAAAACCATAATGTATTTTATTTTGGACATGTCAATATAATTACTTTGTAATGTAGACCGTAGGTATAATATTGGGATATACTTACTCAAGTTTTACTATGTGCAAATCATACGGTTGTGTGAAAATTGCATTGTTATATACTTATTTTGATATTATGAAACACTACAATTTTTCTCACAGAATGCTCTCTTTGGTAGCACAATTCAGGGTGAGCAGCAGGCAGAGCTGGATGCACTATGCACAATTCAACATGGGAAGATCGAATGGAACACTGCATTTGAAAAGCAGGTTGGTTGCATGAGTGAACTGCTAACCATTCCGAGTATACAAACTCTGCATTTCGCAGGATAGAAACCACCAGCTTCTCTATATACTTGTTTGTATGGAGGGCAAGTGAAATTGTCGATACATTTTCATCAAGAGCTGATAATATAGAGTTGGGTAGCCCCCATTTCTCCACTTCGCTCTCATTTCAGTACACTCCGGTGGAGTGGCGTAAGTGTTTGTCTGGTAGGTTAAGACAGCAGCCAGATTGAGATATGGTGACGGGAGCCAAAGGCGAAGGACAGAGCTCTTTGTCAGATGGAACAACTAATAAAAGAATGAATAGTCATGATCGTAGTATGATACACATTGTTTTCACTATTGTATTTCTGAGCACTGCCAGCTAGAGATGGCATCGGGACCTATGTACATCTTGTTTTCATGGTGCACTCGGAATCTCTGTACGTGTGTTCATATGATAGCTAATTGCTTGGCTTTTTTGCATACCCAATAGATGATGTATTGATGTTCCCGTGTTTAATGATCTGTTCTCCTGACAAAATGCATCAGGCCTGCTACATGTTCTTCTATATTACCTTACTCTGCATTTTCCAGTAGCTTGATCGCCATATACCTTACTCTGTGATTGTCAACTTTATCGCTTAAATTCATTAGGTCGCGATGTGGGTTGCCTGCATGATGATGATGTAATACGACAGGTCGCATCTCCCAACCTAAAACAAGGAAGCATCTCTCACCTACTGAAGAAGGTAAATTCCCGTGAGCCTGAAAGATTGACACCTAAGGTTTTGCCCATGATATGCCCAAGATGGCCTTGGTAAACCAACATCATTTCTCTAAGCTGGAACGATGCGAAATACTAGTAGTACAAACCGTCCAGAAAACAGTATTATGTCTTACAGGCTTGCCGAAAAGATTCGCAGTGGATACTCTGCTCATGCTGAAATAGGAGTGGATACTATTTATGTCTTTTATTGGAGAGTAGGTTTCAGCATGAACGATTACCCTGATGACTTACTCATCAGATTGGAGATGCTTCCCTCCTGGTGGTTCGTAGCATCGTCTTGTGCTTTTGGGTCTCTGGCATCATAGATAAATGACTTTCTATAAGATGCCATATTTTGATTGAGGATGAACAATTCAATTCTCATACCATCATTGAAAAAAATGGCATCAAAACTGAAGATGGCAATCACTAGCTACATAAAAGGACACCGAAAGTAGCAGCAACATATGAAATGGGAAACACAAACAACTCAGAAATCAAAAGACAATTAATTGTTAACAAACATAACATCTATTCAACATAAGAGCCAATCATCAAATCGCCATACTACACACAAAGCAGTCCCATGGAAACATGCATGGACACCATATGGCAATGGCATGACTCAATCCCTACCCCCAGAAGTAAGGATTGAAGGGTGAACTAAGATTCTATTCTCACGTCTAGAATTGAGTTTCCCTAAACGAATGATAAGACATAATCCATTCACTAGTAGAAAAAGGGTCTTTAGTCCCGGTTCATAAGGGCATTTAGTCCCGGTTCTGGAACCGGGACTAAAGGGTTGTTACTAAAGCCTCCCCCTTTAGTCCCGGTTCTTATACGAACCGGGACTAAACGCCCTCCACGTGGCCGCTGCCTGGAGATCCACCTTTAGTCCCGGTTGGTAACACCAACCGATACTAAAGGAAATTTTATGATTTTTTTTTGAATTTTTTTTTCTGATTTTCAAATATTTGAATTATTTTAACCTCTAATCTCTAATCACCCTCATCACTGCTCAATTTAACCTCTAATCTCTAATCACCCTTTATCATTCCAAATCATCTAATTTCCCGGACGGTCACCCATCCTCTCACTACTCCAGCCTGAGCACGCTTAACTTCCGGGATCTATTCTCCCTCGTTTCCAAGTCTGCACTTGTTGTTTTTCTCACAATAGTAAGATATCAATCCTATTAACCCTCAGGAATTTAGCTTGAGCATGAAATCACACATTTCACTGTTTGAGTTTGAAACTATTGTTCTAAAAAACAATAATTATTTAGTAACACTAATATTTTTTGAATAAGTAGTTTGGCCATAGTTTGACCATAGTTTGACCATAGTTTGACCACAGTTTGACCAGATTTGACCAAAATTCAAAAAAACTGAAATAATTATTTAGTAACACTAATATTCTTGAATAATTATTTAGTAACACTAATACTTCTTGAATAAGTAGTTTGACCATAGTTTGAACAGATTTAACAAAAATTAAAAAAAATCTGAAATTTGAGCATAACATTTTTTCCTTTTAGAATTTGAGGATTCTACAAATTTGCAAACAGGCTGAAGGTGGTCAAAATTGGATGCGGATTTTCGTGCTGAACATTTTGATATATTATACGTTTTTTCTGGCATCGTATGCAAAAGTTATAGCCGTTTTACATTTTCCCTGCACTTTTTGCAAAACATGTCCAAATTTAAGTTTTTAAATTTTCCTAACTAGTAGATGTGGTAACATAACTAGATCTCGAAGGATTTTAACTTTTGAAGTTTTTATCATTTTCTTTTGCTTTTTACAAAACTGAAAAGGTGATTAAGGGGGGGGGGGGGGTAGGATTTGAAAATTGCACCATTAGTACCGGTTCGTGGCACGAACCGGTACTAATGAGCATCCATCATTTAATACCGGTTCGTGGCACTAACCGGGACTAAAGGTCCCATTTGAACCGGCAGTAATGCCTGTACGGTGCCCTTGCCGCTCGAACCGGGACTAATGCTCACATTAGTCCCGGTTCGTAACGCAACCGGGATTAATGCTCTTTTCTGGCCGAACGAAAGCCCTGTTTTCTACTAGTGATTATGATTTAATACAAGTCCACGAACTTCTGTCCCTCTCATCCTTGACACATGGCTGTCTAGCACTCACTGTTAACCATACCCACTATCTTCATATGACATTCGGTCCTTGGATACTCACCATTCGAATAATGTCACAACAAAAGATGCAAAGCATGATCAAACTTGAAGAGCCCTACCGCCAGCCCACCCACATAAAAAGGGAAAATGCACACCATCATGAATGCAACGTGCCAGTAAAAGCACATTCAAGCAGGCGAGGTTGTCTATAAAAAAGGATGTGCTTCTTATGAAATGCTGTCCTAGAATACTGCACACTGTCTTATGAGCTGATTAAGTAATACATGTACACTGAATTGCGAGCTGCTACAGGAATACATGTACACTTACTTCCAAGTTGCTGCAATCACAGAGCCGCAGAGAAAGAAGCAGAACATGACATAATACCGATTTCTGAGACTTGCAATTTATGATGTTGTCAGCATTTCAGGGATCAGCTTAGCGGCATGTCCATTTATATGCTGCTAAAGAGATTGATACATAAACATTTTATTCACCAGGATAACATGTTGAAGCAAATGTACCCTTAGAGAGCAACTTCCATATAGGAGAGTGGCCCATATGAGTGCATCAGTACTGGAGGACATGGCTGACAGTCGGAAGGAAGGCAAGGACGAGATGGCCGGAGAGGAGGAGGCGACAGAAGTCTGCTGGTGGATAGGGGAGGCGGAATTGCTCTGAGTCGGATATAAGCCAGCAGTCAGACTGAGTCATGATGGGAGTCGAAGGCGAAGGTCCACCTCTCCGCTGGATGCACCAATGGATGGTGGAATGAGTCGCACGGGAGTATGATACACTTTTTTTAGGGTGAGAACTGGTACTATATATTGACAGCACTCAGCAAACAGCTTACAATCGTTAGCCAAAATAGGCTTCAGAGCATCTGAGACATCTGCTAGTCGCACAATATCGTAGATCTCTATGTACGTAGGCAGCCAGCTCCTGTGCAAGAGTGTTGCTTTCCAACTCGTACACTCGACACATACCGCCGAACACAAACATTGATTGAAGTTGTTTGCCTAATGTGGTCCTCATGATCGATAATGTACTGTGAGAAAGCATCTATCGGTGAATACTGCGATGGTTGCCAGCTGAACAAGAAGTTGACGCACAGCACGTCCATAATAACATGACAATATTTTGACATGTGACAGCTAATTGTTCCCTGATGCCTCCCAGTCCAAGTATTGCACGTTTCTTAAAACATGATTTTCCTCATTGTCTAGAATCTCATTTTTGCATGGAACTATTTTGACGAACTACGACAAGTAGAAGGAACGACAAGCAGGCTACAACTATGCGGAACGAATATATATATTGAGCTATGGCGAAAGTCAAATGCTCTTAAACACGGAAAGGTTGGTTGTTGCATTAGTTACCCATCCACCACACAAAAATATAATATATTTATTTCTTTTTTATGAAATAAAAAATGTGAATCTCATCATTCATGTTCTCCAATTCAACAGTTGCTGCCTCTCCGCGTCAGTTCGAAGCAGAAGAGTTATATTTTGAAGGACATATGATACATGCCGACAAAGGTGCAAAATAGACCCTAGAAGTATCACGTTTTGGCCACATAACCCCCTCACCTCTAAAACCAGGATCTTAATCCCCTCAACTTTTAAATGCCAGACAAATCAACCCCTGACACTCTCGTAGGTGGTTTCAGATGGTGTTTTTGGTCACGTGGGGGTGAGGTGAGATGGGAAGCACCAATGTGATGGTCAGTTTGTCAAACAATTTGCGTGCACCCATTTAGCGTGCTCCCGACGTACTCCCTCCGTCCGGAAATACTTGTCATCAAAATGGATAAAAAAGGAGATGTAAGTATATCTCCTTTTTTATCCATTTTGATGACAAGTATTTCCGGACGGAGGGAGTACATGTTAACCGTGTCTGCTCCAAGCCCTGCCACGTGATGAACATGGTGAGCACCACGTCACACAACTACCTCTACAGATTACAACCCATGCACATGCTTCCACAAGGCCTGTGTGATGATATAATTGCACAATATATTCAGCAGGTGCAATCGCACGTATATATGATGTACAAAGTCGGCCACGACCTTAACTATATAAAGAACTAGGAGGTGGGTCAGATACACAAAGATGCACATAACATATATACTAAACCCCCCACCCACCCACCCCTCCACCCCCTCGTGGTCGAAGCGACGCCGTAGGCAAGCCTTTGGTCATGATATCTGCAAAATTGTTGGGATGTGGGAACGTGTAAAACACGAACATGGCCAAGAGCCACCTGATCCCGAACAAAATGAATATCGAGCTCAATGTGCTTGGTACAGCGATGATGAACCAGGTTGGCGGAGAGGTAGACAGCAGAGACGTCGTCGCAGTAGACCACCGTCGCCTTGTCGACAGAACACGAGAGCTCAAGAAGAAGTTGACGAAGCCAGGAGCACTCGGTGACGACATTAGCCATGGCGTGATAATCAGCTTCAACGCTGCACCGTGAGACCGTAGGCTGCCTCTTAGACGACCACGAAATGAGTGATGGACCAAGGAAGACACAGTAACCCGAAGTGGATCGATAGGTGTCGGGGTAGCCGGCCCAGTCAACATCAGAGTATGTTGTGAGGTCGGTGGTGGCGAAGGCGGGCAGCGTGAGGCCAAGATCCATAGAGCCAAGGATATAACAGAGAATCCGCTTTACGGAGGCCCAATGAACATCCCGGGGGCATTCATATGAAAGCACACCTGCTGAACTGCATACTGGAGCTTCCGTCGAGTAAGGTTGAGGTATTGAAGAGGACCAACAATAGACCGGTAGAAGGCAGCATCCGAAGCAGGAGAACCATCAGTAGCAGAGAGCTTGGCCTTTGTATCGACAGGCGTGACCGCTGGTTTGCAATTATGCATTCAGGTATGGTCGAGAAGCTCATGAGCATACTTCCGCTGGTGAAGGAAGAAGCCATCTGGACGATGCATCACCTCATCACCGAGGAAGTAGTGCAAAGGACCCAAGTCCTTAATGGGAAACTCAGCACGAAGACGATCAGTGAGCTGACAAAAAAGCCCAGGTGTGCATGCTGTCAGAATGATGTCGTCGATGTAGAGGAGCGGCGCCCTGATGATAGACAACAGCGAAGCATTGGAGCGTGTAGAGCGGAATCCGAGATGATGAAGAAACGGCACGATGCGTTGGCACCAGGCGCGAGGAGCCTGCTTTAGCCCATATAAGGAGCACAAAGTAGGCACACATGATCTGGATGCGTCGGATCAACGAACCCCATGGGTTGCTGACAGAAATCCTGCTCCTCGAGATGACCATGAAGAAAGGCGTCGGAAACGTCCATCTGGTGCACCGGCCTGGCGCGAGAGACAGCAAGCTGTAGAACAGTGCGGATCGTCCTGGGCTTAACAACAGCGAAAGTGTCGGTGAAGTCGACATTGGCACGTTGACGGAAGCCACGAATAACCGAACGCGCCTTGTAGCGGTCAAGTGTAACATCAGTGCAGAGCTTGTACTTGAAAACCCACTTCCCGGTAATCACGTTGGCGTGTTGGGGTCGGGGAACAAGCTGCCAAGTCCGGTTCTGCTGCAAAGCATCAAACTCCTCCTACATCGCAGCCATCCAGAGCGGATCACGAAGAGCAGTACGAACGGAGCAAGGCAAGGGCGACAGTGCAGAGAGTGGATGCCATGTAGACGTACTCATCCGTGGCAAATTGTGAGCTCATATGAAATATTCCCGCACGGGCGCGGGTAACCGGACCAACCGCCGGTGGTGGTGGAGCACCCACGGGACAGGCCGCTGGTGGCGGTGATGACCTGCCGGAAGGCGTCGAGGCCACGGGCGAGGCCGGTTCATTGGGCGATGGCGGCGCCACGGGAAGCGTCGTGGCGGGCAAGGCCGGGTCATCGTGTGGTGAAGGCACAGGAGGCGGCGTCAAGCCCGAGGAGGCCGTCACAGAAGAAGAGCCCGTGGAACCTGTTTGGCTGGAGATCACGGCGCTCGACATGGAGGAGGCCGCGGTCGGGTTCGCGTGGCGCTCCTCGAAGCCAGGGTCGGCCAAGGGCTGCACGCGAATGCCCTGGGTGAGAGGGCGGTGACCCAACGCCGTCAGCAACCGGTGATGAAGTGGCAGCGTAGGTACCTGCTGAAACGGAAACACATGCTCGTCAAAGTAGACGTGTCGGGAGGTGAACACGCGATGGGAGACATGATCATAGCACCGAGCAGCGCTGGGTCCCACGACACCGGAGGCAGTGCCGGCGGCAGCGATGGAGATGCCATGGGGAAGCTGTAGGCGCTCGTCAGCTGTGGTGGTGTGGGAGAGGGGTACCCGCGTGACATATTATGCCTGATGAGCCGGGGGACGTGGCATGGGAAGACTCGTCGACGGCGCCCGAGGGACTGGTATGGTGTATGCGTGGACAACGCCCGTCCACTGCTTGTAGCCACAGGCCCAAGGCGGAAGGGGTTGCTGCTGCTGACGAGGGGCACCGTCGGCAGGCTGGCGCTACTGCTTGCGTCCATCGCGCTGACCGCCCTGGCGGCGATCGGTAGGAGGCACGGGTGGCGGCTGGGGGCAGGCACACCTTAGGGGGCCGTCGGGAGGGGCAGCAGTGGCGGCTGATACTGCGGCTCGTACAGCGCTGGGGCGTTGCTGTTGAGGAGCGGCGGGCGGTGGAGGAGGGCCACCGCGAGTGGTGCCGGCGGCGAGGGTGGTATGCATGGCCGGGTCTTTTCTTGTTTCATCTGACGCTCCTCCAACTAGAGATAAGCCACAAACTTGGCGAAGGAGGGCTTGGGGATGAGTGTGAGTTCCGTCGCGGCGTTGCGGAAGTCCTCGTTGAGGCCGGCGGTGTGCATGCTAAGAAGGAGATCATCATTGATTTTCACGCCAATGTGGCAGAGCTTGTCAGCAAGGGTCTTGAGATGGCGATAGTAGTCGCCGACGGAAGAGTTATCTTGGTGGCACCCGAAGAACTCTTGCAACAAAAAATGTGATGTTGGAGACAATTATCGGTGAAGAGTCTGTTCAACTGGTCCAAACGGTGTGGGCATCATCACCGTCTTGCACGACCATATGAAACATGTCTGGCGAGATGGTGAGGAAGAACCATCAGATGAGCGTGGCGTCGATGATGGACCACTCATGATGTGCGGGCAGGAGGCTTGAGTCAACGGAGCCTTCCACGGGATCAAGGAGGTTGTACTCCCGGAACACGAGGGAGAAGTAGGTCTTCCATGCATAGTAAGAGGAATATGTCTGAGCAAGATGAACCGGAACCCGCTCGTAGATGTTGAGGTGGCGGATGTCGGCGGCGTCGAGAGGGTTGGCATCGGCGAACGGATTGGAGGCGGAGGAGGTGATGGAAGACATGATTAGGAGCTAGGGTTGTGGCGGCGGCTAGTGTTGCGGCGGCGGCTAAGGGTGTGGCTATCGTGTTGCACACAATGAAGTAGGAGGGGGCGTCGACCCGAAGCTCCCCCACCACGCGGTTGAAGCACGTGGGGCCTCTAGGTCGTTGAAGATGCGCATCATAGACGACGTTGCAACACCATCCTCGGCGCCTCCACCAGAGGCCCTCACCTCTAAAATATACTTATATGTTATACTTGCAGGATGCCCAAGGCAAAGTCTGCAGTAGCAAACTAAAGGAAAGAAATGATGCAGTATGAAGACAAAATATACACATAGTGCACGCAGTCACACATGCATACACTATACATGATGCAATGACTTGAATTATAAGGAGGACACTGATGATTTTCACAAGAGAATAGAACTATTGATTTATGCTCTCCAACCCTACCGCCTCAGATCAGATCCAGCGCGTCCACCCGCCCAGATGCCTTCGGCACCGGGCCTGCAGCCACCGCGGCCCACGCCGGTGGCAGCGGCTGCAGGAGGAGGCGCTAGAGGGTGCTGGCGGCGCAAGGGTTTCGAGCCCCAGCCGTCGCCCAGGGGGAGGCGACGCGAGGGTAGTTGACCTTAAAAATGGGAGTTGGAATAGATAGAATGTAGTTAAATACAGTAAACACTACATGAGTACCCCTGCTCAAGAGATTCCTGGAGGTGACGAATTTGAAGCCCTCACATTGATGCCCATCGGCTGCTGGTACAGCTCCCACATCTTTGCCGCTATCGTGTTGCACACCATGAATTAGGAGGGGGGCGTCCACCCGAAGCTCCCCCACCACGCTTTTGAAGCACGTGGGGCCTCTAGGTCATTGAATATGCGCACCATAGGCGATGTTGGAACACCATCCTCGGCGCCTCCATCAGAGGCCCCCAACTCTAAAAAATATTTATACGTTATACTTGCAGGATGCCCAAGGAAAAGTCTACAGTAGCAAACTAAAGGAAAGCAATGATGCAGTTTGAAGACAAAATATACACATGGTGCACGCAGTCGGACATGCATACACTATGCATGATGCAATTACTTAAATTATAAGCAGGACACTGATGATTTTCACGAGAGAATAGCAACTTTCCGCTTATTGATTTATGCTCTCCACCCCTGCCGCCTCAGATGAGATCCACTGCGTCCACCCGCCCATATGCCTTCGGCATCGGGCCCGCCGCCATCGCGGCCGACGCCGGCGGCAGCGGCGGCAGGAGGAGGCGCTAGAGGGTGCTGGCGGGGCTAGTTTTTGGGGGCCCTTGCGTCACCCATGGGGAAGCGACTCGAGGGGAGTTGACCTTAAAAATGGGAGTTGGTATAGAAAGATATGTAATTAAATACAGTAAACACTATTGGAGTACCATGCTCAAGAGATTCCGGGAGGTGACGAATTTGAAGCCCTCACATTGATGCCCATCGGCTGCTGGTACAGCTCCCACATCTTCGCCGCTATCGTGTTGCACACCATGAATTAGGTGGGGGGCGTCGACCCGAAGCTCCCCCACCACGTAGTTGAAGCTCGTGGGGCCTCTAGGTCGTTGAAGATGCGCACCATAGACGATGTTGCAACACCATCCTCGGCGCCTCCACCAGAGGCCCCCAACTCTAAACTATATTTATATGTTATACTTGCAGGATGCCCGAGGCAAAGTCTGCAGTAGCAAACTAAAGGAAAGCTATGATGCAGTTTGAAGTCAAAATATACACATGATGCATGCAGCCGGACATGCATACACTATGCATAATGCATTGACTTGAATTATAAGCAGGACACTGATGATTTTCAAAAGAGAATAGCAACTTTTCGCTTATTGTTTTATGCTCTCCACCCCTGCCGCCTTAGATAAGATCCACCGCGTCCACCCGCCCAGATGCCTTCGACACCGGGCCTGCCGCCACCGTGGCCCACGCCGGTGGCAGAGGCGGCAGGAGGAGGCGCTAGAGGGTGCTGGCGGCGCTAGGGTTTCGGGTCCCTGCCGTCGCCCAAGGGGAGTTGACGCGAGGGTAGTTGACCTTAAAAATGGGAGTTGGAATAGAAAGATACGTAATTAAATACAGTAAACACTACATGAGTACCCCTGCCCAAGAGATTCCTGGAGGTGACCAATTTGAAGCCCTCACATTGATGCCGATCAGCTGCTGGTACAGCTCCGACATATTTGCCGCTATCGTGTTGCACACCATGAATTAGGTGGGGGGCGTCGACCCGAAGCTCCCCCACCACGCCGTTGAAGCTCGTGGGCCTCTAGGTCGTTGAAGATGCGCACCATAGACGATGTTGCAACACCATCCTCGGCGCCTCCACCAGAGGCCCCCACCTCTAAAATATATTTATATGTTATACTTGCAGGATGCCCAAGGCAAAGTCTGCAGTAGCAAACTAAAGGAAAGAAATGATGCAGTTTGAAGACAAAATATACACATAGTGCACGCAGTCACAAATGCATACACTATGCATGATGCAATAACTTGAGTTATAATGAGGACACTGATGATTTTGACAAGAGAATAGAACTATTGATTTATGCTCTCCAACCCTAACGCCTCAGATCAGATCCAGCGCGTCCACCCGCCCAGATGCCTTCGGCACCGGGACCGCTGCCACCGCGGCCCACGCCGGTGGCAGCGGCGGCAGGAGGAGGCACTAGAGGGTGCTTGCGGCGCTAGGGTATCGAGCCCCAGCCGTCGCCCAGGGGGAGGCGACGCGAGGGTAGTTGACCTTAAAAATGGGAGTTGGAATAGATAGAATGTAGTTAAATACAGTAAACACTACATGAGTACCCCTGCTCAAGAGATTCCTGGAGGTGACGAATTTGAAGCCCTCACATTGGTGCCCATCGGCTGCTGGTACAGCTCCCACATCTTTGCCGCTATCGTGTTGCACACCATGAATTAGGAGGGGGGCGTCCACCCGAAGCTCCCCCACCACGCTTTTGAAGCACGTGGGGCCTCTAGGTCATTGAATATGCGCACCATAGACGATGTTGGAACACCATCCTCGGCGCCTCCATCAGAGGCCCCCAACTCTAAAATATATTTATATGTTATACTTGCAGGATGCCCAAGGAAAAGTCTGCAGTAGCAAACTAAAGGAAAGCAATGATGCAGTTTGAAGACAAAATATACACATGGTGCACGCAGTCGGACATGCATACACTATGCATGATGTAATTACTTAAATTATAAGAAGGACACTGATTATTTTCACGAGGGAATAGCAACTTTCCGCTTATTGATTTATGCTCTCCACCCCAGCCGCCTCAGATGAGATCCACTGCGTCCACCCGCCCATATGCCTTCGGCATCGGGCCCACCGCCACCGCGGCCGACGCCGGCGGCAGCGGCGGCAGGAGTAGGCGCTAGAGGGTGCTGGCGGGGCTAGGGTTTTGGGGCCCCTGGCATCGCCCATGGGGAAGCGACGCGAGGGGAGTTGACCTTAAAAATGGGAGATGGAATAGAAAGATATGTAATTAAATACATTAAACACTATTGGAGTACCACTGCTCAAGAGATTCCTGGAGGTGACAAATTTGAAGCCCTCACATTGATGCCCATCGGCTGCTGGTACAGCTCCCACATCTTTGCCGCTATCGTGTTGCACACCATGAATTAGGTGGGGGGCGTCGACCCGAAGCTCCCCCACCACGCCGTTGAAGCTCATGGGGCCTCTAGGTCATTGAAGATGCGCACCATAGACGATATTGCAACACCATCCTCGGCGCCTCCACCAGAGGCCCCCAACTCTAAACTATATTTATATGTTATACTTGCAGGATGCCCGAGGCAAAGTCTGCAGTAGCAAACTAAAGGAAAGCTATGATGCAGTTTGAAGACAAAATATACACATGGTGCATGCAGCCGGACATGCATACACTAAGCATAATGCAATGACTTGAATTATAAGCAGGACACTGATGATTTTCAAAAGAGAGTAGCAACTTTCCGCTTATTGTTTTATGCTCTCCACCCATGCCGCCTTAGATCAGATCCACCGCGTCCACAAGCCCAGATGCCTTCGACACCGGGCCCGCCGGCACCGTGGCCCACGCCGGTGGCAGCGGCGGCAGGAGGAGGCGCTAGAGGGTGCTGGCGGTGCTAGGGTTTCGGGCCCCTGTCGTCGCCCAAGGGGAGGTGACGCGAGGGTAGTTGACCTTAAAAATGGGAGTTGGAATAGAAAGATATGTAATTAAATACAGTAAACACTACATGAGTACCCCTGCCCAAAAGATTCCTGGAGGTGACCAATTTGAAGCCCTCACATTGATGCCCATCGGCTGCTGGTACAGCTCCGACATCTTTGCCGCTATCGTGTTGCACACCATGAATTAGGAGGGTGGGCGTCGACCCGAAGATCCGCCACCACACTTTTGAAGCACGTGGGGCCTCTAGGTCATTGAATATGCGCACCGTAGACGATGTTGGAACACCATCCTCGGCGCCTCCATCAGAGGGCCCCCAACTCTAAAATATATTTATATGCTATACTTGCAGGATGCCCAAGGCAAAGTCTGCAGTAGCAAACTAAAGGGAAGCAATGATGCAGTTTGAAGACAAAATATATACATGGTGCACGCAGTCGGACATGCATACACTATGCATGATGCAATGACTTGAATTATAAGCAGGACACTGATGATTTTCACAAGAGAATAGCAACTTTCTGCTTATTGATTTATGCTCTCCACCCCTGCCGCCTCAGATGAGATCCACTGCGTCCACCCGCCCAGATTCCTTCGGCACCGGGCCCACCACCACCACGGCCCATGCCGGCGGCAGGAGGGGGCGCTAGAGGGTGCTGGCGGCGCTAGGGTTTCGGGGCCCCTGGCGTCGCCCAGGGGGAGGCGACGCGAGGGGAATTGACCTTAAAAACGGGAGTTGGAATAGAAAGATATGTAATTAAATACAGTAAACACTATAGGAGTACCCTGCTCAAGAGATTCCTGGAGGTGACGAATTTGAAGGCCTCAAATTGATGCCCATCGGCTGCTGGAAAAGCTCCCACATCTTTGCCGCTATCGTGTTGCATACCATGAATTAGGAAGGGGGCGTCGACCCGAAGCTCCCCCACCGCGCTTTTGAAGCGTGTGGGGCCTCTAGGTCGTTGAATATGCGCACCATAAACGATGTTGCAACACCATCCTCGGTGCCTCCACGAGAGGCCCCCAACTCTAAAATATATTTATATGTTATACTTGCAGGATGCCCAAGGCAAAGTCTGCAGTAGCAAACTAAAGGAAAGCAATGATGCAGTTTGAAGACAAAATATACACATGGTGCACGCAGTCGGACATGCATACACTATGCATGATGCAATGACTTGAATTATAAGCAGGACACTGATGATTTTCACAAGAGAATAGCAACTTTCTGCTTATTGATTTATGCTCTCCACCCCTGCCGCCTCAGATGAGATCCACTGCGTCCACCCGCCCAGATGCCTTCGGCACCGGGCCCACCACCACCACGGCCCACGCCGGCGGCAGGAGGGGGCGCTAGAGGGTGCTGGCGGTGCTAGGGTTTCGGGGCCCCTGGCGTCGCCCAGGGGGAGGCGACGCGAGGGGAGTTGACCTTAAAAACGGGAGTTGGAATAGAAAGATATGTAATTAAATACAGTAAACACTATAGGAGTACCCTGCTCAAGAGATTCCTGGAGGTGACAAATTTGAAGGCCTCACATTGATGCCCATCGGCTGCTGGAAAAGCTCCCACATCTTTGCCGCTATCGTGTTGCATACCATGAATTAGGAAGGGGGCGTCGACCCGAAGCTCCCCCACCGCGCTTTTGAAGCATGTGGGGCCTCTAGGTCGTTGAAGATGCGCACCATAAACGATGTTGCAACACCATCCTCGGTGCCTCCACGAGAGGCCCCCAACTCTAAAATATATTTATATGTTATACTTGCAGGATGCCCAAGGCAAAGTCTGCAGTAGCAAACTAAAGGAAATCAATGATGCAGTTTGAAGACAAAATATACACATGGTGCACGTGATGGACATGCATACACTATGCATGATGCAATTACTTAAATTATAAGCAGGACACTTATGATTTTCACGAGAGAATAGCAACTTTCCGCTTATTGATTTATGCTCTCCACCCCAGCCGCCTCAGATGAGATCCACTGGGTCCACCCGCCCATATGCCTTCGGCATCGGGCCCGCCGGCGGCAGCGGCGGCAGGAGGAGGCGCTAGAGGGTGCTGGCGGGGCTAGGGTTTTGGGGCCCCTGGCATCGCCCATGGGGAAGCGACGCGAGGGGAGTTGACCTTAAAAATGGGAGATGGAATAGAAAGATATGTAATTAAATACATTAAACACTATTGGAGTACCACTGCTCAAGAGATTCCTGGAGGTGACGAATTTGAAGCCCTCACATTGATGCCCATCGGCTGCTGGTACAGCTCCCACATCTTTGCCGCTATCGTGTTGCACACCATGAATTAGGTGGGGGCGTCGACCCGAAGCTCCCCCACCACGCCGTTGAAGCTCATGGGGCCTCTAGGTCGTTGAAGATGCGCACCATAGACGATATTGCATCACCATCCTCGGCGCCTCCACCAGAGGCCCCCAACTTTAAACTATATTTATATGTTATACTTGCAGGATGCCCGAGGCAAAGTCTGCAGTAGCAAACTAAAGGAAAGCTATGATGCAGTTTGAAGACAAAATATACACATGGTGCATGCAGCCGGACATGCATACACTATGCATAATCATTGTTGAGGAAATCGTTAACTGGTAGCTGCTCGGTTGGATAGCGAGTAGGGGATTAATAGGCTAATCGGCAAGTTAATCGGCCATTTAATCAATTAATCAGACGATTTATCGGTTTATCGGCTACTCGGTGGCCCTACGAGTAGGGATTAATCGGCAAGTTAACTGGTTAATCGGACGAATTCTTGAACAGGGTGCATAATGCAATGACTTGAATTATAAGCAGGACACTGATGATTTTCAAAAGAGAGTAGCAACTTTCCGCTTATTGTTTTATGCTCTCCACCCCTGCCGCCTTAGATCAGATCCACCGCGTCCACCCGCCCAGATGCCTTCGACACCGGGCCCACCGGCACCGTGGCCCACGCCGGTGGCAGCGGCGGCAGGAGGAGGCGCTAGAGGGTGCTGGCGGTGCTAGGGTTTCGGGCCCCTGTCGTCGCCCAAGGGGAGGTGACGCGAGGGTAGTTGACCTTAAAAATGGGAGTTGGAATAGAAAGATACGCAATTAAATACAGTAAACACTACATGAGTACCCCTGCCCAAGAGATTCCTGGAGGTGACCAATTTGAAGCCCTCACATTGATGCCCATCGGCTGCTGGTACAGCTTCGACATCTTTGCTGCTATCGTGTTGCACACCATGAATTAGGTGGGGGGCGTCGACCCGAAGCTCCCCCACCACGCCGTTGAAGCTCGTGGGGCCTCTAGGTCGTTGAAGATGCGCACCATAGACGATGTTGCAACACCATCCTCGGCGCCTCCACCAGAGGCCCCCACCTCTAAAATATATTTATATGTTATACTTGCAGGATGCCCAAGGCAAAGTCTGCAGTAGCAAACTAAAGGAAAGAAATGATGCAGTTTGAAGACAAAATATACACAGTGCACGCAGTCACACATGCATACACTATGCATGATGCAATGACTTGAATTATAAGGAGGACACTGATGATTTTCACAAGAGAATAGAACTATTAATTTATGCTCTCCAACCCTACCGCCTCAGATCAGATCCAGCGCGTCCATCCGCCCAGATGCCTTCGGCACCGGGCAGTAGTAGAAAACAGGGCTTTCGTCCAGGCCAGTTTAGCACATTAGTCCCGGTTCAATCCAGAACCGGGACTAATGTGAGCATTTATCCCGGTTCGTGCGGCTAAGGCATTAGTCCCGGTTCACCTGTGCCCTTTAGTCCCGGTTTGTGCCTCAAACCGGGACTAAAGGGTGCGATGCCCATTAGTCCCGGTTCATGCCTCAAACCGAGACTAAAGAGTAGACCTTTAGTCCCGGTTTGAGGCACGAACCGAGACTAATGGGGTTGAGACCTTTAGTCCCGGTTCGTGCCACGAACCGGTACTAAAGGTCCCATTTTCAAACTCTACCCCTGGATCGCCTTTTCAATTTTAAAAAAATAAAACAAAATGATGGAAATGTCAAAAATAAAAGAAAATAAGTTTCCCATGTGATATGTGGTCTAGTTGTTGGGAAAGTTTGCAAATGTGAATTTCAACTTTATTTGCAAAATCTCTCTGAATTTGTAAATATGGGCATAACTTTTGCATACTAACTCGGATGAAAAAGTTTTTATATAAAAATCATCTACTCAAAAAGTTACATCCAAATTTAACGGGGAACCCGTTAAACATTTTCAAAATCCTCAAAAACCTAACAGAAAAAAAGTTACGGGCTTTTAATATCTAGAGTGGAAAAAATCAAAAATTTCAAACTGTGGTCAAACAATGGTCAAACCATGGTCAAACTAATTATTCTAGAATATTAGTGTTACTAACTAATTTGTTCAGTTATATTGAATTTTGGACAAATCTGGTCAAACTGTAGTCAAACTGTGGTCAAACTATGGTCAAACCATGGTCAAACTAATTATTCAAAATAACTATTGTTTTCTAAATAATTATTGTTTTTGAAAACAATAGTTTGAAACTCAAACAGTGAAATGTGTCAATTCATGCTCAAGCAAAATTCACGAGGGTTAATAGGATTGACATCTTACTATTGTTAGGAAAACAACAAGTGCAGACTTGGAAACAAGGGAGAATAGAACCCGAAGTTAAGCGTGCTCAGCCGGGTGAGTGGGAGGATGGGTGACCGTTCGGGAAGTTAGGTGATTTGGAATGATGAGGGTGATTAGAGAAGAGGATAAATTGAGCAGTGATGAGGGGTGCTGATTAGAGATTAGGGGTTAAAATAATTTAGAAATTTGAAAATAAAAAAATATTCAAATAAAATTCTAAAAAAAATTCAAAAATAAATTTCAAAAAGAAATTTTAAAAAAATCATTAAAAAAATCATAAAATTTCCATTAGTCCCGGTTGGTGTTACCAACCGGGACTAAAGGTGGACCTCTGTGCAAGCGTGAGGGAGGGCATTTAGTCCCGGTTCATGTAAGAACCGGGACTAAAGGCCCTTACCAACCGGGAAAATAGGCCCTTTTTCTACTAGTGGGGCCCGCTGCCACCGCGGCCCACGCCGGTGGCAGCGGCGGCAGGAGGAGGCGCTAGAGGGTGCTGGCGGCGCTAGTGTTTCGAGCCCCAGCCGTCGCCCAGGGGGAGGCGACGCGAGGGTAGTTGACCTTAAAAATGGGAGTTGGAATAGAAAGATATGTAGTTAAATACAGTAAACACTACATGAGTACCCCTGCTTAAGAGATTCCTGGAGGTGACGAATTTGAAGCCCTCACATTGATGCCCATCGGCTGCTGGTACAACTCCCACATCTTTGCCGCTATCGTGTTGCACACCATGAATTAGGAGGGGGGCGTCCACCCGAAGCTCCCCCACCACACTTTTGAAGCACGTAGGGCCTCTAGGTCATTGAATATGCGCACCATAGACGATGTTGGAACACCATCCACGGCGCCTCCGTCAGAGGCCACCAACTCTAAAATATATTTATATGTTATACTTGCAGGATGCTCAAGGAAAAGTCTGCAGTAGCAAACTAAAGGAAAGCAATGATGCAGTTTGAAGATAAAATATACACATGGTGCACGCAGTCGGACATGCATACACTATGCATGATACAATTACTTAAATTATAAGCAGGACACTGATGATTTTCACGAGAGAATAGCAACTTTCCGTTTATTGATTTATGCTCTCCACCCTGCCTCAGATGAGATCCATCACCCCGCCTCGCCCAGATGCCTTGACACTGGCCCACCACCACCACGGCCCACGCCGGCGGGCAGGAGGGGCGCTTAGAGGGTGCCGGCGCTTAGGAGCCTGGCTCAAGGCCGCCTGTGGGAGGCGACGCGAGGAGTTGACCTTAAAACGGGAGTTGGAATAGAAAGATATGTAATTAAATACAGTAAACACTATAGGAGTACCCTGATCAAGAGATTCCTGGAGGTGACGAATTTGAAGGCCTCACATTGATGCCCATCGGCTGCTGGAAAAGCTCCCACATCTTTGTCGCTATCGTGTTTGCATACCATGAATTATGAAGGGGGCGTCGACCCGAAGCTCCCCACCGCGCTTTTGAAGCATGTGGGGCCTCTAGGTCGTTGAAGATGCGCACCATAAACGATGTTGCAACACCATCCTCGGTGCCTCCACGAGAGGCCCCCAACTCTAAAATATATTTATATGTTATACTTGCAGGATGCCCAAGGCAAAGTCTGCAGTAGCAAACTAAAGGAAAGCAATGATGCAGTTTGAAGACAAAATATACACATGGTGCACGCAGTCGGACATGCATACACTATGCATGATGCAATGACTTGAATTATAAGCAGGACACTGATGATTTTCACAAGAGAATAGCAACTTTCCGCTTATTGATTTATGCTCTCCAAATAAGTGAACCTCAGTTTCAAAATCATGCATATATCAGTAAAAAAGACGGTACAACACAACGCCTCACAATATATATGTATAAAGGGCAGCTTACTTGGGCCGGCCCATTTGGGATGGCATGCGATCAGAAATAGCGAACAAGGGTTGCACAAACTGGGAATCGAACCCACAATCACATAAAACATTACGTCCGTCCAGAACCAATGCGACAGGATACCTTTCGTGACTGATCCAGGATACCTTTAGTGACTGATCCAAAGCTAGACACATTAAGTAATGGATGGCTGGGAATTTTCAAAAGATTCTAGAAATACTTTATGAATTGGTCTTTTCTGTATAATTTATTTTTATTATTTTTTTTATTTTCATTTTCCTGTTATGTTTCTTTTTTATTTTTCAAAAAATGTTCATGCTTTCAAACTGTTGTTCTAACGTTGAAAATGTTTGTTATTTCGAATTTTTTTCATAAACTAAAAAATATTTTCATTTTCGCAAATTGTAATTAATTTTCTTAAAAATGTGTCTTTAAAAAATTGTTGAGAATGTCAAAATTCGAATATTTTTTTTGAAACGCACGAACAAATTGTGAAAACAAACATTTCCCAAGAGCACGGACAAAAAATGAAATTCCGAAACATTTTTCAGAAATGAGACTAAATAAATGATATGAAAAAAGTGTCTAAATTTTCCCGAACATTTTACGAATTTGTGATTTTTTTTGAAAATGAGAACATTTTTTAAATTCCGAAAAAATTCTAATATTCTCCCAACAGGACCAATGCCTTCTCTTAGTTGGGCAAGGCCTAAGATTTTCTTTTTACTTTTCTATTTTTTCCCGAACATTTTACCAATTTGTTATTTTCTCTGAAAATGAGAACATTTTTGAAATTCCGAAAAAATTCCAATAGTCGCTCAACAGGACCAATGCCTCGCTTAGTTGGGCAAGGCCTAAGGTTTTCTTTTTTACTTTTCTATTTTTTTCCCAAACATTTTACCAATTTGTTATTTTTTTTTAAAATGAGAACATTTTTGAAATTCCGAATAAATTCCAATAGTCGCCCAACAGGACCAGTGCCTTCGGTTAGTTGGGCAAGGCTAAGATTTTCTTTTTACTTTTTTTTTGTTTTTCTATTTTAAAAAAATCTTTTCTACTTTTTAAACATTATTATTTTTTGAAACATACTTACAATGACAGTTTTAAGTATCTATATAAATTATGATTTAGATACATTTTTCCTTCAAACCTGGCGTGGATGACTACTCGGACACACTACGTTGAACATGGTGTTTTTCTAGACATTCTTGAAATGACCCCAACATTTGCCAGCAGGTGGCATGCCCATGGTAGGCATCCATGCCCCTAATATTTTTATTTCAATGGGCTTGTATGACCAATTCAAGACACCAATCCAAGTTGCTTGGGTTTTTGACAAGTTTTGCATTTCTAAAGTTTTCTCTGTCAAAAAGGTCGATAAATGGATAGATGTGTCGCAACTTGCATATGGTGTCGGAAGTAGTTCAAACCTGCCATGGATGCCTGCCATGGGCCTGTCCACCTAATGGCAAAAGTTGTGGTAATTTCAAGGATGTCCACGAAAACACCATGCTCAACGGAAGGTGTTCAGGTTGGCCAGAAGGGTATGTTAGAGAGCACGTTGTTTTTCGACATCCTTGAAATGGACCTAATTTGTTTCATGGCCTCGTATGACAAATTCAAGACACCATGACAAGTTGTTTTGGTTTCCGACAAGTTTTGTATTTTTTCTAGAGTTTTCTCGGTAAGAAAATGCAGAAAAAAGGCTGGATGTGTCGCAGCTTGCATACGGTGTTGGAAATTGTTCAAACTTGCCTATGAGGGCATGCCCACCTAGTGGAAAAAGTTGGGATCATTTCAAGCATGTATAAAAATAGACCATATTGAACGAAGTGTGTTCTGGGACCCAGAAGGCTCCGTGAGAGCATGTTATTTCTTGACATCCTTGAAATTACTCCATTTTTTTCAAGGGCCTCATATGACCAATTCTAGGCATCATGACAAGTTGTTCGGTTTTGCATTTCCTGGAGTTTTCTCGATGAGAAAAATGACAATTGAGCACAGAACATGTTGCAACGTGCATACGGTGTCGGAAGTCATTCAGACCAGGCATGGATGCCTAACATGGGAATGCCCACTTGCTTCCAAAATTTGGGGGCAGGTCTGATATTCCAAAGAATACCATGTTCAATGGTGTTCAAACGTAGAAAATAGATTAATAAAAAGAGAAGAAAAACGAAAATAATCGCAACAAAAAAATGCTTAGGCCCTAGAAAATAAGAAAAGTTTTCATAAAATGTAGTATATTTGAAAAAATATTTGTAAATTTGAAAAAAAATGTTTGTGTCTTAGAATAATGCTTGCCAATTTTTAAAACTGTTTGCATTTTTTTAATGTTCAGAAATTTAAAAATTGCTCATGTTTTCCACAAAATGTTCTCAAATTTGATAAATTATTCATGTTTTCGAAAAAATGTTTGCAGTTTCAGAAAAATGATGAAAATTCTGAAAAATTGTTCATAACATTTGAAAAATATTCACAAAATCAAAGTATTTTTCATAAAAGAGGATCGGAAATTTGAAGAAAATGCTGCTTCCAAAAGAAGTTCAAGTTTTGAAAAAAAATCATATCTTTAAAAGTATTCATGTTTCCGAAAAATATTCCAAAAGATGAAAAACACATTAGTTTTTTTAGCTATAAAATACACTTTAGATAGAATATCCGGCCCGGTTGTACAATACCAATTTTGATCTGCTACTATATTTTTAATTAAAAAACACCTACAGTACATCCATTCTAGGTGATAAATATCTGCGCTCCTTAAGTATCACCTAATTATGATGGTTCTGTTGGCTATCAGCAGTTTCACAACCCTACTATATTTTTAATTAAAAAAACACCTACAGTACGTCCATTCTAGGTGATAAATATCTGCGCTCCTTAAGTATCACCTAATTATGATGGCCCTGGTGGCTATCAGCAGTTTCACAACCCCTGGAGGTCCTGTGTTTTATGCCTAACAGGCTCACTATTTTTTTGGATTTTCGATCGGTGCTAGCATACATATACCCACTAATGGGCTCGATCAGTGCTAGCATACATACTCACTAATGGGCTGGCCCAAGATGGACTCGAAGCGTGACAGATCTCCGCGTCGTATTATCTAGAATGTCCATCCTACCCTTTATTATGAAGGGGTATGGACAAATCTTGTCTGTTGATGTGTTCAGGGGATTTGTACCGAAGAAGAAGTGTAAAAAGATATGGAATGCTTATTAGACTGTGTTGAACCAAATGGTGATTGTAACTTGAGCATAGCACATTGTTTTTAAAGGACATGGGAGCGTTCTCACGCGAAGAACTACGGTTCCTGGCTCTAAGCACAAGTAGAGGCTGGAAGCATGCTGTTCAAAATCCAGAATATTTTAAAGGGAAAGTTTTGGTTAGCTATACCATTGGAGTGATGTAATCTCCATATTTTAAATTTGGTTACCTATACCATTCGATTGATGTAATCTTGAGGTTGAGTGCAATGGTCGTGTATGATTCATGTGCAAATCAGAAAAGGGGTAATGTTGTCTTTCCATGCGGTCCTTTGGTTGAGATTTATCCATTCAGTTTGCTAATATTGTTTTTTTAACAGGCGGTGATGTACAGAGTATTTACTAAATAGAACGAAGGTACATGAGGGCTTCCAGAGAGCCCAAGAACAAAACTCTGTTTTTTTTTTGCTGCTTGGATAGGCCAAAGAAAACATGTTGGGTTCGGTTTGATTGGACCAGAATAAATGATGCAGCTGCACTACTGGCAAATACCTCGTCTCGACAAGTACCACACAAAACCATTTTACATTTTCATTAGCTTCACACGTTAACAGTTATCATGTGTCATTCAAACTGTATGCTCCGCTTCCAGGTGGCGCGGAGAGCCAGAGGCTATTGGAACGAAGCACATCGGTGGTGACATTTTAGTTCTCTTTCCACATGGAAAATAAATAAACCACACGGAAAATAAATGTGTGGTGGTTGTATAACTATTCCAACCACCAATCTTCCCTTTTGGGAGAACACTGCATCTTGAGTTAGCTCAATATATTCGCTATTCATGCGTGTAGTCTGCTTATCATACCTTCAACTTGTTGTGCCTCAGTTCAGAATGGTTGCACCCATAGATGAGACTCTAGATGAAGAGAGAGTTCCCAGATATGGGAAGTTGAATACAAGCAATAATGCTTGGACTAGGAGGCATCGGGGAACAATCATCTACTAGTTATCCCACATGTTGAGGGAAAGGTGCCTTTTATATATTTAGGAGACATCCCCCATGATATAGAACTTGGGAATTATGACTGAAGGAATATATAGCTTTTGGGGTAGACTGGTTTTACTTTAGTCTTGTCTTAGCAATATTCCTTTCTGTATGATGTATCTATTCCGATTGTCTAGAGGACCATGTAAATGCAAGAATAATTTTAGAAATATTACTTTGATGAGAGGAACCATGGATTAAAAAAATCCATCTAGTAATTTGGCAGGAAACCTGGCAGCCTAAAGGTCAAGGGGACTAGGGTATTTGACTCGCAAGTGATGAATGAGTGTCTTATTCGTAAGTGGATTTGGGAACATGAAAATGAGGATGATTTATGGCAAGAATCAATTTTTTCTTTTTTAGAAAAGGAGGATGTACCTCCGGCCTCTGCATCTGGACGATGCATGCAACCATATTATTAATTATTCATAAAGACCATACAAGATGATACATCAATAAGTCTGAAGCCACCATCTTGACAACACCGTTGCTACTCCTATCCCCTTGATAAAGGTGTGCCGAATGTCCGGGCCTAATACCAAACACACATCGTACCAAAGCCTAACATCTAAAGCCGGGTGTCCTATCCAATCCACTACCTGGATTGGGTCCCACACCGATTTGGCACACTCCTTGTGAGCACCGCACGCTGCAAGGGCCGTCACCTCCATCATTCCTCGGTCCATCCTCAGAGCAGAACTGAAGCACCGACCTTGCCAGGCCTCTCTGCCATCAACGCCACCATGACGCCAGACAGCTTCCTCCTCCTGTGCGAGTCCATCTCCGCGCATCAGACACCGAATCTCCACAGCGCCACGCCGCCGAGATCCGCCACCATCGATGTGTAAGATGAAGCACCGCTCCACCAAAGACGCCGTCCTCTGGTCCCTCGAGCCCGTGTGCACCTCCAAGAATGACGCCCCCAAGGGGGGAACGACACCAGAGAGCCGCCGTCATCCGATCTACCTATCTAGGGTTTCCCCCGGAGGTAGCAGAGAGTGTCCTTGAACTTCTCCTCGGCGATGCCTTCAGGAAGGGGATGACGCGGACAGCGTCACCATCGTCGGCCTTGGCAATAGCCAATAGCAGGTTTTCACCCAGATCTGATCGAAGACCTCCATCTCTCGTGCACGGGCCACTGCCATCCTTGCCGGGATCTGGATGATCCAGGCCGCCGCTGCCAGATCTCAGCAAGGAGAAATCCCCCCACCGAGACCCGCCGGCCGAGCAGGGGAGGCCGAGACCGCGCCCGCGGGACTAGATCCACGATAGATCCGTGCCCGCGCCGCCACCCCGAAGCCAACCCCTCGCGCAGCCGCCATGACCTGGCCACCCGCTCGCGCCGCTGTCTGGCCGCCGCGCCGCACGACGTGCCCTCGCCGCATCAGCCTCCGCCGCGCCGCCGCATCTCGCGCTACAGCCGCACGCCGGGAGGAGGAGAAGGGCCCCGCCGCCGCATCTCGCGCTACAGCCGCACGCCGGGAGGAGGAGAAGGGCCCCGCCGCCGCCGACGCGCACCGGGCTTCGCCCGGCGGCGCCTTCTGGTGGCGGCGAGGGGAGGGGGTGGTGTAGGAGGCGGGCGCGGGGTGGGGGCTAGGGTTCCCCGACGCCGCCCGCGAGAGCGACGCGAGGGACGAGGGAAAAAATCTTGGCTCCGATGGTGGCCATGGCAAGAATCAATTAGTTGAAAATATCTATATAGACTTTGACCTAGGTCAAGCTCAAACCAATTCATTCTCAGTTCTAGAACGGTCTTCTTAGGGTTAGGCATATTTTCTTCTCCTTTTACAAAAAGGGGACATGGGAATAGTGAAAGGGCTAAGTTCTAGGAGGATTTTGGGTTGTTGATAAATCTTTGTGCTGCAAGTATGCTTGGCTTTATGATTTGCCTCATAGTAAGACCATCAATGTTAGTACAACTTTATCCGTGGGAAATTTCAGAAGAGTGTTGTGAGAGGTTTTGGCCTGCTTAACTTTCTTGAAGGAGTTTTTCCCTGTGATGAAGATGGCCTAATGTTTCCGTGTCTGGGTTTTGTGGAAATACAAATACGATGCCAATTTCAGGGGGATTTATCCTAATTAATGACATTACAATGCAAGTAGTGGTGAAGAACACAGGAAGGTGCAGATCCATTGCTCAGGGGAGACCAACTTCATATGTCACCTTCGTATTTGTATCTTGGAGAAGATGAAGAGGGCCATGAAAAACCAATCGGGCAGGGGAGTTAATTTGGGAGATGAGAGAACCGCAGTGCCTTACCCGGGGTAACAATAACATAAGATAATGGTGTTGTAACTGAAGATGACGTGACTTGTGGACATCACGGGAAAATTAGTTAGTGGGTGTACCATAGATAGGGGAAATTAGTTTTTGTTTTTCCTCATGGGAAACCGCTGTGGAGAGACAGAGAGGGCGGTCATAGAGATATATATGGAGATATATAGTAGGTGTCGACATATTGGCTGCTCTCTGCAACTAAATGAATGATGTGGCATGCATGCTAAAACTGAGTGGCTGATGTGGCACGCATGTTAAGGTGGAGTATTTGCATGTTGAGAGAATGCCTAGTAGTGGGGATCAACTTCTTAAGAATGTTAGATTGGAAATAACAGTTACATCATCCATAAGAAAAGGTACAATTTCATCCATGAGCTCCTCAAAACAGTCCCTTGTCATGGTAACTTTCGCTAATCTAGCAAGTTTATGAGCCATCTTATTTGCTTCTGTATTACAATGTTCAAACCTACTAAGAGGAAAATCATAAGCCAAAAAATAGCAATCATCGAAGACCGCCGCCGCCGTTCCCGCCAATTGTCCTCCATTCTTTATTGTGTTGACGACTTCCATCTTGTCGGAGTAAATAACAAGGCGATTGCATCCCGCCCTCTGTGCAAGAAATAATCCAAATCTTAGAGCCAAAATTTCTGCTCTCAAAACATCGTCACACCAATCAATCTTCCAGTTTCCGCCCACAATAAATCTTCCTTTATCATCTTAGGGACCAGCTCCAGCTGTGCCTCTAAGTAGATCATGATCAAAAGAAGCATCAACATTCAGCTTAACAAGCCCTACAGGTGGTCTGCTCCAACCACCAGTTTTACAAGATGCATTAGGGGAATGAGCATTTACATAGTTCGTTGTTATTGACCTAATCCCCATGGAAGATTAGTGAGCATTTTGAACCCTTGCTTCATGAACCAGCATACGTCTATCCTATCATAGATACCCTTTTTGTGCATCTTAACCAAGTTTATACACAAACTACTCGAGTTCTATTGTCAAATCATTTGGTGATTTACAAAAGAAAAAGGAAAATGGAAATTAGAGTTTCATGGTTGAAAGTTGCAACTCACCAACAATTTTATTCTCATAATACACATATATTCAACTGTTGTTTGGGCCAACACCTTCCAATCTATGGTGGCCTATTAGCTATGAAGTTTTATGTTGTATTTTTTGAACTTGATTGTCTTAAATTTGATCTTGTTTTACTTTCCTAGTTATTGTAAATCAAGAATAGCCGCATTAATCTCAGCATGAAGTCAAGAAAAATGTATGCACTCACTCATTTTTGTGCCTTTTCCAACATAATTCAAAACATATAGTTCATTCATTTGCTCCCACCGGATGCAAATAAAGTTGAACTGAAGCACATGAATGCTAAGATTTTTTTTTTGCAACCAAAATAGGATCTGATCTTAATGTGGATGGATAGCTAACGCACCCACCAACCTTCCTTTTTTAAGCACACTAACTCCTACATTATATCGTTATATTCGCTCCATATACCTATAGTCTGCTCTTTTTCTTTTTCTTTTCGGGAAGCCTATAGTCTGCTTTGTAGACATCATACTTGTCACAACACTCTACGTTATTTGCACCCATATACTAGACGAAAAAAAAATCTATTGAGAAATCTTAATTTGGAGGAGTTGTAGATGGGAAATGTTGCTTCAAAACAGAGGCACTAAGAAACATATAAGATTGTACATGGATACATGATGCCACCTCCCGATACGCTCCTGCCTCCTCCCGAGTCGCCCCCGTGTGGCGGCCGGGAGGCTCCCAGATCCCGTCGCCTGGCCTCCCCTTCTCCTCCTCCTCCTCCCTCGTCGCCGTCCGAGGGCGCGGCAGGGCGAAGCTGTGCCGTTGCCGGCGGCGGCGGCGACTCGGGGCCCTCCCGCTCGTGAGGGGCTGGCGCAGGACGGCGCGCCCGTCCGGAGCATGGTGTTCGGCCGGACGTCAAGGCGGGGGGTGGCGGCGCTCCGGCGATTCCATACCTCCACGGGAGGCGGCTTCAAGGTCTGGGGCGTCGCGGTCGTCAGGAACGGCAGTGGCGCGACTGGATCTGTAGCGGCACGGCCGGATCAGGGCCCAGGTTTGGGCTTGGTCTCCGGGTCGCGGTCGACGCGGTGGCGGGTGCGACACGTCGGCAGCTGGGCGGATTTGCGGATTCCATCCTTGTTTGGTCCTTGACGGCGCGGGCAACTCCGGTGGAAACCCTAGATCCCCTTGGGATCGAGCGATGGAGGTGTTTTTGCGTCGTAGTCCCTCTTCAGGGCATCGTTTTGGAGTTTGCTCCGGTTGAAGGGACCAGCAACGCCGACGGCGCACGCCCGGTGGCGCAAGTGCCGATGAAAATCGCGTCGACTACGGTCATGACGGACGATGGCGGTGTCTTGGATGTCGTTTCCTTGTCGAGGCATCGTCGTTGCAGTTTGCATCATCAGGCTTGGGATGCTCCGGGGAAAACCCTAGATCTGGATCTCCCGGATCATACGATGATGGCGTTCTCTGTATCGCTTTCCCTCTTGGGGGCATTGTTTTGGAGCAAGTGATGGATGGAGGTGGCAAGAGGAGGAGCGGTGTCACATTTACCGCAAGGCCGACGGCGGATCACGACGGCATGGCGCTGAGGAGTTTCAGCGATGGGCGCGCGTGGATGGACACGCGTAGAATGGTGGTGTTATCTGGCGTCGTGGTGGCGTCGACGGTAGGCCTGGCAAGGTTGATGCAACAGTACAACACTGAAGATGGATTGGTGGCAGGTGGCTGCGGCGGCCTCATACCCGGCAGGCGTCCCGGTTGAGGAGTGCGCCGGACTGGTGGGTGCCCATACCCGGCAGGCGTCCTGGTTGGGACCTCAGGTCTTAGATGTTAAGTTTGGCTGCAAGGTCTGTTTGGTATTAGGTCCAGACTATCAGCATCCCTTCATCAACTGGATAGGAATAGCGACAGATGTTGCCTAGACGCTGGCTTTAGTGGCGTTGCCAGCCCAATAAGCCAGGGTGGTCCACCAATAGAAATATTTACATAAGTTTATTTATTTTCAAAGAAATATTTTTTTACTACACTATATACAAGCTATGAGAAAATTTCAGGGTGGTCCATGGACCACCCTGACCACCCCCTAGCTACGCCACTGGCTGGCTTTACTCTTACTGTTGTATGACTTTGTAAAGTCTTCTGTGAATAATTAATAAAGTGACTGCATGCATCGTTTATATGCAGAGGCCGGGGTCCTCCTCCTTTTCTAAAAAAAACATGAATACATGATGCAGTGAGTCCAAAATTTCTGGTGGAGTCTCCAAATTCCTTCTGGATTGGTTAGGTTTCTGGACTAATGAAGATATGCAAGGATATGTGCTTCGAGAATTACGTGAATGGATGCGCCTTGTATATTCAGCTACTCCCTCTGTTTCTAAATAATTGTCTTTCTAGAGATTTCAATAAGTGACTACATACAAAGCAAAATAAGGGAGTACGATATTTCTTTTTATAGTTCTAAATTAAGCAGGTGAATTTTGTATGGGTATGGCAATCTGGTGTTGACTTAAAATAAGGCGACGTATCCGGTGAAAACATGAAATCTCCAACTAGAGCCATTAGATAGTAGATGGACGAGTCAGATAAGAGGTGGGATTCCCCCATAACCGCTTAAACATATTTTACATATTTGCTATACACGACAATTGCACTTGAACAGGCTGAGGTGCGACTTCTGGTATACACGACAACCGCACCTCAACGGGCTGATGTGTGACCTACAGCGCGAGCATGGAGGTGTTGCTAGACGTGTGCGTCTGGCAAAGATGGCAGCCCGCGAATCCGGCCATCATAAGTCTGACAGTATATCTGTTTTTATCATTTGTGTTTATTTACAGCACCAAGTGCTCAATAGTTTCAGTCTGACAATGATTCTAGCATGCCACAGTGTGTTCCCTTTTCAAAAACAAATTGTGCTTAAGAGGGTGCTTGGATACGTTTTAGTCCCATGACTAAAAGTAGTGGGACTAAAACTTGCTAGCTTCACCTATGCTTGGATACAAATACTAAATAGACTAAAATGAGTCAATGAGCATTTATTATCCTCCAAATCCTTCAATCCCGTACTCGCATGTGTTAAAGGAGAGGAGTTAAATAAGGAGAGAGAGGAGTAATCCATATTTTAGTAGGGTTCCCCTGACTAAAAAGTTTTAGTCTCAAGACTAGTTCTAGCCTCTCTTTAGTCAGGGGTGATTGAAACTTTAGCCTCTAAAAGAGACTAGTTTTAGTCAGACTAAAAATAGTCCCTTGAATCCAAGCATGGCCTAAGTAATTAGCTCCGAGTGGGTTAATCACTATTTCCCAGATTCCCTTAGTGGGCAGGTATGTATTGCGGAAACAATCGGAAATCCTAATCGGGGAGACAGAAACTTATATTTCCTCAACTTCCGAAGCTGACATGGATAACTCCTCTCACAGGATGCTCTCCTAGGACGACAGCCGGCCTGAGGCCGAGCAACAGACCGAGCTGGATGCATGAGGTTCGAGAGAGGAAACAGTCTAATCCAGAGCTGACAATTAACACCGGGAATGCATTGTGTTTTCAGTTACGTTAGTACCAGACCAAAGTGTGAGGCTTCCACAACATTCGCTGCCCTTGTCCAGATGGTAACCACCCTTTCTCTCTTTCTATAAAATTAAGGCAATGCATCACTGTTGGGCAGCAGACTGGCAGGGATGCCAAGTGTCGGCTAGCCGTATGTTTTTAGAGAAAAGGCATCGGCTGAGCCCGAGAGAGGGCTCGAACCTAACCCGGCTTTGAATTAACAAAGCCATCAACCGGCCAGGATTACAAGGAACGACATTACAAAGAAAAGAAAACAAGCGGAGCAGAGATACAAGGTGCTAAGCGGAACGGCTCAAAGGCAACAACATACAGTGTTGCCAGCGACAACTCCGGGCTAGTATTATGCCGCTGACTGCAACCGCACAGGAAGACAAGAGCAGCCCAAGATCTGTCTCTGCCGCCGCAAAGGGCCACAACCCTTTCACCCGGGCTCGACGGGAGCCGCGCCGGCGGCTGGCAGAGAGGTTCCACATGAACCCAGACCAGGGCGCCGAGGCACCATAGGGAAACAGCTGAGGCAGACCCACACGCACCGGAAGCCGACCAAGAGCACCGTCGCCGGAAGCCGCAGGACAGGACGACAGTCGCAAGTCGTCGGACGAAGGCGAAGATCCATGGAGAAGGCCAAAAGGGGCACAGCCAAAGTGGTCGTTAGGGATTGGAGCAACCGAGACCACGGCGGCCGCCACTGAGAAGAACAGGCTGCCTCACACCGTCACCACGCCACCAGCAGCTCCACCCCACACGAGCAATCCCTGGAAGGCGCCTTCAAGAAGGAGCACGGCACCGGATGCCGCCGTCGTCCATGCAAGGGGAGGGCAGGTCTTCACCTGTGCTCGAGGGGGGGTCGGAGGGGAGAACCACACCAAAGCCTCCTGGAAGGACCACGGCGCCGAAGACGTCGCTTTTGGTGAGGCCACTGCGCCGGCCAGGGGTTTCCCCCGGAATCACGCCCAACCACCAGATCCGTCCGTCCAGACCCCCATGACGGCGACCGAAGCCACCAGGGGCTGGAGCAGGCGCAGATCGGAGCAGATCGAGGACGGGGACGAAGCTTCTCCAGGAGCGCAAGACGACCCATGCGGGGGCGCCGCATCGCCAGCGCCCGCCACCCCCCCCCCCCCCCGCCCGCCGTCCGCACGGCCAGGGAGGCAGCCCGTCAGCACCCGCCGGTGCAGCCCGCCGCACCGGCCACGCCGGGCACCACCCATCGGAGCCGCCGCCCCGGACGCCAGGGCCCTCCGCGAAGGTGGAGCCACCAGATCCACGTCGCCACCTTCATAGGTGTCGCGCGGCCGCGCCGGCGAGCACCTCAGGCGGTGGCGGAGGGAGAGGAGAGGGAGGGGGAAGCGCGGAGGGGATCTAGGGTTCGCCCCCGAGTCGCCTCAGGAGAGGCGACGCGAGGGGAGGGGGAGGGAACCCGTCCAACTCTGGTTCGGCTAGCCGTATGTTGATAGATAGGCAGGGTGAAACGAATGAGATGTTAAGTATATGTGTATGTCATGGTAGCTACAATCTACAACTAATCTTCGTGATACAGTACTCCCTTTTCCGAGGAAACGTAATGTATCATCTTTGAACCTGCCACAAGAAAGATCATTAAAAATACTAACTAAAAGCACATGGAAGTGGCAGCCACTAGCTAACGAAACACAATATAGAGATGGAGTAAAGAGGGTGCCTTGCATGTCTTGTGACACAGAGTATAGCATTACAGAGAACTTAAATGTTTAGAAATACAAATAACGTTATTATATCCAAGCATATTGTAATAAGCTAAGAGTCGTTCTGATTTAAACAGGGACACGAAAAGCAAAAAATATTAACACTCAAGTATTCATTCGAAGTGTTTCACCTTCGGAAACAATCTCACACATTGCATCATTAGTATCAGACACACCATGGTTTGCAAGCTCACTGCCAATAAGATGCTTTTGTTACACAACTGACAACTACACACACAAGATCTCTGGAACCATGCATGCATGCTACGTCGAGGGACAGAGATATGATCTGACTACATCCACATTGAAGAATAACTTCTCTCATACATCCACATTGCTAATAAAAAGAAAAACAACACAAATTAATGGCAGTAGTGTAGCTAGTGTCACATGTGCAATCCCTCTAACTCCCAGTAGTATGGCACGTATGATAAACAAGGTGACTCGGAATCATGTCCAAGATCGAGGATGACTCGAACGTGATGACAATCCATATCGTATGACATCAATGTCTTCTCCTGCCCTGGTGAAGAAGATCAAGTTGCAATCCGGGTGAATGGCAACCCAACCAAAGTTTACTTTAGGGTCTGATAGGTATGAAGTCTCAACGCGATGCTTCAATACCCACTCTTGTCTGTCATAGTCCTCCAAGACATAAACCGCTAAGCATGGGACAACATGCTCTTTCTCAAAATTTGAATAGTGCAAGCTGCCCTGTGACTGGTGAATGAAACAACCTTCATCCCAATTCCAAACATCAGGGACACGAATGTTCCTCCATGTCTTCCCCTCCGTGTCCACCACAGCTACATTAGCTTTCTCGTGGAGAAAATGTAGAGAACCATTGAGAAACACATACGCCCATGGGCTATCAATGAGCACGGTATGACAATCCCATTCCATGTCCTTGTGAACCCATCCTCCGGTTCTAGAGGAATATATCTCTACTCCAATGATGAAATCGTCATCATACTCCACGAACTTGAACACATGGAAGTGGGATGGCGACACGCCGGGATCGAACCCCAATCGCGCCTCACACACCTTGTCGCCCTGGCTGGAGGAGGGCAATGCACCCCACTTGTTGGTGGCAGGATTGACCACGACGTATTCCGTTTCGCCCGTGGCTTTGAAGCAACGGTAGAGGAGCAGGCCGTTGCAGCTGTCCAAGAGCTCGGCCTTTTTGTAGCTGGGCGGCTGCATGGCAAAATCGGGGAAGAACATAGGGCAGGTTTGCTGTCGCGAGACTCTGCTGAAACGGCGACGTGCCGCCGGGCCGATTGGACTGCCGTAGAAAAAGCCAGTGAGAGTTTGGGGAAGCTTATTGCAGTAATCGGGATTCGAGATGAGGTTCTCCCAGGTCTTGGAGACGCACTTGAAGCGGCAGAGCGACTTCACCTCAAGGCGTGAGAGGATCTCTACTAGCAGATCGTCGGTGAGACTGGCCGCCGGGCACCTTAATTTCTTACCGACAAGGGGCATCTTCCAGTCTGCGGCAGAGGAGGGGAGGGACCTACGGCAGAGGAGGAGCCTATATCGATATGTATGTATATACCCGGGCCGGCATTAACCGACTCCGATCCCTGGTCCAACTCCAACTTACGTATAATATAGAGCTCGGATCTGTACAATACCCTCTCACAAATGAACGGTGGATGATGCATATATACTGCTCTCTCCCTTGTCCAACTCCAACTCCGACTGGGTCTCTACTCTGTACTAGGGGATCACCTAGACTCCGGGAGAAAACATCGAGACCTCAAGGAGAGTATGGATCAATCCTAGGCATTAATGGCCTAGCATCACAATTATCAAACATGGAAAGGGAGTCCGGTTCTCTTGGATATTGGCAGTGGGTATCTTTCAGCCCGCGGCAGAGGATAAGGGATGTGATCTGTGGCGGCGATGGTGCTGGTGGGTTCGTTGAGGAGTCTATGTATACACATGCATTATCCAACTCTGATTCCTAGCACAACTCCAACTCTCCAAGCAAACATGCACTCCCTGTAGTTCACCTCACGGCAGCAGAGTTTTGTCAACGGGTTTTAAGAACGTTTTCTTGAGTAGTATTCTATCTCTAGTGTCCACTCCACCTTGGAGCGGCTCGCGGTCCATGGTGGAAGAAGGACGACTGCGCTTCCTAGTAGCGGCAGCGTGAATTGTCAGTTAGGGCCTGTTTGGTATTGTTCTGGCTCCCAACTCCATCATCTCCGGATCTAGACCTGAGCCGAAACATCTAACTCCCGGAGTTGGTCGAGAGAAGCTGGCGAAACTTGCCTTGCAAAATTTGAGGAGTGTTTTCTATCTGAAAAATTGAGGAGTTGAGAAGCTGGATCACCCGAGCTCCTCCGAAACCGTGAACCGAGAGTTGAAAGAATGTACCTGGCACTGCCACTGCTAAATGGGGCCAGCACTTACCAATTCGCTTGAGTGTCTTCCACTTGTGCAGAATGGAGTGCCATTGAGACCTACCTATCGCACACAATAGCGTCGCAGAATGGTGCCATTAAGACATACTCTATCGCACACAATAGTGTGCAGAATGGCGCCATTATAATACAAACCGTGTGCCTGATAAAGACGGGTGTGTGATGGCTGATCCATCGGGCACAATTTTAATGAGGAAATTGTGTGTGATATAGGGCACGTGCAGTTCGGTTGGGTGCAGCGTGTGTGTTAAGTCATCGTAACACACACGATTCTTATGTGTAAATCGTGTGCGCTACATGGTACATGATTCGAGAAAACAAAATGTTTGTGATGATAGAAAAACATCGCAGACGTTAGTAAGTCGGACCACCGGGTGCGAAGCCCTGCTCACTATTTCCACGAGTCTAATTGTATGTGATGCTGTCATGCATCTCGATCATACGTTTGGAAAATACTCCCTCTGTTCCTAAGTATAAGTCCTTTTAAAGATTCCACTATAGAGGCTACATTCAGATGTAGTGGTAAACAAATTACTGTTGGGCAATTGATAAAACTTCAAATAATCATTACGATATACAGGCAATGATCATTATATAGGGATCACGTCCAATATTAGTAGACCGACTCCAGCCTGCATCTACTACTATTACTCCACACATGGACCGCTATCTAGCATGCATCTAGTGTATTAAGTTCATGGAGAAACGGAGTAATGCAATAAGAACAATGACATGATGTAGACAAGATCTATTTATCTAGAAATAGACCCCATCTTGTTATCCTTAATAGCAACGACACATACGTGTCGATTCCCCTTCTGTCAGTGGGATCAAGCACCGTAAGATCGAACCCATCACAAAGCATCTCTTCCCATTGCAAGATAAATAGATCAAGTTGGTCAAACAAATCCCAAATATCGGAGAAGAAATACGAGGCTATAAGCAATCATGCATATAAGAGATCAAAGAAGACTCAAATAACTTTCATGGATAAAAACATAGATCTAATCATAAACTCAAAATTCATCGGATACCAACAAACACACCACAAAAAGAGTTACGTTAACTAGATGTCCAAGAGCCCATTTATTGAGAATCAAAAGAGAGAGAGGAAGCCATCTAGCTACTAACTACGGACCCGTTGGTCTACAATGAAC
Source organism: Aegilops bicornis (assembly GCA_021605145.1). Classification (NCBI taxonomy): domain Eukaryota; kingdom Viridiplantae; phylum Streptophyta; class Magnoliopsida; order Poales; family Poaceae; genus Aegilops; species Aegilops bicornis. Next base: position 799,980,077 of record CM038671.1, on the reverse strand, counting down.
TACTCACGCATAATCGGAGAGGCACCAATGACGATGATTGATATGTCTCCAACGTATCTATAATTTTTGATTGTTCCATGCTATTATATTACCCCTTTTGGATGTTTATGAGCTTTATTTTACACATTTATATCATTTTTGGGACTAACCTACTAACCGGAGGCCCAGCCCGTATTGCTGTTTTTTGTGCCTATTTCAGTATTTCGAAGAAAAGGAATATCAAACGGAGTCCAAACGGAATGAAACCTTCGGGAGCGTGATTTTTGGAACGAACGTGATCCAGGGGACTTGGAGTGCAAGTCAAGAAGCAGCCGAGGCGGCCATGAGAGGGTAGGGCGCCCCCCTATAGGGGGCGTCCCCCTGTCTCGTGGGCCCCTCGGGCGGCCACCGATGTACTTCTTCCTCCTATATATGCCTACGTACCCCGAAAACATCCAGGGAGCGAACAAAACACAATTTCCACCGCCGTAACCTTCTGTATCTGCGAGATCCCATCTTGGAGCCTTCACGGCACTCACGGAGGGGAATCGACCACGGAGGGCTTCTACATCAACACCATAGCCCCTCCGATGAGTTGTGAGTAATTTACCACAGACCTACGGGTCCATAGTTATTAGCTCACTAGTCCAGAACCGGTTCGTGACGGCCTTTAGTGCCGGTTCGCCAACCGGCACTAAAGAGTGGGGACTAAAGGTCCCCCCCCCCTCTTTAGTACCGGTTCGTCACGAACCGACGCTAAAGTACAAACATGTGGCATGAGCCAGGCCCGGGTGCACGTAGGGCTTTAGTACCGGTTGGTAACACCAACCGGTACTAAATGTTTGGGTGTTTTGTTCTTTAATTTTTCCTTTAATTTTGTGTTTTCAATTTAATTTAGTGATTGTTTTACATTATAACGAGTTGTTAAATCATTAGGTGAAAGTACCGCGGATTAGTTTGGACTGGATGCATGATCTAGCTAGCTAAGTGATCAAGTATATGGCATATATATATACTTGATCACTTAGGTAGGATCCATCCAGCTGAAACTAATCTGTGGTTTTCTTTCATTAAATGATATAATAACTCATCATCATCATCATATTAATATAAAAACTCTTGCATCATATCATCAACATGAGTATATATATACTCTAGCTAGCTAGCTAAAAATCATCGTAGTCGTCATTATCACTATTTAATCATCATAGTCATTACCGCTATCTAATCACCACCAACAGTAGCTTAAAGAAGAAACATTCACTTGTACCAGAAGCAAAAATATCATCGAGCTCAACATGATTGTCATGATATTAAGTTCAGAACGAAGAACACGGACATGAAAGGACAAGTACTAAGAGCAGCATGAACTAGCTAAATCACTCCTGCTAGCTACTCTCTCTCTCTGGTAAAATAGCATAGAACATGTATAGCTCTCCTGATTCATCATACTGGAGCATGCAGATGAACCTGTCTCCTAATCATGGGCTGCGCTTCTCATTGCTGCCCCCTAGTACTTCTCTGCGATCGTTAACAATTTTCCTCCAATCTTTCACTATTAAGCATTCATCGCTTCTAGAAATCCTGAATGCATTCATGTGCAATGCAGGATATCTTGGCCGTAAGCTAACAATTGACATGCGACCTTTAGTCTCGATCCCCTGAGGCACAACTGTCATCGGGAGTCCCTGTTGAAGAACATCGTATAGTACTTAATTAATATACTTAGCAATGAAAGTTTAGCAAAAAAATATGTATGCAAAAGATGCACTAAGGACAAATAGTAAAAATCTTACCATCATTCTAAATAGATGTGACCGTAGTCAATACCATTATTATTGGTCGCACGTTTTGAGTACTAACATTTCTAAGTGCAGGAGGAAAATTTGTCTTGACAGTATGAAGATCCTCAAGCCATGAAACATAATGACTTGTCTCCTCGCAGTTTAGTTCAGCTCCGGGACAGTAGTAGGTCCTGTCTACCAAGCGCCGGACATGTTTGCTTGAATGGAAATAAGCTGTCAATAGAAATTAGTTGTCAATTATTTTTGAATAAGCAATATCAAAGACAAAAATATAGTTGAGAAGAACTCACATAATGGTAGAACTGGAGGCGTCTGCACGTCGACCCATATGTCTCTATTACCTTCAATATCATCTTTCGGACGAATATCAAAGGTGATAACCATACCAGACTCAAATGCATAAGCCTTGCATAGTGCTTGCCAAGTTTTGCATTCAAAATAGGTGTACGTGTGTGCATTGTATACTTTGACGTTGAAAGTATAACCATGCTCAGTTTCCTGGTAAACTCTCTTTACCTCCATAGCTTCCATATCATTGAAACATATCTTATCCAAGACAAAAATTCTTGCATGGCAGGGGATGCGCTAGTAGAATAGTGAAAATTGAAAATTATAAGTCAGGCAAATGAAGTATATAAGTCATACTTAATTACGAAAACAGACTTGTCGTTGTGACTTCATCAGATCGAATTGAAGGTCTCATCCAGCTTGATGCTGAATCGCCTATCATCAACAAGGAAATTTCTGTCAGACCGGCCACGCTGGTCTTCACAAGATTCGCACATAATGAATTTTTTCCGTCGTCAGACGACATTTCCTATGTTCATATTAGGCGAAACATTAAACACTTACTAATTCAATTAATTCAACTACTTCTATTAATTCAACTAATGATTTACTAAAAATAAACTAGTTATATTAATTCAAATAATCTCTTATACCTAAATTTTAATTAGTTCAAATAATCTCATATACCTAATTTTTTGCTAAAATAAACTAGTTCTATTAATTCATCTAGTTCAACTAAGCATTTACTAAAAATAAACTAGTTATATTAATTCAACTAGTTCAACTAAGCATTTACTAAAAATAAACTAGTTATATTAATTCAACTAGTTCAAATAATCTCATATACCTAAATTTTCTTACTAAAAATAAACTAGTTCTATTAATTCAACTAGTTCAAGTAATCTCATATACATAAATTTTCTTACTAAAAATAAACTAGTTCTAATTCATCTAACATTAACATTTCTAACATTCTAAAAATAAACTAGTTATATTAATTAATTCATCTAAACAATAGAAAACAGAAAATAAGTAAAAAAATATGTGTGTGTGCGTGTGTGTGTATGTGTGTATGTGTAGTGTGTGTGTGTGTATGTGTGTGTATGCGTGTGTGTATGTGTGTGTGTGTATGTGTGTATGCGTGTGTCTATGTGTGTGTGTGAATGTGTGTGTGGGTACTACGATCGAGCAGGCGCGTACGGGCGGCGGGGGCGGAGACGACGGGCGGCGGGGACGGCGACGAGACGGGCGGCGGTGGCGCTGCGACGATTTAGACGGCGGGCGCTGCTGGCGACGACGGGACGACGACGACGGGCGGCGGGCGGCGAGGGCGAAGGGGCGGCGACAACGTATGGGGCGGCGGTGGCGACGGCATCGGCGGCAGACGGCGGCCGACGCCGGAATCGATGTCGCGCGAGAGAAAAGTGGAACGAAAGTGGTCGACGATAACTGAATTTTCGTAAGTGCCATATATATAGGAGGGGCCTTTAGTACCGGTTGGAGCCACCAACCGGTACTAAAGGCCAATTTTGGCCAGCCCAAGCGGCGGGAAACGAGCGCCTTTAGTACCGGTTGGTGGCTCCAACCGGTACTAAGGGCATCCCTTTAGTACCGGTTGGAGCTACCAACCGGTACTAATGACCGTGTGCTCCCACCCGCACCAGCGCTATTTTTAGTCCCATCCCGCCGAGCGAAGGGCAGCCGCATGGTTTATAAACCCAGCCGCGGCTGCCCTTTCAAACTCCTCTATATAGCAGGCTTCTGGGCCTAACTAGGGCGCGCTGCCCTGTGAGCCTGCTGGCCCTTCTGGGCCTGAATTTGCACACCTTAGGTCCTGGTAGCCCACTGGCAGCCCCAACAATTTTTTATATATTTTTTCTTTTCTGCATTATTTATTTTCTTCTATTTATTTTCGAGTAATTTTTTATATAGTTTTTTCTTTTCTGCTTTATTTTTTTCTTCTATTTATTTCTGAGTAGTTTTTTTGCTGTATTTAGTTTCTTTGTGAATATTTTTGTTATATATATTTTTTTCTTTTCTACATTATCTATTTTCTTCTATTTTTTTGAGTAATTTTTTTATACAGTTTTTTCTTTTCTGCTTTTTTTCTTCTATTTATTTCTGAGTAGTTTTTTTGCTGTATTTAGTTTCTTTGTGAATATTTTTGCTTTATATAGTTTTTTTCTGCATTATTTATTTTCTGCTATTTATTTTTGAGTATTTTTTATAGAGTTTTTTCTTTTCTGCTTTTTCAGAGTTTGTTTTGCTGTGATTTACTGTTTCACGTTCATTTAGCTCTCTAAACAAATTGGTAAATGACTGAAAAACAGAAGTGCCCGTGTAACTGATGAGTTCTCGTCTGAAACCCTGATACTCCGAAAGAGATTGTCCAGTTTGTACACGAAGTTCGTCCAGTTTTTTCCGTGACCCTCTTCACTTTTTCGCACATGCTATGCGGGTGAAATGATGATACCTTCAACATTTTCAGAGTTTGCTTTGTAGTGATTTTCATTTTCACGGTCATTTAGCTCTGATCTAAACAAATCGGTGACTGAATAACAACAAATGATTTCAGAACGTGTTGGAAATTGGTGGAGTCGCTTCGAATGCTGCATAATGCCGGCTAAAAAAAGTCTAGAGTTCAAATAAGTTAAAAAAATGAAGTGTCTGTGTAACTGATGAGTTCTCGTCTGAAACCGGTGAAGACTCATATTGAGTCCACAAATTATACACATAGAGTTCAATGAAGACCAAATGCTTGTGATAGTTTGAAAAATAACATATTTAAATTGTGCATCTGAACGCAGAAAAAATACATTGATCAATACCGCCTTTTAGGCAAAACGCGCTACTACTACAGAGAAGTACATATAAAAATTACATTGATCATCAACGATCTTTTTGTATAGAATCTAAATCGTCAATAGGAATCTACCACCGATTTAAGAACCGGCGAAGACTCCTATTGCAGCCAAGATCCTTCACATAGAGTTCAATGAAGAGCAAATGCTTGTGATAGTTTCAGAACTAACATATTTAAGGTGGTTAAATTCTTGTTAGGGGAGCGAGGTGGGGCTAAAAATAGCACCTGCCACAACCTCTTTAGTACCGGTTCGTGCCACGAACCGGTACTAAAGATGTCGGTGTTCGTTAGCACCTTTAGTACCGGTTCGTGGCACGAACCGGTACTAAAGATTCGCCCTGAACCGGTACTAAAGGTCTCCTCCCACCTAGTCATTTGAACCGGCACTAATGGAAGCATTAGTGCCGGATCATATGCAAACCAGTACTAATGTTTCTCATATTTGACCCTTTTTCTACTAGTGGCTAGATGGCTTCTTCTCTCTTTTTGGATCTCGATACAATGTTCTCCACCTCTCTTGTGGAGATCTATTCGATGTAAACTCTTTTTACGGTGTGTTTGTCGAGATCCGATGAATTGTGGGTTTATGATCAAGTTTATCTATGCATAATATTTGAATCTTCTCTGAATTCTATTATGTATGATTGAGTTATCTTTGCAAGTCTCTTCGAATTATCAGTTTGGTTTGTCCTACTAGATTGATCTTTCTTGCCATGGGAGAAGTGCTTAGCTTTGGGTTCAATCTTGCGGCGTCCTTTCCCAGTGACAGCAGGGGCAGCAAGGCACGTATTGTATTGTTGCCATCCAGGATAAAAAGATGGGGTTTATTTCATATTGCTTGAGTTTATCCCTCTACATCATGTCATCTTTCTTAATGCGTTACTCTGTTCTTTAGGAACTTAATACTCTAGATGCAGGCAGGATTCGGTCTACTTGTTGCGGACGTGATGCCTATATACATGATCATGCCTAGATAATCTCATAATTATTCGCTTTTCTATCAATTGCTCGACAGTAATTTGTTGACCCACCGTAATACTTATGCTATCTTGAGAGAAGCCTCTAGTGAAACCTATGGCCCCCGAGTCCATCTCTTATCATATTTCCTCCCAATCTACTTTTATTTGCATCTTTACTTTTTGCATCTATTATAAAATACCAAAAATATATTTATCTTATCATACTATCTCTATTAGATCTCACTTCTGCAAGTGGTTGTGAAGGGATTGACAACCCCTTTATTGCGTTGGTTGCGAGTTCTTTGTTTGTGTGTGTAGGTGTGTGGGACATTTGAGGAGCCTTCTACTGGATTGATACCTTGGTTCCCAAAAACTGAGGGAAATACTTACGCTACTATTGCTGCATCACCCTTTCCTCTTCAAGGAGAACCAACGCAAGGTCAAGACGTAGCAAGAAGGATTTCTGGCGCCGTTGCCGGGGAGGTCTTCGCTCAAGTCAAGACATACCAAGTACCCGTCACAAACTCAACGCCCTCGCATTTACATTATTTGCCATTTGCCTCTCGTTTTCCTCTGCCCCACTTCACCCTTGCCGTTTTATTCGCCCTCTCTTTCCCATGTGCCTTCTTTTCGCTTGCATCTTCGCTTGCTAAAAGCTTATGGATCCTCATCCGCTTGCTAATCTTTTTAAGAGATCCAATTATGATGAACCAATTGCTAGTGATTTTTGTGCACTAGATTATCTTTATGAAGTTTTGCTTGAAATTCGTGAATCTGAAAATTGTGATGAAGAACTTTATGAAGTGATTCACGATAGATCTTTGAATAAAAAGCATGATTGCAATGATTTTACTATAAATTCTCTTGATGTCAATTGTGCTAATAATTTGCAAAACCCTAAGCTTGGGGATGCTAGTTTTGCTATGTCTACTACTTGTTGCAATGATCATGATTGGAGTGATTCTTCTTATGATCTTGAAAATTTGTTTAAGCCCTATGATGAATATGAAATTGATAATAGTGTTTGCAATATTATTGAAAGTGGGTTTGGAAGAGTGTCAACTTTAGATCCCACATATTTGGAGAATGTTCAATATTATGGTATTTTTGATAAAAGTATGTTTGGAGAGGTCATGACTTTAGTTAATGTCAATCCCACTATTTTGAAAGAGTGTCAACTTTGCATGCATGTGGATCGTGCTGAGAATATGTTTTGTGATAGATATATTGTTGAATTTGCTTATGATCCTACATGTAAGTATTATGAGAGAGGAAAATATGGTTGTAGAAATTTTCACGTTACTAAATTACCTCTCGTCATGTTGAGATTGCTATCATCTCTTTCTTCTTCCTTGCATATGCTAGTTTTTGCTTGGCTTGCAAAATTGTTTGCTTATAATATGCCTATGCATAGGAAGTATGTTAGACTTAGATGTCTTTGTCACGTGTTTCATGATACTCTCTTTGCGCTTCAATTCTTGTCTTTCATGTGAGCACCATTAAAATTATCAATGCCTAGCTAGGGGCATTAAACGATAGCGCTAGTTGGGACGCAACCCAATTTTATTTGTCTTTTTTGTTTTTGTTTCTGTTTAGTAATAAATTTTGCATCTACCTTATGTTTAGATGTGTTTTTATGTTTTAATTAGTGTTTGTGCCAAGTAGAACCTATAGGATAACCTATGGTGATAGTTAATTTGATTCTGCTGAAAAACAGAAACGTTACACGCACAAATTTAGTTTGTTAAATCACAGAAACGTGATTTTGCGTTGATTCTTTTTGATTCTGATCAATACACAAATTTCCCAGGACTTCCTATTTTGGTAGGAATTTTAAATTTCCAGAAGTTTGCGTTAGTTACATATTGCTACAGATTGTTCTGTTTTTGACAGATTCTGTTTTTCGTGTGTTGTTTGCTTATTTTGATGCATCTATGGCTAGTATTAAGTGGTATGAACCATAGAGAACTTGGAATACAGTAGGTTTAACACCAAAATAAATAAAGAATGAGTTCATTACAGTACCTTATGTGGTGGTTTTGTTTTCTTTCACTAACGGAGCTTATAAGATTTCCTGTTGAGTTTTGTGTTGTGAAGTTTTCAAGTTTTGGGTAAAGCTTTTATGGACTATGGAATAAGGAGTGGCAAGAGCCTAAGCTTGGGGATGCCCAAGGCACCACAATATATTCAAGAACAGGCCAAAGGCCTAAGCTTGGGGATGCCCCGGGAAGGCATTCCCTCTTTCGTCTTCGTTCATTGGTAACTTTACTTGGAGCTATATTTTTATTCGCCACATGATATGTGTTTTGCTTGGAGCGTCATGTATTATATTAGTCTTTGCTTTTTAGTTTACCACAATCATCCTTTCTGTACACACCTTTTGGGAGAAGCCTACTTGATTAGAATTTGCTAGAATACTCTATGTGCTTCACTTATATCTTTTGAGCTTGATAGTTTTTGCTCTAGTGCTTCACTTATATCTTTTAGAGCACGGTGGTGACTTATTTTGTAGAAATTGCTAGTCTCTCATGCTTCACTTATATCTTTTTCAGAGTCTTTTAGAACAGCATGGTATTTGCTATGGTTATAAAATTGGTCCTAGAATGGTAGGCATCCAAGTTGGGTATAATAAAAACTATCATAGGAAGTGAATTGGATCTTATGATCAATTTGATACTTGATAATTGTTTTGAGATATGGAGGTAGTGATATTAAAGTCATGCTAGTTGGGTGATTATGAATTTACATAATGCTTGTGTTGAAGTTAGCAAGTCCCGTAGCATGCACGGATGGTTAAAGTTGTGTAACAAATTTGAAACATGAAGTGTACCTGGCTTGTGCATCCTTATGAGTGGCGGTCGGGGACGAGCGATGGTCTTTTCCTACTAATCTTTCCTCCTAGGAGCATGCGCGTAGTGCTTGATTTTTGATGACTTCTAAATTTTTGCAATAAGTATATGAGTTCTTTTGACTAATGTTGAGTCCATGGATTATACGCACTTTTACCTTTCCGCCATTGCTAGCCTCTTGATTGCCGTGCATTGCCATTTCTCACCTTGAGAGTTGGTGCAAACTTCGCCGGTGCATCCAAACCCCGTGATACGATACGCTCTATCACACATAAACCTCCTTATATCTTCCTCAAAACAGCCACCATACCTACCTATTATGGCATTTCCATAGCCATTCCGAGATATATTGCCATGCAACTTTCCACCGTTCCGTTGATCATCATGACATACATTACTTTTGTCATATTGCCATTGCATGATCATGTAGTTGACATCGTATTTGTGGCAAAGCCACCATGCATATTTTTTCATACATGTCACTCTTGATTCATTGCACCAATCCGGTACACCGCCGGAGGCATTCATTTAGAGTCATATCTTGTTCTAGTTTCGAGTTGTAATTCATATGTTGTAATCAATAAAAGTGTGATGATCATCATTATTAGAACATTGCCCAAAAAGAAAAAAAAGAAAAGAATGGCAAAAGAAAAAGTAAGAAAAAAAGAGAAAATAAATAAAAAGGGCAATGTTACTATCTCTTTTTCCACACTTGTGCTTCAAAGTGCACCTTGTTCTTCATGTAGTGAGTCTCATATATTATGCTTCAAAGTAGCACCATGTTTTTCATATAGTGAGTCTCATAAGTTGTCTTTTTCATAATAGTGGGAATTTTTCATTATAGAACTTGGCTTGTATATTCCTACGATGGGCTTCCTCAAATGCCCTAGGTCTTCGTGAGCAAGCAAGTTGGATGCACACCCACTAGTTTTCTTTTGTTGAGCATTCATTTATAGCTCTAGTGCATCCGTTGCATGGCAATCCCTACTCCTCATGTTGACATCAATTGATGGGCATCTCCATAGCCCGTTGATTATCCTTGTCAATGTGAGACTTTCTTCTTTTTTGTCTTCTCCACACAATCCCCATCATCATATTCTATTCCACCCATAGTGCTATATCCATGGCTCATGCTCATGTATTGCGTGAAGGTTGAAAAAGTTTGAGATTATTTAAGTATGAAACAATTGCTTGGCTTGTCATCAGGGGTACACTACTAGGGAAAAGCCTAGCAGCAGCGCGGGTTTTAGGCCTATCAGTAGCGCGGGCAGGAGCGCTACTGATAAGGCGCTACAGCTAATGCTTAGCAATAGCGCGCCTAGACCCACGCCATCGCTAAATTGACTTAGTAGTAGCGCTTCTTCAGAACAAGCGCTATCAGTAATTAGTAGTAGCGCTTCTCCTTTCCCGCTACTACTATTATTTAGTATTTTATTTCTTTTATATTTCATGTTGTATTCATACACCTTTACACAAGTTTTCATACAACAGGAATTTAGAGATTGTTTTTACATCATAATGAGTTATTACATCATGGGGTGAAAGAACCGTGGACTAGTTTCAAGTGGATGGACATCCACTTGAAACTAATCCGCGGTTCTTTCACCCAATGATATAATAATACCATCATCATCATCATCATATCATTAACAACTTATCATCATAATACATCATTGTCATATAACACCTCCTCAAGATCATCGTTTTCATCAATGACATCACATAGCAAATTGGTCACTCGTCGTAATCACAAGTACTCCTCATTATCAACTCCAACACATTACCACAAAATAAACATATTGTACCTCATACGACCTATTACATTCGATTAAGACCTACTACATTTTCTAAGGTAAAATAGCAAAAAACAAGATAGCCCCTGACTCTCCATTATGGAGAATGGAGATTAGCCTGTCTCTAATTCTTGCCTTTCGCTGAATGTTACTTCCAAGAACCTTCTTGCGAATGTCCATACATTTCTTCCATTATTTGATGAACATGTGTTCACGGGTTTTAGAAATCCGATATGCACAGGTGAGCTCCGTAGATTTACCTGGCAGTATGTTCAGAACTGAGAGGCGACCATGCAGAGACATCAGATGAGGCACACAATCCATCGGGAGTTTCTGTTGAAAAACATAATAATAACTTCGTAGTTAGCAATGATGTACTAGTTTTAGAAGTATGCAAAACATGCACGGATGTCGTAATAGTAAAAAATCTTACCAGGGTATCTCCAGAGAAGTTACCGTGGTTCAACACATGCACTAGTGGCACGTATTCACCATAATTTGGAGGAGTTCGATAATAGTCATTGTAATTCTCAAGAAGAGTACAAAATGCGATCAGATGATTTTTCTCCTTATACGTTAATTCGGTGCCATCGGTGTAGTGGGTTTTATCTACCATCTTCCGCACAGTCTTTGAAGAATCAAAATAAGCTGTCAATGGAAATAAGCTATCAACTATTTTGAAACAAACAATATAAATTAGTTAATAACTATGTTTGAGAAACTCACATAGCGTTACAATCGGAAGCGTATCAACAAGGACCCAAATGTCCATATTGTCTTGCTCGATGTCAGGATCACCAAGATCCATGGTGACAACCATACCCTCATAAAAACCATACATTTTGCAAAGTGCTTCCCAATTTTGGCAACCAAAATGGGTTACGCTCTGAGCATAGCACAGATTTACTTCAAAATCCATATCATGATGGGTCCTTAGATGTATTTTCTCTGTTTCGAAATTTTCATGGTCTTCAAAACCCATCCTCTCCAAGACATAGCGTCTTGCATGGCATGGGATAAGCTAGTCGAATTGTAAAATATGAAAATTAGACGTTGAAATAGTTGAAGTCATGCTTAATTATTAAAATAAAACACTTGTCGTTGTTGCGTACCGTTTCACAATCGAATGTCTCCTCGAGCTTAATGCTGAAGCGCCGATCTTCGTCCAGCCGAACGAACCTGTCGCACATACCTCGATCGTCGTGGCATCAGCTACACTCCCCCGGGAGACTGTCGTCGTCCGAGTACGACATTTCCTACAATCATAATTCAAAGATTAAGCTTGTACATATTCTAGCACAAGTCATGCCAGAATTCACGAAAAAATCCGGCATGACCTTTGCTAAAAAAGGACATATCGAGCGCCTGAAATTTGCCGGAACAGAAATTAATCAACACTCTGGCAAAACATAGGCCACTCGGAGATGTAAACTGAACATGAACGGCCACTTGGGCAACCACATATCCTATTTGAGCAACAACACAACATATACAAGGATATTTGGCTGGTCTCACCTCGATGTCGGAGGGGGTCGGTGACTGGGACGACGGCGGGGATGTCGGAGGGGGTCGGTGACGGGGACGACGGTGGTCACCTGAAACCATATAAGTTATCACTAATACATCCCGAATAATTGCTTAAACTAAAAAATAACAACAAATATGACATGTTCAACTAGTTTTATTAATTCAACTAGTTCTTACTAAATATAAACTTACTATAAATAGAAAAAAACTAGTTCTTTCTAAAAATAAAGTAGTTCAACTAGTTATATTAATTATCTTACTAAAAATACATTAGTTCTATTAATTCAACTAGTTCAACTAGTTTATTAATTTACTTACTAAACTAGTTCAACTACAACTAAAGTAGTTCAACTACAACTACTACTACTAAAAATCTAGTACTAACTAAGCAACATCTAGTACTAGCTATGAACCCTAAATTAACATCTACTACTACTAAATCTAGTACTAACTAGTGGCAGGGGGTGGGGGCGACGGAGAGGTAGCTAGGGGCGGCGAGGTCGAGGGCGGTGGGAGGAGGGCTGCCGGCGGAGGAGGGAGGAGGGGCGGCCGCAGGCGGAGGGAGGAGGGCGGCGGCGGAGGAGGGAGGGGCGGCCGCAGGCGGAGGGAGGAGGAGGGAGGAGGGACGGAAGGAGGAGAGTACCTCGGCGGCGGACGGACGAAGGCGGCGGCGGCGACGACGCATGACGACGGTTATCGGCACGCGGGCGAGAGTGAGAGTGTGAGTGAGGGCCAGTCGTGCGCGTGGGGATAAGGTAGGGATAGTTGTAGCGCGTTTGCCAAAACGCGCTACAGCTAATCTGAATAGCAGTAGCGCTTTGCATATAAACCGCTACTGCTAAGTGTAACTATACAAAAAATACGTCAATGCAAAAATACATTGGCCATCAATGATCTTTTTGTGTACAATCTGAATTGTCAATATGAGTCCCCTCCGGTAGGAACCGGAGAGGACTCATATTGCGGCCACAAATTTTACACATAGAGTTCAGTGAAGACCAACTGGTTGTGGTAGTTTCAGAAATAACATATTTAAGGTGGTAAACACCCTGTTCACGGAGCGAGGTGGGACTAAACTTGTGGGCTGATCTTAGCAGTAGCGGTTTTCCTAGAAGCGCGCTGCTGCTAACTTCTATAGCAGTAGCGCTGTTCAGTATAGTGCGCTACTGCTATAACTAGCGGGGGGGCGAGGTCATGGCAATTATAGCAGTAGCGCGGTTTGTGGTGGACACGATACTGCTATTTTCCTGTCAGCAGCGCATTTTGGTGAAACGCGCTGCTGCTAAATAGCAGTAGCGTGGTATTTTGAGGAGCGCTGCTGGTAAAATTCGGTGTATAGGCTTTTCCCTAGTAGTGGTATAGAAGTTGGGAACATCTTTGTGTGACGAAAATGAAGCATAGCCTAACTATATGATTTTGTACCGATGAACTTTCTTTTGCCATGTTATTTTGAGAAGACATGATTACTTTGATTAGTATGCTTGAAGTGTTACTATTTCTTTTATCAATATGAACTTTTATTTTGAATCATTTGGATCTGAACATTCATGCCACAATAAAGAAAATTACATTAAGAATTATGCTAGGTAGCATTCCACATCAAAAATTCACTTTTTATCATTTACCTACTCGAGGAAAAGCAGGAATTAAGCTTGGGGATGCTTGATACGTCTCCAACGTATCTATAATTTTTGATTGCCCCATGCTATTATATTACCCCTTTTGGATATTTATGGGCTTTATTTTACACATTTATATCATTTTTGGGATTAACCTACTAACCGGAGGCCCAACCCGTATTGTTGTTTTTTTGCCTATTTCAGTATTTCGAAGAAAAGGAATATCAAACGGAATTAAACCTTCGGGAGCGTGATTTTTGGAACGAACGTGATCCAGGGGAGTTGGAGTGCAAGTCAAGAAGCAGCCGAGGCGGCCACGAGAGGGTAGGGCACCCCCCCATAGGGGGCGCCCCCCAGTCTCGTGGGCCCCTCGGACGGCCACCGACATACTTCTTCCTCCTATATATCCCTACGTACCCCGAAAACATCCAGGGAGCGAACAAAACACAATTTCAACCGCCGTAACCTTCTGTATCCGCGAGATCCCATCTTGGTGCCTTCGCCGGCACTCTGCCGGAGGGGCAATCAACCATGGAGGGCTTCTACATCAACACCATAGCCCCTCCGATGAGTTGTGAGTAGTTACCACATACCTACGGGTCCATAGTTATTAGCTAGATGGCTTCTTCTCTCTTTTTGGATCTCAATACAATGTTCTCCCCCTCTCTTGTGGAGATCTATTCGATGTAAACTCTTTTTGTGGTGTGTTTGTCGAGATCCAATGAATTGTGGGTTTATGATCAAGTTTATCTATGGATAATATTTGAATCTTCTCTGAATTCTATTATGTATGATTGAGTTATATTTGCAAGTCTCTTCGAATTACCAGTTTGGTTTGGCCTACTACATTGATCTTTCTTGCCATGGGAGAAGTGCTTATCTTTGGGTTCAATCTTATGTGTCCTTTCCCAAAGGATGTTAGGGGCAGCAAGGCACGTATTGTATTGTTGCCATCGAGGATTAAAAGATGGGGTTTATTTCATATTGCTTGAGTTTGTCCCTCTACATCATGTCATCTTGCTTAATGCGTTACTCTGTTCTTTATGAACTTATAATACTCTAGATGCAGGCAGGAGTCGGTCGATGTGTGGAGTAATAGTAGTAGATGCAAGCACGAGTCGGTCTACTTGTTACGGACGTGATGCCTATATACATGATCATGCCTAGATAATCTCATAAATATTCGCCTTTCTATCAATTGCTCGACAGTAATTTGTTCACCCACCGTAATACTTATGCTATCTTGAGAGAAGCCTCTAGTGAAACCTATGGCCCCCGGGTCCATCTCTTATCATATTTGCTTCCAATCTACTTTTATTTGCATCTTTACTTTTTGCAAACATTATAAAATACCAAAAATATATGTATCTTATCGTACTATCTCTATTAGATCTCACTTCCGCAAGTGGTCGTGAAGGGATTGACAACCCCTTTATTGTGTTGGTTGCGAGTCCTTTGTTTGTTTGTGTAGGTGCGTGGGACATTTGAGGAGCCTCCTACTGGATTGATACCTTGGTTCTCAAAAACTGAGGGAAATACTTACGCTACTATTGCTGCATCACTCTTTCCTCTTCAAGGAAAACCAACGCAAGCTCAATGCGTAGCAATGATGAACCCCTCCGTGATGGTGTCTAGATTGGATCTAGTGGTTGTAGAACTTGCGGCCGCTGGAAGTGATTTCCGTTGACTCCCCTAGGGTTTCTGGAATATTGGGACATCTATAGAGCAAAGAGGCGGTGCCGGAGGGCACCGAGGTGGGCACAACCCACCTGGGCGCGCCTGGGCCCCCAAGCGCGCCCTGGTGGTGTGGTGTACAAAAGTAGGGGCTCTCCTTTTGACCCCTTTACTTGTGCACGGGCAGGCAGAGCCACGCGCCGCGGCCACACTTAGCAGGGCAGAGGAGGGAAGCCGGAGAGAAGCCGAAGCACAAGACAACCAAGGCAACGCCAAGACCAGAAACACAAAAAGCAAGAGGGAGAGGTGGACCCCCCCCCCCCCGCGGCAAGACCCTTGCCGGGGCGGCCTCCGCTGCCCCAGCGAGAGCCTTGCCGGGGAAACTTGCCTAACATCAGCAGAGCGCGCCACCCTTGAGCCCAAGGGTTCCAACACCATCAATCACATTGGGACCAGGGCTCGGGAGGCGCCTCCGTGGTGGCATGCAGATCTTTGTGAAGATCCTAAATACACAGGATCATATGAGGACTAGAAGACAGCAACCCTCGGCGGGATCGTAGCCGAGGAAATCCACAAGACCCCCGACAAGCGCCTTGCCGGGGACGACTGCAATGCCACGGCAAGACCCTTGCTGGGCCCCCGGCTAGTGTTGGGGAACGTGGCAGAAAATTAAAATTTTTCCTACGGTTTCACCAAGATCCATCTATGAGTTCATCTAGCAACGAGTCATGGAAGAGTGATTGCATCTACATACCACTTGTAGATCGCGTCTTGAAGCGTTCAATGGAACGGGGTTGATGGAGTCGTACTGCCGTGATTCAGATCACCGATGACCTAGTGCCGAACGGACAGCACCTCCGCGTTCAACACACGTGACGGAGCGGATGACGCCTCCTCCTTCTTGATCCAGCAAGGGGAAGGAGAGGTTGATGATGATCCAGCAGCACGACGGCGTGGTGGTGGATGCAGCAGAACTCCCAGGGCTTCGCTAAGCAACTACGGGAGCAGGAGGAAGTGTTGCAGGAGGAGGGAGGCGCCAGGCTTATGGGTGCGGCCACCCCTCCCTCCCTCCCTTTATATAGGTGCAAAAGAGGGAGGGCAGCCTTGCCCCTTCCTCCAAGGAAGGGGTGCGGCCAAGAGGGGAGGAGTCCATCCTCCCCAAGGCACCCCTGAGGTGCCTTCCCCTTTAGGACTCTTCCTCCCAAGTCTCCTTGGCGCATGGGCCCTTTTGGGGCTGGTGCCCTTGGCCCATATAGGCCAAGGCGCACCCCTACAGCCCATGTGGCCCCCGGGCAGGTGGACCCCGGTGGACCCCGGACCCCTTTCGCACTCCCTGCATAATACCGATAATGCCCAAACTTTTCCTACGACCAAAATAAGACTTCCTATATATAAATCTTTACCTCCGGACCATTTCGAACTCCTCGTGACATCCGGGATCTCATCCGGACTCAACAACATTCGGTTTGCTGCATACTCATATTCATACAACCCTAGCGCCACCGAACCTTAAGTGTAGACCCTACGGGTTCGGGAGACATGCAGACATGACCGAGACGACTCTCGGGCAATAACCAACAGCGGGATCTGGATACCCATGTTGGCTCCCACATGCTCCTCGATGATATCATCGGATGAACCACGATGTCGAGGATTCAATCAACCTCGTATACAATTCCCTTTGTCAATCGGTATTTTACTTGCCCATGATTCGATCTTCGGTATCCCAATACCTTGTTCAATCTCGTTGCCGGCAAGTCACTTTACTGCATCAGAATGCATGATCCCGTGACCAAACACTTGGTCACTTTGAGCTCATTATGATGATGCACTACCGAAAGTGGGCCCAAGTGATACCTCTCCGTCATACGGAGTGACAAATCCCGCCTCGATCCGTGCCAACCCAACAGATACTTTCGGAGATACCGTAGTGCACCTTTATAGTCACCCAGTTACGCCAGGACGTTTGGTACACCCAAAGCACTCCTACGGTATCCGGGAGTTACATGATCTCATGGTCTAAGGAAAATATACTTGACATTGGAAAAGCTCTAGCAAAACGAACTACACGATCTTGTGCTATGCTTAGGATTGGGTCTTGTCCATCACATCATTCTCCTAATGATGTGATCCCGTTATCAATGACATCCAATGTCCATAGTCAGGAAACCATGACTATCTGTTGATCAACGAGTTAGTCAACTAGAGGCTCACTAGGGACATTTTGTGGTCTATGTATTCACATGTGTATTACGATTTCCGAATAATACAATTATAGCATGAATAAAAGACAATTATCATGAACAAGGAAATATAATAATAATACTTTTATTATTGCCTCTAGGGCATATTTCCAACAGTCTCCCACTGGCACTAGAGTCAATAATCTAGTTACATTGTGGTGAATCAAACACCCATAGAGTTCTGGTGTTGATCATGTTTTGCTCGCGGAAGAGGTTTAGTCAACGGATCTGCGACATTCAGATCCGTATGCACTTTGCAAATTTCTATGTCCCCATCTTGAACATTTTCACGAATGGAGTTGAAGCAACGCTTGATGTGCCTGGTCTTCTTGTGAAACCTGGGCTCCTTGGCAAGTGCAATAGCTCCGGTGTTGTCACGTAAGAGTTTGATCGGCTCCGACGCATTGGGTATGACTCCTAGGTCGTTGATGAACTCCTTCACCCAAATTGCTTCATGTGCTGCCTCCGAGGCTGCCATGTACTCCGCTTCACATGTAGATCCCGCCATGACGCTCTGCTTGCAGCTGCACCAGCTTACTGCTCCACCATTCAACATATACACGTATCCGGTTTGGGACTTAGAGTCATCCAGATCTGTGTCGAAGCTATCGTCGACGTAACCCTTTACAACGAGCTCTTCGTCACCTCCATAAACGAGAAACATGTCCTTTGTCCTTTTCAGGTACTTCAGGATATTCTTGATCATTGTCCAGTTGTTCCTTGCCGGGATTACTTTGGTACCTTCCTACCAAACTTACGGCAAGGTTTACATCAGGTCTGGTACACAGCATGGCATACATAATAGATCCTATGGCTGAGGCATAGGGGATGACACTCATCTCTTCTTTATCTTTTGCCGTGGTCGGGCATTCAGCCGAGCTCAATTTCACACCTTGCAAAACTGGCAAGAACCCTTTCTTGGACTGATCCATTTTGAACTTCTTCAAAATCTTATCAAGGTATGTGCTTTGTGAAAGACCTATGAGGCGTCTCGATCTATCCCTATAGATTTGATGCCTAATATGTAAGCAGCTTCTCCAAGGTCCTTCATTGAAAAACTCTTATTCAGGTAGGCCTTAATGCTGTCCAAGAGTTCTATATCATTTCCCATCAAAAGTATGTCATCTACATATAATATGAGAAATGCTACAGAGCTCCCACTCACTTTCTTGTAAACGCAGGCTTCTCCATAAGTCTCAAGATAAACCCAAACGCTTTGATCATCTCATCAAAGCGAATGTTCCAACTCCGAGATGCTTGCACCAGCCCATAAATGGATCGCTGGAGCTTGCATACCTTGTTAGCATTCTTAGGATCGACAAAACCTTCCGGCTGCATCATATACAACTCTTCCTTAAGATAACCGTTAAGGAATGCCGTTTTGACGTCCATCTGCCATATCTCATAATCATAGTATGCGGCAATTGCTAACATGATTCGGACGGACTTAAGCTTCGCTACGGGAGAGAAAGTCTCATCGTAGTCAATCCCTTGAACTTGTCGATAACCCTTAGCAACAAGTCGAGCTTTATAGATGGTAACATTACCATCCGCGTCCGTCTTCTTCTTAAAGATCCATTTGTTTTCTATCGCTCATCGGGCAAGTCTGTCAAAGTCCATACTTTGTTTTCATACATGGATCCTATCTCGGATTGCATGGCTTCAAGCCATTTGTTGGAATCTGGGCCCGCCATCGCTTCTTCATAGTTCAAGGTTCACCGTTGTCTAACAACATGATTTCCAAGACAGGTTGCCGTACCACTGCAGTGCGGAACGTGTCCTAGTGGACCCACGAGTTCAGTAGCAACTTGATCCGAAGTACCTTGATCATCATCATTAATTTCCTCTCCGGGTGTAGGCACCACAGAACATTTTCCTGAGCTGTACCACTTTCCGGTTCAAGAGGTAGTACTTCATCGAAGTTCTACTTTCCTCCCACTTACTCCTTTCGAGAGAAACTCTTTTTCCAGAAAGGATCCCTTCTTGGCAACAAAGATCTTGCCTTCGGATCTAAGGTAGAAGGTATACCCAATGGTTTCCTTAGGGTATCCTATGAAGACGCATTTTTCCGACTTGGGTTCGAGCTTTTCAGGTTGAAGTTTCTTGACATAAGCATCGCATCCCCAAACTTTTAGAAACGACAGCTTAGGTTTCTTCCCAAACCATAATTCATACGGTGTCGTCTCAACGGATTTAGACGATGCCCTATTTAAAGTGAATGTAGCTGTCTCTAGAGCGTATCCCCAAAATGATAGCGGTAAATCAGTAAGAGACATCATAGATCGCACCATATCCAATAGAGTGTGATTATGACGTTCGGACACACCGTTACGCTGAGGTGTTCCAGGCGGCGTGAGTTGTGAAACGATTCCACATTTCCTTAAGTGTGTACCAAATTGTGACTTAAATATTCTCCTCCATGATCTGATCGCAAGAATTTTATCTTTCGGTCACGTTGATTCTCTACTTCATTCTGAAATTCCTTGAACTTTTCAAAGGTCTCAGACTTGTGTTTCATCAAGTAGACATACCCATATCTGCTCAAGTCGTCAAAGAGTGAGAACATAACGATATCCTCCATGAGCCTCAACACTCATTGGACCGCACACATCGGGTATGTATGATTTCCAATAAGTTGGTTGCTCGCTCCATTGTTCCGGAGAACGGAGTCTTGGTCATCTTGCCCAAGAGGCATGGTTCGCATGTGTCAAATGATTCATAATCGAGAGACTCTAAAAGTCCATCAGCATGGAGCTTCTTCATGTTCTTGACACCAATGTGACCAAGGCGGCAGTGCCACAAGTATGTGGGACTATCGTTATCAACTTTACATCTTTTGGTATTCACACTATGAACATGTGTAACATTATGTTCGAGATTCATTAAGAATAAACCATTGACCATCGGAGCATGACCATAAAACATTTCTCTCATATAAATAGAACAACCATTATTCTCGGATTTAAATGAGTAGCCATCTCGTATTAAACGAGATCCTGATACAATGTTCATGCTCAAACTTGGCACTAAATAACAATTATTGAGGTTTAAAACTAATCCCGTAGGTAAATGTAGAGGTAGCGTGCCGACGGCGATCACATCGACCTTGGAACCATTCCCGACGCGCATCGTCACCTCGTCCTTCGCCAGCCTCCGTTTATTCCGCAGCTCCTGCTGTGAGTTACATATATGAGCAACGGCACCGGTATCAAATACCCAGGAGTTACTACTTAGTAATCGGTAAGGTACACATCAATTACATGTATATCAAATATACCTTTAGTGTTGCCGGCCTTCTTGTCTCGCTAAGTATTTGGGGCAGTTCCGCTCAAAGGACCCTTCCCTTTGCAATAAAAGCACTCGGTCTCGTGCTTGGGTCCATTCTTTGACTTCTTCCCGGCAACTGGCTTACTGGGCGCGGCAACATCCTTGCCGTCCTTCTTGAAGTTCTTCTTTCCCTTGCCCTTCTTGAACTTAGTGGTTTTATTGACCATCAACACTTGTTTTTCTTTCTTGATTTCAACCTCTCTTGACTTCAGCATTGAAAATACTTCGGAATGGTCTTCACCATCCCCTGCATATTGTAGTTCATCACAAAGCTCTTGTAGCTTGGTGGGAGCGATCAAGGATTCTGTCAATGACCGCCTCGTCCGGAGGTTAATGTCCAAATGGGACAGACGGTTGTGCAACCCAGACATTTTGAGTATGTGCTCACCGATGTAACTGTTTTCCTCCATCTTACAACTATAGAACTTGTCGAGACTTCATATCTCTCGACCCGGCATGAGCTTGGAAAACCATTTTCAGCTCCTCGAACATCTCATATGCTCCGTGTTGCTCAAAACGCTTTTGGAGCCCCGGTTCAAGCTGTAAAGCATGCTGCATCGAACGAGGGAGTAATCATCAGCACGAGATTGCCAAGCATTCATAATGTCTTGGTTCTCTGGGATGGGTGCATCACCTAGCGGTGCTTCTAGGACATATTGTTTCTTGGCTGCTATGAGGATGATCCTCAGATTCCGGACCCAGTCCGAATAGCTGCTGCCATCGTCTTTCAGCTTGGTTTTCTCTAGGAACGCGTTTAAGTTCATGGTGACATGAGCGTTGGCCATTTGATCTACAAGACATATTTTGCAAAGACTTTAGACTAAGTTCATCTAATCAAATTGTTTAATGAACTCCCACTCAGATTTGATATCCCTCTAGTCATCTAAGTGTTACATGATCCGAGTCGACTAGGCCGTGTCCGATCATCACGTGAGACGGACTAGTCATCGTCGGTGAACATCTCCATGTTGATCGTATCTTCCATACGACTCATGTTCGACCTTTCGGTCTCTTGTGCTCCGAGGCCATGTCTGTACATGCTAGGCTCGACAAGTTAACCTAAGTGTATTGCATGTGTAAAACTGTCTTACACCCGTTGTATGTGAACGTAAGGATCTATCACACCCGATCATCACGTGGTGCTTCGAAACGCATTTAACTTTAGCAACGGTGCACAGTTAGGGAGAACACTTTCTTGAAATTGTTATGAGGGATCATCTTATTTACTACCGTCGTTCTAAGTAAACAAGATGCATAAAACATAATAAACATCACATGCAATTATATAAAGTAGTGACATGATATGGCCAATATCATATAGCTCCTTTGATCTTCATCTTCGGGCTCCATGATCATCTTGTCACCGCATGACACCATGATCTCCATCATCATGATCTCCATCATCGTGTCTCCATGAAGTTGCTCGCCAACTATTACTTCTACTACTATGGCTAACGCGTTTAGCAATAAAGTAAAGTAATTTAATTACATGGTGTTCTTCAATGACACGCAGGTCATACAAAAAATAAAGACAACTCCTATGGCTCCTGCCGGTTGTCATACTCATCGACATGCAAGTCGTGATTCCTATTACAAGAACATGATCTCATACATCACAATATATTATTCATCATTCATCACAACTTCTGGCCATATCACATCTCATGACACTTTCTGCAAAACAAGTTAGACGCCCTCTAATTGTTGTTGCATCTTTTACGTGGCTGCAATTGGGTTCTAGCAAGAACGTTTTCTTACCTACGAATAACCACAACGTGATTTTGTCAACTTCTATTTACCCTTCATAAGGACCCTTTTCATCGAATGCGCTCCAACTAAAGTGGGAGAGACAGACACCCGCCAGCCACCTTATGCAACTAGTGCATGTCACCGGTGGAACCGTTCTCACGTAAGCGCACGTGTAAGGTTGGTCCGGCCGCTTCATCCCACAATACCGCTGAAGCAAGATAAGACTAGTAGCGGCAAGCAAGTTGACAAGATCTACGCCCACAACAAAATTGTGTTCTACTCGTGCAATAGAGAACTACGCATTGACCTAGCTCATGATGCCACTGTTGGGGAACGTTGCAGAAAATTAAAATTTTTCGTACGGTTTCACCAAGATCCATCTACGAGTTCATCTAGCAACGAGTCATGGAAGAGTGATTGCATATACATACCACTTGTAGATCGTGTGCGGAAGCGTTCAATGGAATGGGGTTGATGGAGTCGTACTCGCCGTGATTCAGACCACCGATGACCTAGTGCCGAATGGATAGCACCTCCGCGTTCAACACACATACAGAGCGGATGACGTCTCCTCCTTCTTGATCCAGCAAGGGGGAAGGAGAGGTTGATGATGATCCAGCAGCACGACGGCATGGTGGTGGATGCAGCAGAACTCCGGCAGGGCTTCGCCAAGCAACTACGGGAGGAGGAGGAAGTGTTGCAGGGAGGAGGGAGGCGCCAGGGATTATGGGTGCGGCCACCCCTCCCTCCCCTCCCTTTATATAGGTGCAAAAGAGGGGAGGGCAGCCTTGCCCCTTCCTCCAAGGAAGGGTGCGGCCAAGAGGGGGGAGGAGTCCATCCTCCCCAAGGCACCTCAGAGGTGCCTTTCCCCTTTAGGACTCTTCCCTCCCAACTCTCCTTGGCGCATGGGCCCTTTTGGGGCTGGTGCCCTTGGCCCATATAGGGCAAGGCGCACCCCCTACAGCCCATGTGGCCCCCCGGGGCAGGTGGACCCCCTCGGTGGACCCCCGGACCCCTTTCGGCACTCCCGGTACAATACCGATAATGCCCGAAACTTTTCCGGCGACCAAAATAAGACTTCCTATATATAAATCTTTACCTCCGGACCATTACGGAACTCCTCGTGACGTCCGGGATCTCATCCGGGACTCCGAACAACATTCGGTTTGCTGCATACTCATATTCATACAACCCTAGCGTCACCGAACCTTAAGTGTGTAGACCCTACGGGTTCGGGAGACATGTAGACATGACCGAGATGGCTCTCGGGCAATAACCAACAGCGGGATCTGGATACCCATGTTGGCTCCCACATGTTCCTCGATGATATCATCGGATGAACCACGATGTCGAGGATTCAATCAACCCCGTATACAATTCCCTTTGTCAATCGGTATTTTACTTGCCCGAGATTCGATCTTGGTATCCCAATACCTCGCTCAATCTCGCTGCCGGCAAGTCACTTTACTCGTACAGTAATGCATGATCCCGTGACCAAACACTTGGTCACTTTGAGCTCATTATGATGATGCACTACCGAAAGTGGGCCCAGTGATACCTCTCCGTCATACGGAGTGACAAATCCCGCCTCGATCCGTGTCAACCCAACAGATACTTTCGGAGATACCTGTAGTGCACCTTTATAGTCACCCAGATTCACGTTGTGACGCTTTGGTACACCCAAAGCACTCCTACGATATCCGGGAGTTACATGATCTCATGGTCTAAGGAAAAGATACTTGACATTGGAAAAGCTCTAGCAAAACGAACTACACGATCTTGTGCTATGCTTAGGATTGGGTCTTGTCCATCACATCATTCTCCTAATGATGTGATCCCGTTATCAATGACATCCAATGTCCATAGTCAGGAAACCATGACTATCTGTTGATCAACGAGCTAGTCAACTAGAGGCTCACTAGGGACATGTTGTGGTCTATGTATTCACACGTGTATTACGATTTCCGGATAACACAATTATAGCATGAATAAAAGACAATTATCATGAACAAGGAAATATAATAATAATACTTTTATTATTGCCTCTAGGGCATATTTCCAACAGCAAGACCCTTGCCGAGGGCATCAGCGGGGCCACAGCCAGGCTCACGCCTGCCAAGACTCCACCGCCGTCCCCAAGCAGCTGCTAGCTCAACCAGCTGGGCAGGCACCTGCGTGGCGACGGGCGGCCTCTACACCGACTCAGCAAGCACCTGCGTGGTGGCATGCGACCCTTCGTGAAGGCTCCACCACCGCGCCAGCCCAGCAGCCAGCCAACATGGCGCAGCAACGCCTCGTCAGCTCGGACGCGTGTCAAAGACAGGCGAGGCGGCGACAGCTGGGATGTGCTTCCTTGTCGTCCCTGATAAAGCGAGAGGAACGCGTCGGCAGCGCATTAAATGCATTTGTCCGATGGAGCCAGATGATAGACTCATCCACTGTACACCTTTCCACATCCTGTGTGCCACTGTGCCGGTCCCTTTTGCCTATAAAAGGAGGCCCGAGGCGTCCAGGAGACGGATTCGGATCTTTTGGGCAAGTTACACCCTGTAGCTAGCTCAAGAACACAAGAACACTAATACATCCACCAAAGCAAGACTAGGGTATTACGCATCTTCACGGCTCGAACCTGGGTAAACGATCCGTGTGCTTCCTGTCAGACCCGCTCTTTGCACAACATCGTGCCCGCCAACCGTAGAAGTGATCCCAGTGATTCCATAGGTGTCGATTCCATGACAGGTGGGTTGTGCTCCCCTCGGAGCACCCCTCTGGTACTTCTTCGGCCCATCTGGTGTCTTCTGGTCCAGAAAAAATCTCTTTTGCGGCGTTTGGACTTCGTTTGGTATTGATTTCCTTCAATGTAAAAAAACAAGCAGAAAACAACAACTGTCACTGGCACTATGTCAATAGGTTAGTACCAAAAAATGATATACAATGATTATAAAATGATTGTAAAACATCAAACAATGATAATATAACAGCATTGAACAATAAAAAATTATATATACGTTGGAGACGGCCATGCTATTATATTATCATTCTTGGATCTTTTAAAATCATTTTATAGCAACTTTGTATCATTTTCTGGGACTAACCTATTGACATACTGCCCAGTGCCAGTTGCTGTTCTTTTTGCTTGTTTTTTACTTCGTAGAATATTAGTACCAAACGAAGTCCAAATGCCACGAAACTTTTTTAAGATTTTTTGGACCAGAAGAAGACTTGGGAGCCAAGGACGCACCAGTGGGAGGCCCATGGGGCCCACCACTCACTAGGGCGCGCCAGAGGCCCCTGGTGCGCCTAGATGTGTGGTGGGGCACACGGGAGTCTCCTCCACCACCTCTCAACTATAAAAATCCCCAAACATTCAAGAAACCCTAGGGGAGTCAACAAAACACAATTCCAGCCGCCACAAGTTCCAGAACCACGGGATCCAACCTAGAGCCCTATTCCAGAAACCTTGCCGGAGGGGAAGACGAGCACGGATGGGTTTATCATCCTCATTGGTGCTCCTCCAATGATGCGTGAGTATTTCACCATAGACCTACAGGCCCGTAGGCAGTAGCTAGATGGCTTCTTCTCTCGTTTTAATTCTCAATACAATGTTCTTCTCGATGTTCTTAGAGATCTATTTGATGTAATAATTTTTTGCGGTGTGTTTGTTGGGATTCGATGAATTGTGAGTTTATGATCAGATCTATCCATGAATATTATTTGAGTCTTCTTTGATCTCTTATATGCATAATTCTTATAGCCTCTTATTTCTTCTCCGAAACTTCGGTTTGGTTTGGCCAACTAGAATGATTTTTCTTGCAATGGGAAGAGCTGCTTTCTGATGGGTTCGGTCTTGCGGTGTCCTCACCCAGTGACAGAAGGGGTAGCGAGACACGCATGTATCATTTCTATTAAGGATAAAAAGATGGGGTCTATTCCTACATGAATAGATCTTCTCTACATCCACTAGTAGAAAAAGGGGCTTTCGTTCGGGCCTGGCCAGCCCATTAGTCCCGGTTATGCCACGAACCGGGACCAATGGAGGCATTTGTCCCGGCTCTTGAGCCCAGGGGGCCGACCAGGGCCTCGTGGGCATTGGTCCCGGTTCGTCTGGGCCCATTTGTCTCGGCTCTTGGCATGAACCGGGACCAATGAGCCTCGCTCCTGGCCCACAACCATTGGTCCCGGTTTGTGGCAGGAACCGGGACAGAAGGATGGCCTTTAGTCCCGGTTCCAGCCACGAACCGGGACAAATGAGTTGCCTATATATACCCCATCGCCGGCGAGCAGAGCACTCCACAGTACTATGTTTTTTGCTGGCCGGCGAGGAAGGGCATTTGGGTGCTCTAGCTCACCTCTTATGCATGTGAGGTGTTCGATGAAATGCCCGAGCCACACTAGTTAAGCTTTCTCCTCTCGAAGCTCGACCTCTGAGCTCCATTTTTTCCGAGATTTGTCTACGTTTAGCGGCCCGTCACGCCCTGTCCTCGTCTTCACCGCCGTCGATCGCCCGCGCCGATCTCGTCGCCGGCACCACCGTGGTGAGCCTCTTGTTCTTATCTTCTTTCCGAAAGAAAAAAAATCTTACTTTAGATAGATACTTGTCTAATTTTCTTACTTTTGACACGCAGATGAACCGGCAATGGATGTACGGTGACAGACACACCTCTAAGTACATTAAGGGCGTGCATAATTTTCTCAAAGTGGCAGAGGCAAACAAGCAGAATGGTTTTATGTGTTGTCCATGCCCTAATTGTGGGAATACGAGGTCTTACTCTGACAAGAAAATCCTTCATACCCACCTGCTTTATAAGGGTTTCATGCCACACTATAATGTTTGGACGAAGCACGGAGAAATAGGGGTTATGATGGAAGACAGCGAAGAAGAAGAGGACGATGACAACTATGTGCCCCCTGAATAAGGTG
The DNA here is from genome assembly GCA_021605145.1 of Aegilops bicornis. NCBI lineage: Eukaryota > Viridiplantae > Streptophyta > Magnoliopsida > Poales > Poaceae > Aegilops > Aegilops bicornis. Next base: position 799,952,482 of record CM038671.1, on the reverse strand, counting down.
ATGCTGCAACGGGGGAAGCTGGAGATCAAGAGGAAGGTGAAGATCCAGAGGAACCAGACGATGTGCCCGATGATGATCTCCGCCGGGTCATTGTTGATGCAAGGGAAAAGTGCGAAAGTGAAAACGAGAAGCTGAAGTTCGATCGCATGTTAGAGGATCACAAAAAAGGGTTGTACCCCAATTGCGAATATGGCAACACAAAGCTCGGTACAGTACTGAAATTGTTGCAGTGGAAGGCAGAGAATGCTGTGCCTAACAAAGGATTTGAGAAGCTACTGAAAATATTGAAGAAGAAGCTTCCAAATGATAACGAATTGCCTGACAGTACGTATGCAGCAAAGAAAGTCGTATGCCCTCTAGGATTGGAGGTGGAGAAGATACATGCATGTCCTAATGATTGCATCCTCTACCGTGGTGCGTACAAGGATTTGAACGCATGCCCGTATGCGGTGCATTGCAGTATAAGATCGCATTTAAATGACCCTGGTGATGTTGAGGGCGAGCCCCGCAGGAAGAGGGTTCCTGCGAAGGTGATGTGGTATGCTCCTATAATACCACGGTTGAAACGACTGTTCAGAAACAAAGAGCATGCCAAGTTGATGCGATGGCACAATGAGGACCGTAAGAAAGACGGGAAGTCGAGAGCACCCGCTGACGGGTCGCAGTGGAGAAAAATTGAGAGAAAGTTCTGGGCTGAGTTTGCAAGTGACCCAAGAAACGTATGGTTTGCTTTAAGCGCGGATGGCATTAACACTACTAGGAAAAGGGCTATAGCTAATATGGACATTAATGGCGTACCATGTATGTGGTGCGCCACTGCTATATAGCAGTGGCGCACCAGATACAGGTGCGCCATTATTGACAAATTACTAATGGCGCACCTGGTGTGTGGTGCGCCATTACTAGTTTTGAAAAAAAATGTTAGCAGTGGCGCACCAGGGGATAGTGCGTGACTACTAGTTGACATAGTAATGGCGCACCTTCACAAAGTGCGCCATTACTAAGTTTGACCAAGGTTTGACAGAGTCATACACATAGTAATGGCGCACTTTGTGAAGGTGTGCCATTACTATGTCAACTAGTAATGGCGCACTATCCCCTGGTGCGCCATTACTAGTTGACATAGTAATGGCGCCCTGTGTGAAGGTGCGCCATTACTATGTCAACTAGTAATGGCGCACTATCCCTAGTGCGCCCACTGCTAACCAAATACACCCCACCCCCCCGCCGTGGACTGCCTTCTCAGTTAGAAAAAAATAAAATAAAATGATAAAAATGTCCAAAAAATAAAAAGAAAATAAGTTTCCCACGTGATATGTGGTCTAGTTGTTGGGAAAATTACAAATATGAATTTTGACTTTATTTGCAAAATCTCTCTGGAATTTAGTAAAATGGGCATAACTTTTGAATACGAACTCAGCTTAAAAAGTTTTTTATATGAAAAATCATCTACTCGAAAAGATACATCCGAATTGAATGGGGGGAACACCGTTCAAGATTTTCAGAATCCCCAAAAGCCTAACAGAATAAAAGATACAGGGCTTTTAAGATCTAGAGGGGCGAAGTGGAGAAAAATTCAAACTTACTAGAGGCGCACCATTTGCTAGGTGCGCCACTAGTAACAGAAAAGAAGTTGGTTTCGAATTTTTTGGATTTTTTTTTCAAAATATGATACGTAATATGACCGGGAAGTTTGAAATATTTTTCAAAATTTCATCACACTCATGATCATGAACAAAGTCCTAGACATCAACAAGGTTTAATAGGATTGATATGATAGATATATCAACAAGTGCCTGTTAAGTGAGGTGGTGCTGGGATTGGATAGAACTGCAAAGTTAATCGTGCTCGGGCTAGAGTAGTGTGAGGATGGGTGACCTTCCGGTAAGTTTGACCACTTAGTGCGATTTTACTTGAGATTAAGCATATTGACCCGAGATTAAACCATAGTGACCCGAGATTAAGAAAAAAAATTGAAAAAAAATTCTGATTTTTTTTTTGAAAAAAAGTTGTTAGTAATGGCGCACTGCTATGTGGTGCGCCATTACTAAGTCAGATAGTAATAGCGCACCTCTACGCATACTAATGGCGCACTATAGGTGCGTCGTTACTATCGTAATAGTTATGGCGCACCAAATGTGCGCCATTAGTATTTGTTACTAGTGGCGTGATAATAGTGGCGCACCTGTAGTGCGCCATTAATGGCCAAATTAGGTGCGCCACTAATTAGCCTTTTCCTAGTAGTGTAATCCTTTCGGGGAGCAGAGCAGCAATCACAACACCTGGCCCGTGACTCTATGTATGTATAACCTTCCTCCTTGGATGTGCATGAAGCGGAAGTTCATTATGATGCCAATTCACATCCAAGGCCCTAAGCAACTCGGCAACGACATTGATGTGTACCTAAGGCCATTAGTTGAAGAACTCTTACAGCTGTGGAATGGAACAGGTGTACGTGCGTGGGATGAGCACATGGGGGAAGAATTTGACCTAAAAGGCGTTGCTGCTCGTGACTATCAATGATTGGCCCGCTCTCAAGAACCTTTCGTGATGCATAAACAAGGGATACCACGCATGCACACGCTGTTTAGCAGACACCGAAAGTATATACCTGAATAGATGCAGGAAGAATGTGTACCTGGGCCATCGTCAATTTCTCCCGACCAACCATCAATGTCAAAATAAAGGCAAGCATTTCAAAGGCGAGGCAGATCACCGGAAGAAGCCCGCCATGCGTGCCGGTGATCACGTACTTGCTATGGTCTCTAATTTACACGTAATATTTGGAAAGGGTCCCGGCGGACAAGCTGTTCCGAATAACGCTGAGGGATGCGCACCCATGTGGAAGAAGAAATCTATATTTTGGGACCTGCCCTACTGGAAAGAGTTAGAGGTACGCTCTTTAATCGACGTGATGCACGTGACGAAGAATCTTTGCATGAACCTGTTAGGCTTCTTGGGCGTGTATGGGAAGACAAAAGATAAACCTGTGGCACGGGAGGACCTGCAACGTTTGCACGAAAAAGACGGCATGCCTCCAAAGCAGTATGAAGGTCCTGCCAGCTACCCTCTTACCAAAGAAGAGAAGGAAATCTTTTTTGAATGCCTGCTCAGTATGAAGGTCCCGACTGGCTTCTCGTCGAATATAAAGGGAATAATGAATATTCCATAGAAAAAGTTCCAGAACCTAAAGTCTCATGACTGCCACGTGATTATGACGCAACTGCTTCCGGTTGCATTGAGGGGGCTTCTACCGGAAAAAGTCTGATTAGCCATTGTGATGCTATGTGCATTCCTCAATGCAATCTCTCAGAAGGTGATCGATCCAGAAATCATACCAAGGCTAAGGAGTGATGTGGCGCAATGTCTTGTCAGTTTCGAGCTGGTGTTCCCACCATCCTTCTTCAATATCATGACGCACGTCCTAGTTCATCTAGTCGACGAGATTGTCATTCTGGGCCCCGTATTTCTACACAATATGTTCCCCTTTGAGAGGTTCATGGGAGTCCTAAAGAAATATGTCCGTAACCGTGCTAGGCCAGAAGGAAGCATCTCCATGGGCCATCAAACAGAGGATGTCATTGGGTTTTGTGTTGACTTCATTCCTCGCATTAAGAAGATAGGTCTCCCTAAATCGCGGTATGATGGGAGACTGACTGGAAAAGGCACGCTAGGAGCAGACTCAATAATATGCAGGGATGGGCATTCTTGGTCTCAAGCAAACTACACAGTTCTACAGAACTCTACCTTGGTCACCCCGTATGTCGATGAACACAAGAACAGTCTGCGGTCCAAACACCCGGAGCAGTGTGACGACTAGATTACATGTGAACACATCAGGACTTTCAGCAGTTGGTTGGAAACACGTCTCAGAGGTGACAACACTGTTTGTGATGAGCTGTACTCGTTGTCCAGGGGACCATCTTCGACTGTATTGACTTACAAAGGATACGAGGTAAATTGAAATACATTTCACAAAATTTCCCAAGATCAAAAGAGCACCGACCGAAACAGCGGTGTCCGCTTTGATGCAGCAACCCAGAGGGGAAAGGACACATATTATGGTTACATAATGGACATATGGGAACTTGACTATGGACATGATTTTAAGGTCCCTTTGTTTAAGTGCAAATGGGTCAATCTTTCAAGAGGAGGGGTACAGGTAGACCCACAGTACGGAATGGCAACAGTAGACCCACAGGTTATCTATGTGAAGGACATGTCTACTGAACCGAGATAAAGAAAAGATAAGGAAGCGAATACATCATACGATGAGCCAAAGCGCCACATAGTTCTTTCAGGAAAAAGGGACATCGTGGGAGTGGATGGCAAGACAAATATGTCTGAAGATTATGAAAAGTTTCATGAAATTCCTCCCTTCAAAGTCAAGGCTGACCCAAGCATCCTGATAAACGATGAAGATTATCCATGGTTACGGCACAATAAGCAATTCACACAAGCAAAAAAAAAGTGAAGACTTTCTCTCCACAACTATTATGATGATACCATGCCAACTTTCAACCTTTTCATAGTTCATTTGAAATGCCTGTTGTAAGAGACGAGTTTCCGTATGAAATCCTGATACTTCCAAACAAATTGTCCGTTTTGTACACGAAGTGCATGCAGTTTTTGCCGTAACCCTCTCTACTTTCTTGCACATGCTATGTGGGTGAAATGATGATACCATGCCAACTTTTAACCTTTTCAGAGTTCATTTGTAGTGTTTTTCAATTTCATGGTCTTATAGCTCAAAATAATCAGTAAATGCATGGAAAATAACAAACGATGTCAGAAAGGGTTGAAAACTGATGATGTGGCTTTGAATGGTGCATTTTGAACACAGAAAAACTATGGAGTTCAAATAAGTTCTAAAAAATGAAATTTCTTTATAACAGACGAGTTTCTATATGAAATCCTGATACTTCGAAACAGATTGTCCGTTTTGTACACGAAGTGCATCTAGTTTTTATTGTAACCCTCTCTTCTTTCTTGCACATGCTATGTGGATGAAATGATGATACCAAGCCAACTTTCAACCTTTTCAGAGTTCATTTGTAGTGCTTTTCAATTTCAGGGTCTTATAGCTCAAAATAATCAGTAAATGCATGGAAAATAACAAATATCAAAAAATAAAATAAATAAGTAATTAGAAACATAATAAAATAAACTTTAATAAAATATATAGGTAGAAACAAAACTAAATAAACTTTAATAACATTAATAAAATTTATGAAACTAAAATTATCAACGTATTTTTTGTTCAAAACATTATAAGCAACGTCTAGTATTATTGAATCTAAAATTATATAAAATTGATGCAACTAAAATTATCAAAGGTTTTTCTGTTCAAAATCATTTAAAGCAAAAAGAATTTTCATAAAAAACTTTTTTTGTTAGAAACTTTAATAGCAAAAAGAATTATCATAAAATAGAATAAATAAGTAATTAGAAACAAAATAAAATAAAATAAATAAGTATTTTGTTGTAAGTAGAAACAAAATAAAATAAATAAAGCAAAAAAGAAAAGAAATAAACTGAGAAAAATAAGAAAACAACCTACTAGGCCACCACGGCCTAAATACGACTAGAAACCCACCCATGGGCCAGGATTCAGGCCCATAGAAGGCCCAATATAGATATAGTGTGTTTAGGCCTGAAAGCCTGCATTTGAGAGGAGCTCGAGAGCGTAGCGGGAGTGGGGCTTATAAACCACTCTCGAGCTCCCTCAGCTAGCGAGGTGGGACTAAACTTTCGTGCCGCGATGTGGGCAACACAAGGCCTTTAGTCCCGGTTGGTGCCACCAACCGGTACTAAAGGCGTACATTGGTACCGTTTCATGCCAACAACCGGTACCTATCGATTTTTTAGTCCCGGTTTAGCACCAACCGGGACCAAAGGCCTCTGCTTCCCGCCCTTTGGGCTGCTCAAAAGCGACCTTTGGTCCCGGTTGGTGGCTCCAACCGGGACTAAAGGGGTGCTTTGGTCCCGGTTACTGCCACAAACCGGGACCAAAGGTCTGTCTATATACGCCATACTTGTGAAATTTTTGCTTCAGTTCTTCTTCTCACTGCCCCAACGCCGTCGCCGCGTGCCCCCCTTCCCCGACGCCAACGTCGCACGTGCTCCTGCCCCGACGCCGTCGCCGTGCCGCCGCCCCCTGCCCCAACGCGGTCGCCACACGCCCTGCCCGACGTCGCCACGCCGCCCCGCGTCGTCACCGCCCAGGTCCGCACCGCCCCGCGTCGTCACCGCCCCGTTCCGCGTCGCACCTGCCCTGAAGCCGTCGCCGACTTTGCCCCTAGTGAGCCCTGGCCCCGCCCTCTGCTCCCCGTCGCCGCCGCCGTAAAAAATATATTATTAGATGATTTTTTTGTTCATAGATGTGATTTTTTTTGTTCATATATCATATGATGTTTTTAGATTGTTCATAGATGATCGATCATATTTTTTCATATGTATGCAAGCCAAGTCGTTGTAGTTAGTTGTACTGTTTAGGGTTAGGGTCGTCGAGGAAAGAAATTAAGGAAAGAAGAAAAGAGGAAGAAAAGAGGAAGAAGGAAGAAGAAGAAAAATAAGAAGAGGACGAAGAAGAAGAAATAAAGAGGAGAAGGAGAAGGAATAGAGGAGAAGAAAAAAAATAGATTTTAATCTATTTTTTCTTCTCCTCTATTCCTTCTTCTTCTCCTTTTTTTCTTCTTCTCCTCGGACATGTGATGAGGGGGGAGAGGAAAAGGTAAAATAAGAAGAGGAAAATGAGAAGAAGAAGGAGAAGAGGAGGAGAGGAAGAAGTGGAGAAATAAATAAGAAGAGGAAAAAAGAAGAAAACAAAGAGGAGAAGAAGAAAGTAATAGATGAGAGCCTCTATTACTTTCTTCTTCTCCTCCTTTTTCTTCTTCTTTTTTTCTTCAATCTTCTCCTCTATTTATTTCGTCTTCTCCTCTTTTTTTTTTCTTCTTCCTCTTCTTATTTTTTATCGGGTATGTCGTTGTCGATATACACCCTCCCCGATAACTTCTTATTTTTAGTAAGTACTACTTTATTTTATTTATAGTAAGTGCTTAGTAGTTGAACTAGTTGATTTAATAAAACTACTTTATTTTATTATATATGGAAGTAGTTTATTTTTAGTAAGTACTACTTTATTTTATTTATAGTAAGTGCTTAATTAGTAGTTGAACTAGTTGATTTAATAAAACTACTTTATTTTACTATAGAAGTAGTTTGTTTTTAGCAAGAAAATTAATAGAACTACTTTATATTTTTAGTTCAAGCAATTATTCCCGCATCGACGTCGATGATGCCTATCCCGCATCCTCGTAAATGGGCTACGGAGGAGTCCGGCTTGATCAGAGGGGCCATGTCCGGGACTGGGCTCCGCCGGGCTGGTATTGGGAGGTGCTACCTTCCGGGGGGCGTAGGTTGGTGAGGAGCCAGCTCGTCGTTGACCCGATCCTTGTTTGGTGGCGGACGCGTGGGCCAGTGATGGTGCCTAGGCTTCCGGACACCGCGGTGGTGGTACGTCACCGTGTCAGCGAGGAGGACGAGCACGTCCGTCGCTACATGGTTGCGCTGGAGGGCAGGTTCGACAATACATGGCAGGTTCTTCAGGGATCTAACTGGAGCTATGATCCTGTGATGGTTCCTTCCCTTTGGGTGTCCACCGCCCGCGCCGATACCTGTCGGGCGCTACGGTTCTAGCTGTACTAGCGATGCTATATATATGTATGATAGTATTTGAGGTGTATTAGTGATAATATTCGACGATGTACGGACGGAAGAGATGATGTAGTTTTGCTTATAATTGAATGCATGCTAATTTGAATACTACTTTATTTTACGATTTGGTTTTGCTTATTGAATGCTCAAATTGGAAAACTACTCCTACTTTGAATGCTAAAATTGGAAAGCACTATGCAAGGCGTATGCATATGATTAGTTGACAGCTTATAGGGTTTTTGTTGTCGCAGAAATCTAGCAGCCCCCCTCCATCAGATTATACGGTGGAGATTTGACTATATTAAAGCTATGTTTAATCTACGGTTGAGATTCTAAATCAGATTAGGCAAAAAAAACGTCAGTCATAACGTAGGCAAGGAACGGAAGAGTCCCATCATGAAAATCCTAATTGACGTAGAGGGAAATAGTCTGCTGGCTTTTACTACAAAGGAATTTAATACTAACAGAACTCCATGTGGTTACTAAAAAAAGAACTCCATATTAGTTACGCTTCAAACTCAGGTTTATTTAGAAAGACGGAGAGAGGTACGCAATGGGACAAGACGCATGCCTATATAGAAATCCTTTCCTCCGCAAAAGAATAAAAGAAATCCTTTCCTGGATGGATGCACAATCGTACCGCAAGTAGCCGCAAAGATCGTGAGTTTTGATCTGCAATATAGAGACGACTCCACCTATCGATCGTCGCCTGGCCGCACTTCCATATCTAATCTCTTTTCTCTAATCCCCTTATTGCTGCCGATGGACAGTTCCCTTGGAAACAAAACGGCAGAAACATGTGTTGATCTGCTTGAAAGCTCTAGCAGTCACCACCGTGATATCTCCAGCACGGGATGGCCCAAGAGCCGGGCGCCGAACCAAGTCCATATCCGCTATCATGCACATACCTGTGTCTGGACGATTCAGTTTAGTCCCGCGTTTCAAAGGGGATCATGAGATTTAAGACATGATCGTGAACAGAGGATGCGGTTGTGGAAGGTGATAACGACTAAATTTATTGTGCGACAGTGCCATGAACATAAGCTGCACCAAGAAGAATTAGTTTTAATCATGGTGGTCCACAATCCATAAGATGGAATTTACGCAAAGGACTAAGAGCAGCTAGCTAGAGTATTGGTCCTCTTTGGAAAAACTACCGGATGCTTCCTGCTAGCCTGTCGTAGAAGGCACAGAGGGCCAGTGGGAAAATAATGAAGGAGAACTTGCAGAAGGACTAATTGAGACAAGTTACGTCACCAAAAAGATAAATAAATGCAGGATGGCTACAACCTTCAGGAGGTGAGTATGTGCTCAAATTCGTTTCCAATTTTTAAATACTGCATCAATGTTTTTATATTATGGCGGACTAAATAGCATAGTAGTCCATGCAATACCAAAACAACCTGAACAACATTAAATAACTTTTTGTGGGGCACATCCTAGCTATAAGCTATAGTATAAGTAGATAAAAAATGTAAATTTGCTACAATAGATCACTATAAATCCTCTCCAACAAAGTGAGTTAGGCTAACATTCTAAAATTGAATCCTCTTAATGGGCTCTAACCTACCTTCATTTGGTAGGCTAAAATGTCACGTGATAAATTCATGTTCCCCTGGATACAATTTTAATTTCATATGTTTCTACTGTCAAATTTTACCAATAGTTTCTATACGGTGGAGATTTGACTATATTAAAGCTATGTTTAATCTACGGTTGAGATTCTAAATCAGATTAGGCAAAAAAAAAACGTCAGTCATAACGTAGGCAAGGAACGGAAGAGTCCCATCATGAAAATCCTAATTGACGTAGAGGGAAATAGTCTGCTGGCTTTTACTACAAAGGAATTTAATGCTAACAGAACTCCATGTGGTTACTAAAAAAAGAACTCCATATTAGTTACGCTTCAAACTCAGGTTTATTTAGAAAGACGGAGAGAGGTACGCAATGGGACAAGACGCATGCCTATATAGAAATCCTTTCCTCCGGAAAAGAATAAAAGAAATCCTTTCCTGGATGGATGCATAATCGTACCACACGTAGCCGCAAAGATCGTGAGTTTTGATCTGCAATATAGAGACGACTCCACCTATCGATCGTCGCCTGGCCGCACTTCCATATCTAATCTCTTTTCTCTAATCCCCTTATTGCTGCCGATGGACAGTTCCGTGGAAACAAAACGGCAGAAACATGTGTTGATCTGCTTGAAAGCTCTGGCAGTCACCACCGTGATATCTCCAGCACGGGATGCCCCAAGAGCCGGGCGCCGAACCAAGTCCATATCCGCTATCATGCACATACATGTGTCTGGACGATTCAGTTTAGTCCCAGCGTTTCAAAGGGGATCATGAGATTTAAGACATGATCGTGAACAGAGGATGCGGTTGTGGAAGGTGATAACGACTAAATTTATTGTGCGACAGTGCCATGAACATAAGCTGCACCAAGAAGAATTAGTTTTAATCATGGTGGTCCACAATCCATAAGATGGAATTTACGCAAAGGACTAAGAGCAGCTAGCTAGAGTATTGGTCCTCTTTGGAAAAACTACCGGATGCTTCCTGCTAGCCTGTCGTAGAAGGCACAGAGGACGAAGTGGGAAAATAATGAAGGAGAACTTGCAGAAGGACTAATTGAGACAAGTTACGTCACCAAAAAGATAAATAAGTACGGGATGGCTACAACCTTCAGAAGGTGAGTATGTGCTCAAATTCGTTTCCAATTTTTAAATACTGCATCAATGTTTTTATATTATGGCGGACTAAATAGCATAGTAGTCCATGCAATACCAAAACAACCTGAACAACATTAAATAACTTTTTGTGGGGCACATCCTAGCTATAAGCTATAATATAAGTAGATAAAAATGTAAATTTGCTACAATAGATCACTATAAATCCTCTCCAACAAAGTGAGTTAGGCTAACATTCTAAAATTGAATCCTCTTAATGGGCTCTAACCTACCTTCATTTGGTAGGCTAAAATGTCACGTGATAAATTCATGTTCCCCTGGATACAATTTTAATTTCATATGTTTCTACTGTCAAATTTTCCCGATAGTTTCTACTAGCAAAGTTAGTTTCTACTAGAAAATTCATGGCTAGCTGTTGCAAAACTGCAGATGAGTGTCACACCTGAAAGAATCAAAAAGCACCTTTATCACTAGACCAAGGAAAGGACAACAAAACTCCCGAGGAAACCCTATGGAAGAAGGCCATTATCTTGACCTAAAGTGCAAGACATCCTGCCATAGGGACCGCGAGCCAACAACGCTGACGCCAGCGACAACACACTGTCAAGGCTAACATGGACATAATAACTTCCGTGGCTCAAGCGAACTGCCTTCCCATGGGCTCATGGGCTCTAATACTTAAATTGGAGGCAAGACAAGGCATCACCAGTACAAATAATGATTCCGTTGTACTGCTGCACCACACTGCGCGTTGGGCCGGATTAACCTTTCTTCTCAATGTTCACAATGAGAAAATGTCGAACAAGTGGATGAGCTCCCACGTAAAAATAATATATTCTTAAATTTAAAACTTTTGATGTCTTCAGTGCTTAACATTTGTCTTTCATGCCCGTTTAGTTTACCATTAAAATTTGATGAGATTTTCTTGAAATTACCAAATTTATTTTTGATGATTATAATATTGTTGCTTTCTACAATATTAATTATTCCTTCTTCCAGGTATAAATAATTTTATCATTATTTTTATGTAAATATACACGTGCTTGAAGCGTAAATGTGTACACTTGCAAGCAGTTCATTTGGTACTATCAACCCTTTTGTGAACTTAGCAACGAACATTATCCTTCCCTTAATAGCTACATTGAGAATTTGAATTAGGTAAATTTATAAGTTTGTCATAGGATAGAAAAATTAGACTAAAAGTAGGAGAGCAACCACGCAAGAAATAGAACCAAAGACTTGAGGTTTAAGGAGGGAACAATGTCCAACAGAAGTACGGTGTGACACATGAATATATATCAGGGGGCCCTCGATCGCGTCAAGGTTTTTATCCAACATCAATGTAGATCAGCAAACATATATCCTTGAAGGCACTTCTGCTATCATCCATACATAACATAAGACAAATATAAGCTTGAAGATGCCGTGAGAAAATGGTAACACGGACTGATATGGCAAAACGAAGTCATATGGTGAGAACCAAAATGGCCAGCGAGTGCTCATTACTGTGGAAAAACATCACAATTACAACTCTGTTTCAATGGTACACTGTCATCCAGATTGCACATAATAATTATAGGCGGCTTGAACATAATGGAACAATAAATTTGTGCATGCAACTATAGGTTTTGTCAAACCAATGACATAGAAGAGGAATACATAGTATGATATCTATCAATCAAATTTTAAATAAGCCTAGAGTACCAGCGAGCTCCACCTCGCTATTGGCGCCTTCAAGGATTGTAATTTTCCAGTATGTGCATTATTTAATAGTTAGGGTTTGGACAACCAAAGTCACACCTAATACAATAATGTAATACTCTTATAATCATGAAAGTAAAATCATGAAAACTAAATATATATTGTAGAAAAATACTCTACATACTCATACTCATGAAAATCCATAATCATAATAAACAATAACTATTATATAAATTATTTAATAGTTGGATTTGGGGAGCCAAACAAAGTAAAATCAGGTTTGCTGCATTTATTGAAGGCAAATATTAGACAAGCAGTAGAAAATCAAGTGACATGAGACTACAACTACAGTTGTTGCATAGTGACAATTACTGAGGAAACATGCCACTCTAGGAGAATATTTTAGCTTCATAGCTAAAGAGAGGCGAAGGAAAATAGAGCAAAAGGGTGTAAAAGTAATGTAGACACATTTAAATGATATAACTACATCAAGGTTACTGTCAATGCATACATTGTGTTAACAATTAAATCGCTTGCTATAATTGTGTTTATTCAAATATGACATTTAGACTTATCATAATATAATATATGGCCCATTGTCGAACCAATTTTTAGTGGCACCTAATGGCACCTAACGAATAAACCTCTAATGATATACTATGTAGGTTTCATCACTCGGAGTAACAGATACTCAAATGCAAAAAAATGGTAGGCTAAAATACATAACTAAAAAAATGTCTAGCCGCGCAAATGCGCGGGTGAACCCGCTAGTTCTTTGTATATGAACATACAAATATTTGCATATTCAATAATAATATCACCAAAAAAAATCTAAACTACACATCTAATTTACAACAACTGAATTAACTCTACACATCCAAATTAATACAACTAAATTACAAATCTAAACTACACATATATAATAGCTAGGGGGTGCGGCGGCAGCGGCGGCGGCCATTACAGGGAGGAGGAGGAGGGGATCGGGGCGGCGCTCACAGGGTGCGCGGCGACGGCGACGAGGAGGCAGCGTCGGGGCAGGGGCGGCGCGGGGCGGCGACGGCGTCGGGCGGGCGGACGGCGTCGGGCGTGGCGCAGGCGCTGCCAGCGACGGCGTGGGCTTGAGGGCGGCGGATGGCGCGTCGGCGTGGGCTCGAGGCACGGGCGACGACGACGACGGCGGGCAGCTCTAGCGGCGTCGAGGAGGTCGGCGTCGTCGGGCAGCAACTGGCGATGAAATCTGAAAAAATGTTAAGGGCTGGCTTATATAGGAAAGGCTTTAATCCCGGTTCGTGGCACGAACCGGTACCAAAGCCCACCTTCAGTCCCGGTTGGTGCCACCAACCGGGACCAAAGGGCTCTTTTCAGCAGCCCAAAGGGCGGGAAGCAGAGGCCTTTGGTCCCGGTTGGTGGCACCAACCGGGACTAAAGGGTGGGCATTGGTACCGGTTGGTGCCACGAACCGGTACCAATGTATGCCTTTAGTACCGGTTGGTGGCACCAACCGGGACTAAAGGCCTTGTGCTGCCCGCATCGCGGAACGAAACTTTAGTCCCACCTCCCTAGCTGAGGGAGCTCGAGAGTGGTTTATAAGCCCCACTCCCACTGCCCTCTCGAGCTCTTCTCAAATGCAGGCTTTCGGGCCTACACACATTGTATCTGCCTGTGGGCCTATTGGGCCTTCTACGGGCCTGAATCCTAGCCCATGGGTGGGTTTCTAGTCATATTCAGGCCGTGGTGGCCCAGTAGATGGCGTTTTTTTATTTTTTTGCCCAGTTTATTTCTTTTTATTTTTTGCTTTATTTATTTTATTTTATTTCTACTTACAACAAAATACTTATTTATTTTATTTTATTTTGTTTCCAATTACTTATTTATTTTATTTTATGATAATTCTTTTTGCTATTAAAGTTTCTAACAAAAAAAGTTCTATATGAAAATTCTTTTTGCTTTTAATGATTTTGAACAGAAAAAACTTTGATAATTTTAGTTGCATCAATTTTATATAATTTTAATTTCAGTAATACTAGAGGTTGCTTATAATGTTTTGAACAGAAAATACGTTGATAATTTTAGTTTCATAAATTTTATTTATGTTATTAAAGTTTATTTTATTTTGAACTTATATATTTTATTAAAGTTTATTTTATTCTGTTTCTAACTAATTATTTATTTTTTATGATATTTGTTATTTTCCATGCATTTACTGATTATTTTGAGCTATAAGACCATGAAATTGAAAAACACTACAAATGAACTCTGAAAAGGTTAAAAGTTGGCATGGTATCATCATTTCACCCACATAACATGTGCAAGAAAGTAGAGAGGGTTACGGCAAAAACTGGATGCACTTCGTGTACAAAACGCACAATCTGTTTCGAAGTATCAGGATTTCATACGGAAACTCGTCTGTTACAACAGGCATTTCAAATGAACTACGAAAAGGTTGAAAGTTGAGATGGTATCATCATAATAGTTGTGGAGAGAAAGTCTTCACTTTTTTTTGCTTGTGTGAATTGCTTATTTTGCCGCAACCATGGATAATCTTCATCGTTTATCAGGATGCTTGGGTCAGCCTTGACTTTGAAGGGAGGAATTTCATGAAACTTTTCATAATCTTCAGACATGTCTGTCTTGCCCTCCAATCCCACGATGTCCCTTTTTCCTGAAAGAACTATGTGGCGCTTTGGCTCATCGTATGATGTATTCGCTTCCTTATCTTTTCTTTATCTCGGTTTGGTAGACATGTCCTTCACATAGATAACCTGTGCCACATCATTGGCTAGGACGAACGGTTCGTCAGTGTACCCAAGATTGTTCAGATCCACTGTTGTCATTCCGTACTGTGAGTCTACCTGCACCCCGCCTCCTCGACAGATTGACCCATTTGCACTTAAACAAAGGGACCTTAAAATCATGTCCGTAGTCAAGTTCCCATATGTCCATTATGTAACCATAATATGTGTCCTTTCCCTCTCGGTTGTTGCATCAAAGCGGACACCGCTGTTTTGGTTGGTGCTCTTTTGATCTTGGGTGATCGTGTAAAATGTATTCCCATTTATCTCGTATCCTTTGTAAGTCAATACAGTCGAAGATGGTCCCCTGGACAACAAGTACAACTCATCAAAAACAGTGGTGTCACCTCTGAGATGTGTTTCCAACCAACTGCTGAAAGTCCTGATGTGTTCACATGTAATCCAGTCGTCACACTGCTCCGGGTGTTTGGAGCGCAGACTGTTCTTGTGTTCATCGATATATGGGGTCACCAAGGTAGAGTTCTGTAGAACTGTGTAGTGTGCTTGAGACCAAGAATGCCCGTCCCTGCATATTATTGAGTTTGCTCCTAGCGTGCCTTTTCCAGTCAGTCTCCCATCATACCGCGATTTAGGGAGACCTATCTTCTTAAGGCCAGGAATGAAGTCAACACAAAACCCAATGACATCCTCTGTTCGATGGCCCATGGAGATGCTTCCTTCCGCCTAGCACGGTTACGGACATATTTCTTTAGGACTCCCATGAACCTCTCAAAGCGGAACATATTGTGTAGAAATACGGGGCCCAGAATGACAATCTCTGCCGACTAGATGAACTAGGACGTGCGTCATGATATTGAAGAAGGATGGTGGGAACACCAGCTCGAAACTGACAAGACATTGCGCCACATCACTCCTTAGCCTTGGTATGATTTCTAGATCGATCACCTTCTGAGAGATTGCATTGAGGAATGCACATAGCTTCACAATGGCTAATCGGACGTTTTCTGGAAGAAGCCCCCTCAATGCAACAAGAAGCAGTTGCGTCCAGTGGCGGAGCCAGGATTGGAGCAAACCCTGGGCCTATTTTTTTTGGCCGTGAGGTAAAAACTTAATATCTATAAGGCTATAGCTACCACAAAAGATACCTCTAATTTAAACTCAATGCTTGACATACAACAACATAGATAAAAACATGACAAAAACTAAAGAAAAAGGGTACGTGATACAAAAGATTACCAAATCAATAGTATGCTTCATAGTGTCTCCCATAACCTCATCAAGGGTGGAATAAGAGCAACACCTTCAAGACATCAAAAGGAAAATATCATAAGAGAAGGCATAAACATGAAGTGCAACAATTATCATTGATACAAATCTGAAATAATAGGTGTAGAAACTCTCTTGCAGACATTGGTGAAAAAAATCTCTTCATCTTCTTTTTCTACAATATATAAACTGTAACTCACAATTACATCAATTTGTGTTCAACAATAGCATGGATACTTGGGATACATCACTAAATACACACATAGATTATTTCTAGTTCAAAAATACCAACGCCAGCCATAAGCAGCGGCAGTCAAGCGGGCAGTAGACCAAAGCCGATCATGCGCGCGGTGGCTAGGAGCAGCGCGGGCAAACAGAGAGCAGCGGAGCAGGGAGTGAGTAGGAGAGTGGTGGCCGGGAGCAGTTCGCTAGGGCCTCCCTGGGAAAGTAGGGGGTTGGGCGACAGCCTGGACGAGGAGTCGAGGATGAGGGCGGTCAGTAGAGGCGGCGGCACGAGCGCTGGATCAAGTCGCCGAGCGTCCCGTGTGCGTGCGTCCTGCAAGCGAATTAGGTCGTGGGGTGGGTCGTGCTCGTGCGTGCGTGGAAGGTGGATCGCTGGTGGACTGGTGGGAACTGATTTTTGGTGAGCTAGCCAATCAGGCTTTGGGCCTCCTTCCTTTAACTGGGCTGCACCCCGGGCCTGTAGAAAAACCTATATATGTAATAGCTTGATATTTTTTTCCATGCCCCGGGCCTGGGCCCTGGGTGCCTGGGGCCCAGCTCCGCCCCTGGTTGCGTCATAATCACGTGGCAGTAATAAGACTTTAGGTTCTGAAACTTTTTCTCTGAAATATTTATTATTCCCTTTATATTTAACGAGAAGCCAGTCGGGACCTTCATACTGAGCAGGCATTCAAAAACGATTTCCTTTTCTTCTTTGGTAAGAGCGTAGCTGGCAGGACCTTCATACTGCTTTGGAGGCATGCCGTCTTTTTCGTGCAAACATTGTAGGTCCTCCCGTGCCTCAGGTGTATCTTTTGTTTTCCCATACACGCTCAAGAAGCCTAACAGGTTCACGCAAAGGTTCTTCGTCACGTGCATCACGTCGATTGAAGAGCGTACCTCTAGCTCTTTCCAAAGAGGGTAGGTCCCAAAATATAGATTTCTTCTTCCACATGGGTGCGCGTCCCTCAGCGTCATTCGGAACAGCTAGTCCTCCGGGACCCTTTCCAAATATTACGTGTAAATGAGAGACCATAGCAAGTACGTAATCACCGGTACGCATGGCGGGCTTCTTCCGGTGATTTGCCTCGCCTTTGAAATGCTTGCCTTTCTTTCGACATTGATGGTTGGTCGGGAGAAATTGACGATGGCCCAGGTACACATTCTTCCTGCATCTGTTCAGGTATATACTTTCGGTGTCTGCTAAACAGCGTGTGCATGCGTGGTATCCCTTGTTTGTCTGTCCTGAAAGGTTACTGAGAGCGGGCCAGTCATTGATGGTCACGAACAGCAATGCCTTTAGGTCAAATTCTTCCCCCATGTGCTCATCCCACATACGTACACCTGTTCCATTCCACAGCTGTAAGAGTTCTTCAACTAATGGCCTTAGGTACACATCAATGTCGTTGTCTTGGATGAGAATTGGCATCATAATGAACTTCCGCTTCATGCACATCCAAGGAGGAAGGTTATATATACATAGAGTCGCGGGCCAGGTGTTGTGATTGCTGCTCTGCTCCTTAAAAGGATTAATGCCATCCGCGCTTAAAGCAAACCATACGCTCCTTGGGTCACTTGCAAACTCAGCCCAAAACTTTCTCTCGATTTTTCTCCATCACGACCGTCGTGGTGCTCTCAACTACCCGTCTTTCTTACGGTCCTCACTGTGCCATCGCATCAACTTGGCATGCTCTTTGTTTCCGAACAGTCGTTTCAACCATGGTATTATAGGAGCATACCACATCACCTTCGCAGGAACCCTCTTCCTGCAGGGCTCGCCCTCAACATCACCAGGGTCATCTCGTCTGATCTTATACCGCAATGCACCGCATACCGGGCATGACTTCAAATCCTTGTACGCACCACGGTAGAGGATGCAGTCATTAGGGCACGCATGTATCTTCTCCACCTCCAATCCTAGAGGGCATACGACCTTCTTTGCTGCGTACGTACTGTCGGGCAATTCGTTATCCTTTGGAAGCTTCTTCTTCAATATTTTCAGTAGCTTCTCAAATCCTTTGTCAGGCACATCATTCTCTGCCTTCCACTGCAGCAATTCCAAAGACGGTACCGAGCTTTGTGTTGCCATCTTCGCAATTGGGGTACAACCCTTTTTTGTGATCCTCTAACATGCGATCGAACTTCAGCTTCTCCTTTTCACTTTCGCACTTTTCCCTTGCATCAACAATGACCCGGCGGAGATCATCATCGGGCACATCGTCTGGTTCCTCTGGATCTTCAGCTTCCTCTTGATCTTCAGCTTCCCCCGTTGCAGCATCACCGTATTCAGGGGGCACATGGTTGTCATCGTCCTCCTCTTCTTCGTTGTCTTCCATCATAACCCCTATTTCTCCGTGCTTCATCCAAACAGTATAGTGTGGCATGAAACCCTTATAAAGCAGGTGGGTGTGAAGGATTTTCTTGTCACAGTAAGACCTCGTATTCCCACTATTAGGTCATGGACAACACATAAAACCATTCTGCTTGTTTGCCTCAGCCACTTCGAGAAAATTATGCACACCCTTAATGTACTCAGAGGTGCGTCTGTCACCGTACATCCATTGCTGGTTCATCTGCGTGCATTATATATAATTATGTGTGTCAAAAGTAAGAAAATTAGACAAGTATCTATCTAAAGTAATATTTTTTCTTTCAGAAAGAAGATAAGAACAAGAGGCTCACCACGGTGGTGCGGCCACGAGATCGGCGCGGGCGATCGACGACGGTGAAGACGAGGACGGGGCGTGACGGACTGCTAAACCTAGACAAATCTCGGAAAAAATGGAGCTCGGAGGTCCAGCTTCGAGAGGAGAAAGCTTAACTAATGTGGCTCGGGCATTTCATCGAACACCTCATGTGCATAGGAGGTGAGCTAGAGCACCCAATGCCCTCCCCCTCGCCGGCCAGCAAAAAACAGAGCACTGTGGAGTGCTCTGCTCGCCGGCGATGGGGTATATATAGGCAACTCATTGGTCCCGGTTCGTGGCTGGAACCGGGACTAAAGGCCATCCTTCTGTCCCGGTTCCTGCCACGAACCGGGACCAATGGTTGTGGGCCAGGAGCGAGGCCCATTGGTCGCGGTTCGTGCCAAGAACCGGGACAAATGGGCCCAGACGAACCGGGACCAATGCCCACGAGGCCCCGGCCGGCCCCCTGGACTCACGAACCATTTGTCCCGGTTCGTGGCACAACCGGGACTAATGGGCTGGCCAGGCCCGAACGAAAGCCCCTTTTCCTACTAGTGTAAGCTTGGTTTCATAACTGAGGGAAATATGTACCATTGTTGTGCTGCATATATGCCAACCACCTGTGTGCGTTTGCTACAACTACCAATGTCGGTGTGACAGATCCTTTGGGGGCAAACCGCCGGCAGCGGCGTGACAGAAATATTGCGGTGGAGGCATGCCGCGATGCGGGCGGACCGGTCAGCACTTTACTAGAACCGACATCGGTGTTTGTTGCAACGAGCAAGGAGCTGGAACCAGCTTCCAATCTTGTTGGAACTAGACCGCGCCCGCATGGGCGACTTCATTTTTGGCTGGAACCAATGTTGTTTTTGCTGGAACTGGCTATTTCGTTTGCTATATCAGAAATTATTTGAGTTTTGGTTCTTTGATAAGTAAATTCAGGTCGGAACCTGTCAATCTTTTTCGAAAAAACTAACGCCCACACGTGTGGCATGTTGCACATCGCCCACACGCCTCCTTTACCATTCATTTTGCCACATGTGAACAGATGATATCAGCAGGAATATTTTTGGTTTTCGGCTTAAAAATGTTTTATCTCCTAATTAAAAAATCAAATTAAAAATTCATTTTCACCATTAAATCCGTCTCGACGAGATTTTCAAAACTAGACCCCATGTTGATATGTTTCGACAAAAATAAATTTCGCCCAAAAGTTGCCATGATCTTTACACTGCAGTTGCCATAGGGCTTAGACTAAAGTTGCCATGTGGCAATTTCAGTTGTAGAGCATGGCAATCTTAGTATTTTGATGATGGCAACTCCAGTATTTTGACCATGAAAATTATTTTTTGTATGAACCATGGAAATTTTAAGTGCATGTAGCATGCCAATTTTAGTTTATGGTTCATGCAAGTCTAGTTTCTTAATTTCCCGTTTTATAGATGTCAAAATTTACTTTTAAATGTAAAAGAAAATAGCTGAAACATATCATGCCAACTTCAGTGTAAACACCATGGCAATTCATGTGCAATAGACATGACAATTTTTAACCCTAAAAAATTTCATCGGAACATTTCAACATGGGATCTAGTTTCGAAGATCTCGTTGCGAGGGATTTAATGGTGAAAACAGATGTTCAATCGGATTTTTCCTTTAAGAGATAAAACATTTTAAAAACTGAAAATCCAAAAAGATTCCTACATGCATGCATGCGGTGACATGACGCAGTCTGTGTGTTATAGGGCGTGTGGGCGGGTTTCACTCCCACCACACGTGTGGGCGTTAGCGTTGTCCATCTTTTTTGCTTCAACTGACCACTAATATTGTTGTTCACTACGATTTTTTGCCTAGTGGTTGGAGCGCCCCTCGCGGCGCCTACTGAGCGGAAACTCTGTGGTGCCAGGTAGGTCATCGCACTTTTCAGATCTTTTTTATGCCCTGGACGCACATGTGAATGCAAGCATTGCTCATGGAATTATAACAGAAATCCCTTAGTGCTGACCAGAGCCGGCCCTGGCACACATGTGACAGGATCAATAGGTTGGAAAAACAAGATACAGCAGCAGCACACATTCATAAAATAGATCAAAGCTACAAGCACGCAAATATAGGAGGATCATACTCCCTCCGTTTCAAATGTCTAAAGGCCATGAAAAAAGCTCTGCTGGGTCCTGGAGTGAGTAAGACGTGCTGCTCTCGTTGAGGCACTTGGCCACCAGGATCCTGTCGATGCGGTCGTCGCCAATATACACCGGCAGGACGTCATCGCTTCAGTTGGGTATATCCTGGAGAGGCACAACAACAGGCAGAATGTCAGTGCCATAATTATTTACGACAGGTTTTTACGATAGTGGTCTGAGACGCAAGTGAATATATATGAATGTTGCCTGCGTACCTAACGATTCATTCAGAAAATCCAGAGCCTTGCCCTTGTCCCATGTAATGTTTGTTCTTTGGTTATCAGCAAGAAACCCAACAACTCCATTCCAATTGGATATTACCGTTGATAGTATTAATATATCGTCCTCTTCTCCTTGAAAACCATCAATAGACTTGACGCGCACATGAAAGCCATCACATGTGTTGTATTTTTTTATCAAGTCTATCTTTAATAGCATCAACTTGAGACTATACGAAGAGACCACACCGATGCTGAGCGCTTCGCCTGTACTTTTCCAACCTGCAAAATTTAAACTACTAAGTCTATACTGACATTTTGGGGTCAATTTTCCACAAGGCTAGCAAGAGAATTTTCTTTAGCAAACTGAAGTTGATTTTGTATCAGCTTACAATTAACACAACATTACTTTTCAGCTCTGAAGGTAAAAACAAACACTATCAAAAAGTGAGTACATGTAGAGGCCAACAACTCTCATAGAGCTATGTTTCATCTTTCATGTCATCTACTTAATGTTCACAGTTTTGCAAATAAAAATGTAACATTATCTATTAAACAAGGAAGTAGATGACAGTGGACTTGCTGAAAAATATACATAGGGAACTGAAATTTCATAAACCCAGATTGACGGAGTTAAAAAACACAAGGTATACAGAGGTAACAAACTGGATTGTTGAACATAAAGTATTGCGCGATCACTTTCTTATCAACGAAAATTGCAACATTAAAATACAACAAAGGAGGACACTATAAGCTTCTAAAGATGCCATGTTATATATCAGCGAAGTTGCTTAATATAAAAAAAAATCAATAACTACCAAGGACATCGAGGCAGGATATACTAAGGATGCAAGAAAAGAGAGGGCTCAGCTTAGACATACATCTAAAGATGGTTTTGATGAGGTGCAGAACAACAACAACTTCAACCATGTTTCATCGACTGTTTCCTGTGCCCTCCTTGTCTTCCCAGTTTTTATTACACGATTTGCAAATCCAAATACTTTCTTTGGTATGTATGCAGTACATTTTACAAATCACACGACTACCACTGGTGGAAAAAAGGCCTTTGGTCGCGGTTCGCAACTGCCATTAGTCGCGGTTGGGCAACCGCGACCAAATAAGCGCGACTAAAGCCCCCCACCTTTAGTCGCGGCTGCTTAAGAACATGACTAACGGCCCGTCCACGTGGGCGCCAGCGGCCGTCAGGCGGAGGACCTTTAGTCGCGGTTCTTCTGCCAACCGCGACTAAAAAGGCACGCCACAGGTTTAGGGTTTTAGCCCCCCTAAACCTGTTTTCTGTTTAATTTGTATTGTTTTATTTCTTTTGTGCTTTATTTTAATTTTGAAGGAGTTTCATATATTCTACAATACTACATACATGCATATGAATGTACAATTTCAAATAAATTTGAAATTAGAACCAAAAAGAATTCAAGAGGAATATACAATATATATTCAATATCATCAGATGACCATATACAATTTTGAACAAGTTTCCATACATGATTTAATGCATATAAAGTTCTCGTCCTCGTAATAGTGTTCTCCTTTAGGATGGAGGACTTCCCTGTTGAACCATCCAGCTAGTTCGTCTTGAAGTGGTCGGAAGCGAGCTACTGGACTAAGCATCATCCGGAGTGTAGTCCAAATAGCATTGGAATCACTCGGAACCCGATCAGAGGTGACTCTCCGGATCCTCTCCTGAACATAGTATCCACATAGATTGGTCTCCGGTGGCTGAATATCCTCAGCATTCTTAGGCTTTAACATTTTGAATTCTAGCTCTTTTTGAATTCACCGACCTTTGTATCTACGAACCGTCTCCAAACCCTACGAGGCAAAGAAAATTAAATGAACAAGAGAGTTATTAGTTACTTGATATTAGGAAATGAACGAAATAGGCCGATCGATATAGAGCGCAAATGAATGAAAATAATTACTTCTGCAGCATTCTTCTCATGTCGGCCCAAAGCTTTGGATCCATATTCAGAGAGTCGTGGACGAGACATTCTGAGGTGTTAACTTTAATTACTAGCAGAATCCAGTGGAACCTGCGGACACGATACATGCACAAGACGTCATGCATAACTCATCGATTAGCCGCCACATACCATGCACATGGAGTAAACAAAAGAGAATGTGCTCAAGACAGAAACACTCACCCAAAATGGTAAGGAAATAGAATATCACTTTTGAGTTCCTGCTTTGTAAGAAACCGCCACAGGTCTGCCTCCACGTCGGCGGGGTGGCGGCTCCAACACATGTCCATTAACGATGTGTGGGTCAATGAACCCAACATCATGGATGTTCCTTACTCTGCATTCCTTAATCTTCATTCTGCATGTATAATAGCGGACACAACAATATAGTTAGGACATATATATAGTGCAGGCAATATGAACGAGATGGGGTAGAAATTAATAAATCACTTACGAGCGTAGCAACCGATGATAGATTTGTCGAGCTCAAGCAGATTGAAAAGCTGGAACAATTTACTCAGTTCAATTTGTACATAGTAATGTTTGAAGTGATGCTCATGTCTAACTTCCGCATAAATATATTCTTTGGCGTTTTTATTTTTATGTAACCCTTGTACCAATTCAGCAGACCTTTCATTTGTGGAGGTAGATCATTTTCTGCGCAGGCTCGACGAGAGGCCCATTCTTGACATATGTAATTACTACCTCCTTCACCGGCGCCTCATCAAGGCCTAACAGTTCACGAAGAGTAATACCTAAGTTGGCCGCTTGTTCTCGCACTCGTTACAGTCAATCCATGTGCTGTCGCAGCTTGTATGATCTCGGGGTCATCCGGACAGAAGGCTTCCACTATAAGCGGGGCAATCGATTGTTTACTTTGTTCCCGAGCTGGGCAACTTGTTTCTCGCTTATTTTACTTTCGGCCTTCTCCGCTCTTTGTTCTCGTTGAACATGAGTGCCTGCCTCAAGTTCACGTGCATAGTCGTTAGGCAGATTCTTCGCGGCTTGGGACGGTGTGCTCAAAAATGACTTAGCCCACTTCTTTTGCTCATCGTAATATACCGGCTTGGGCTCGGGCTCTCTTTTTCTTCTTGCAGTCCGCCTTCCATTTCTCATAATGAGCAGCCGCTGGCGTCGACTTCCTCGGCACTACGTTCCCAAGGCCTTGTGGGGAGAGGCTTGATGATGGCTCCGGTACCTTTGTGGTCTTAGGTACATAAGGGTCCGGGTTAATAATCCAGGACTGCTTCGCTTCTTTGTCGGAGGTGGATTGGGGCGGCGTCGATCACCCGCCGGACGAGGATCGGGGCGGCTGATCACCCGCCGGACGTTGTGGGGCGGCGGCGTCGGCTGACGTGACGGAGGTGTAGGTGAACCGCCCCCACCACCCCCACCACCACCACCGCCACCCCCACCACCACCACCGTGAGGGGGTGGACTTGTTGTCCTTGGCGCCTACCTGGAAACTTGATAAACTTCTTTTGCCATAGAATGAAATGGCGCTTGACATCTCCAAGTCTTTTCTCCCCTTCGTGTAGCAATGTCAATCTCCGTGTCCTCAAACCCTTGGACTATGTCCTCCACCGTGACACGAGCATAGCCATCTTGAATGGGGTTGTTGTGGTGGAGTGCTCCAGGTAAACATGGTAAAGCACTGCCGATGGCTACCTTCATGGACATGTTCCCGATAGGATAATACAGATGACATTCTTTCATCTCCTTTATATTGTCCACGGGGTAGCGAGGAGGCTCCGGTGCAGTAATTTCGACCACCAGAGGCTCCGGTGCAGTAATTTCGACCACCGGAGGCTCCGGTGCAGTAATTTCGATCGTCGGTGCATCTGCACCAGCCGGTGGGGCCTCCGTGGAAGCCACGCTGCTTCTCCGCTGCTGGCTTCCGAGATCCGCTGGATGATCTTCATGCTGCACCGAGCTGCATCTCTTTCGCTACTAGTACACTCATGGTTTTCTTCATCACATCCATTTCCGATGCCAACCGCGCCACAACATCTGATTCCCGATCCATCTTTCTCTTACGGCTTCAGAATCAGACGGGTCATCGCTCGGGGAACCCTATTTTCCACGGAATGTGCCCCATGCCTCGTACACGTCCTCCGTGTTCGTGGATTCCCGAGGGCTTTTGTCGTAGCGTCGTTCTCTCTGTTGAACTTGATCTTCCCTGTTGAGCATCCTTCATTGCGTCAATAAGGGCTTGGGTGGGTTTAATTAATTTGCCCGGTAAACACACTCCCCTGTCTCCGGGTTCAGCGTTCCCCATGCCCGTACCACCAGCTTTTGGCCCTTGGGTCCCATCCTCCGCACTGGACGGATTCCTCGCGCCCTCATCTCGTTCTCCATCTTCTCCAACCTAGGCACCAAAATGCGATACCCTCCTGGCCCCATAACATGATTGTACTCCTTCTTAGCCGCATTTTCCTTATTTTTTCGATATTTCAATGAACTGCTCCGATTTCTTTTGCTTCACAAATTCTGGCCAATCATGTTTCAGTTTCTCATATTGTCCTTTGAAATCCGGAGTCTTGTTCTGCTTGACAAAGTCACGGGCTAGATTTTGCTTGAATTTCCGGAATGCGTCGGCCATCTTATGAAGAGCGAACTGTTTGACTAGCCTCCTCCTCTCCTTGTTTTCCTCAATCTTGTTACCCTCCTCATCGAATTTGTTGTATTCGGAGGTAGAACGAAATGTTCCATAAGCTTCTTGAAGCAATCTTTTTTGTTCTCTTATCGACAAAAGTGAAACCATCAATTCGTGCCTTCTTTGGCTCATTCCACTCCTCGACGGTGATCGAGACGTTGTCTCTAACAATGGCTCCGCATTGGCTGACAAACTTGGTGGCGTTCTTGCGGGGCTCCAGCTGACCTGCGGTTGCACTATCGACAACCTCGATGGTGCATGTTTCTCCTTGTTTCATCGTCTTGGTTGCGCCACGCTTTGACGACGTACTCGATTGTTTGACGATCCGCCGAGGGCTAAAATAAGAAAGAGAGTCGGCGTTAGTACACACATATTTATTCAAATCAGTTAGTTTGTATCACCAGAGGCTCAATGTATATATATACCTCGGCTACCGGAGGTGGTTGCTACTTCCATTTGAAGATAAATGGTTTATCGACGTTTCTTGACATCTTCTTCTTGTGACGGCGCCTTCATCTTCACCGTCAAGGTTCAGATAAGAAGAGATATCATCTTCTTCTTCTCCGGTCGGCACATATTGAATATCGCCGTTTATGATGCCGAACATATGTGCTTCATCGTCCGGATCATAGTTGTCCATAATCGGGTCAGCTCTATCGTCCGCCATTATGTCAGATCCTGAAAACATGTAGTAAAAACAAATTAATTAAGTGAAGAAGGGGCGGTGGCGGTGGCGGTGGCGAAAGGGCGGTGGCAAAAAGGAGGCGAGGAAGGGGTGGGAGAGGGTGTCGCGGTAGAGCGCGAGATCGGTGCTCCGTAGTCGAACTTGGGGTCGCCGGTCTCGGGGTCTCTAGGAAAGAAGTAACGGAGGGAACACAATAAATAACAGAGCAATCAAAGCATCACAAAGCGTAACCTGGCAATACGCGGTGCTAGGTGTGCCCTAACGCTGCAGTAGGTCGCACCGTGAAGGGAAACATCCGGGAAAGTATCCCCGTGATTCGCGTTTTGGACGAGATGAACCGGAGGAAAGTTACGTGTTTGCTATGCTAGGGATGTGTGGCGGACGAGCGGGCTGCGTATCCGGATCCGCCTCATCGTTACGAGCAACTTTCATGTACAAAGTATTTTCATCCGAAAGTTACGGATTATTTTATATTAATTTTTAAAGTTTTATATCATTTTTAGAATTAACAGAATTAATTAAATTGTCTGTTAACTAATTAACCAAGTTAATTAGATTAATTAACAGATTAGTTATATTAGTTATTTAATTAGGTTTACTAAACACAATTGATTAAGTTAATTAATTTAATTAACTGATTAATTAATTAATATATTTATTTATTTATTTTCTAAATTCTCTTTTCTCCTTTTTTAAATCGTTTGGGCGTGGCCCCAATTGTCATTGGGCCGGGGGCCTTAACAGGCGCCGGCTAGCGGGCAGCGGGTGTGGTGCCCATGCCCGAGGCCGTAGCCTGCCGAGGCGAGGGGAGCCGCACGAGCTCCCGGCGGCCAAGGGTCATGATGGCGCCCGGCCGAACAGGCGGCAGGGCGGAGGAAGTGGCGGTCCGGCGAGCGCGCAACCGGGACGTGGGAGCGCGACGCGCCGCCATCTGCAGAGGCGGGCGCGGCGACGGACGGGCGGCGCAGCGTTCGGAGGGGGCCGGGAGACGGCCGGACGGGCCCGATGGGGAGCTCACCAAGGAGAGGGCGGCGTCTGTGGGAGGACCGACGAAGGCGAGAGGCGGGACGGGCAGTCCGGCGACGGGGCGAGGGCGACGGGCGGGCGGCGTCGAGGGCGCGGCAGGACGAACCGATCGGAGAAGACGAGAATAGATCGGGCGTGGTATTTATAGCCCCCCCTTTAGTCGCGGTGGGCTACGAGGCCCGCGACTAAAGCTACCTTTAGTCGCGGGTCGCCTGCCCAACCGCGACTAAAGGTTTTTAAGCGGGTTTTTATGCTCACCACCTTTAGTCGCGGCTGGTCTGGCGACCCATGACTAAAGGCCCACCTTTAGTCGCGGCTGGTCTGGCGACCGCGACTAAAGGCCTTGTGCTGCCCTCGCCCAAAGTTTTGTCCCACCTCGCTAGTTGAGAGAGCTCGAGAGTGGTTTATAAGCGCTGCTGCGCCCACCCTCTCGAGCTCCTCTCAACTGCAGGCTTTCGGGCCTAATCTGTCACTAGCTATGTGACTGTGGGCCTACTTGGCCTCCTACGGGCCTGAATCCTGGCCATGTAGGGTTTCTAGTCGTATTCAGGCCGTGGGTGTCCAGTAGGCGGCACTATTTTTTCCAGTTTTTTTGTTTTGTTTTCTGCATTATTATTTATTTTTTGTTGTTTTTTGCTTTATTTTTTAATTCTTTTTGCTTTTAGTTTTAGAAAAATTATAAACTTTCTGTTAGTGCCATTAGTTTTCAAATTTGAAAACACTTTTTTGTTTTCTTTGTTGCTTTATTTATTTTATTTTGTTTCTACTTACAACAAAATACTTATTGTTGCTATTTTAGTCGCTGGTCGCTTGCCCAACCGCGACTAAAGGCCGCCAGAGGTTTAGGGTTTTCCGCCATTTCTTCCCTGTCTTCCCGCCTCTTTCTTCCCGCCACTTTCTTCCGCCTCCTGTCTTCCCGCTCCCATTTTTCCCGCCATTTCTCACTACATATATGTAGCCCGGCTTGGCCAGCATTATCACATCTCTACAATCTCTCATCACTCTCTCATGGCTTCCACCGCACCCACTCTAACCTACCAGCAGGTGGAGGAGCTTTACACTCGAATCTACCCTTTGTCCACCGGGCTAAGGCGTCCCCACCGGCTGGAGCCTAAGCGCCCGGCCGGCGTGCAGTCCTCCTTCCCTCAGTGGTACTGCAAGGCCGGGCGGCCATCACGAACCACTACTACCTCGACCTCACGCCGGAGCAGCGGATGAATCCCACGGCATCCCGATAACCAGCATACTTGGGACGCCTTCTTCATCAATCGGCGTGAGAGGGCGCCGCCAGTATGAGGAGGGACGGTCTGCCTCACAGGAACTTCCACGAGGCCGGCCGTCGGCTATGGTGGTATGGCGGACTGCAGAAGCGTCATGGACTACATCACAGCAGCGATTTACAAAGAAATGCACGGCAGACGGCAACTTAGAAGGCGGCGACTACCGAAGACAACGACGACGGCGGCTATGAAGACTACGAGTATGCATATTATACGCCTAGGCAGGAGTATGACTAAATCACTCCAAATTTCATGTATCATCAGTGGTATCTCGAATCATTCAAAATGGACACCAAACACATCACGGGTAATATAATTCACATGATCCATTCAACAAAGTTTGGTACAATAAATTATTACACATCATTTCTTCCCTTGTGTCCCTGCTTGCTTACGATTGTGCCGTATCCATGGAGCATCCTCATCATTTAACTTAATGCTTGGGTCGGTGTTCACTTTGAAGGGCGGAATTTCAGCAAACATATTATAATCTTGACATGTCTGTCTTGTCCTCCACTCCCACGATGTTTCTTTTCCTGAAAGAACAATGTAGGCGCTTTGGATCATCACATGATGTACTGATCGTTTTCTTATCTTTCCGTTTCCTCGGTTTGCTACTCATGTCCTTCACATAGAAAACCTGAGCGACATCTTTCGCTAGGACGAATGGTTCGTCAAGGTAACCAAGATTGTTGAAATCCACCATTGTCATTCCGTATTGCTGGTCCACCTTTACCCCACCTCCTGTTAGCTTGAACCATTTGCACCGAAACAAAGGGACCTTAAAGGAGGGTCCATAGTCAAGTTCCCATATCTCCTCTATGTAACCATAATATGTGACCTCTTGCCCATTCTCGGTTGCTGCATCAAAGCGGACACCACTGTTTTGGTTGGTGCTCTTTTATCTTGGGCGATCGTGTAAAATGTATTCCCATTTATCTCGTACCCTTGGAAAGTCGTTATAGTCGAAGATGGTGTCTTGGCCAACATGTACAGCTGATCTACAACATCATTGTCATTCATTAAATGTTTTCTCAACCAACTGCCGAAAGTCTCCATGTGGGCCTTCCTAATCCAGGATTCAGGCTTCCCGGGTTGTCGAGCGTAAAATATTCTTGTGTTTCTCAAAGCACGGAGCCACCAAGCTGGAATTGGTCAAGATAAAGGTGGTGTGCTTCAATCGAGAATGGCCGTCCATACATATCGTTGATTTCATTCCGATCGTGCCTTTTCCACTTAGTCTCCCCTCGTGCCGCGATCGAGGAAGACCAATCGGCTTAAGGTCAGGAACAAAGTCAACACAAAACTCAATTACCTCCTCATTTCCATAGCCCTTGGCGATGCTTCCTTCTGGCCTAGCACGCTTACGAACATATTTCTTTAATACTCCCATGAACCTCTCGAAGGGGAACATATTGTGTAGAAATACAGGACCGAGAACGAAAATCTCTTCGACTAGGTGAACCAGGAGGTGCGTCATAATATTGAAGAAGGATGGCGGGAACACCAACTCGAAACTGACAAGACATTGGATCACATCGTTACAGTAACCGTGGTAGAACTTCTGGATTGATTACCTTCGAGAGATTGCATTGAGGAATGCACATAGCTTCACAATGGCTACTCGAACATTTTTCCGGCAGAGCCCCTCAAAGCAATCGGAAGCAATTGCGTCATAATCACGTGGCAGTCGTGAGACTTCAGGTTTTGGAACTTTTTCTCCGCCATGTTTATTATTCCCTTTATATTGGACGAGAATCCAGACGGAACCTTCATACTGCTCGGGCATTCAAAAAGATGACCTTCTCTTCTTTGGTCGAGGCGTAGCTGGCACGACCTTGAAACCATTCCGGATGCCGGTCATCAGGGTCTTTCAAACGTTGCCGGTCCTGCCGTGCTTCCTTTGTATCATTTGTCTTCCCATACACGCCCAAGAAGCTTAGGAGGTTCACGCAAATATTCTTCGTAACGTGCATCACGTCGATTGCAGAGCGGACATCTAGGACTTTCCAATATTCTAGCTCCAAGAATATAGATTTCTTCTTCCACATGGCTGCGTGCCCGTCAGCTCCCTTCGGAACTGATTGTCCGCCAGGACCCTTTCCAAAGATGACTTTCAAATCCTTGACCATATCAAATACCTCAGCACCAGTGATCTACCTTGCCGTTGTAATGCTTGCCTTTCTTTCTTACTGGATGAATTTTCGGAAGAAATCGACGATGCCCAAGGTACACGTTCTTCTTACAATTTGGCAAATGTACACTTTCAGTCTCATGTAAGCAAAGTGCATGCATTGTATCCCTTATTTGACAGTCCCGAAAGGTTACTAAGAGCAGGCCAATCGTTGATGGTTACGAAAAGCAACGCTCGGAGGTCAAATTCCTCTTGTTTGTGCTCATCCCACACACGGACACCACCCCACAGCTGTAAAAGTTCATCAACTAATGGCCTTAGGTACACATCGATGTCGTTGCCGGGTTGCTTCGGACCTTGGATGAGCACTGGCATCATAATGAACTTCCGCTTCATGCACAACCAAGGAGGAAGGTTGTAGATGCATAGAGTCACGGGCCAGGTGCTATGGCTGGAGCTCGACTCGCCAAAAGGATTCATGCCATCCGTACTTAGAGCAAATCTTATGTTCCTTGCGCTACCTGCAAAATCTTTGAACCATCCGTCGATCTTTCTCCATTGCGTTCCATCTGCGGTGTGTCTCAACTCCCCTCCGACTTACGGTCCTCTTTGTGCCATCGCAACAACTTGGCATGCTCTTTGTTCCTGAACAGACGTTTCAACCGTGGTATTATAGGAGCATACCACATCACCTTGGCGGGAACCCTCTTCACGGGTTTCGCCCCTCAACATCGTCACCGGGGTCATCGCCTCTGATCTTATAACGCAATGCGGTGCATACCGGCATTCATTCAAATTCTCGTATTCACCGCGGTAGAGGATGCGATCGTTGATGCATGCATGTATCTTCGTAACCTCTAAACCTAGAGGGCAGACAACCTTCTTTGCTTCAGTGCGTCTTGGCGGGCAACTCGTTATCCTTTGGAAACATATTCTTCAACATTTTCAGCAAGTTTTCAAATGCCGAAGTCAGCTACACCTGCCTCTGCCTTCCATTTCAGCAAATCCAGTGTGCAGCCCAGCTTTTTCAGACCATCATCGCATCCGGTGTACAGCGCCTTTCTGTGATCCTCTAACATGCGATCCAAATTCTCCCTCTCCTTTTCAGTTTCGCAGCGTCTCCGTGCATCAGCAATGGTCCGACCAAGATCATCAACTGGATCATCTCGTGCCTCTTCTTCACCTTCCCTTCACCTTCAAAGCATCCTCCATGAAAGTATCACCGA
This sequence comes from Aegilops bicornis, assembly GCA_021605145.1. NCBI lineage: Eukaryota > Viridiplantae > Streptophyta > Magnoliopsida > Poales > Poaceae > Aegilops > Aegilops bicornis. The sequence continues at coordinate 799,920,061 of CM038671.1, read as the reverse complement.
AATGAGCAAGATAGCTTTCATCGATGAAATCATCCCCTTCTTCATCTTCTTCCATTATAACCCCTCTTTCTCCATGCTTGGTCCAACAATTATAGCTTGGCATGAAACCCTTCAAGCAGATGCATGTGAACAACTCTTGAGGAAGAGTAACCCTTCTCATTCTTCCAGATAACACATGGACAGATAACAAAACCCCCCGCTTGTTCGCATTAGCCACTACGAGGAAATCTTTCAAACCCGTAGTGAACTCGCCGGAGAGTCGGTTACCGTACATCCATTGCAGATTCATCTGCATTATTATAATATAAAATATATAATTAACCATCATGCATTTGTTAAACTAACTAGCTACAAACAATATAAATTAAACAATGAACTACACACATGCATATTGACACATCAAAGGTTCATCAAGTTGCTAACCGCGATCGAAGAGTGTGGCTCCAACACTTCATGTCATGTTTGTTTCATGCTCTTGGGGCATTTCATCAAACACCTTATGTGCATAAGAGGAACCAAAAGCAAACCTACACCCACTTGTGAAGAGAATGGCTCCAAATGGCTAAGTGTTGGCTGCTGGATGGGTATATATAGGGAGGGCTTTAGTTGCGGTTGGCCTGGCAAACCGTGACTAAAGGTGCCCAAGGCCTTTAGTCGCGGTTGTCCTGGCCAACCGCGACTAAAGCCCCCTCACGCACCAGCTGGCCACCGAGCGCCCTGGGCCCAGGCCTTTGGTCGCGGTTCACCTCCAGAACCGCGACTAAAGGTCCCATTAGTCGCGGTTCCTACAGCTTCGCGACTTATGGGGCTGGACGGAAGCCTGTTTTTCCACTAGTGTACTCCACAATCTAAAACAGAGAAACATCTCATAACTCATAAGTACAAAGTAGATGAACCAAGAGCAACCTATATATCATTCCTGTGAGAAATAACTAAGCAGGGATTTATCGGAAGAAACGATAAATGACAGCTGATAAGAGTGCTGCCTTTCAATTTCTTTGGCAAATGCTGTCCAGAAAGAAATAAGAAAAAGCTATATTTATTGTGCCCTACATAGCTCAATTAGCAGAATCAATATAGATCAAGTTCGTTTGGCCGTTTCATCCAAGTTTCAAACTAAATTAATTTAGACAATGCAGAAGCTAATACCTGTGTATGAGTAGCAGCTCATATCTCTGAATGCTCTTGCAACGGCTAGCTGCCCATCAACTCATGGCACATCTTCTGCAAATGATACATGTTTGGAATTGAATTAAATTAATTGTACAAACATGGCAAGACTGGAGTTATGTCTATTACCACCAAGTAATAAAGTGCCATTACAATATTCTCCTATGAGCGATGTAGAAAGAATGATGATGTGGGGTAGAATATATAGTCATGACATATTATTTCAGATCAGACAAAAGAGGAAACATCAAAGAAAATCAAAGAGAGCTGTAATGTTCATTCCTTGCTGCTGTTTAAATAACCTGATAGAACCAATATCAATCTTTTTAATGGCTGTAACCAATAACTATTGCTATAGTAAATCAAGACTAATTTTTAACAGCCGCTAATTTCCAGTATAGATTAACAATCTTAGTAATCCAAAGTAACATCACACAAACCCATATATGTGGAATAATATAGCAACCTATTGATCTGCTTATCCGCCTCACCCTTGGTTCTGATTATGTGTACTTACAACAACAGCTTAGTTGCTTCCACTAATCAAAGTGATTAATTAATGTAATGTTGGCATAAAAAATGCACTAAAGAGTTATCAAGTAATACATTGAGATTCGCTTCAACTGTTGACCTTCTCAACTTACTGACTTGCCTCATCATCCTATTATGCCAGACATAGTACAGTTACATAAAGAATTGGTGCAAGGAGAGTGCAAAAGCTCTGGCACAAACACATATCAGTATATCACCGACCATCGGCTGCAGCTCGTCCATCAACTTTTGTTTAATTTTTTAAGTTCTTTCACGGCAGCAGCAACCTTCATTTTCTTAATAGTACTAACTAACAAGGTGTAGAGACACATTAATCTGTTCATAACAGGTTGGGTTGGTAGAGAAAGGGGGGAGTACAGGGGATCCAAGTACTGCAGAGAGGAAAAGTGTGAGCGCACCTGACGGGGTGAAGATCCAGTCGATGGTGGCCGCGCCGGTGATTACAAACAGGAGATGGGAGATCGGCGCCCTTGCCCTCGCTCGGTAGCCGATCCCCATCGCTACCTCCTCGCAACCTCCACGAACACCACGAGACTCCTCCGCTGGAAGCCTCCTGCCGATTTAGCTGGATCAATACGCCGCCATCGGCGAGGGTGCGTACGGCCTCCGTCCCAGCTGCCGCGCCGATCAGAGCCAGTGTGGGAGGAAAGGGAAAGGTGGGGAAGGGAGGGGGGAGGAGCTGGCGAACGGACGGGCGGACCTGCAGGGTGTGGTCCGGGAGCTGCCAGCCGTGCTTCCGCGCCATGGCGCCCTCTCCTCCGGTCGCCGGGTCGCCTCCGCTGCTGTTGGGGTGGGCTGCATGCTCTCCCGCTGGCGACGCTCATGCTGGCCGGTTACATGGGAGAGAGGTCGCGTGTGTGGGCTTCAAACCCGAGGGGTGTGGTGGCGGAGGCGGAAGGAGAGGGTTAGGCTGGTCATAGTGGGAGTAACATAGATGCCACATAAGTAAAAATGTTGATGTGGCAAGTACTTAATGAGGAGTGAGGCAAATAGAGTAACCTAATATGTTACCATCACATAGCGCTTTTCAATGCAAAATGAGTCTACAAGATAATAAATGAGCATGTGTATGTTACTACACATATGACACTTCCCACTATAAGGGTAGTAACATAAAATAGTAACGTATGCATGTTACTACTCTAAGTTACTCCCTACTATGACCAGCCTATGCGGGAGAGGAAACGAGAGAGGTCAAATACCGAGCCGTTTTTACCTTCGCACGGAAGGAAAGGATCCATCGGAAATTTAGCCTAGGCAGGCGTTATCTGCGGGAGAGATACCCAGCGAAGACCTTTGCTCTGGCGTGAGTGCGCGGTCCAGCGCCGATGTGGCTAGCGCGGGCGTTCGCCCTTGATGCGCAGCTGAATCTCTACTATTAAAGGGCAATCTGCCGTCGTCGTGATGGTTCAACCAGCTTCCTTCCCCCATTGCCACTCTATTTTTTTTCCATGTACCGACGTCCCCCGTTCAGTACGCGCAACTGATTTTCCCACGATCGATCCCACTCCGTTCCCACGACGCAGGGGCCTCTCGGCCTGGAGGCGCTGCTCCTTGGCCACACCCCCACGAGCCCGTAACCTTGCATTCGCTCCCCTCGATCAAGACTCTGCCTGCAGGAACTCGAGCAGCCACCGCCGCCATCAACATCCCCGCACCCCACCAGGCCTTGTGCAAGCTCATGGGGCACATGCTCGGGTCTCCGGCTCTCAGCTACCAGCACCAGTCTCCTGCTACCTCGCTCCGGTCCTCCCTCCGATTTGTCTCGGTGATAGGCTCTCGCCGTTCCGGGCCTCCGCTGGAGTAAGATGACGACCACCATTGCGTGGCTTCGCCACCATCTTCCTTGGGCAGGCGGACACGAAGCTTTTGGGTGACCCTCTCAAGCGGGATGAACCACCTCGGCGGCTCCCGCAACAACAGGGAGTGCAGCGTCATCTGTCCTGGTCTGTATGGTACTAGCATTTTTCCTTTGATTTCTTTCTTGGATGGGTCTTTGGTTGGAATTTTTGTTGGCAGTGCCCAGCGGTACCATTGGTTGGCCCGACAGTACCATGGCGAAGTATGGGTAGGCAGTGCAGGGTGTGTTCAACAGCAGTAAGCTAGGTTGCCCTCTATATGCCATACAGTACATGGCGCGCAGGATATATCCAAATTAAAGGTAAGCAGTAACATACAGAAGCCCCTTAAGTTTTTCTATTATCTGAAAAGAAATCATCGCGAGCCTGAACCGAACTATTGCCTGCTGAATTGTGCCATTGCAGTGTGTAAATAATAAAAGGGCACATCGATTTTTTTTCTTCTTTGAATGGAAAACTATATATAAGAAAATTCATGGTTAAAAATAGTTCTATTCGTTGGAAGAAGTTGAGTGAATAGAAGAGTGCTCATTGGTGTGTAAACAATTATGTGTGCATCAGAATCCTGGCATGTGCCTGATCGGGAACTCTGGGGAATCAACACTGACCCAATTATGTTTCAATCAGCAAATGTAAACTAAAGAGTATTTCGTTCACCACAACGAACTAGCTCATCTTCTTGTAAATGTTTTGGCTGCCAGAACAATTTTTTTGGAATAAATAGACTAAAAATGTCATAATTTTTGCTATTGTTAGTTCTGCAACCTATTGCTTATATACATTAAACGCTTCAGATTAGGTGGTCTCCGGTTGAATTTCGAAGGTGCAAGGATTCTGTAGTACGAGATCTTAAAGAGAGGGCAGCCATGGTCACAAGAATGAAGGTGGAGTGGAGAGAAAGATGTCTCTCTCTGTGTGGGCTTGCTTTCTCACAAGGGATGCCCATTCTGTACCTGCACAATACTGTCTTCCATTTTCTTATGAGTTTTGCAGCTTCAAGTAAATGTAAATATGGTCCAAGGTTACCTAATCTTATACTACAATTTCAGAATTTCCTTATATGTTTTTTATAGGTTCAACAGTACATGTTCTTACTGCAATTTTGACATTCAGTTATAATTGTGTGGTGCATATCCTTTCAACATGCTGAATAAATTAGGTCAACATCCATGTTGAGAGCCAAATCCATGCCGGGTGTAGCTTCAATGGCTAATACACATATTTCTACACCATGGTTGGCCGGTGGCAAAGCAGTTACAGCTGAAATGGACGGCCTTCGCGCAAGATTAGATTAGATGAAGACAAGGGTTTAAAATTTTATTTCGTTGAAGCCTCAAGCCAACTAGGCAAAATAGACCATGTAGCATAATTGAGTTGTATTAAGTTTCTTCATGGTAGGCTTTTCTTATTATGGAGAGGGAGGCCGGGAGAGGGAGGGAGGGGATTTGGTTTAGTCTGTTATTATTTCTTAATAAGAAATTTATACAATACATGAGTACCATTTCACACTCGAAATGTATCTCCATGCGTCTACCTGTTGCTTTTATTAGCCACCTTTAATGCAAGCGAAACACTATTGATTTCATAAATCCTCTGAAGTTTCACGAAGGTTCCCAAGTGATGGTAAGGCAATATGACTGACTATTGAACTGATGGAAACGAGAAGATAACTGACAAAATAAAAAAAACGAGTGAAAATTGAAGGACTAAATTATGATCTTGAATATTCAACTGGTTGGTCCATAAAAAAAGAACAAATAATCAATTGATTTGATTTTCTCTTACAAGTACAAGATTACGAAAAGAGGGTCCAACCATCGTTGCTTGAACAAAGATGGGGGAAGGACGGCTGGGAAGGAATATGTCAATTGTCGTCTTGCAAAAGGAAGGTGGATAAAAAAAAGGCACGATGATTATGCGGACGAGTGACATTATTTTTGAATTAGACTAATTGTTTGATAGCAATATATTTTTATCCCGTGATAACGCACGGGCATTCAGCTAGTGTGTTTAATGGGAACACGATGGCGAAATTTTTTGTTGCTCGAACCAGTGCAATTTTTTGCTGGAACCGGCTATTTCATTTGCTATGTCGAACATCGATTTGAGTTGTGTCTGTTTTTGGTGGAACCAGCGTTATGTCTTTTTTTGCTGGAACCTTTGTCAATTCTAGCTGGAACCGGGCAATTTCTTTTTCCTTTCAATTGACCAATGAGATTTTTTGTTTGCTCTGATTTTTCGCTGGGCACACGATGGTGCTAGTTGAGGACGGCGACGAGGCGAAACCGGCGACGCGATTTCTTTTACAACCATGGCGCACGCGAGCTGGAACCGGCAGGTGTCAGAGCTACATCCATGGTGACCAGGCCCTTGGATCCACCAACAACCATGTCGCAATCCCGACGGTGGGGGTGGGCCATCGCTTATTCTCGCCGGACACATCTACGATGGCGAGCAAACGTAACCTACGAGGAGCGCAGGGGGAGGGGGCGGTGCTCTGCCATGGTGAGCACATGGTTTTCTTGCGACCTGCGTGCGGAAGAAGATGACGTGGGAGGGAAGGACCAAATCCTACGCCTGCATGACGCCGAATCGGCTGGCTGCGGGGCGACCGGTCCACCGGCGCCTAACAGTCACCTTGTTACCCACCTAGGCCCTGCAAGGTAGCTCCGACTCCATGACAGTAAAGATACGTTAGAGATCCCGCAAGCTGAGAATTCAACTACCACAGGCATGCCGCGAACAAGCTGCAGTTTTCTAAAAAAGAAAAAAGTTACGACAGAGTACCTCGGTTCTGGTTTATTGGTCTCCAACGTATTTTATGCCTAATTTTGGTAAAAGATTTTAACAAATACTCCCTCCGTTCCTAAATAATTGTCTTTCTAGAGATTTCAATAAATGACTACATACGGAGCAAAATGAGTGAATCTACAATTTAAAACATGTCTACATACATCCGTATGTTGTAGTCCATTTGAGATGGCTAGAAAGACAAATATTTGGGAACGGAGGGAGTAAAATGCTAATGCATGTCAACAAAAACTATATCATTTGGATTGTATTTGAACATAGTTTTCCGATGATATCATTTTTTATGACATGCAATAATATTTTATTAGTTTAATCTATGGTCAAATTTTGGCACAAAATACGAAGGGGGACAATAAACCAGGACGACACGACGGCGATGGAGGTTGACGCGGTGAGCCCCGTCGTCGTCAAGCAGGCCGACGAGACTGAAACTGAATTGGTGGCAGAAGGGGAGAAGGCCTCGGAGGCGGAGGGTGGCAACGGGGGACAGCGACATGTCCACCGACGAGGAGGACCCCGCACCGCCCAAACTACAGCAGCAGCAAGAACCGGAAGCAATACGGAGCTCGCCCCCGCCGCCGACGGCCTGGACGCGAAGAAGCTGATGGACATGGTGGCCGCACTGTGCGAGCGGAGCGCGCAGCAGTGCGCACTCATTGGGGCCATGGCGGAGCGGGTGGACATGCTGGAGCGCACCGTCCACAGTTGGAGGAGGCCGACCGGCGCCGGAGGAGGAACAAAAAGATCAACCAGGAGGCCAACAAGAGCACAAAAGGCTTCTACAGCAACTAGTAGAAATTTGATGATAAATAGATAAAACAATATGTCTTCGATTTGATTTTCACTAGCTTTTATTTCGGTTTTTGTGATTTTTAATTTTCTTTTATTCCATTACTTGATTGTGTGAACAAACTTAAAATCATGTCAGCAAATGTCATTAGTTTCAATTTAATCGTGTGATTCTTCAGTTCAAGCTTTCAAAATTGGCGACACGTCTGTGACTAGATATGTGTATTTGATTTCATATTTTCATGATTCTTTAGTTCATTTCTGCAATCTTAGATTTGTGTAGTCTGTCACCAAATTTCACCATCTTCAATTGTATTATGTGATGATTTAGTTCGAATCCACAACACCAACCAAGATTACAAGCTAATTTCATCCCAAAACAGACCAAAAAATAAAAGAATTATCAGACCAAAACCATGTTACATCCGGCCATGTATGAAATTTCGCCTACATATACAGTACAAAAAAACAGTGTACATCTTTTACAACTTTGGATCGACACTTGTATGCACACATGCCTAAAAACTACCTCTCTATCCTAGTCTATCTCATCTGTAGTCTTATTACCTTGTATCTATCAAGAGGAGAAAAAGAATCATCTCCATATAAATGAATCTCAAAATGGGGTGGGGTTTAGCAGTGTTGGCACTGAATATATGGATGCTACACACAGGCTTCGGACTCTGGGTTCCGGGGTTCAGCCCATGTGGAATTCGGCGGTTTAGTATTTTTTTTTTGAGAATCACCGGGGGGGACTTCCCCCACCTGAATATATTACTCAAAGGACTGCCGAGGCAGTAAGTACAACATTACATAGGCACAGTGCATCGTGTAGAAAGGTAGGAGCGCCACGAGAAGACGTCCTCCTTGTCTTGTGAAAGCACAAGACGATGAGACCACAGGTCCAGTGCGGAAATAAGGTTTCTAAGGGTTATTACAGAACTTTGATCAATCGTCCTAAATAACATGTCGTTGCGAGCAGACCAGATCATCCATAGCAGGGCCAAGAGGACTGAAGGCCATGTGGAGGTAGGGAGGTGAGTAGGGATATCGACATCCCAGAGGTCTGTGATGTCGTCAGACTGAGGCAGAAAGCCAAGGCGTTGCCAGATCCTGTTGGCGAGGGGGCATGATATGAACAAGTGGTTGGAGTCTTCTGGCAGCCTCGCGCACCGAGGGCATATATCTGAGGCGATTATATGTTTGTGTGCAAGGTTGCACCTGGTGTTGAGGCGATCTTTGAAGAGCAGCCAAGCAAAGACTTTGAGCTTACGAGGGATCTTTGCGGACCAGATGAGTGGGGCATGATGATCGTACTCTGTTTGTTCCATGAGGGCGGCGTATGCATGCTTGGTGGAGAAGGCAATGCTGTGTCGAAGGAACCGTTGGTCTTCCCCAGCCGAGGGCATGAAATCCTGCAAAACAGCCAAAAGCGAGACAAGTTCTTGTTCTGCCGTAAGAGAGAGACGGTTACCGAGGTTAGCTTGAATACCGAAATGCATAATGTTAGTCACTTTAACCAGCTGTAGAGTGGAGTAGGAGAATAAGTGGGGGAAGGTAGTGGCTAAGGGTTGTGGAGTCAACCAGGTATCTAGCCAAAAGTAGGTGTGTGAGCCGCTGTTTGTCAACACAAAGGATATATTTTGAAGGGAGGCGAGCTGTTGTGAAATTGTGCGGCAAAGGAAAGAGGTTTGCGGGGGTGGGGAGACTAGAGCATTAGGGTGTTGGAGATCTAGCCATTCTAGCCAAGGGGTTTGAGTATTGGAGAGGGCTTTGGCAGTGAATTTCATGAGAAGACAGTTGTTTTGTACATGTAGGTTTTTTAGCCCTAAACCATCGTATTTTTTTGGTAAGCAGACATTTTTCCATGCAATAAGACATTGAGCACCTGAGAAAGCGTCCTCCCCTGCCCAAAAAAATGCTCTCCTCAGCGAGTCCAGAGTTTTGATTGTTTTCTTTGGTATGCGGAACACAGACATGAAATAAACAAGGATTGAGTCCAAGACCGAAGAGACGAGGATGAGTCGATCACCTTTATCAAGAAGCTTTAGCACGCTAGCCAGAGAGTAGTTTCCTAGCTCGTTCTAACAGAGGATTGAAAATGTTATTGAGGTGTCTGGTAGGGGCGAGAGGGAGACCTAGATAAGTTTGTGGGAAGGAGGCGCAAGAGCAGCCCATGGCCAAGGCGATGTTATTAGACGTGTTGTCGTCGGTGTGTAGGGTGGCTAGGGTAGTCTTAGCAAAGTTGATGGTGAGGCAGGTGGCAAGTGCAAAGGTGGTTAGGATGTTTTTGAGGGTTGAGGCGGCATCCGGAGAGGCGGCAGCTACGATGGGCGTGTCATCGGCGTATTGGAGGACAGTGGGAGGCAGATGGGAGAAGATGGGATGGTGGAGTGTAGGGTCTGAGTTTTGGAGGATGAGTTGTTGAAGGAAGTCAGCGACGATGAGAAAGAGATAGGGGGAGACAGGGTTGCCCTGCCTCAAGCCATTTTTGCATTGGATCCATTTGCCCGGAACCCCGTTCAGAAGAATGGCCGTTTTGCCGGTGAGGAGGATGTTTTGGATCCACTGGCGGAAGGTGGAGGAGAAGCCCCGCACAGCGAGAATTTTTTGTAGAGCAGGCCATGCGACCGAGTCGAAGGCTTTTTGGAAATCCAACTTGAACACCATGGTAGGTTTTTTGCGAGAGTGGCAAGAGCTAATGAGATCGGCTGCGAAGACAAAATTTTCCGCGATGTTTCTACCCGAAATGAAGCCTGTTTGATTGCCATGAACTAGCATAGGGATGAAAAGTTTTAGGCGAGAAGTGATAACTTTTGCAACAGCTTTGATTGGGTAGTTTTGCAGCGAGATGGGTCTAAAAGCGTCAGGGGAGGTTGGTGCATCCTTCTTAGGGAGGAGAACAATGTGGGCACGGTTTAGACGTTCTGTGTCAGCGGTACCTTGGTGGAAATGTGAGAAGAAGGGCAGAATAAGGTGTTTTACTAATGGCCAGAACGATCTATAGAAATTGGCCCAAAGCCATCCGGACCCAGGCTGGCTTGGGGGTTCATAGAAAAAAACGCATGTTTTATTTCATCTTCTGAGAAGGGTGCATCGAGAGCGTGGAGTCCAGGCAGTATGTGAGGGTATATGGATTTTAGGTCAAAGGTCCATGTTGTCGGTCCTGGGGTGCCAATTAGAGAGACAAAGAAATCTCTGAGGATTTCCGCTTTCTGGCGGTGCGCAGAGTATTCGGATCCGTCGCGTGTGAGTGTGAAGATTTTGTTCTTACGCAGTCGGTGAGATGCTGATATGTGAAAGAACTTGGTGTTTTCTCCTCCGTGGATAGCGCAAGAGACTTTGGCACGCCAGCGCCAGTATAACATTTTCTCGTGGATGGCACTCTTGTGCAAGGTGATGATGATTTTGCGGGTGAGCGACTCTGGCTGAGATAGGGTTCTAGTTTCTTCAACTAGGTCTAAGGATGTGTTTGCGGCTTGGCAGCGAGCCTCACGAAGATGGGAGGGGATAAAAGAGCATGCCCAAGTTTTAAGACGGGCACGAGATTTTTTGAGCGCAGATACGAGGGAGGCAGTAGCGTTGTTTGGCGATGAGGGCTGTGGTGTCCAGATTTGAGTAACAATGTTCTTGCAGGGCCGGGAGTTGGCCCAAGCCGCTTCGAATTTGAAGAAGTTGGACTTAGGGATGGAGGTGGTGACGTGGATGAGGATTGGAACGTGATCGGACGTAAAGCAGGATCGAGAGGAAAGGGAAGTGTTGGGAAAGTATCTGCCCATGCAAGGTTAAAGAAGACACGATCTAGCCGTTCTAGGGTGGGGGAGGCACGGTTGTTGGACCATGTAAACCTTTGATCGAGTAAGGGCAATTCGATGAGAGCTAGGTTATCTAGGGTTTGGTTGAACGCGTTGGCTTCGGCGGAATGGAAGGCGGTGTTATTTTTCTCGGAGGGGAAACAGATAAGGTTGAAGTCACCGGCGATGAGCCATGTGAAGGAAATATGCCCTAGAGGCAATAATAAAGTTATTATTTATTTCCTTATATCATGATAAATGTTTATTATTCATGCTAGAATTGTATTAACCAGAAACATAATACATGTGTGAATACATAGACAAACATAGTGTCACTAGTATGCCTCTACTTGACTAGCTCGTTAATCAAAGATGGTTAAGTTTCCTAATCATAGACATGAGTTGTCATTTGATTAACGGGATCACATCATTAGGAGAATGATATGATTGACTTAACCTATTCCGTTAGCTTAGCACTTGATCGTTTAGTATGTTGCTATTGCTTTCTTCATGACTTATACATATTCCTGTAACTATGAGATTATGCAACTCCCGTTTACCGGAGGAACACTTTGTGTGCTACCAAACGTCACAACGTAACTGGGTGATTATAAAGGAGCTCTACAGGTGTCTCCAAAGGTACATGTTGGGTTGGCTTATTTCGAGATTAGGTTTTGTCACTCTGATTGTCGGGGAGGTATCTCTGGGCCCTCTCGGTAATGCACATCACTATAAGCCTTGCAAGCATTGCAACTAATGAGTTAGTTGTGAGATGGTGTATTACGTAACGAGTAAAGAGACTTGCCGGTAATGAGATTGAACTAGGTATTGGATACCGACGATCGAATCTCGGGCAAGTAACATACCGATGACAAAGGGAACAACGTATGTTGTTATGCGGTTTGACCGATAAAGATCTTCGTAGAATATGTGGGAGCCAATATGAGCATCCAGGTTCCACTATTGGTTATTGACCGGAAACGTGTCTCGATCATGTCTGCATTGTTCTCGAACCCGTAGGGTCCGCACGCTTAAGGTTTCGATGGCAGTTATATTACGAGTTTATGAGTTTTTATGTACCGAAGGAGTTCGGAGTCCCGGATGAGATCGGGGACATGACGAGGAGTCTCGAAATGGTCGAGACATAAAGATCGATATATTGGACGACTATATTCGGACTTCGGAAAGGTTCCAAGTGATTCGGGTATTTTTCGGAGTACCGGAGAGTTACGGGAATTCGCCGGGGAGTATATGGGCCTTATTGGGCCATACAGGAATAGAGGAGAGAGGACGAAAGGAAGGAGGTGCGCAGTCCCCCTCTGGTCCGAATTGGACAAGGGTGCAGCCCCCTTTTCCTTCCTCCTCTCCCCCTCTTTCCTTCTCTCCTACTCCAACAAGGAAGGGGGGGAGTCCTACTCCTGGTGGGAGGAGGACTCCTCCTGGCGCGCCCCTCTTGGCCGGCCAACACCCTCCCCCTTGCTCCTTTATATACGGGGGCAGGGGGCACCTCTAGAAAAAACAACAATTGATCCTTTGGATCTCTTAGCCGTGTGTGGTGCCCCCCTCCACCATAGTCCACCTCGATAATATCGTAGCGGTGCTTAGGCGAAGCCCTGCGACAGTAGAACATCAAGATCGTCACCATGCCGTCGTGCTGACAGAACTCTCCCTCGACACTCGGCTGGATCGGAATTCGAGGGACGTCATCGAGCTGAACATGTGCTAGAACTCGGAGCTGCCGTAGTTTCGGTGCTTGATCGGTCGGGCCGTAAAGACGTACGACTACATCAACCGCGTTGTTCTAACGCTTCCGCTTTCGGTCTACGAGGGTACGTGGACACACTCTCCCCTCTCGTTGCTATGCATCACCATGATCTTGCGTGTGCGTAGGAATTTTTTTGAAATTACTACGTTACCCAACAGTGGCATCCGAGCCTAGGTTTTATGCGTTGATGTTATATGCACGAGTAGAACACAAGTGAGTTGTGGGCGATACAAGTCATACTGCTTACCATGTCATACTTTGGTTCGGTGGTATTGTTGGATGAAGCGGCCCGGGCCGACATTACGCGTACGCTTACGCGAGACTGGTTTTACCGCCGTGCTTTGCACACAGGTGACTAGCGGGTGTCAGTTTCTCCAACTTTAGTTGAACCAAGTGTGGCTACGCCCGGTCCTTGAGAAGGTTAAAACAGCACCAACTTGATGAACTATCATTGTGGTTTTGATGCGTAGGTAAGAACGGTTCTTGCTCAGCCCGTAGCAGCCACGTAAAACTTGCAACAACAAAGTAGAGGACGTCTAACTTGTTTTTGCAGGGCATGTTGTGATGTGATATGGTCAAGACGTGATGAGATATAAGTTGTTGTATGAGATGATCATGTTTTGTTAAAGTTATCGGCAACTGGCAGAAGTCCTATGGTTGTCTCTTTGTTGCATAAGATGTAAGTGCCAAATAATTGCTTTACTTTATCGCTATACGATAGCAATAGTTGCAAGAGCAATAGTTGGCGAGACGACCATGTGACGACACATTGATATAGATCAAGATGATGAAGATCATGGTGTCGTGCCGGTGACGATAGAGATCATGACAGTACTTTGGAGATGGAGATCAAAGGCGCAAGATGATCATGGCCATATCATGTCACATATTTTGATTGCATATGATTTTTATCTTTTATACATCTTATTTTGCTTAGTTTGACGGTAGCATTTTAAGATGATCTCTCACTAATTATCAAGAAGTGTTCTCCCTGAGTATGCACCGTTGTGAAAGTTCTTCGTGCCGAGACACCACGTGATGATCGGGTGTGATAGGCTCTACGTTCAAATACAACGGGTGCAAAACAGTTGCACACGCGAATACTCAGGTTAAACTTGACGAGCCTAGCATATAACAGATATGGCCTCGGAACACGGAGACCGAAAGGTCGAGCGTGAATCATATAGTAGATATGATCAACATATTGATGTTCACCGTTGAAACTACTCCATCTCACGTGATGATCGGGCATGGTGTAGTTGATATGGATCACGTAATCACTAGAGGATTAGAGGGATGTCTATCTAAGTGGGAGTTCTTTAGTAATATGATTAATTGAACTTAAATTTATCATGAACTTAGTCATGGTAGTATTGTGCAAATTATGTTGTAGATCAATAGCTTGCATTGTTGCTTTCATATGTTTATTTTGATATGTTACTAGAGAAAATTGTGTTGAAAGATCTTAGTAGCAATGATGCTGATTGGATCCGTGATCTGAGGTTTATCCTCATTGCTGCACAGAAGAATTATGTCCTTAATGCACGGCTAGGTGACAGACCTATTGCAGGAGCAGATGCAGACGTTATGAACGTTTGGCTAGCTCAATATGATGACTACTTGATAGTTTAGTGCACCATGCTTAACGGCTTAGAATCGGGACTTCAAGGACGTTTTGAACGTCATGGACCATATAAGATGTTCCAGAAATTGAAGTTGATATTTCAAGCAAATACCTGAGTTGAGAGATATGAAGTCTCCAACAAGTTCTATAGCTAAAAGATGGAGGAGAATCGCTCAACTAGTGAGCATGTGCTCAGATTGTCTGTGTACTTCAATCGCTTGAATTAAGTGGGAGTTAATCTTCCAGATAAGATAGTGATTGACAGAATTCTCTAGTCACCATCACTAAGTTACTAGAACTTCGTGATGAACTATAGTATGCAAGGGATGACATAAACGATTCCCGAGCTCTTCGTGGTGTTGAAATCGACGAAGGTAGAAATCAAGAAAGAGCATCAAGTGTTGATGATTGATAAAGATCACTAGTTTCAAGAAAAGGGCAAAGGGAAAAGAAAGGGAAACTTCCAGTAGAATGGCAAACAAGTTGTCACTCCCGTGAAGAAGACCAAAGCTGGACCAAAGCCTGAAACTGAGTGCTTACACTGCAAAGGGAATGGTCACTGGAAGCGTAAATGCCCTGAATATTTGGTGGATAAGAAGGATGGCAAAGTGAACAAGGGTATATTTGATATACAGGTTATTGATGTGTACCTTACTAGTGTTTATAGTAGCCCCTGAGTATTTGATACTTGTTCGGTTGCTAATATTATTAGTAACTCGAAACAGGAGTTATAGAATAAACAGAGACTAGTTGAGGGTGAAGTGACGATGAGTGTTAGAAGTAGTTCCAAGATTGATACGATCATCATCGCACACTCCCTATACTTTCGGGATTAGTGTTAAACCTAAATAAATGTTATTTGGCGTTTGTGTTGAGCATGAATATGATTTGATCATGTTTATTGCGATACGATTATTCATTTAAAGTTAGAGAATAAATTGTTGTTCTGTTTACATGAATAAAACCTTCAATGGTCATACACCCAATGAAAATAGTTTGTTGGATCTCGATCGTAGTGATACACATATTCATAATATTGATGCCAAAAGATGCAAAGTTAATAATGATAGTGCAACCCATTTGTGGCACTGCCGTTTGGGTCATATCGGTGTAAAGCGCATGAAGAAACTCCATAAAGATGGATTTTCGGAATCACTTGGTTATGAATCATTTGATGCTTGCGAACCGTGCCTTTTGGGCGAGATGACTAAAACTCCGTTCTCCGAAACAATGGAACAAGCTACTGACTTATTGGAAATAATACATACCGATGTATGCGATCCAATGAGTGTTGATGCTCGTGGCAAGTATCGTTATTTTCTGACCTTCATAAGATGATTTGAGCAGATATGGGTATATCTACTTGATGAAACATAAGTCTGAAATAGTTGAAAGGTTCAAAGAATTTTAGAGTGAAGTGGAAAAATCGTTGTAACAAGAAAATAAAGTTTCTGTGATCTGATCGCGGAGAGGAATATTTGAGTTACGAGTTTGGTCTTCAATTAACACAATGTGGAATAGTTTCACAGCTCACGCCACCTGGAACACCACAACGTTATGGTGTGTCCGAACGTCAGAATCAGCACTTTATTGGATATGGTGCGATCTATGATGTCTCTTATTGATTTACCATTATCGTTTTGGGGTTATGCATTAGAGACAGCTGCATTCACGTTAAAAGGGCACCATCTAAATCCGTTGAGACGACACTATATGTACTGTGGTTTAGCAAGAAACCCAAGTTGTCGTTTCTTAAAGTTTGGAGTTGCGATGCTTATGTGAAAAAGTTTCATCCTGATAAGCTCAAACCCAAATCGGAGAAGTGTGTCTTCATAGAATACCCAAAGGAAACTGTTGGGTAAACCTTCTATCACAGATCCGAAGGCAAGATATTTGTTGCTAAAGATGGATCCTTTCTAGAGAAGGAGTTTCTCTCGAAAGAAGTGAGTGGGAGGAAAGTAGAACTTGATGATGTAACTGTACCTTCTCCCGAATTGGAAAATAGTTCATCACTGAAATCAGTTCCAGTGATTCCTACACCAGTTAGTGAGAAAGCTAATGATGATGATCATGAAACTTCAGATCAAGTTACTACAGAACTTCGTAGGTCTTCCATAGTACGGTCCGCACCAGAGTGGTACGGTAATCCTGTTCTGAAAGTCATGTTACTAGACCATGATAAACCTACGAACTATGAGGAAGCGATGATGAGCCCAGATTCCGCAAAATGGCTGGAGGCCATGAAATCTGAGATAGGATCCATGTATGAGAACAAAGTATAGACTTTGGTGGACTTGTCCGATGATCGGCAAACCATAGAAAATAAATGGATCTTCAAGAGAAAGACGGACGTTGATAGTAGTGTTACTATCTACAAAGCTCGACTTGTCGCAAAAAGGTTTTCGACAAGTTCAAGGTGTTGAATACAATGAGATTTTTCTCACTCGTATCGATGCTTAAAAGTCTGTCTGAATCATGTTAGAAATTGCCGCATTTTATGATTATGAAATATGGCAGACGGATGTCAAAACTGCATTCCTGAACGGGTTTCTGGAAGAAGAGTTGTATATGATGCAGCCAGAAGGTTTTGTCAATCCAAAGGGAGCTAACAAAGTGTGCAAGCTCCAGTGATCCATCTATGGACTGCTGCAAACATCTCAGAGTCGAAATATACGCTTTGATAAGTTGATCAAAGCATATAGTTTTATACAGACTTGCGGTGAAGCCTGTATTTACAATAAAGTGAGTGGGAGCACTACCGCCTTTCTGATAAATATATGTGAGTAACATATTGTTGATCAGAAATGATGTAGAATTTTCTGGAAAGCATAAAGGAGTATTTGATAGGAGTTCTTTAAAAGAAAGACCTCAGTAAAGCTACTTACATATTGAGCATCAAGATCTATTGAGATAGATCAAGACGCTTGATAAGATTTTCAATGAATACATACCTTGTCAAGATTTTGAAATAGTTCAAAAATAGAACATTCAAAGAAAGAGTTCTTGCCTGTGTTGCAAAGGTGTGAAATTGAGTAAGACTTAAATCCCGACCACGGCAGAAAATAGAAAAGAGAATGAAAGTCATTCTCTATGCCTCGGTCATAGGTTCTATAAAATATGCTATGCTATGTACCAGACCTATTGTATACCTTGCACTGAATTTGGCAAGGGAGTACAATAGTGATCTAGGAGTAGATCTCTGGACATTGGTCAAGAATATCCTTAGTAAGGACTAAGAAAATATTTCTCGATAATGGAAGTGATAAAAGAGCTCGTCGTAAAAGTTACAACGATACAAGCTTTTACACCATCCAGATGACTCTAAGTCTCAATCTAGATACATATTAAAAGTGGGAGCAATTAGCTAGAGTAGCTCCGTGCAGAGCATTGTAGACATAGAATATTTGCAAAATACATACGACTCTGAATGTGACAGACCCGTTGACTAAACTTCTCTCACGAGCAAAGCATAATCATACCTTAGTACTCTTTGGGTGTTAATCACATAGCGATGTGAACTAGATTATTGACTCTAGTAAACCCTTTGGGTGTTGGTCACATGACGATGTGAACTATGGGTGTTAATCACATACAGATGTGAATATTGGTGTTAAATCACTTGGTGATATGAACTAGATTATTGACTCTAGTGCAAGTGGGAGACTGAAGGAAATATGCCCTAGAGGCAATAATAAAGTTATTATTTATTTCCTCATATCATGATAAATGTTTATTATTCATGCTAGAATTGTATTAACCGGAAACATAATACATGTGTGAATACATAGACAAACATAGTGTCACTAGCATGCCTCTACTTGACTAGCTCGTTAATCAAAGATGGTTAAGTTTCCTAACCATAGACATGAGTTGTCATTTGATTAACGGGATCACATCATTAGGAGAATGATATGATTGACTTGACCCATTCCGTTAGCTTAGCACTTGATCGTTTAGTATGTTGTTATTGCTTTCTTCATGACTTATACATGTTCCTGTAACTATGAGATTATGCAACTCCCGTTTACCGGAGGAACACTTTGTGTGCTACCAAACGTCACAACGTAACTGGGTGATTATAAAGGAGCTCTACAGGTGTCTCCAAAGGTACATGTTGGGTTGGCGTATTTCGAGATTAGGTTTTGTCACTCTGATTGTCGGGGAGGTATCTCTAGGCCCTCTCCGTAATGCACATCACTATAAGCCATGCAAGCATTGCAACTAATGAGTTAGTTGTGAGATGATGTATTACGTAACGAGTAAAGAGACTTGCCGGTAACGAGATTGAACTAGGTATTGGATACCGACGATCGAATCTCGGGCAAGTAACATACCGATGACAAAGGGAACAACGTATGTTGTTATGCGGTTTGACCGATAAAGATCTTCGTAGAATATGTGGGAGCCAATATGAGCATCCAGGTTCCGCTATTGGTTATTGACCGGAAACGTGTCTCGGTCATGTCTACATTGTTCTCGAACCCGTAGGGTCCGCACGCTTAAGGTTTCGGCGATGCTTATATTATGAGTTTATGAGTTTTGATGTACCGAAGGAGTTCGGAGTCCCGGATAAGATCGGGGTCATGACGAGGAGTCTCGAAATGGTCTAGACGTAAAGATCGATATATTGGACGACTATATTCGGACTTCGGAAAGGTTCCGAGTGATTCGGGTATTTTTCGGAGTACCGGAGAGTTACGGGAATTCCCCGGGGAGTATATGAGCCTTATTGGGCCATACGGGAATAGAGGAGAGAGGCCGAAAGGAAGGAGGTGCGCAGCCCCCCTCTGGTCCGAATTGGACAAGGGGTGCAGCCCCCCTTTCCTTCCTCCTCTCCCCCTCTTTCCTTCTCTCCTACTCCAACAAGGAAGGCGGGAGTCCTACTCCCGGTGGGAGGAGGACTCCTCCTGGCGCGCCCCTCTTGGCAGGCCGACCCCCTCCCCCTTGCTCCTTTATATACGGGGGCAGGGGAGCACCTCTAGAAAAAACAACAATTAATCCCTTGGATCTCTTAGCCGTGTGCGGTGCCCCCCTCCACCATAGTCCACCTCGATAATATCGTAGCGGTGCTTAGGCGAAGCCCTGCGATGGTAGAACATCAAGATCGTCACCACGCCGTCGTGCTGACGGAACTCTCCCTCGACACTCGGCTGGATCGGAGTTCAAGGAACGTTATCGAGCTGAACGTGTGCTAGAACTCGAAGGTGCCGTAGTTTCGGTGCTTGATCGGTCGGGCCGTGAAGACGTACGACTACATCAACCGCGTTGTTCTAACGCTTCCGCTTTCGGTCTACGAGGGTACGTGGACACACTCTCCCCTCTCGTTGCTATGCATCACCATAATCTTGCGTGTGCGTAGGAAATTTTTTGAAATTACTACGTTCCCCAACACCATAGGGTGTCATCCGGTTGTGCGATGGAGGTGAGTTCGTCTAAGAATGCTAACTTGAGAGAGCGCGAGGAGGGAGCGTAGATGTTAGTAATAGCAATGTGGTGTGCGCAGGCAGTTGATTGGAGGATTAGTGTAGATGAAAAGGTTAAGTGGGAGAAGGACACGACTTAGAAGGAGGCAGAGTTGATGGCCGAAATGGTGCCACCCGCGGTTCCGACCGCTGGCAAGGAAAAAACGTGGTCGGTCTAGCGTGGAAGGAAGGATTTTATTTTACTGTCGGGTAGAGAGTCGAGTTTTGATTCTTGTAGGAGCGTGATGGGCGGTTTTGTTGTGATTAGTTCGGAAAGTACGTCAGAGCACTTATCATTATCACCAAGTCCTCGTACATTCCAAGAGCAGATTAGAAAGGCGTCATTACTCATTGAGATCGATCAAGCACCAACAGACAGCAACGTAGTACATCTGGCATACAGTCACAGCGGCTACAGGTGAGGGCAAAAGTAGCATAGGAACATGCGATAGGGGAAACGAAAACCAAAAGAAGCGCGATCTAATGGCGGCGTGCAGAGGTCGCGCCGTAACTCCAGGCTGGTGAGGACGGCTGATCATGGGGCGTCGTCGTCACCAGGGGCAGCATCCTCGGAGCCAAGGATGGCATCCAGATGCTCGTTGTCCGCGCCACAGAGCAGAGCAATGGCAGCAAGGTCTTCGGAGGAGGCAGGAGGGGCGTCGGTCTCGTGAAGGCGTGCCTCTTGGATAGCACGGCCAATGGCCGTGTCTACATCCGCAGCGGAGAGGCGAGCGGCCTTGGCCTTAAAAGGCGGTTTAGTAGTTGTTCGACAGCTTGGGCAGCTTGATCACCGCTAGCACTCCGACTGCCAGCGAGAAGACTAACACCATTGATGTATTACAAGTTGAATTCTGCAACGGCTTGAGGGCTTTGCCAGAGGTCATTAAATGCTTCACCTCTCTGAAGAGCCTCATTTTGGAGTCATTGAAGAAATTGGAGTCACTACCGAAATGGTTGGGGTGCTTCATTTCCCTGCAACACATTGTCATCAAGGATTGTCCCAAGCTAACATCTTTTCCGGAAAGCATGAAGAACCTTACTGCTCTGAAAGTGCTCAGCCTGCAGGGGTGCAAAGACTGGGAAATATTGATGGAATGGATAGGGCAGCTCACTTCCCTACAAAAATTTGAAATCATTGATTGCCCCGACCTGACTCCTTTGCCAGAAAACATGAAGAACCTTTGTTCTCTAACAGAGCTATATATGAAGGAGTGCCAAGGTCTAGCTATGTTGCCAGAATGCCTTGGCCAGCTCATTACCCTGCAAAAAATATTCATCATTAATTGTCCCGACCTGACATCTTTGCCATAAAACATGATGGACCTTTCTTCTCTAACAGATCTTTATGTAAAGAACTGCCAAGCCAAGGCCTAGCTGTGTTGCCAGAGTGCCTTGGCTAGCTCATTACCCTGCATAAAATTTCCATCCATCAGTGCCCTAACCTGATATCCTTGCCGGAGAGCATGAAGGACCTTACTTCTCTAAAAAAATCTTTGGATAGATGAGTGCCAAGGCCTAGATGTGTTACCTGAATGGCTGGGACAACTCACTTTCCTCCAAGAATTTAACATCATTAATTGCCCCATCCTGACATCTTTGCCTCAAAGCATACCGAACCTTACTGCCTTGAAGAACTCTACATTTGGGGCTGCCCAAATCTTGTTGAGAAGCTCCAAGGAGAGGACGCCCTGAAGGTTTCTCACATCCTAGCAGTTATAGTGAATGGTGGTACAGAAATTCCTCCATATCTCTTAGTTTCATTTTGCACATTATTTTGCAATATTTGATATTATCTTGTAATTTATAGGTCCATAGATATTTCACTTGTGTTTGGTGTGTATGTCATTTGCATGCTCTATATATTGCCTTTTATGAGTTCTCTGATAAGTACATTTAGACTGTCATTCGGATCAATCATTACATCTTTCTGTACGTGTTTACAGCTAGTTATTCCAAGTTTGATCCTTTGTTTTTTGTGCACAAGGATTTCCATAAATTAATTGCATTGTTGCTGAGCCGAGTTTGCCAAAAAATCTGCCAGTTCTGGATTATTCATTTAGAAGGGTAACAGGGGAACGATTCTTTGTCTTGTGCAGAGCGGTGAGAGGAATAAGGTGGAAGACTGGAATTGATGGCTGCAACGTGGAGAGCTAAAGGAAACTTGTAAATTGTAATGCTTTTGCCATCATGATGATTGGTTGTGGTTTTCCTCATTTCCTGGTGCGAGTTAAGCCTGACGGTCGTGCATTTCAGGCGATTAGAACTCTGTGTGTGTGAAGCTGGAGTCACAAGTTTTATCTGAAAGATTATATCACTCTTGTACAAACTGCACTCTATCATTATGTTCCTTCTATCTGAAAGGCTATCACTCTTGTGGCCGAGTTCCTCTTGCCAATGCTATGGGAAGGTTTAACAGGATTCAGAGTCATAGGCGTCCGCAGCAACTAGCAATATACTGAATAATGGTGATGCAGCAGCGGGCGTTCAGATCCAGTTCACCTGTAAGTAATTTTCTCCTCCAGAGGTTGGAAGGAGAAACATGTAATGCTTTTGTCATCACGATTGGTTGTGGTTCAACAGTAGTTTTCCTGGTGTGAGTTAATCCTGACGGTCGTGCATAAGTGTATTCCAGGCGATTAGATGTTTAGAACAGTCCGTGTATGTGAAGCTGAAGTCCCAATCATTCTTCTTTTTTAAATCTGAAAGACTTCATTACTCTGTGCACGAGATCCTCTTGCTAGTGCAATGGGATAGTTTGATCGGATTCAGAGTCAGAGGCTTCTGTAGCAACTGGCACATGGCAGCCATATAGTGAATGTTGACAGTGTGGCATTGCCAGCGGGCGTCGAGATCCACCGTCACGAGCTCCACTTCATCTGTAAGTTATTTGCTTCTCTACTGCCCCCTTGCCAGTTCAGTAATTTGCTCAACCATGTATTCCGCCGTGGATTGTGATTATACTGCACGGTTTTGGAATCCGCTCTGTTCCTCGGTGGCTTATTTTGTTGTTTTTCTTCCATTGTTTTTTTGTCGGTAGAGCGGAGTGTAGGTCTGATCCAGTGGCAACAACCACAGTGGAGGAGGCACGAACAGGGCCATATATTTCTGAAAACCCAGTCATATTTACTGACTTCCACATGTAAGTCTGCAGAAATGTACTACCATAATTTAGGATTGATGGTTTGATAGCAACTGATAACCTGAACTGCAGCTACATTGCGAGGAAATTTTATTCATCATTTGAGAGAGGATAGGATGCAGTTGAAGATTGAAGCCGCTAATAGCAGAGTATGGAGAGGAAAGTTAACTTTCTGCTGGGAGTAGCACCCGCAGAGTGGCGAACTAGTGACCAGGAAGGAACGTTGCAACGAGCGATTGAGTGAGCGACGCTGTAGGTCTGGCGTTATGCCGCTCTAGCCTTCTCCCCTGTTCCTCTCTCTCTCTCTCTCTCTCTCCAGATTCTTCTTTTCCCCTCTTCTTACTTCCTTTCTTTGATTCTCAGCTTCTTTTCTTTGCCATCTCCATTCTCCCGGTTGTTCTTTCCTTCTCTGGTTGCTTTTCTCGCCTCCTCTTGACTTTTCCCCTTTTCCTAGTTCGTGTTTGAGATGGAAAGACAAAGGGATATGCAGGAGGCAGATTTGGGAGGAGAGGAAGTGAATAGGGCTTCCATGGTCCATCCTCGGGCCGAAAGACCTGATCCTGGGATTGAGATCAATATGCAAGCGCTATCAATCCATGAGCCACAGATCTTTCATGTTCAAGCGGGGCAGCAGATGCAAGAACAGGGTCAAGATGCAGAGTTTAATATTCTTATGAAGCTTGCAGCTACAGGAGGTACAGTTAGAGTTCTTTCTCTTCAAGCAGTACAACAATCTATGGCTAGAGCATGGAGAGACAACTATTATGGAATCTCACAGCTATCAAGGTACATCTTTGTTGCACATTTTCGCTCCTTGGAAGCTGCTATGTTTGTAATTACCCGTCAGCCGTGGAGTATGGGTTCAGACAACTTCTTGATTGAGTGGATGGATCCGGAGGATCCTGGCAAAAATATTCAGGATTACAAGTTTGATACTATTTATGTGACCATCCGTGTTTATGGAATTCCTATGAGGTTTAGGTCTCAAGATCTTCTAGTCAATATTTTACAGAGTGTTGGTCAGCTTTCTGAATTTCATCCCTTAAGTCAGTCCATGATCTCTGCAAGGCAGGAGTATATGTGGGGCACCATCAGGGCTAAGGTCAGAAAACCAGTTAGAGATAAAGTTTGGGTTTCCTTTGCTAAGGATTCTGCTGGTTGGGCTTATTTGTTCTATGAGAGAATTGGTAGGATTTGCACTTTTTGTGGAGTTATGTTCCATAGTGTCCAACACTGTACTGCTAGAAACAGTTTGCTTATGTCAAGAAGCAGATTGCAGATTTCTTTGGAGCAAATTTCGCCAAATAGGTTTGGCCAATGGATAACTAGTGTGGGGCTGATTCCTGGACATTCAGGAGCTAATTTCCAGGAAGATTTGACTTCATTCTCTTCCTTTCTTAACCCACAGTTAGCCAGATTACAGAAGCAATTCATGGAGGATTCTAAAGGAAAAGATAAGGTGTCAGAAGGAGTTCAAGATAATGATAATTACAAAGAATTATCTCTCAAGGAAATTAATGAGCACATTAGAAGAATGGAAGGGCCAAGCTCATCAACAAATCCTGAGTTGCAGATTGCTCAAAAGCAGAATGTATCTAATATAGTTATACCTTCATCTTCAGTATCAGATTTGGGCCATCAGACTTCCCCAAACAATCAACTGCTTCTAGGTCAGGGATGTACTAGGACTCAACATCCTCCAGCTATACCTTTGTCTTCATCATTACATACCTCTTGTCAGCATGAGATCTTGCAAATCTTCTTCCTCATTCAAATATTTTTAATGTTCCAACTCAGTCTGCTGCTCACATCACTCAGGCTCCCCCTATCTCTGCTATTCATGCAACTTTGATAGACAAACATCTTAGTGGGAGTACAAATATTAATCCCATTCATACCCGCGTAGTTTCTTCATCTCCCCCTTCACCTCTCAGATCCAATCCCAAGAGGCCGTCCGAGTCGTTGCTTGGTGTTCCCCTTCCTCCGGCGAAGAAAGTGATTCCTCATGGTGCGCGGGAGAATTCAGATAAGATTCCTGGGTCAGCCGCCCTCAGTCCCATTCCCAACTCTGGTTCCCAAGCTTTACAAAGTTCAAGCCTTCTTGGAGCGCCTCCTTCCAGGCCACTTCTTCTTGGTCAGCCATCTCCAGCTGGTGGTTTGGGGTCTGCCTTAGAGGCTTTTGCTGGTGATGGTGTCCAACCTGCTCGAAGCACTCACAGTGAAGAACCAATGTCTGGCAACGCGGTTCCTGGACCTACTACTTCTCAAGGGAGCCGCCTTCGGTCTGGAGGTAGCAGATGGGACATTCCTCCAGCAGGGGGATCTCGTGGTATGCGTTCCCATCCTTACGGGGTTCTTCGCTATCGTCCTGGTTCTTCCACCTGGTAGCGCGACAGCAGCACCATTCAAATGGGCAGTACCAATAATTTGACTGGAATCAAAGGAAAGAATTTGGGAAGCATGGATTTAGACACCAATGTTGTAAAAGGCGGATCAGCTATGGCCTTTGGCCAAGAGAAAGGAGGAAATTATGATCCATGGCCCTTGCGATCTCCTTTGCAGGCTGACAGTACAGGTACAGTTAGTGCCCGTCAAGAGGCTTTCTCTCCTGCTGCCATTGATCGCCTCCACCACATGGATTTCGATGTTGGTCAATGTATGTGTGGTTCCGGAGCTCAAAGAACAATGGAGAATCTGAATGACTTTAATAACTCTTGCCAAGGGGATAAAGCGGCTTTCAGGAATGATCAGTTGGGAGAAGACATGGAATTTGACTCTGAAGCAGAAAAGAACATGACTGATTCTTTTTCTCGGGCAGCGGCGCATGGCCCTAACGCGCCTCGGGCGCCATGAAAGCCATAGCTTGGAATTGTCGAGGTATGAGTCGGGACCTCGGCAATGATCGTATGTTGTTCCTGGCTAATCTGATCCGTTCTACTAAAGCTCAGGTAACCTTTATTTCTGAAATTAAATCTTCCAAGGTTCGATCGGTGGATCTTGTTAATAGATTTGATATGGCTAACAACTTTGTTGTTCCTTCTAGAGGTGCTTCTGGAGGACTCTGGCTTATGTGGAATGACGATATTAAAGTTTCTGTTCATAGCGCCTCTTTTCACTATATCCTAGCGAATGTAGTTCATCAAGCATCGGGTGTTCACTTCCGTTTGATTTGTATTTATGGTGACCCCTATCATAGGCAGACTAGTACTATTTGGAGTCAAGTTTCTACTTTTGTGTATGATAATCTGGGCAAGCCCATGATGTGTATGGGAGACCTTAATGATATCTTGTATGATACTGATGGTTGCAATGGTAGTGTAAATTATTACCGTATGTCGTCTTTTCGGTCTCTTGTTAAAAACTGTGGGTTTTTTGATATTGGTTTTAGTGGACCTGCGTACACTTGGCGTAATAGGCAGCACACTGCTAATCCTATTTACAGGCGCTTGGATAGATGTCTTGTTAATTCTGATTGGTGTGCACATTTTCCTAATACTAAAGTTCTCAATTTGCCTATCATTCTCAGTGATCATGCTCCCATTCTTATTTCCACAGATGGTAACTTTGTTAAGCCAAGGTAAATGTTTAAATTTGAAAATTGGTGGTTGCTTGAAAAAGATTTTAGTAACTTTGCTAGATCTGCCAGGAATAATAGTGCATCTGCTTCTTTTGTAGCAAAATCTTCTTCTTTGGCAGGTTCCTTAAAAAAATGGTGTAAAAAGAAAAAGCCCTTCCAGCAAGAACTTTTGGAATTAGAGACTAGCATCAATCATATTCAGCAGCTACCACTGCACCAGCAAGATCATAACTTGGAAAACTCTCTTATTCTCAGGTATGAGCACACTCTCTCTAAACTTAATCAATTTTACAAACAGAGAAGCAAGAAGGGTTGGGCCATTGGGGGTGATCGTAACACTAAGTTTTTCATCAGGCTGTGATCAAAAGAAGGAAAAGGAATACTATTTGTTCAATTAAAGATGAGAATGATGTGTTGCACTTCAAGCCTAGTTCTATTACTAATACTTTTGTCAATTATTTTAGATACATCTTCTCCTCACCAAATGTTAACATTGGAAAACCTTTTCTCACCACTCATTTACCTGAGAACTCTTTAGATCCCACTTATTCTATTCCTGATAAACATGAAGTCTTGCAAATTTTGAAAGATATGAAGCTTAATGCTTCTCCGGGTCCGGATGGATTTAATGTTGAATTTTATTTGGCGGCCTGGGAGTGGATAGGAGAGGAAGTCACTCAGCTTGTGGTAAGCTTTTATCAAACTGGTATCTTACCTCCTCATATAAATGATACTAATATCGCTCTTATTCCGAAAAAGTTAGTGCCTCAGGTTCCTATGGATTTTCGCCCTATTAGTCTTTGTAATGTCGTTTATAAAATCATTGCTAAATCATTGGCTAACAGAATTAAACTTCATCTTCCTGATTATATTGATCCTGCTCAGCAAGCTTTTATTGAGGGTAGAAGAATTAGTGATAATATCATCATTGCTCAAGAGATTACTCACACTTTCTCTCTTAAATCGTGGAAACATCAAGCTTTCATGCTGAAAATTGATCTTGCTAAAGCTTTTGATCGCCTAGAATGGAATTTCATTGTGTCTGCTCTCACACGTAAAGGGCTGCATCGTCATTTCATTAACTTGATATATGCATGCATTTCCTCGCCTACTTTCTCTGTGCTCATTAATGGCCAGCCTTCTCATAAATTTAGAAGTTCTAGAGGTATTCGTCAGGGCTGTTCTATGTCTCCTTATTTGTTTGTTATTGCCATTAATGAGCTCTCTCTCGCCCTTAATGAAGCTCTAGCTGCTCAACATCTACAAGGAATTTCGCTTGGACCAAATTGCCCTCCTATCCATTCTCTGTTGTTTGCAGATGATCTGTTGGTTTGTGGCCAAGCTAATATGCAGGAAGCAAATTCTATGGCTCAACTCATTCATCACTTTTGTTCTATTTCAGGTCAAACTCCAAACTGGGCCAAATCGGCTATTCTTTTTAGTACTCATGTCAGTCAATCTGCCATACAAGAGATTAAGCAAGTTTTTCCTGTTTCTACCATGAACAACAATTTCACTCATCTTGGTCATCCTCTTATTCTTCCTGCTAAAAATAGAACTGTTGCATACAACTTTGTTCTGGATAAATTCAGGAATAAATTGTCGGCTTACAAAGCTAATATGCTTCTCATGCTGCTAGGCTTGAATTGATTCGTTCTGTTTTCTCTGCTATTCCTGTTTATTATATGGCTAACATTTTGTTCACTAAGAAGTTTATTGCAAAACTTACTGCTGTTATTAGGAATTTTTGGTGGATAGGTGTTAGAGAAAAAGATTCCAGAAGAAGCCTTTGCCTTAGAGCATGGAAAGACATATGCGATTCTAAGAAAGAAGGTGGATTGGGCATAAGGAATTTACAGGCTATTAATGAGAGTCTCATTATTGCAGCAGCTTGGAGAATTGCTAAATCACCTTCTTCTCAGTTGTACCTCATTCTCAAAGCTAAATACTTTCATGACTCTTCTATTTGGACAGCAATTTCTTCTTTGCCTAAATCAGCTTTCTGGACTTCCGTTTTGAAAATACTTCCCAAGTTGAAAGATCATTCTTTTTATCAATTAACCCAAGGTAATATGTCTATTTGGAGCACACCATGGTGTAGTCTTTGGGCCTCTATCCATGATCATCTTATTATTCAAGAGCCTGGCTTCATGTATCCTTCTTTAGTTAGGGACCTTTGGCTTCCTGGTCAAAAAGCTTGGAATTTTGCTCTTGTTAATTCTCTTTTTCAGCATCCATTGGCCTCTGTGATTCTCCAAACGGACATTATCTATGATGATGGTCCAGATCTACTTTGTTGGGATCTTTCTTCTAATGGTATTTGTTCTTCTAAATCTGCTTATAAGTTTTGTTTGCAGGAAATTCATGAAAATCCCATGAATGCTCCTTCTTCTGTGTCTTTGGAGGTGAAGGACTTGCTTAAGTTGATCTGGAAACAAAAACAAATGCTACCCAGAGTTAAAACTTTTGCTTGGAGACTCTTTCGGAAAGCTTTGCCTACAGGTTTAAGGGCGGGTCATTTTTCCACTCATATTTCTCAGGCTTGTTGTAGGTGTGGTAAACAAGAGGATGAATTCCATCTGTTCTTTTTATGTGATTTTGCTCGTGCGGCATGGTTCTCCTCTCCTTGGTTCATTAGATCAGATGTTTTAATTCAAGGCCATACTAATTTGCATTCCTCTATTTCTACCTTTCTTCGAATGTCTCATCCTCATGTCTCTATTGAAAATATTCTTAATTTTTTGTGGTGTCTTTGGAAGGCTAGAAATGATTTTCTTTTTGATCGGAAAAAAGCCCTCCCTCATCATGTGCACATTGTTGCAAAAGCCTTGTCTTATGATTTATATGATGTTTCTAATCATATGCCTAGCTTGCAGGAGGTGCCTCAAGTTCAACTTTCTCCTAATCAACTTCCTCTGCAGGGAAAGACTCTTAAATCTGATTTGCTCGTTCTCGGTCCTAAAATATACTCTGATGCAGCTTTCAGATGTAAGAAAGTTCCAGGATTGGTGCAAGGTTCGGTTGCTACTGGAGTTGGAATCTATCTTTCCTGGCCTCAAGATCAAATTGAAGTAAATGTGCAAATTCAGGCTTCAGCTCCAGCTACATCTTCTCCAATACAGGCAGAAGCATTTGCACTTTCTTTTGCGGCTCATTTGGCTAACAGGCTTAAGATTATTCACCCAACTTTTCTTATGGATTGTCTATCCTTGGCCTCATTAGCTGCATCGGGTGAGATTGTGGAAGCCAATACCCCATGGAGTATCCGGAAACTTTTGGGTGATTTCTTCAAGCAAGTGTCAAATTTGCAACCTCAAGTGTTTCATATTTCTAGGGAAATTAATGGAATCGCTCATAATGTAGCTCATCAGGATCTATGTTCTAATGTTGAACCTGAAATATGTTGCTTTGCTTCAGCCCATAGACATATATCTTGCCCTGTTGTTTCTCTCCTACATACATTTCAGGTTCAGGGCTTTGTAATTCATGCTGTAAGATGCTACTGAGCTGAATGAATTTGGCGCTTCGTGCGCCTTTTGTTGTTCAAAAAAAAAAAAGTGACCAGGAAGGAGCCGTACGGGAGAAAGTTTCAGAGCTAGTAAAAGATGGTCTCAGCATCCTCTGAGTGGTTATTTTCTGAAAGATAACATGGATTCTGAGCAACAGGCTGAGCTGGTTGCACACTTGCACTACGACTACGAGTTTCAACATGGGAAGAGAGAAAAGAAGAACACTGTCTCCGAAAAGCAGGTTGGTTGCAGGACTGAACTGCAAAGTGTCAACTGTTGTGCGTATATGAACTTACTTAGCACCCATCGGTACTACCACAACTTTATGCAATTTTGCAGGATTGAAACCACCCGCTTCTCTGTATGTTGGTTTGTATGGAGAAAGCAAGTGAAACCGTCGGCACATTCTCATCAAGAAATGATAAAACAGACAGGGAATGCATAACTCATCGACATTGTGACAACAGTCTCTGCGCTTGTACAGGTGGGTATCCATTTTCACTCTTTTGCTCACATATTGGTGCAACTCCAGTTTACATTTCCGAGTCTTGTTGTTATCTCAGGTCGAACGGCAACAGTGTTCGTCTGATTGGCTAAGACAGCAGTCAGACTGGGTGTTTGTCATGATGGGAGTCGAAGGCCAAGGTCAGAGCCCTACATCGGATGGAACAACGAATGACGGAATGAATAGCCGTGATGGAGTATGGACTGTATGGTACACATTGTTTTCGCTATTGTATTTCTGAGTGCCAGCTAGAGGGGCATAGGACCTTATGTTCAGTCTTGTTTTGATGGTGCATTCAGAAACTCTGTACGTGTGCTCATTCAGATGGCTAATTGCTTGGCTTTATTTGGGTATCAAATAGATGATGATGTTGCCATGTTTAATCATCTGTTTTCCTGACAGAATGCAGCAGGCTAGCTGTACATGTTCTTCTCTTCATATTATTATTACTCTGTATTTGGCAGATTTTTCAACTGGGGTGCAGTTTGGTCGCCATATATATCTAACTCCATGATTGTCAACTTTATCGCTTAAGTTCATTAGGCTGCAATGTGAGTTGCCTGCATGATGATGATATAATACAACATGCCGCACCTCCCACCGTGAAACAAGGAAACATCTCTCTAAGATGGGATGATACGAAATTCCGTGAAAATACAACATGATATAGTACAACATGTCCTACTGAAGAATAGAAATTCCGGGAGCCTGAAAGATCGACACCTAAGGTTTTGCCCATGATACGCCCAAGATGCCTTGGTAAACCAACATTATTTCTCTAAGCTGGGATAATATGAAATACCGATACTTACAAAATCATTAGGGAAACAGTATTATGTCTAGCAGGCTTGTCTAAAAGATTCGCAAAGCCGCGAACATTGCATACCCATGTTCAGAGTCTATGGCACTCTGCTCATGCTGAAATAGCAGTAGATAGACATACATTATATATGTACAGTAGACTAAATTTAGGTCTTTTATTGGGAGTACCCTGACGACTACTCATCTTAGTCCGCTCTTTTCCTAGCGGTGCCTCCAAGCGCTGGCATGCAGGCACTAGATAGCCTTTGCGGTGGCAGAGTCTGTTGCTTCGGTCTTGGTAATATACATAATTCCACAAGTGCGTCATATATACTGAACATCGTCACTGAAAATATCATAACAAACAAACCCAGGATGAGCCAAAATTTGATCACATTGTTGACTTGGCATTGGCTTAAGATCAGGTAGAGTAACGTGTATCATTACGAAGAAGAACATGTAGTAGACAAAATGAGCATATGAAGCATACGAAATGGGAATCAAAGTTGGACAAAAAGACAGAAATGAAAGATGGTAATCACTAGCTACATAAAAGGAGACAGAAAGTAGAAGCATATGAAATGGGAAACATAGACAGCTCGAAATCAAAACATAATTCATTGTTCACGAACATAACTTCTAATTCGACATAAGATCCAATCATCAAACCACCAAACTACTTCCATGATGGTCCACGGAAACATGGGCACCAAATGGCAATGGCATGATCCTGTCCCTAACCCCACAGATAAGGACATAAGGTAATTCGATTTAAATAGGAAGACAAGGATATGTATTGTAAGGAAAACTGAGATTGTATCACATGTATAATCAAGTCTTCCATTAACCAAGGAGCAAAAGATGCAAAGCATGATGAAACTTGAAGGTCCCTCCCACCGCCCCACCCACATAAATAGGGAAGATACAGAAACTGATGAACCCAACATGCCATAGTGACAGTAAAAGATCATTCATGCATAGGAGGTTGTGTATAAAAAGAATACATTTCTTGATGTTTTTCTTTGTGATTGCACACTGACTTAA
Organism: Aegilops bicornis; assembly: GCA_021605145.1. Lineage (NCBI taxonomy): Eukaryota > Viridiplantae > Streptophyta > Magnoliopsida > Poales > Poaceae > Aegilops > Aegilops bicornis. Next base: position 799,887,660 of record CM038671.1, on the reverse strand, counting down.
GAGCTGATTCGGTAATACGTGTACACTGACTTGTGAGCTTGTGCAGGCATACATGTACACTTACTTACAAGTTGTTGCAATCACAAAAGCAACTCTACTGATTCCTAAGACTTGCAAATTATTACCGTTAACATTTACCGAAAAAGGGTTTCCCCCGCTTTGTATACAAAGCAACCAACCAAGCCGTACAAGGATAGGTGCTGGCGCGGAAGCAGCACAGTCACGCCCAAAAGAAACGACAGAGAAAGAGCAAAAGAAACAAATGCCGACAACGGCGGATCAACGAAAACGAAGAAGCCTCGCGAACGCTACGCCCACCGGGATCTTCCACTAGGCTCCAAGACTCCGAAGCGCCGGCACCTATCAACACCTCCAAGAAGGATCGCGACGATGACGACGCTGCTGCCAAGGGTTACCGTTAACATTTCAGGGATCAGCTTAGAGAATGTCCATTTATATGCAACTTCAATCAATATGCGCAATATGTAACACATGCTGCTAAAGAGACTGACACGTAAATATATTATACACCAAAATAACATGGCAAATCCAAACAAGGACTACAAGTCACTAAGGAGCAGTTGTACCTTTGGACAGTAACTTTCACATAGCTCTGTGATCCATATGAGTGCATCAACACATGCTCGGAAAGACCCAAACAGGTGGCCTGAAATCAGAACCGGACAATGCAGCTCCCTCTAAGTTCTCAGCAACAAATTCCTCACAAGATCCATCGGCCAAGGAATACTCAATCCACTTTCTTTTGGATCTGTGAAGTATAAGCAGTCCCTTCGAACTCCTGGATGATCTGGACCAAGGCAACTTGCAAAGAAATAACCTGAAAAGCATGTCATTCCTTTCGTCGGAACAACACGGCCTACAAAGTAAAAGTATGACAAGAACAATGTGCAGTCACCAAGGCTAGTAGTCCTTGTCCACTTCCCCTCCCTTGACTGCCACCGGAAAACATGAAACTCCTCTGAGCAGTCCCCAACAGCGCTAATAAGCAACAACTCATCGAGACACTCTGCGAGACAGAAATATGAACTCCCATGTGCGGCCTGTGTATCCAAATGATCTCCAAGAAACGTTAATTCCACTGAATTCTTTTCTGACAGATTGGCCATGGCGAGATGGTAACATAGGCCGTCGGCATCTTTAGATTTGACCAGTGCATGCAGGGTTCCCTTGAGAAAGATCAAATCCTCAAGAACGTAGGGTTCAGTGCATGACGCCACACGCCACCCAACATCCCCGAGGCGGCAATACTAGACGGCACGGCCGACCGTCGGAACGAAGGCAAGAACCAGATCGCCGGAGAGGAGGAGGCGACAGAAGTCTGCCGGTGGATGGGGGAGGCGAAATCGCTCGCCTGTGAGGAGGTGGACGAAGCTGAGCTCTTGGTAGTTGGGGCTGGCCACGGCGATGCGACAGCCAAAAGAGTAGAAGGCGATAGGGCTAGGGTCAGCATCAGGGAGGGGAAGGGGGAGGCGGAAGCGCAGGCGGCGGCGGAGGGGGAGGTGGAACAGGGCTCGAGATCCGGGTACAAGGAGGAGGTGTGGGGCTTGGGAGGCGAGGTTGGACGGCGACGGAGGGAGGATATCCCGGTAGGTTGCGCGGAGGGCGAAGAAATCCTCGAGGGTGGTCGGGCGACTCGCGATCTGGGAGATGAGCTCGGGTAGGAAGTAGGGTGACGAGGTTGTTGTTGCGAGATTTGGCGAGGAAGAGGAGGAGGAGGAGGCTAGGGTCGTGGCCGGCAGCGATAATTTTCGTCGGTGCATCGCCGGCTTCGTCATTTCACTCATTGGATCTGTGGTTGGGTGATGTGTTGGATTTGCGAGTGTTCTTTGAAGAGAGAATTCCTTATCTGTCTCTTTCTAAAAATCTAATCCCCTTTTGGCCCAAATTATCATTTTTCCTTTTTTGACACCACAATTTCATTTTCTTCCTTCCATGACACTTCCATCATCTTTTTCCTATTAACACCGTCAAGTGTGACTTGAAAAATCCTATTTACCTCTGCTTTAGCACGCTGTTAAAAAACATAGAAAACTCTTGTTTGACCGAACCGTCCCACATTCTCTCCCGATTCCCCTTCTTTCCCGATTCCTCTCCCCCATTCGCTGCGAGCCCTAACCCTACCTTGCGCAGCTCGAGGCACGCAGCGGCGGGCACGTTAATCTGGGAGAGCGACATAGAGGAGGGTGTGGCCAACACTGCTACGGATGGTGCGCTGGAAAGCGTGGTGGCGCAATAGGCCACGGCGCTGCACCGGCCTTGGCATCGGGCACCCATGGTGGGGAGGCGGATGGTGGCCAATGAGCAGTGGAGGACGGGTGAGGTGGCACTGTGCCGGGCACCGCGGAAGAGGGCAAAGGCGTGATGCCGAAGGGCCACGGCCTACAGCTAATTAATTGTATAAAGCTAGCACAAATATATGGGGAAAACAGAGCACACAAGTTGAAGCAACGAAATATCAGTGTCACTAAGCCTACAGTTTTAGATTGTCCCAGCTAACACATTTGCCTGAAAGTATGAAGAACCTTACTGCTCTGACAATGCTACGCCTGAAGGGAATATTGTCGGAGGGGATATTGTCGCAAAAACTCGCTACAATTTTTTTTTACATTAGTGTTTGCTCCAACCTGACATCTTTTCTAAAAGCATGAAGAACCTTAGCGCTGTCAGAATAATTAATAATAGAAAAAAGTCCATTTTACTACCCTGAACAAAGTTGATGGTTCACATTACACCCTGATCTTTATTTCGGTTCCCTTTACCCCCTGAACAATCCCAAACCGGACAAAAGACCCCCTTGGGTGGTTTGTCTCAACATGCAGCTGATGTGGCGCTGGTCAATGGTGGTTTTGACCTGCGGGTGGGGCCACGAGAATTAACTTAACTAAAACAGGAATTAGCCCATGGTTAATTAGGAAATGGGACCCGTTTGGTAGTGACTAGGGGGGCGTTCGGTGAGGAAATTAGCCCCCGAGGCGACGCTTGATGTCGAGCAGGTCGCGGTGGAGGTCGTCGTCGGTGGGGAACCGCACGTCGATGGCCAGGAACTCATGGGCCGCGGTGGCGGCGGCCGTGAGGTCGTTGGCCGCCAGATGTGGCGCCAGCGCAGCGCCGAAGCGCTCAGCGCTGAGCCAGGGCGGACTCGGCGCGGAGTGGAGTAGGGAGGTGGCCGCGCGGTCAAGGTCGGGGCGGCGGGCGAGGAGCGCGTCGAGGCAGGCGTCGAGGGCGCGCTGGTAGGCGACGCACTCGTGGAGCAGGCGGGTGGTGGTGCCGGCGTCGGTGAGGCCGCGGAGGGCGACGAGGGAGGCCGGGTCGCCGAAGTCCAGGGACGGGGCGGCGTCGGCGGCCGTGTCGGCGGCCGCGGATGAGTCCAGGCGAGGGGAGCGCGGGGTGGGCACGGCGGACGGGGCGGCCATGGCCGCCGGGGTGCAGGGTGGATCTCAGTGAGTTCAGATGTGCGGGAAGGGCGAGGAAAGAGAAGGGAGAAAGGAGAAGCAGGGCGTCAGGGTAGCAGCTTGGAACTCCGGCGGTCGCCGGCGTCATCCAGAGGCGGCGGGGTCGGGCGCCGTGCTCGGGAGGGAGGCAGCTGCGAGGGGAGGCTCGGGAGGAGCTCCTGTGTCTCAACCCAACATGACGAGGGAGACTCACCCGCAGGTCAAAACCGCACATTGACCATTGCCACGTCAGCAATCAGTCAAGTTAAACCACCCAGGGACTGATTTTGTCCGGTATGAGATTGCTCAGGGGGTAAAGAGAACCGAAATAAAGATCAGGGGGTTATGTGAACCATCAACTTTGTTTAGGGTAGTAAAATGGACTTTATATGATGTGAGAAAAGCCTGATGCCGGTGTATTCTGAAAATATTGAACTTTATATGTTAAGCTCTTCCCTAAAAATATCTCCTTTTTCTTTTTCAGTATAAGCTAGTGCACTCCCTTATTTGGTGCGACCTTCTGGGAAAAGCAAATCTGTATCAGTGACGGAGTTGGAGGCGACCGTGGCGCTACTCTGCTGGTGAGTCCAATTGTATTTGTTAATTTTCACATATAAGTTTGCAGAAAGTAGAAGAGATGCGTTATGAATCCAGGAAGGGTTGGTAACAACTGATTGATCGAACTACAAAACACTGGGATTTTTTTTCCCATTTTGGGCAGCAATGTTCAGTACCTCAAAGGAGTCAAGTTAATTTTTAGCTGGCTGTAGTAGATCCAAAGTGCCTTGCAGAAGAAAGTCTCGGAGCTAAGATGGCAAAAGCATCCATGTTGAGAAGGTTAATCCGAACATGGACTCTGAAATAGAGACATTTTATTAATTTTGGCAAAAAAATTATTTACTAAAATGCTCTGTTTTTTTTTTTTGCCTTGTTGAAGCAAGAACAGAGGTTTTTTTTCTTATTGAGGATCTGATAGTGATCTGCCTATATATATGTCAAGAAGGTAGAGAAACATAGTTTGGAGTTACAAGATCAGGGCTAGGAGCCGCCCAGAACATGCTTAAGAAACATACGTAGAACATAGTCTGGTTCAGAGGGAGACTCATTTTACGCAGTGAACTCATCAGAGATTATTTACAATCTGCCATGCATGAGATAAATGGATTACTATGACGCAGGTGAACCTACAGAAGATAACAAGAGGCGAAGCATCTTATTTGCTGAGCTGTGTTAACTAAAATAACTTTTTGTTTGCGTTGTCCTGGGTAATATGGAACCGTATCCTGAATATTGTCTAGCCCCTACGATTGCGGGGCGAAACTGACTCGGGCGCTCCCGCGACTAGGCGACTAGGGTTCCCCTTCCCCACCTCCCGCCGCTGCCGGCCGCCGGCCCCGCGCCCCACCTCCGCCCCCTTCCTCCCTCCCTCTCCCCTGTCCAGACCCGCCTCGCGCCGCCTCCTCGGGAGGTGGCCGGGGCGGAGCTCGTGCCCCTCTTCCACGGGCCCCCTCCTCCCCCTTTTCCTCTCGCCGCCACCGGCGGTCGCCCCCGACGCTGGCCCGGGTGGTTCCGGCGGCAGCGGGCCTTCCCTTTCCCACGCGCGCGTGCTCTCTTCCAGGGAGGCGGCGGCGGTGCAGCTCGGCGTGGCTGCGGTCCGGCTGCCCGGCGGCGGCGGCCGCAGCGGCGTGGTGTCGGCGCCGCTCCTTGGCGGCGGCGGCGTGGTGGTGCTGGGTGGCAGTCGTCGCGACCCCGGCCCAGATCTGGGCCCGGCGGGCCCCATCTGGGTCCTAGCTAGCCGGCTCCTCGGTGTGGCCTCGTTGTCTGCGGCGCGATGAGGAGGAGCAGCTGCTCGGATGTGGGGCGTCGGCGTCGACGGCGTGCCGGCAGCAGCGTGAAGGCGGGTGCTTTACGGGCCCACGAGGGCTCGGCCGGGCCTGTGCGACCACGGGCCTGGTGTGCTCCTGCTATTGCGTCCGGACGGCTACCGTCGCGGACGGTGGAGGTGGGGCCCTCCCGCGTGCCGACGATGCTGATGCCCTAGTCCCGGCTCTGATTCTTCGCCGCGCTGTCCTCACTTCGCGGTGCCGTGGTGAGACGGCGTGGGGGCCTCATGTCCGCGTTGGCGCAGGGTAGTGGTTGGTCTGGTGGCTGGATCCGGAGCTCCCGAGGTGCGGGTTGGGATCGGGGGAAACCCCTGTCGGCGTGTCCGACACCGGCGCGGTGACGCCTGTGGGCGCCACCTGACCTTCCGGGAGGGCGTCGGGGGCTACCAATCCTCTTGTCTCGTCGTGTACCGGGGGAAACCCTTGCAGCAGCGTCGTCATCATCGTGATCCTTTTTGGAGGTGTTGATAGGTGCCGGCGGGGACGAGGCCACCTGAGTCGGCCGGACCACCGCCGCCACTTCCTCAATCCTCGCCGGGCGGAGGTGAAGTGCCGCATCAGATCCATTTGTGCTCCCCTCGTATCCTTGCAGCGGTGCCGTCAGGAGGAAAGGAGGGATCGACGGGATCAGGTGATGACCGCGGCGACCTGCCACATAGTGAAATCGGACGGGAGGAGGCACGATGGGTGCAATGGCAGGCGATCTTCTCCGACGGGATGGATCCGGCCATTTGGATCGAAGGACGTCTTCGATTTACTCCGCGTTTGCGATGGATGGCGCTTCTCGATCTGGAGAACGACGTCCTCGATGGCGATTTTCTCCCGGACGGTGACATGATTGAGGTAGGTTTTAATTTCAAACTTGATGTTTATGATGTGGTTGTTGGTGAATTTGTGCAGCTGGATTTACAACCGAAGACACCGGAGATGATCGATCTGACGGAGCCGACGGCTCATGCACGGCCGGGCGGACGGTTTTGGGCGCTCCTGGAGAGCGACGACGAAGATCATGAGGAGGGTCTGGTCCCCATGAAGATGGCCGGCATGCCCTTGTCCTCGCACAGTGCGGTTTCGATGCCGGAGCCGAAGATCACGACCGATCGGCGTCGCTCAAAAATTCAAATTTCCAAACCGGCCATGAAGCCGTGGAGTGGATCGATTCCTAAGGTAATGAGAGAACTGGTAACGTTGTCAGATTTCTTGCCAGAAAATTGGACTCTAGTAATGCGGAAGAAGAAGAAAGGCAGGATTGGCCGGCCGCCGCTGCCGTCTAGATCGCCGGTGGCGACTTCGGCGAGCATTGTTCAAGCGGCCAGACGGGCTCGTTTGAACATGTTATTGGGCAGTGGGCCTGAGCTGGTCGATACATTGGATGATATGTTGGTCGTGGGTCCTCTAGGCGCGGGCGAGGCCCAGCCAGAGGCCCAAGCCTCGTGCCATACTGTTGGGGATGTTACTACTGGGCGTAAACTGGCCTATCTGGGCCGGGTTAACTTCATCAGTAGTTCAAAGGTGTAAAAGCCCAAGAGGCATGAGTGTAAGGGCCCAAGGTCTGTAGTCGGTTCAGAACTCAGAGCCGTAAACCGCCTGATGTGTAAACTTGTATTGTAAGTTAGGAATAGAGAGAGAGACCAACCCGGATACGAATATGAACCGGAGGTTGGGACTCTCTGGGCCGACGGGCATCACCCGTGTATATAAGGGGACGACCCGGGGCGGTTCAAAGGGAGAGAACAACAACTCGAGGCCTAGGCGAAGCTATCTGCTCCCTAGTCGTCGAAACCACATCAATCCCATCACAAACTAGACGTAGGCTTTTACCTTCATCAAAGGGGCCGAACTAGTATAACTCTCGTTTCTTTGCGTCCGCTTTAACCCCTCCAAGTTAACCCGTAGCGATGGCTCCGCGACTAAGTCCTTTCATGAGGACATCTGCCGTGACAAAACCACGGCGGTTGGCGCCCCTTTGTGGGGCTATCGCACGATGGTTTGATGATCTTGGAGGGCAAGCTCGAAGGACTCGAAGGCTACGCTGTGGGCCGGATGACCAAGAGTCGTCGCGGCAAGCTCTACATCGACGATGCAGGCTGGGGCCCCGAGGCCGGCTCAATTGAGTACGGGTACCGGGTCCCCTTTGGTGGCATACACGTTTTCATCGGCAAGATCGGTGAGCCAGGGCCTGAGCCGGACATCTGCACCGACCTCGTCGAGACGGCTCAGCGCGCGAAACCCGCCCAGGCTAAACCGGCCGTCAAGCGTGCTTTCGTGGGAGTCATCCACGGAGGAAATTATGAGGACGGATCAGCATTTGGTGGCGAAACCGTCGTCTACTCTGATGACGAGTCGTCGACCGGAGAAACTGAGTCTCTGCATCAGCTGCAAGATGGCCAGATTGGGGGCTGTTCCGACGGTGACGATGATTCCGGACCCTTTGATCTGCCCAACCGGGTTGGAATATTCATGGCCGGTACACAAGCGATGCTTCACTCTTCGACCGCTGCCACAATGGTCGCCGGTTCAACAGCGGCGATGGCAGCCGGGGCAGGAGGCCCTGTGCGCCCGCCGGCTCAAGTTTTATCAGAACTATCCGATGCGTTGGCTGTGCTCATAGCAGAGGTTAACCCGGCGGACCAGGACATTCATAATGCGGAGATTGCAAAGGTGAAGGAACAAATCACTCAGGCTAAAGTGGATCTGGCAGCTGCAGACGCCAGGATGGCGGCAGAGCAGGCCGCTTTGGATGCGCAAGCTTATAGGCTCATGCTGGAGTCAGAACGCGTCGCAGGAAGTCATGAAGAGGAAATACAGATCCCGTTTGCCTTCAGTTTTCGAGGGAAGAGATCTCTTCAACACCCGGGAGCAGGGACGAGTAATCCGCCGGTGGTAAACCGGGCGGAAGCACTGGGACGGGCGTGCAGTTCAGCCCAGCGTAATAGATCTACCTCGCCATCATACCAGCACGCCTCAGGCTGTGCAAACACCTCCAGGTCACTACTCCAACCCGATGGATAACCTTGTTGCAGCTGCGGCACGGTTGGAGGCGATTCCAATTGAAGGCGATTCACCACAGGCGGTAGAGACGCGCCGGGTCAAGGAACTCCTTAGGACAGCTCTGGTCCAACAGGAAGCGTATTCGTACAGTCGCGATCGGATCCACTCTACCCCCCGCCCAAGCCGGAGCTACAGCAGGCGCGTGGATGAACCGGCCGTATCAAGTAATGCACGGCGCGGTGCGCCCCGTGGCAACAACCCGGCGGGTGGTTTCGACAACGCCCAGGAGGTGGTGGACCGGGCCCGGGCGCGTAGGGAGGCCGAGTTAGCGACAAAGATCGGGATTATTAGCTTACGCCGGTTCGTCCGACCATCTTTGAGCCTGGAGTTACCTCTAGCTCTTTGGGGGTGCCTTGCCTCGTCCCCACTTTACGCAATGTGCGCTTGCCCAAGGATTTCAAGGGGCCGCGCAAGGTGCCAAATTACACCGCCGATCTGGCTCCGTAAGCATGGATAGAGAGTTATGAGATGGCCATGGAGATGCTGGATGTGGATGAAGCCGCGTGTGCAAAGTACTTCACCATGATGCTCGAGGGCACGGACCGTACTTGGTTGAAAAGCTTGCCACCCAATTCCATCAGTTCATGGGCCCAGTTGCGGGCCCGGTTCATTCAGAATTTCAAAGATACCTGTAAGCAGCCCATGTCTGTGGTGGACTTGGCGGCTTGTGTCCAGGGTCAGGGGGAATCGACAACCCATTGGGTACGCCGTGTCTCGGAAGTCTTGCATTCTTCAGACCGGATCAACGCTGATTCTGCGATCTTGACCCTAGAGGGCAACTGCCGGTTTAAACCTTTAAAGTTGAAGCTGGGACGCATGAAGCGGTTTTGCAATGACATGGGCACTCTCATGGGCGTTTTAGTGAAGTATGCTGATTCTGATAGTACCAAGGATCCCGAGTCGGATGACGATGATGAGACAGGGAAGGGAAAGAAGAACAGCAACTCCAAGGGCCAGCAGCATCACCCGGCAGGTAATGGTGGAAATAAGCGTAAAGCGAACGGAAACATGGACTTCATAGCCAACACCAACGCGCAGGACAAGGGCCAGCGGCGCAAGGGTAAACAGCCGAATCGAGGTGGAGCGCCTAATCCCAATCCGGACCACTTGAACTATCTGTTGAATCAACCCTGTCCGAAGCATCGGACGAAGGAGGCGCCAGCAAATCACCTCTGGAAGGATTGTTACATTATGCAGGAGTTCAAAAGTTCTAATGCTTTCCGGTATAATCAAGGTTCCGGCGGCGGTTCGGGTCCGCCCGGTTACGGTGGAGGAAATTCCGGTCCGGTGTTTAATGGTAATCCGGTGGACATAACAATCGTAACAATCAGAATAACCGTGGTGGTTACAATCAGCAGACAGCGGCAGTCGGGTTATCGAGCAACCCAAAGCAGTTGAATAGTGGGCAGTACCACGTCTTCACCACCAGCTTAGACAAGCGAGACCGGAAGCTTGAAGCGCAAATAACGTTGTTGAACCGGCCGTGCCTCATTACCTACGCTGGTCGAGCAGCCCATTGTGTGGAGTAGAGAGGATCATCCTCCCGGGTTGACAATCCGGGTCAGCTAGCCCTGGTGGTGGCACCTCAGGTGGGAGGTTATAAGTTCACCAAGGTGCTTATGGATGGAGGGAGCAGCATCAACATCCTGTACTACGAGACCTTCCGTCGTATGGGGTTAACAGATAAACATCTCAAACCGTCCAATACAGTGTTCCATGGTGTGGTGCCTGGCAAGTCAGCATATCCGGTTGGTAAAATAGCTCTGGAGGTGGCCTTCGGGGATGAGTATGACTCCAGATCAGAAACATTGACGTTTGAAGTGGTGAAAATTCAAAGTCCTTATCACGCCCTGTTTTGGCGGCCGGCTTATGCCAAGTTCATGGCACGACCTTGTTATATCTATTTGCAGCTCAAGATGCCGGGTGACAAAGGGACGATAACGGTTCATGGGAGCCGCAAGATCGCTTTGGAGTGTGAGGAAGGTGATGCGGCTTACGCAGAGTCGGTTTGTGCCACCGAGGAGCTGAAGTATTATAAGGACAATGTTGATCCGGCGGACATGACTCCATTGAAGAAGCCAACTACAGAGCATGATCCGGCCCTGAAGTTTAAATCGGCAGCTGAGACTAAGCTTGTTGACTTCGTACCTGGCGATTCATCCAGGTAGTTCAGTATCATTGCCAACTTGGATCCGAAATAGGAAAGCGCGCTCATCGAATTCATCCGTGAGAACCGGGACATTTTTGCATGGAAGCCTTCTGACATGCCAGGTGTACCGAGGGAACTCGCTGAGGACACTCTTAATGTTGATCCCAAGTACAAACCGGTGAAACAGTTTCTCCGCCCGGTTTAACGAGGAGAGGCGTAAGGCCATTGGAGAAGAGGTTGCCAGGCTCTTAGCCGCAGGCTTTATCGTTGAAGTTTTTCATCCAGAGTGGCTTGCTAATCCGGTGCTGGTCCTTAAGAAAAACAGCACTTGGCACATGTGTGTGGATTACACGGATCTTAATAAGGCTTGTCCAGCAGATCCTTTTGCCCTCCCCCGCAATGACCAGATTATTGATGCCACTGCGGGTTGTGAGCGTTTGAGCTTTTTGGATGCGTATTCTGGATATCATCAGATCAAGATGGCGGTTAAGGACCAGGAGAAGACAGCATTTATCACTCCCTTTGGAGCCTTCTGCTATGTGTCTATGCCTTTTGGGCTCAAGAGCGCCCAAGCAACTTATCAGCGTTGTGTACAGAATTGCTTGCATAAACAGATCGGCCGTAATGTGCATGCCTATGTGGATGATATTGTGGTTAAGTCAAGGAAGAAGGAAACACTGATTGATGATTTGGAAGAAACCTTTGACAACCTGCGGGTTTACAAGATGATGCTCAACCCGGCCAAATGTGTCTTTGGTGTTCCGGCAGGCAAGTTATTGGGTTTTCTCGTGTCCAACTGGGGGATTGAAGCTAATCCGGAGAAGATTACGGCTATCACCTCCCTGGCTAAACCAAGGTGTATTAATGATGTCCAGCGTTTGGCGGGCCGGATTGCCGCGCTGAGCCGGTTTATCAGCCGCCTCGGAGAGAAGGCCATCCCTTTGTACCAGATGCTGAAGAAGACAGATCAATTTATCTGGAGTCCGGCTGCTGATGAAGCGTTGGAGGACTTAAAGCGGCAATTGGCCAACCCGCCTGTACTCGCCGCCCCCATCGACAAGGAGCCGCTTCTGCTATATGTTGCTGCTAACGCCAGGGCAGTTAGCGTGGCCATTGTGGTAGAGCGGAAGGAGGCAGGGAAGGAGCATCCGGTTCAACGTCCGGTTTATTATATCAGCGAAGTGCTTATTGAGTCTAAGCAAAGATATCCGCATTGGCAGAAGTTAGTGTATGGAGTTTTTATGGCAAGCCGGAAGCTGAAGCAGTATTTCCAGGGGCACCCCATCACGGTGGTCAGTTCAGCTCCCTTGGGTGATACCATACAGAACCGGGAGGCGATCGGTCGGATTGCCAAGTGGGCTATAGAGCTTGGGCCGCACGGTTTGAAGTATGTACCTCGAACGGCAGTGAAGTCTCAAGCACTTGTGGATTTCATTAATGACTGGACGGAGTTACAAGCGCCTGAAGAAAAGCCCGATCATACCTATTGGACCATCCATTTTGACGGATCCAGACAGTTGGAGGGCTCGGGGGCTGGAGTCGTGTTAACTTCCCCACGAGGTGACAAGTTTTTTTACGTCCTCCGCTTAATGTTCCCTTGTACTAACAATGCAGCTGAGTATGAAGCCTTGCTCCATGGTCTTCGGATGGCTAAGGAGATGAATCTAAGCCGGGTTAAGTGCTTCGGTGACTCGGACCTAGTGGCTCAACAGGTGTCTGGCACTTGGGATTCCAAGGACCCACTCATGGCTGCATATCTTCGTGAGGTGGATGTTGTCGCAGGTCATTTTAAAGGCTATCAGGTGGACCATGTGGATCGTTGGAAGAACGAAGCGGCGGACGCTTTGAGCCGGTTGGGCTCTCAACGCAAACCGGTCCCGCCCAATGTTTTTCTCGACGTACTGCACAATCCGTCAGTCAAGCTCCCTGATGAAGCGGATTTGGCTATTCCTGATCCGGAGGCTCAGTTGGTGGTAGCTCTGCATGTCATTCCGGATTGGACGCTCCCTTATTTGGCGTACATGAACCGGGGCGAGTTACCAGAAGATGAGACGTTGGCCCGACAGATAGTTCGGCGGTCTAAGTCTATGACCATTGTTAATGGCGAGTTGCATCATTGCAGTGTGTCAGGGGCGTTTCAACGCTGTGTGTCCCCTGAGGAAGGCTGTGAAATATTGCATGAGATCCACGAAGGAGACTGTGGTCACCACGCCGGTTCAAAATCCTTGGTGGCTAAGGCGTTCCGCCACGGTTTCTATTGGTTGACTGCCCATGCTGATGCGGAAGATCTGGTCAGATGATGTGATGGTTGCCAAAAGTTTTCCAGACATGCTCATGTACCGGCCCAAGAATTGAGGATGATTCCAATTACTTGGCCATTTGCAACCTGGGGGCTAGATATGGTTGGGCCTTTCAAAAGGTCCAAGGACAAAAAGACCCACCTACTGGTGGCGGTCGACAAATTTACAAAGTGGGTCGAAGCAGAGCCTGTTAATAGGTGTGATGCGGCCACGGCGGTTCAATTCATCAAAAAGGTGATTTTCCGGTTTGGCTTTCCGCACAGTATCATCACAGATAATGGTACCAATTTGTCCAAAGGTGCCATGAAAGAGTTCTGCAAACGTGAGCACATTCGGCTTGACGTTTCTTCAGTAGCTCACCCACAGTCCAATGGTCAAGCGGAGAGAGCCAATCAAGAGATCCTGAGAGGCATCAAACCCCGGCTTATGGTCCCTTTGCAGAGGACGCCGGGTTGTTGGTAGAAGAGCTACCGTCTGTGTTATGGAGTATAAATACTACACCTAACAGATCCACGGGATACACGCCGTTCTTTATGGTTTATGGAGTGGAGGCGGTTCTCCCCAGCGACAACCGTCATGACTCACCTCGTGTGGCCGCCTATGTTGAAGCGGATAATAAGACAGCACGACAAGACGATTTGGATCGGCTGGATGAAGAGCGAGACATAGCAGCTGCTCGCTTGGTGATTTACCAGCAGGATCTTCGTCGTTATCATAGTCGCCGGGTTAGAACCAGAACCTTTCAAGAAGGAGATTTGGTGCTTCGGCTCATCCAAAACCAGACAGATATGCACAAGCTATCCCCACCTTGGGAGGGACCTTTCGTGGTCAGCAAGAATCTGCACAACGGGTCGTGATTATTCGATCGATGTTCGAGAGCATAAAGACTCACGCACATCGAGGAGGAGGAGACCAACAGGCCGTGGAACATAGCTCATCTTCGGCCTTATTATACCTGAGCCATCGGCTCTACTTATGTACATATTATGACAGTGTATATATTATGAATAAAGCAATAAACCGGAGCCTTGGCTAAAGCGGGGTATCCGTTCTGTTACATCATGCGTGGTTACATGGACTTGTTATGTCTTAAAGCGGCCTCCGGTTTACCCCTTGAGTTTGCTTTTCAAAAGCTTTGTGATGTCACTTGGGGGCTTGGTCGTATCCGAACCAATGCAACACCTTTTTGATAGGCGAAAGCCACCAGATCACTTGGGGACATGGTCAAGTCTGAACCAGTCACGCTTCTTGATCGGCCTAAGGCCATAGAGTCACTTGGGGGCTTGGTCGAATCCGAACCATTGCCACGCCAATTGACCGGCATAATGCCACGGTTTCAGTTGGAGACCTGGCTGACTTGAATCATAGCTACACCTTATTGGGAGCTTGGTCGTGTCCGACCATGGTAACACCATCTGATCAACTCAGTAAAGCCTCTTTTTGCAAACGGTTTATCATTGCCTTTGCTTCCATATTTTTTCAGGAATAGGTGCAGCCACTCGCTTGTTATGATCATCATACTGAGCTTGATAATGCGACAAGTTGGCTTCTTCAGCTAATTGGCAAGCCAAAGGGCGTACGGCCCGGTTTATGGCTCTCAAGTCATCTTCGTTGAATTCTGAGCCGTCTTCCTTCAGACTGGGATAGCCCTGAGCCGCTTCAATGGGATCGAAATCTGGCACCCATGCTTTGGCCCGGATTAAGGCGTTGATGGCGCCGGTTCGTGCAGCAGATTTCTTCAGTTCTTCAATCCGGGCGGGAAGCATGGACAACCTCTTAAGGGTATCCTGAATTAAGGAAGGTGCCGGATTGTTATGAGATGCGGTGGAGATGATCCGCTGCGCTCCGATACTGACTGCTCTATTAAGGTATAGGCAGCCTTCAATTTTCGAACATCTGACCCCAAGTGACCAATGCGCAGCCTACAGCATTGCAAGAGAAATTACAAACCGGACTTATCATCAGAAAGGTCAAGATTATCATAGAATCCAAAGGAAACTTACCGAAGATGGCAGCAGTCATGGAATGCACTTGCTGCTTCACGCTGTTCAGCTCATCTACCACCGGTTTAAGGGCAGCCTCAGCATTTTCAACCTTTTTGGTCAAAGCGGCCTTTCCAGTATCCCAGCCGGCCCGCTCAGACTTGAACCACTCCTTGAGTTGCTCCATAGTAGTTAACGCGGTTTTCAGCTCATCCTTGGCCTTGGAGGTTTCTGATTGTTGAGATTTCAGATTTTCTTGGAGGTCCTGGATTTGTGAGGCTTGTTGACGTATCTCACTCTGCAACAACAAGGGAGCATGTTACATATCGTCATTTCAAGTCCCCAGTGCATAACCTGTTATACGCTTGGCACTTGGGGGCTAATGCATATTTAATCTTCATCTGTTAATGCAATCACAAAGTCCCCAACTTAATACAAGTATTTAACTTGGCACTTGGGGGCTAATGGCTATTTATTCAAACATGTACTGATATGGCGATATAAAAAATACAGTCCCGGTTTAACTATGCTAGGTTGAACCGGCTCTTGGGGGCTACATCAGTGGATTCTGAAGCATTAAGTTTATATTAAAGTCCCGGTTTAACTATGCTAAGTTGAACCGGCCCTTGGGAACTGGGAGAGTTAACAAAAATGGAAATATTCAGGCAAGAAAAGAACATGGAGGTTACCTCGAGTTTCTCTTTCATCATTTTCACCAGGCCAGCTTCATAGTCACGGCTGGTATATAGCCGGTTGAAGTAGCCGGAGTGAAGGTCTTGAGGGTTCAGAGCGGCATAAGTGGCCAGATCAACATCCCACTTGCCCTTGCTCATAGTGGCAAACTCCTCCTTGGCAGAATGTTTAGATAAAGCAACTGGATTGCCCGGTTCGCTGTGGCCAAAACCAGTAATTACGACGTCGTCGTCCTTGGAGCCACCGGTTTGACCAGGAACCGTCGGTTGGTCAGCAGGCCGGAATGGACTGGTGGATTTTTCAATCCGGGTTGGGCTTCTAGGCTGATCAGCAGGAAGGGCGGTGTCAGTAGGCCTTTCTTCAGTAACAAGATCGTCATTTTGCTGTGGCGGATCATTGGGTGTGTCTTCACAGATATCCGCTTCAAGGTTTGGGGTGCTCCCCGGTTCAGGGGCAGTTTCTTCGTCGGCCGCTTTGCCCAGGGCATTTAGCTTTTTGCTCGCCTAGGCTTGGCCCCTGAAAAAGCACAACAAGAGTTAAATACGGCATATACAACACGGTGATGCAAGAGAAGGAATATGAAAAGTATAACTTACCCAAGCACCGCTTTTAGCGGCGGCGGTAGGTGGTGATATTTCGCCGGATGAGGAGTGGGAAGTGACCTGATAATCAGAATCAGACGGATTAAGGGGTTGACGAAACCAGCCTGCTTTAGGAGGAGCACTGACAAGCAAATTAGAGACCTCTGAACGGCGTTTCCGAACCGGACTATTTGGTAAACCGGTGGAGGTAACTACCTGGGTCATTGTGCCGAGTTGTGCGGCGAGCTTCATGTTGTTGAGTCTTCATAAGAAATTTGGGATCCAAGTAAGCAAGGGATGAGAAAATTTAATTTTCCGGTTTTCCGACGGTTTTTAGCGAAGGCAAAGGATTTGAGTCGAGGAGAGAACAGTTACCTCTACAACATCAGCGTTCGCTTCAGCATCATGACAAACATCGTCATTAATTAGGCGTGTGAAAGGTAAACCAAGTGAATCAAATTTTACCTCAAGGTCTGGATTACCCACATCATCATCCGCAGCCGGATCAGAAGAGGCAGTGGTTTTTCTCTTATGAGCAGTCTTCTTGACAACTTTTGTCTTTTGCCTAAGTGGTTTTTCCGGTTTGTCCGGTTTCTCCGGTTTCTCTTGCGGGCGTTTCTTGCTCCAGAACGGATCATCGCCCTGGTTCAGCAACAGTCGGTATTAAAAGTTATACCGGGATGGCGATAATATATTCAGTAAAAAATAATAAGAAATCTTACAGATGGCGGTTTGTTGGTAGCGCAGAAGGGGAGCAGACCGGTCCGGGCACAGAGATTTTCCGGTTCGTTCAGCATCTTCTTCACCGCCTCGGTGACCTCGTCATCGGTAAGCTGGATGTTAATGTGTCGGAGGGGGTCGTCGACACTACCAGTGTACTCGCACATTAAACCGGAGCGCTGGGAGAGGGGCAGTATGCTCCATGATATCCAACAGCGCGCAAGGTCAATTCCGGTTAAACCGTTAGCCATGAAGGCTCTGAGCTTGGAGAGTTGAGGAGCATATTTACTTCTCTCACTGGCAGTTAATCTTTGCGGAAAGGGATGTGTGTTGCTGAGTCGCTCCGGACGAAAACCAGGCAAGGGATTTTCATTGGCAGGTGAAGTATCTTTGCAATAAAACCATGTTTGGTTCCATTCCTTGGGGTGGCTGTGCAGTTTGACATGAGGATAAGTTACCTCCTTTCCTTTCTGAATCGCCACGCCACCTAATTCCGTGTTAGGCCCGTCAGTGAATTCTGTGCGGCAGTTTATATGGAAGCAGTCTCTAAACAGCTCCACTGTGGGTTCTTCTTGAAAGTATGCCTCCACGAGCACTTGGAAGTGGCGAGATATTAGTAATGTAATTGGGGCCTATATCTTGTGGACGGAGTTGAAAATTGGCTAGCACATCTCGATAAAATTTTGAACCGGGCGGGTTGAAGCCCCGGGCTAGGTGATCTGCGAAAACTACAACCTCTCCTTCCTGACGGGTGGGGGGACATTCTTTGCCAGGGACCCTCCAATGGATGCTATTTTTACTGACTAAAGCGCCAGGCAGGACCAGGTTGTTTAATTGAGTCTCAGTGACACGGGAAGGAGCCCAGTTGCACTCATACACTTGTTTGGCCATCTACAAAAGATATAAAAATCCGGTTCAAAGAAATATGGAGGGATAAAGAGAGAACCGGTGTACAATGTTAAACCGGAGTTTTATGAAGCGACAGTCTCTGCTCCAGAAATTCTGGCGGTTCAACAAGAGGGCTAATGGTGTATACCGGTTTATTTAATTTTTTCTAGGTTAAGTTAAACCGCCTGGTCTAAGGTCTAAATATTGAAAGCAATGAAGTTTGCGAATGGCTAAGTGTGCAGAAACAGGTTTCGCAAGTTTTTTCTACAACGGAGGATCTGACGCCAGATCGGAAAATAAGAAAAATATTCAAAAAATGAAGACAGCAGAGCAGTATTGATACAATGAGCAGAGAGGATGCACGAGATCTTTTGTTGCACGCACGAGACTATAGGCGGAGCATAAAAGTTGCTGCTAATCAGCGCAAAGTATCACAGATATATTCAAGAGTCTGTTATGAACAGGAACAGTTCATGGAGTACGGCAAGGACAGGAAACCCTAGAATGGATCTAGGTCAAAAGGGAACCGACGACCTACCTGAATCGAGGAGAGGTGAAAGAATCTGCGTTTCTCTGGTGCGTTCAGGTCGATGCAGCGGCCCAAGACGGTGCAGAGGTCGACGGCGGCGGCGGAGCTCTGAGGCCAGCGACGCGAGGAAGACGAAGAGAAAGGGGGACGAAGAGAAAGGCAGGATATCTGTGTCTAGCGCAGGAATCAAGGAACCATAACCCTAGTGTCGGTGTACTAGAGTAGGGGTACCCTAGTATCCCGAACTCATGCACGGGCAGTCGCAGCACCCCGCGGCGAGGCTTGTCTAGTGGCCGCCAAGATCCTCCATGGTTCCTTTGGAGCCATTCAAGAACAAAGTATTCAAGACCCCGGCAAGAGGAGCTTGCCGGGAAGGCCACTCAGGGCACGAAGGAAACAAGACCCCGGCAAGAGGAGCTTGCCGGGAAGGCTTGGTGAGCGACAAGCTCCCGAGCGCGACAAGGATTCAGCCGCGGCAAGGTGCTTGCCGCGGCAGGCAACCTCTCTTCATCTCCGCTCCAGCTCATCCACCAACGTGTCGCCATGGGGCCATTCCAGGCGTGCGTGTCAAGAGGCTGTGCAGCCAGCGGGGAGCAGCGATAAGCGGCGCTGACAAGCTTACCATCGTGGCAAACGGTGGTGCACTTGACGGTCCACATTGCCTTTGTTTAGGCGGCGAGGGGCCGGGCATTTATTACTTTTGTCCCTTGCCGTCAGAGTTAGGTATAGAACACTGTATATTGTACAAAGCGGTGTACCAACTACTACTTTCCCATTTTTGCCCTCGTCTACGTTGCCACATGTGGTGACCCCTTGAGCCTATAAAAGGAGGCCCAAGTGCAACGTAGAAAGGGTTCGGCTCGGCTGGTTCGACTCATTCGACTCATTCGAGACCACACTCACTCAAGCTAGGTTTTGTAGCTCCCATTGCTCCCTAGCAAGAACAAAATATAATCAGACAAGCAGCAGTAGGAGTATTATCTCTCCGGAGAGCTCCGAAGCTGGGTAAATCTGCTCGTGTGCATCGCCTCGATCTGCTCTTCGTGCACTCTCCGCCCCCCACCGAACCGTAAGGGACCCCGTCTCATAGGTGTCCGTGGGTCACGATCAGCTTCCCCGACATCTTTGGCGCGCCAGGTAGGGGGCGTCGAGGCTGTGTGAACCTGCTCCGGCGTTCACACGAGCGGCATCTTCATCATCTTCAGCATCTTCATCGACAATGCCTCCGAAGAAGAAGGCTTCGGCGGCAGCGGAGCCGTCCGCGTCAAACCCACCACCACCGGAGCTGACGAGTGGTGGGGAAGACGCTGGCGGAGGAACGGGCGTCGTCGAGGGAGCCCACGACGCTGCCAAGTCCAAGGACAAGGCGGCGCAGACCTCGGCGTCCGGATACGTACCGCGTCCATCTCAGGAGGCGCGGGACCGACAACGTCATGGTGCTCGCAGCGCCATGCGTTCGTTGGGCCAAGAGCGAGCTGGTGGATCCAGGGACGCTCAAGAGCACCTCGCCCGCCAACAGGCTGGTACAAGCGGAGCATGGTCGCCTGGACAGGATGCTGCTCCTTCTAACATGTTTAGAAGTCCGAGCACATCCCGCTCCTCGCACCGTTCGCCATTGCTACCCACCACTCCAGCAGAAGCTTTGGCGCGAGCTCAACTGCTCCTGGATTACCCTCCAACGGCTGACAAGGTCGACGAATGGAGGGCCACCATTCAAAGTCTCATCGGCTTTGCCAACGTCGATAACCCGCGGCAACCAACTGCATCCTTGCCGCGGCGAGACGACAAGACACGAGCCGGTGGTGATGAAACCCTTGGAGGTGCAACCACCATGCACTCTCCATCCAGAAGGCCAAGATCGCCGACTCGTCGGATCCACCTCGACAGCGACTCCACTGCGTCGTCGGATCCGCGAGCTCGTCGCGACCAGCGCCAAGTTCTTCAAGAACGGCAGGAAGAGGACGCTCGAACTCGCATCGAGCGCCGAAGAGAAGCGCAGCGTCAATCTGATCAGCGCGCTGGGCCCACTGTCGATATGCAAGCGCCAGGGGAACCAGGCGACTTGCCGTACGCGGTAGGTTGCCCTGCGTTCACTCGTGAGCTGCGGCAAGTCCAGTGGCCCGACAAGAAAAACTTCAAACCAGATGTACCAGATAATTATGATGGCAGGACGCATCCCTCGGAGTTCCTCGGCATCTACACCATTGCGGTGCAAGCTGCAAGAGGATGAGACGACAAGATCCTCGCCAACTACTTCCCGCTGGTGCTCAAGCCCAACGTCAGATCTTGGCTCATGCACTTGCCGGTCAGTTCCATATCCTCTTGGGTAGATCTGTGCCATCAGTTTGTCGGCGCCTTCACAGGCGTCCACAAACCTCATGGCCAAGAGAGTGACCTTCACCTGCTCGCCCAGAAGGAAGGGGAGTCCCTGCGCAAGTTCATCCAGAGATTCAGTCGTGTGCATTACAACATCCAGATGTCCACCCTGCCGCGGTGATCAGCGCGTTCCATCAGAAGGTGTGAAACCGCAGGATGAGGGAGGAGATGGCGATGTGCAAGGTAAAGGACGTCAGCGAGCTCTACGCCCTGGCCGACAAGTGTGCACGTCTTTGAGGAAGGAGGAGACTCGAGGAGAGAATGTTGAAGCAGGATTCGACAGCGAGGAGACCGCCCCGGCAAGGAAGAGCCGGCGGCGGAACAACAGAAAGAAGAAGAACAAAGAGGTACTAGTTGTCGAGCAGTCCGGCAACGGAGGTGGCGCCGGCAAGGCTAAGGCTGGTGGCTCCGGCAAGGAGGTTGCCGCTGACACCGACCGCCAAGCTGTGGCGGCCGACAAGCAAGACAGCTCCAACAAACAAGATCTTGCAAGATTCACCGCACCAAGGGCCACGACCTCCAGAGCTGCAAGAAAGTCGAGCAGCTTGTTGAACTGCAGAAGGCAGAGTACGAGCGGCGAGACAAGGAGAAGGCCCAGGAAGGTGCAGGGGCAGCTAGCAAGAAGAGACCCGGCCGGGGAGGGCGCCGCGGCAAGGCAAAGCAGCGGCAAGGAGACAGACCTCCCCGCGGCCGCGACAAGGACGAAGACGAAGATGATGATGAAGATATGGAGGATGACGAAGCTGATGAGCAGGAGTTTCAGAAGGCAACGGAGGTTCTCTGTGTTGACGGTGGTGCTTCTCTGCATACCTCGCACCGCCAACTCAAGCAGTGGATGCGAGAGGTTAATGCAGCAGAACCATCCGTGGAGTCACGCAGGCCTCTGAAGTGGTCCAGCACGCCCATCGTCTTTGACATTGAGGACCACCCTGATCGCATAACTGCGGTCGGGTGCTTGCCGATGTTGGTCTCACCAACCATCCGCAACCTCAAGGTCACTAAGATGTTGGTTGACGGCGGGGCCGGCCTGAACCTGATCTCCTCTGCAGTGCTCCAGAAGCTTCAAATCCCTGACAGCGAGCTCGAAGAGACTGGTACGTTCCAAGGGATCAACCCAGGAAGGAGCAAGCCGAAAGGGAAGATCACGTTGCCGATAACATTTGGCAGCGAGCTGAACTTCAGAACTGAGAGGGTCACATTCAACGTTGCTGATTTCCCATTGCCTTATAATGGGATACTTGGCCGTCCAGCGCTCGCCAAGTTCATGGCAGCCTCTCATTATGCATACAATCTGCTCAAGATGCCCGGCCCGATAAGTGTCATTTCTGTTCATGGCGACAAGTAAGATGCCCTTATCTGCGCCGACAAGATCTACCGGGAAGCAGCAGCTGCGACAGATAGCAAATCACTTGCCGCTGAAGCTCCCGGGGGGAAGAAGAAGACCAAGTCCGACAAAAGCTCTGATGCCCACTCCGGCAAGCGCACCTCTTCGGAGTGTTGCGCTACCGTTGAGGACGCACCATCGAGCTCCACCGGCAAGTGCAAGAAGAAGATGGCAGCTCCACCGAAGACCAAGAAGGTGCCTGCCAAGGAGGACGGCACTGGTGGTACCTTCACCATCAGTGCCACTCTAGACCCTAAATAGGAAGGCGAGCTCGTTGCTTTCCTGCGGGCGAATGTCGATGTGTTTGCATGGCAACCGTCGACATCCCGGTGTTCCCAGGAAAGTAATTGAGCACCACCTAGCTGTCTGTCCTCACGCGCGGCCCGTCAAGCAAAAAGTCAGGAAACAGGCAGTGGAGCGCCAAGAGTTCATTGCAGAAGAGATCAAGAAGTTGGAAGCAGCAGGCCTTGTCAGAGGAGTGCTCCATCCCACGTGGTTGGCCAATCCGGTAGTTGTACGCAAGGCTAATGGGAAATGGAGACTTTGTATTGACTTCACGGATGTTAATAAAGCTTGACCCAAGGACCCATTTCCCTTGCCACGCATCGACCAGATTGTTGACTCCACGGCTGGATGTGATCTGCTTTCGTTTCTTGATGCATATTCAGGATACCATCAGATCTTCATGGCAGAAGAGGATGAAGAGAAAACCGCATTCATTACACCATGTGGCACTTACTGTTTCATACGGATGCCTTTCGGTTTGAAGAATGCTGGTTCAACGTTTGCAAGAGTAGTCCATGATGCTTTTGAGCCGCAAATGCACAGAAATGTAGAAGCCTACATGGATGACATAGTGGTCAAAAGCAAGGACAAAGCAACTCTGGTTCAAGATTTGGATGAGACCTTTGCAAATCTGCGCAAGATCAACCTCAAGCTCAACCCCGAGAATTGCGTGTTTGGAGTCCCTTCCGGCAAGCTTCTCGGGTTCTTTGTGTCTCAGCGGGGAATTGAAGCCAATCGCGACAAGATAAAAGCCATTGAGCAGATCGAAGCACCAAAGCGCGTCAAGGATGTACGAAGACTTGCCGGTTGCGTGGCTGCTCTCAGCAGGTTTATCTCTAAGTCTGCTGAGCGCGCCCTACCATTTTTCAAGATTTTGAAAAAGGCAGGTCCAATGAAATGGACCCCCGAAGCGGAGGCTGCGCTGCAGGACTTGAAGAGGTACCTGTCCTCCACTCCAATACTTGTCGCACCTAAGCCACAAGAGAAGTTGCTGCTATATATAGCGGCAACCAATCAAGTGGTTAGTGCTGCGTTAGTAGCGGAGAGGGAGGCGGATGATGAGCCGGCAACCAAGGTAGATGCATCCAGCGACAAGCAGGGGGCTTTGCCGTCAAGCTCTGGTCCCGACAAGGACGGGTCTGCGCAGGATTGTGAGAAGATTCAGAAAAGGATGGTGCAGCGCCCAGTGTACTTCGTCAGTTCCCTTCTGCAGGGGGCTAGGTCAAGGTACTCTGGTGTGCATAAATTGCTTTTCGGCCTTCTCATGGCCTCGAGAAAGTTGCGCCATTACTTCCAAGCACATGAGATCAGTTGTCACTTGCTTTCCACTGAAGAGGATATTGCAAACCCCAGAAGCAATAGGCAGGATTGTCGAGTGGGCACTGGAACTGTCAAGCTTTGGCCTCAAGTTTGAAAGCACTTCAACTATCCAAAGCAAAGCATTGGCAGAATTCATAGCAGAATGGACGCCAACGCAAGATGAAGAAATCCCAGAGACGAGCATCCCCGTCAAGGAGGCAAGTAAAGAGTGGCTGATGTACTTTGATGGTGCCTTTTCGCTGCAAGGCGCCGGTGCGGGCGTGCTGCTAGTCGCACCCACTGGAGAGCACCTCAAGTACATAGTCCAAATGCACTTTCCCAAGGAGCAAGCAACAAACAATACTGCAGAATATGAAGGTTTGCTTGCCGGTCTCGAGATCGCGGTAGACCTTGGGATCAAGAAGCTCATTGTCGGGGTGACTCGCAACTTGTCATCCGCCAAGTAAAAAGATTATCGAGTCCGTTGATGGAAGCCTACGTCGATGAAGTGAGGAAGCTAGAAGAGCACTTTGAAGGCCTGCAAATGGAACATGTTCCAAGAGCTCAGAATGATATTGATGATGGCCTGTCAAAGTGCGCCGCACTCAAGTTACCTGTGGAACCAGGGATTTTTGTGCTCAAGCTGACTCAACCAACCGTAACACGATCAACAGGGTGGAACAAGAAGAGGAAGTTGATTTCCGGTGACTACTTCCCGGCCGAGCTACCCGAAGCTGCCGCCGCGAAGGTCCCCAAGATCAACACCAAGAACGCTGAGGAGCAGTCTGCTCCGACAAGCCCTACGGTTTGCTTCGTTGAAGCAGACGCTCCCGACAAGTTTTGCTCTGGCAAGCTTGCCGGGGATCATCAAGCTCCGACCGAACCACAGGTTCTTGCCGTAGAAGCTGATGTTCCCGCAGCGGCAGATGTGCCTTTTGTCCTTGTTGTAGAGCCGCAAGCTCCAACATGGGTGCAGCAAATCGTCCATTTCCTTCAGACAGGAGAACTTCCCGAAGAGCAAGAAGAAGCGGAAAGAGTAGCCCGGCAGTCAAGTATGTACCAGTTTGTTGACAACATCCTGTACAGAAGAAGACTCAACGGTGTGAAATTGAAGTGTATTTGCCGGGAAGATGGACAGAAGCTGTTGGCAGAGATACACGGAGGCATATGTGGTCACCACATTGGCGCAAGAGCACTTGCTGGCAAAGCTTTCCGGCAAGGGTTCTTCTGGCCGGAAGCCCTCCAGGATGCAACTGCACAAGTAACCAAGTGTGAAGCGTGCCAGTTCCATTCCAAACAGATACACCAGCCAGCTCAAGCTCTCCAGACGATCCCTTTATCCTGGCCCTTTTCGGTCTGGGGGCTCGACATCCTCGGCCCCTTCCCCCGAGCTGTCGGGGGCTTTGAGTACTTGTACGTCGCAATCGACAAGTTCACAAATTGGCCGGAAGTGGAAGCGGTGAGGAAGGTGACAGCACAGTCAGCAGTCAAGTTCTTCAGGTCAATTGTTTGCCGTTTTGGGATTCCTAACCGGATCATCACCGACAACGGCACAGAGTTCACGAGCCGCACCTTCATGCAGTACGTCCAAGATCTTGGCGCCAAGATCTGCTTTGCTTCTGTTGCTCATCCGAGAAGCAACGGTCAAGCAGAGAGGGCAAATGCTGAAGTGCTGCGGGGACTCAAGACCAGAACTTTCGACAGGCTGCACAAGTGCGGAAGAAACTGGATTGAGGAGCTGCTGGTGGTTCTTTGGTCGATCAGGACGACGCCAAATCGAGCCACTGGCCAGACACCTTTCGCTCTAGTCTATGGAGCAGAGGCAGTTCTCCCCACGGAACTCGTATACGGGTCACCTCGAGTGCTCGCTTACGATGAGCTCGAGCAAGAGCAGCTGCGACAAGATGACGCGCTGCTCCTTGAGGAGGATCGTCTTCAGGCCGCTGTGCGAGCCGCTCGCTACCAGCAAGCTTTGCGTCGCTACCATAGCCGCAAATTTAGTGCCAGAAGCTTCGAGGAAGGCGACCTTGTTCTTCGGCGCGTTCAATCCGCCAAGAATTCCAACAAGTCGACGCCGAAGTGGGAAGGCCCTTATCGGGTGAAACGAGTCACTAGGCCTGGCGCTGTCCGCCTTGAGACCGAAGATGGCATTCCGGTGAGCAACTCCTGGAACATCGAGCATCTTCGTAAGTTTTACCCATAAGGCGCGGTTGTCGGAACCTGTTCCGGCAACCACCTTTTGTACAAGTCTTGCCCCATGTTGCATGTAATCCTTTGTACAAAGCCGGGCGCAGACCCCGTGCATCAGTAAAGCTCATGTGTTGCACGCAACTTGTCAATTTCATGCTTTCATAACCTATTTGCATGTTCTATCTGACATTTTGTGCAACATCCACACCCGGTAAGCAATAACGAGCCACGAGGCTCCATAACTTTATTTTCTCTTCTTTCTTCTCTCAAAGAAAGGAAGGTTCATCCACCCACAAGTTAACCGGGGGGGGGGGGAGGATAAGATAATGGTATGGGCCACCAAGCGTCGCTCGAGGAAGTATCGCCTTGCCGGGAAACAAACGACAAAAAAGCTAAGTTACCAAGGTTTGAGCAATCAGTTTTTAAAATTTTAAGTTATCTTCCTCGAACGATAGTACTTTGTATGGAAAACCTGTGCGCGGAGGAACCAACTCGTAGCTAGTTTGCGCCCTTACTTTGTTTCGAGTCCGCTCAACAACTTAAGTGAGCTGCAACTAGTTTGCGACAAGGTTGCTTGTCGGAGGCGGCATCGCCAGCAGGCTGCCGAAGTTCCGCACTCAACGCTCGCGGCAAAGGTGCCTGCACCGACAAGTTCCCCAAAAGCGTAGGGCACAAACATACAAAGGAAGGAATCAAGTAAAGGAAATAACATTGCAATCGATTGCCTAAGATAGAGTATATTACAAAATGACTTGTCGCAGATCTAATAAATTGTTCTCCTGAACATGGTCTACAGCGACAAGGGAAAACTAAGCTTGGCGGCCTAGTCCACGCGGTCGCCATCAACCCTCTTGACCCCGCTCACCCTGTCCACGATGGGTGCGACAAGGGCCTTGAGCGCTTCAACATCAGCAGTTGGAGGCAGGGACTTGAGGACGTTGGCGAAGCTGACGCCTGGATTGCGGAAGGCCACCTTCATCAGCACCTTCTGGAGAGCCCCGGCGCAGATTTGGCGCGACTCGTCGGCCAGCTGCTTTGGGATCTCCTCCCGGAGCCGCTGGAGACCCGTCAACACGCCCTTGAAGAACAGGCTCAGCTTGGCGCTGGGTTCAAGGCGCTCGTCGGTGGAGTACCCGAGGTCCACCATCCCCAGCTCCATCAGCTCATTGTGGATGGAGGCGGCGGTATCCACAAGACCCTCCGTCCAGTGCATCACACTGTCTCTGAGAGTATCCTGGGCGGTCACAGCATTCTCCAGCAGCTCCTCGTTGGCTTTGATCTTCTCCAACAGGCCCGCTTCTCGTTCCTTGGCGTCGTCCAGCGTCTCCATCAAGGTGGTCAGTTTTAGCTCCAGATCTGCCTTGGAGTCCTTGGCGGCGTCGATCTCCTTGATCCTCTCAGCGAGACGGCCCTGCAACTCGCCAAGAGTATAGGCGTCCTTCTCGCGCTCATGCTTTAGCGCAGTGATCTCCTCGCCGCTCTTCTGGAGGGTGGCCTCCAGCTGTGCCACCCTCGTCTCCAATTCCTTCTTGGCGGCCTCGGCAGCTGCGGCGGCGTCCTTCGCCTCCTTGAGTGCTCCGCCAATTGATTGCTCGTGCACGCCAAGATCTTCCTCATAGCTGTCGAGGTTGATCTTCCGCTGCGCCAGCTCACCTTCTTGCGCAGAGAGTTTTTCGCCGGCAAGCCTTTGCTGCTCCTCGACCTCGGCCTTCTCCAGGATGAAGGCCGTGCGCTCCTCAGCAAGTTGGTCCCGCGCTTCTGCTATGTCCCGGGGAGTTTCCTTGTTGGTGCGCCGGAGCTCTTCTGTGCGCTTCTCCATGTCAGCTCCCGCCCTCGCGACAAGTGCCTCCCTGGACTCCAGCTTAGCTTGTCGGGCGCGGTAGAGCGACAACAGCTTCTTCAGCAGCTGTTCTTCCTCAGACTCGCCACTGCTGCTGCTTGGCACGTTAACCAGTGACAGCCCAGCGGAGGCGAGCAGCTCCTCGTCGAAGGTCTCTCCCTCGACCGGCGCCCTGGAGCTCGACGCCCATGGAAGCTTGATGAAGACACCGTCGCCGGCCTTCAGATAGGCGCCGGGCTGGGGCTCTTCGGAGCCTGGTGCTGCATCGATGGCGGAGGGATCGGCGGTCGGCGTAGCGCCTGGCGCTCCTGCGGCCTCAGGGCCATCAGTACGATCACCAGACCCCTCCCCAGCCTCTGCGCCAGCAGCCTTGGCGGCCTCCTCGCCGGCGGACCCATCGGCACCGGCCTCCTCCTCCATATTGGCGACGTCGTGATTATTGCCGCGAGCGTCCTCCTCGCCGGCAACCTCAGTCTCCATCGGCTCTCCGGCAGATGGATCTGATGATCAGAGAAAGAAAAGGACAAGTCAAGCAAATGTTCGAAAAGAAGAACAGAAGAAAGAAAGACCCAAGGGAAATTTTCAAGTAAGAAGATTACCTACAATGGGATCTGTAGCCGCGGTCTCCACCACCGGAGGGTCGTCGGCGCTGCCCCTTGTCGGAGAAGCTCCCCTTGTCGGAGAAGCCTCCCTTGCCGGAGAGCGCTCCCTTGCTGGAGAATTCTCCCTCGGCGGCGTAGTTGAAGCAGAGAGAACTTCGGGAGTGACTTCCGGGGCCTCTTGATGAGGCTGTTCTGCTCCTACACAATTCAACAAGTCATATATCAGTAAAGAAGAAGCGCCCATATGCACCCAACCGTAAGAAATAAACCAAATACTTACCCTGGGGGCTGTGCTGGGGGCTACTCTGAGGAAGAGTTGCCGGGTCCGGCAAAGGAGTCTCAGACGCTCCTCCTGTCGCCACTGGGGGATCGTCTTCGATGACAACCACCGGAGTCCTGGCCCTCTTCGACGCTCTCTGGGCCAGCGTCCTGAAAAGGAAAGAGTTCAGAATGAAGCAAATCAGATACAAGATAAAACAGCAAATTGAAGAATTACAAGTAGCAGCGACAAGATCTTACTCTTCCTCCTCTTCCTCGGAGCAGAGAGCGAAGAAGTCAAATTCCGCTCCAGTGCGACGAGCTGGAGGAGTAGGCTCCCTCGGACGCTTGGCAGGTGCGGAGGCCGTGGCTCCAGAAGGCCCCGCTCCCGTTGCTGTGGCGGCATGAGGCGCTCCCGCAGCAACAGTGCTTGCCGCGGTGGAGCGCGTCGGGCGGCGAGGCGGCTGTTGGCCCGTCTGCCGCCCCGCCACTTCTCCTGTCTTGCGGAGGTGTCTTCTTGGCGGGGCCGCGGGCTCCTCCCGCGGCAAGCTACTTGAAGGCGGAGGGGAGGCGCCCCCGGAAGGCTGGTTCGGCTCAATGTCGGGCTCGGCCTGCTCCTCCTCGCCGACAAACTCCTCCCGATCGGCAAGGCTTGCCGCCTCGGCTGCCTCTGCCTCCTCGACGGTGAACCCAAACACGCCGGCGGCGGCAGCTTCTGCCGCCTCCTCCAACCTTGTATGGCGTCGCGCCATCTCTTGCTTTCGGTGGTGTCGCGGGTGAGCCACTTTTGCTCGTCGACACGGATCGGCACTTCTTCCAAGTTGTCGAAGAACTGCTGCACGATGTCGCCGGGCGGGCTCCTCGCTAGTTGGAACGATTCCATGGGAATCGCACAACGGCATCATCGCGTGGATGCGGTCAAGCGACGAGTTGTTGCACAAAGGCACGACTCCCCTCGGCAACATGAACCACTCGGGGTGATCTGCATCAGGCTTGAACAACTCCCGCAGCATGGCATCCAGCTCCAAGACAGTGAAGTTCCAGTTGAGGCCCGGGCGCAGCCTCATGACGTCCGCCGCATTTTGGAACTCCCAAGCAGGCCTCCCCCTCTCCTGCAAGGGCGCAATGCGGCGGCGAAGGAAATCCGCGCCAACAGCTCCTACGGTAAGCCCGACATGCCTGAGGCGCACGATCCGGGTCACGGCAATCTTCAACCTATCGTCCTCCGGCGCCAAGTTGCTCCAATCATTGCCGCGCACTATGGGAGTTTGGCGCAGGGCGGTGAAAGGCTGCGGGTCCTCCTCTATGATCCAACACCAATCGGCTCTCCACTCCTCCCACTTGCTGCGCAGCTCTCCGTCAAGATATGCTTCCTTCTTGCCGATCCTGGAGACCCATGCAATTCCTCCGGCAAGCGGCTCCCCTCTCTCAACATGGGGCATGAAGTAGTGGCGGAAAAGTGCTACATTTGGGTGGACTCCGACAAAGTTCTCGCAGAGGTGTGCGAAAACCGCCATGGTGAGGACGGCGTTGGGGGTGAAATCAAGGAGGCGGAGGCCATATGTGTTCATGACGTCGCAAAAGAATTCGGAAAAAGGCGGGCAGAGCCCGCAGTAGAAGAAAGGCGCGAAGAAAGGGTACCCGACTGAAACCTTCTTGGATGTGGCGGCGGAGATTACCCTCGTGCGCGGGTGCGCCCGCGTCTCCGTCGACCAGAAGAGGTAATACAGCTCTCGCAGCTCCTTCGCGTCGAGCAGGGGTCAAGAGGGCCGCTCCTTCCATGGCGCCATGAGGCTGCGCCTCGGCCAACTTCACCCCTTTGCCCTTGTCGGCTTTCGGAGCCATGGCGGAGGTGGTGGAGGAATCCGACGGCGTTGGTGGTGCCGGTGGCAATGGGGGAGGGGCGGAGCGTCGCTCTCTTTGGACTTGAGAAGAAGGGGGGAGTGGCGGTGGTTTTCGATGTGACAACAATGGCAAGTGGGCTTCCTGCCCCTGATTCCTCTGTTTATAAGGAGGGAGAGGGGGCGGACGTTCCGTTTTTTCCCATTAAAGAAAGCCCCCACGATCTCTCCCACGACGCCACGCCCGTGGCGTGCGCTGCCTGTGGGGGGACGTGGTGGGTCCCGGAGTGAGTAACGGCGCGATCTAGGCAGCTGCGTGCCCGTGCACTGTTTTGGGCCTGGCCCAACAGCGCTCGGCACCGTGTATGGCCCAGGCCCGGGGGCTCCTGTTGGTGTACTAGAGTAGGGGTACCCTAGTATCCCGAACTCGTGCACGGGCAGTCGCAGCACCCCGCGGCGAGGCTTGTCTAGTGGCCGCCAAGATCCTCCGTGGTTCCTTTGGAGCCAGTCAAGAACAAAGTATTCAAGACCCCGGCAAGAGGAGCTTGCCGGGAAGGCCACTCAGGGCACGAAGGAAACAAGACCCCGGCAAGAGGAGCTTGCCGGGAAGGCTTGGTGAGCGACAAGCTCCGGCGCGACAGGATTCAGCAGCGGCAAGGTGCTTGCCGCGGCAGCAACCTCTCTTCATCTCCGCTCCAGCTCATCCACCAACGTGTCACCATGGGGCCATTCCAGGCGTGCGTGTCAAGAGGTTGTGCAGCCAGCGGGGAGCAGCGATAAGCGGCGCTGACAAGCTTACCATCGTGGCAAACGGTGGTGCACTTGACGGTCCCTGTTGCACTGTTTAGGCGACAGGGACGGGCATTTATTACTTTTGTCCCTTGCCGTCAGAGTTAGGTATAGAACACTGTATACTGTACAAAGCGGTGTACCAACTACTACTTTCCCATTTTTGCCCTCGTCTACGTTGCCACATGTGGTGACCCCTTGAGCCTATAAAAGGAGGCCCAAGTGCAACCTAGAAAGGGTTCGGCTCGGCTGGTTCGACTCATTCGACTCATTCGAGACCACACTCACTCAAGCTAGGTTTTGTAGGTCCCATTGCTCCCTAGCAAGAACACAATATAATCAGACAAGCAGCAGTAGGAGTATTATCTCTCCGGAGAGCTCCGAAGCTGGGTAAATCTGCTCATGTGCATCGCCTCGATCTGCTCTTCGTGCACTCTCCGCCCCCCACCGAACCGTAAGGGACCCCGTCCCATAGGTGTCCGTGGGTCACGATCAGCTTCCCCGACACCTAGAAAGCGGAGCTGTCGCCTCGATTATCGCGGATCTATTAAAACAAAGAAGATATCGCGGATGCTATCTTTCTGAGGACGTCAGACCGGATTACAGCACCGAATAAAAGTGACATCACGGCGGTTCAACGATTTCAAGAAGGCATTGAAGATAAAGGTTTTTCTTAAGGATTGACATGAACCTGTTCAAATCAATCTGGGGCCTAATGTTGGGGATGTTACTACTGGGCGTAAACCGGCCTATCTGGGCCGGGTTAACTTCATCAGTAGTTCAAAGGTGTAAAAGCCCAAGAGGCATGAGTGTAAGGGCCCAAGGCCTGTAGTCGGTTCAGAACCTGTAGCCGTAAACCGGCCTGATGTGTAAACTTGTATTGTAAGTTAGGAATAGAGAGAGAGACCAACCCGGATACGAATATGAACCGGAGGTTGGGACTCTCTGGGCCGACGGGCGTCACCCGTGTATATAAGGGGACGACCCGGGGCGGTTCAAAGGGAGAGAACAACAACTCGAGGCCTAGGCGAAGCTATCTGCTCCCTAGTCGTCGAGACCACATCAATCCCATCACAAACTAGACGTAGGCTTTTACCTTCATCGAAGGGGCCGAACTAGTATAACTCTCGTGTCTTTGCGTCCGCTTTAACCCCTCCAAGTTAACCCGTGGCGATGGCTCCACGACTAAGTCCTTTCATGAGGACATCTGCCGTGACAAAACCACGACACATACCGATCGGACGTGCGTGCTTGTATCGCAGCTGCCTTGCACATCTTCGAGCGAGTTTAGGGTTCCAAGTGCGGGTTTTCCTTCGCTCGGCTCTGGACGGGCAAGGAGGATCTCGTGTGTCCGCGGCATGGTTGGACGAGGGCAGCCACCCGTCAAGCGAGGGCCAAATCCCGCCGCTGCTCATGGCAGGGTTGGTCGTGCTTTGCCGGCCAATGGAGCTGCCGCCACGCGCGTGGCCGGTCATGGTGATGCAACGATCGCTGGTGCAGGGGATGCTGGCCGCGGTGCCCAGCTCGTGGGTGTTGCTGGCCGCGGTGCCCCGCCTGGTGGCGGGGTTGGCGGTATTGGCCGGGGCGGCTTGCCTCCTCCAAGGCCGGCGGCGGCCAATGTCGGGACCTGTCGGGGCGTTACTTCCTCAGCGCTGCAGGGGGCTGATGTTCCAGCGCATGTGCCCAGACCAAACGCTCGTCAGCCGGATGAAGTGGCGCAGTTACCAACAGCTAAGGCACTGGCCCTAGGAAGGGGTCGCGGCGCGCAGGGACGGGGTGGATACAGTGGCTACAGAAAAGATGGACAGAATTTCAACCGATACGGGCAGTGGGGAGATGACGGATATGATGCATATGGTGAGGGTCGACACCGTGGATCTTCGTCCGGTGGTGGCCATGGATATAACCGGTATAATGATGAGGTCAGCGAACATTTTCAAGGTCCGCCCGGTAATTTTGTTGAGGGTGTCGCCGGACCTAGAGATCGCTTCCGTGGTGGATATCGTCATGGTGGGAGAGGGAGACGCCCACCACCGCCCTGACACTACCCATCGCCACCACCGCCTGCTACGGATATGGCTTCGGGGGAGGAGCTTGAGCACGTAGCGACTGAGGTGGGTGACCCGTCCGCGTTACCGGAGGCAGCAGTTGACGCGGTTAGGGCTTTGGCTGCAGTGCAGATTCCGGTGACTTCTGGAGGGACTAAATCTAAGGATGGCACGTCTGACAATGGGTCGGAGAAAGCGGAGGGAGCAAAACTCTCTAAGTGGGTGATTAAGAAGAAAAAGTTGCCCTGCTATAGATTGTGGTGAACCGGGTCATTTCGTGGCAGAATGTACGAATGAGCTTTGTGACTATTGCCTTCGCTCCCAGCATATGACCGGGGACTACCCTCTTCTCTCCGGCCCTAAGCCTGGCATTAACATTTTTGGGGTCTGCTGTAAGGAGTTGATGTTCTTTGAGACACCGGAGGTGGACCCTCTACCGCAGATGGTTGAGAGTTCCTTTCCGGCAGTAATCAGAGTTACTAATGGACAGTTGACCGAGGCTTAGATCGTGAGACAGCTTCGTGAATTAGTGCCAGGTAATTATCAATGACATTTGGAGCAGTTAGAAGGTCAGACTTATAAGGTGAACTTTCCCACTAAAGAGGATCAGATGCATTTTCTTAAGTGGGGTTTATGCAGAGTTTCAAGCACAAACATTGTTATCGCTTTCGATGAGTGGAAGCAGGAGGAACCTGAGGTACACCTTTGGGGAAGGTGTGGGTTCGTTTCTATGGCGTGCCACCTAAATTGGTAAAGCATTTTCTGATGGCTTGGAGTTTGGGTGTTATGATTGGTAAGACAGAAAAGGTTGGCATGCCATTCACTCGTGCACATCGAGTGGCAAGGTTGTTGGTTAGTGTTGTGAGTGTTGAGCATATACCAGATGTTGTCAGATGGACACATGCTAGAGTCACTTATGTCTTAGAGCTTCACATCGAGGATAATGCAGCTTCCCAGGATGGGATGAGACACAGGACATGGATACGACTGAGGGAGGCGGTGCGCCCGGGGATCAAGATAAGGGGGCCGATGATACACTGCCGGAGTCGGACAAGGGGCCTATTGCGCAGCCAGATAGGGTAGATAGTTCTACCAAAGAGGTGCCCCCGTCCACTACTCCGATGAACTCGCTTCGTTTTGGTTCCTTTGCACCGGGGTCTGCTCCTAGTGGGTTATGTAGCACCAGGGTCGAGGCAGACGACCCGGCGGAGCTTGAGCTACCACCAGTGCTGAGTCTAGCCGGAGAGGTGACGACCGCGGAGTCTACACCCGGTGCGAGGGTGGACCCTGTTGGGTTGGCCGTGGGCATGGGGGCCCATGGGCAGGATGCCCATAACACCCAGCTACTTGCGCCTGGCTTCTCTTCGCTGGGAGGGGCGCCTGGACAGGAGGTCTATGGCGTTCTTCCCACTCCGGTGTCTTCGGTCGAGCTGGGGGTGGGGTGCGGGAAGGAGTCCCGTGCTGTAACCCCTCCACATGACCGTTCCATTCAGAGTGGCGAGCTGGGGGTGAGATGTGGGAAGGAGTCCCGCGTCGTATCCCCTCCGCGGGTTTGCACCGAGCAGATTGGCCGAGGGACGACGATTTCCGCGGGAGATAGGGGGATGTGACGAGTGAGCAGGCATCTCCATGGTCCCACCTCCCCTTGACCTCTGCAGCGGAGGTCCACCCTACTACGCCTTACCCTTCTTCACCGACGATAAGGGAGGGGCGTGGGAGTCCTGATTGTTCCCCTCGCGAGAGGACGACGGAGGAGCTCATCGCTTTTGGCGGGATAGCGGATCCGGTGTCGGCTGGCAGGCGTGTCAGCAACCGGATCCAGGGACAGCCGGATGCGGATGACTTGCGGTTGGAGCGTGCCAAGAGGGCAGCCATGCTTCGTCATGCCGAGACTACTGCAGGTGCGTCTTTTGATAAAAGTTGTTCAATTTTACACTTTTCTGAGAATGAAATAGTTGATAAGGCAAACGACTTAGGGATTTCTTTGGGATAAAATGAAACCGAGGTCGTCAAATCCGTTAATGATCTTTTAGACTTAGAAGCGGAGAGGGTTTCTGAGATCATTCGTAATCTTGCCTCTATCCAGCCTATGAATGACAATGACATGAATAACTTAGGAATTACTGATCTAGCAAATATTTGTAATAATATGTTGCCTAGTGTCGAGGCTGAGGATGAGGAGGAGGTTGAGATCACTGATACGGCAGAGCCTCTCTTGATGGAGGATGCACTGACTGTCATTGATAATACTTGAAGGAAATATGCCCTAGAGGCAATAATAAAGTTATTATTTATTTCCTTATTTCATGATAAATGTTTATTGTTCATGCTAGAATTGTATTAACCGGAAACATAATACATGTGTGAATACATAGACAAACAGAGTGTCACTAGTATGCCTCTACTAGACTAGCTTGTTAATCAAAGATGGTTATGTTTCCTAACCATAGACAAAGGAGTTGTCATTTGATTAACGGGATCACATCATTAGTTGAATGATCTGATTGACATGACCCATTCCGTTAGCTTAGCACCCGATCGTTTAGTATGTTGCTATTGCTTTCTTCATGTCTTATACATGTTCCTGTAACTATGAGATTATGCAACTCCCGTTTACCGGAGGAACACTTTGTGTACTACCAAACGTCACAACGTAACTGGGTGATTATAAAGGAGTACTACAGGTGTCTCCAAAGGTACATGTTGGGTTGGCGTATTTCGAGATTAGGTTTTGTCACTCTGATTGTCGGAGAGGTATCTCTGGGCCCTCTCGGTAATGCACATCACTATAAGCCTTGCAAGCAATGTAGCTAATGAGTTAGTTACGGAATGATGCATTACGTAACGAGTAAAGAGACTTGCCGGTAACGAGATTGAACTAGGTATTGGATACCGACGATCGAATCTCGGGCAAGTAACATACCGATGACAAAGGGAACAACGTATGTTGTTATGCGGTTTGACCGATAAAGATCTTCGTAGAATATGTAGGAGCCAATATGGGCATCCAGGTCCCGCTTATTGGTTATTGACCGAGAATAGTTCTAGGTCATGTCTACATAGTTCTCGAACCCGTAGGGTCCGCACGCTTAAGGTTTCGATGACAGTTATATTATGAGTTTATGAGTTTTGATGTACCGAAGGAGTTCGGAGTCCCGGATGAGATCGGGGACATGACGAGGAGTCTCGAAATGGTCGAGACGTAAAGATCGATATATTGGACGACTATATTCGGAGTTCGGAAAGGTTCCAATGATTCGGTATTTTTCGGAGTACCGGAGAGTTACGAGAATTCGCCGGGAGAAGTATTGGGCCTTATTGGGCCCTGCAGAAAGAGAGAGGGCTGCCTAGGGCAGGCCGCGCGCCCCATGGCCTATTCCGAATTGGACTAGGGAGGGGCCGCACCCCTCCTTCCTTCCTTCTCTCTTCCCTTCCTTGTCTCCTACTCCTAATACATGGAAGGACTCCTAGTTGGACTAGGAAAGGAGGAATCCTACTCCCGGTGGGAGTAGGACTCCCCATGGCGCGCCCTCCTAGGGCCGGCCTCCTCCTCCCTCCCTCCTTTATATACGGGGCAGGGGCACCCCATGAACACACAAGTTGATCTACGGATCGTTCCTTAGCCGTGTGCGGTGCCCCTCCACCATATTCCACTTGGTCATATCGTCATGAGCTTAGGCGAAGCCCTGCGCCGGTGAAGTCATATCGTCATGGAGCTTAGGCGAAGCCCCGCGCCGGTGGAGCATCATCATCGCCACCACGCCGTCGTCTTGTGACGGGACTCATCCCCGACACTTTGCTGGATCGGAGTCCGGGATCGCCATCGAGCTGAACGTGTGCAGAACTCGGAGGTGCCGTGTTCGGTACTTGGATCGGTCAGATCGTGAAGACGCGTCTGACTACATCAACCGCGTTGTTATAACGCTTCCGCTTCACGGCCCACGAGGGTATGTGGACATACACTCTCCCCTCTCGTTGCTATGCATCACCATGATCTTGCGTGTGCGTAGGAAATTTTTTGAAATTACTGCGTTCCCCAACAGTGGCATCAGAGCCAGGTTTTTATGGTTTGATGTTTTGCACGAGTAGAACACAAGTGAGTTGTGGGCGATACAAGTCATACTGCCTACCAGCATGTCATACTTTGGTTCAGCGGTATTGTGAGATGAAGCGGCCCGGACCGACATTACGCGTACGCTTACCCGAGACTGGTTTCACCGTTACGAGCACTCGTGCTTAAAGGTGGCTGGCGGGTGTCTGTCTCTCTCACTTTAGTTGAACCGAGTGTGGCTACGCCGGTCCTTGAGAAGGTTAAACGGAGTCTATTTGTGAAGTATCGTTGTGGTCTTGATGCGTAGGTGAGATTGGTTCTTGCTTAAGCCCGTAGCAGCCACGTAAAATTTGCAACAACAAAGTAGAGGACGTCTAACTTGTTTTTGCAGGGCATGTTGTGATGTGATATGGTCAAGACGTGATGCTATATTTTATTGTATGAGATGATCATGTTTTGTAACCGAAGTTATCGGCAACTGGCTGGAGCCATATGGTTGTCGCTTATTGTATGAAATGCAACGCCTGTAATTGCTTTACTTTATCACTAAGCGGTAGCGATAGTCGTAGAAGCAATAGATGGCGTAACGACAACGATGCTACGATGGAGATCAAGGTGTCGCTACCGGTGACGATGGTGATCACGACGGTGCTTCGGAGATGGAGATCACAAGCACAAGATGATGATGGCCATATCATATCACTTATGTTGATTGCATGTGATGTTTATCCTTTATGCATCTTATTTTGCTTTGATTGACGGTAGCATTTTAAGATGATCTCTCACTAAAATTATCAAGTAGTGTTCTCCTGAGTATGCACCGTTGCCAAAGTTAAATGCGTCTCGAGACACCACGTGATGATCGGGTGTGATAAGCTCTCGTCCATCTACAACGGGTGCAAGCCAGTTTTGCACACGCGGAATACTCGGGTTAAACTTGACGAGCCTAGCATATGCAGATATGGCCTCGAACACGGAGACCGAAAGGTCGGCGTGAATCATATAGTAGATATGATCAACATAGTGATGTTCACCATTGAAAACTACTCCATCTCACGTGATGATCGGTTATGGTTTAGTTGATTTGGATCACGTGATCACTTAGATGACTAGAGAGATGTTTGTCTAAGTGGGAGTTCTTAAGTAATATGATTAATTGAACTTTAATTTATCATGAACTTAGTCCTGGTAGTATTTTGCAAATTATGTTGTAGATCAATAGCTTGCGTTGTTGCTTTCATATGTTTGTTTTAATATGTTCCTAGAAAACTGTGTTGAAAGATGTTAGTAGCAATGATGCGGATTGGATCCGTGATCTGAGGTTTATCCTCATTGCTGCACGTAAGTATTATGTCCTTAATGCACCGCTAGGTGACAGACCTATTGCAGGAGCGGATGCGCACGTTATGAACGTTTGGCTAGCTCAATATGATGACTACTTGATAGTTTAGTGCACCATGCTTAAACGGCATAGAATCGGGACTTCAAAGACGTTTTGAACGTCATGGACCATATAAGATGATCCAGGAATTGAAGTTAATATTTCAAGCAAATACCCGAGTTGAGAGATATGAAGTCTCCAACAAGTTCTATAGCTAAAAGATGGAAGAGAATCGCTCAACTAGTGAGCATGTTCTCAGATTGTCCGGTACTTCAATCGCTTGAATCCAGTGGGAGTTAATCTTCCAGTTAAGATAGTGATTGACAGAATTCTCTAGTCACCAACACTAAGTTACTAGAACTTCGTGATGAACTATAGTATGCAAGGGATAACGAAAACGATTCCCGAGCTCTTCGTGATGTTGAAATCGACGAAGGTAGAAATCAAGAAAGAGCATCAAGTGTTGATGATTGACAAGACCACTAGTCTCAAGGAAAAGGGCAAAGGGAAGAAGGGAACTTCAAGAAGAACGGCAAGCAAGTTGCTGCTCAAGTGAAGAAACCCAAGTCTGGACCTAAGCCCGAGACTAAGTGCTTTTGCTGCAATGGAACTGGTCACTAGAAGCGGAACTACCCCAAGTATTTGGCGGATAAGAAGGATGGCAAAGTGAACAAAGGTATATTTGAGATACAGATTATTGATGTGTATTTTACTAGTGTTCATAGCAACCCCTCGGTATTTGATACTGGTTCAGTTGCTAAGAGTAGTAACTTGAAACGGGAGTTGCATAATGAACAGAAACTAGTTGAAGGGGAAGTGAAGATGAGTGTTGGAAGTAGTTCCAAGATTGATATGATCATCATCGCACACTCCCTATACTTTCGGGATTAGTATGGAACCTAAATAAGTGTTATTTGGTGTTGAGCATAAGTATGATTTGATCATGTTTATTGCAATACGGTTATTCATTTAAGTAAGAGAATAAATCGTTGTTCTGTTTACATGAATAAAACCTTATATGGTTACACACCCAATGAAAATGATTCATTGGATCTCGATCATAGTGATACACATATTCATAATATTGAAACCAAAAGATGCAAAGTTAATAATGATAGTGCAACTTATTTGTGGCACTGCCGTTTAGGTCATATTGGTGTAAAGCGCATGAAGAAAACTCCATGCCGATGGACTTTTGGAATCACTTGATTATGAATCATTTGATGCTTGCGAACCGTGCCGTTTGGGCAAGATGACTAAAACTCCGTTCTCCGGAACAATGGAACAAGCTACTGACTTATTGGAAATAATACATACCGATGTTTGCGATCCAATGAGTGTTGATGCTCGTGGCAAGTATCGTTATTTTCTGACTTTCACAAGATGATTTGAGCAGATATGGGTATATCTACTTGATGAAACATAAGTCTGAAATAGTTGAAATGTTCTAAGAATCTCTGTGTGAAGTGGAGAATCATCGTTACAAGAAAATATAGTTTCTACGATCTAATCGCAAAGACGAATAATTGAGTTACGAGTTTGGTCTTCAATTAAAATAATGTGGAATAGTTTCACAGCTCACGCCACCGAACACCACAATGTTATGGTGTGTCCGAACGTCAGAATCAAGCACTTTATTTGATATGGTGCGATCTATGATGTCTCTTATCGGTTTACCACTATCATTTTGGGGTTATGCATTAGAGACAGCTGCATTCACGTTTAATAGGGCACCATCTAAAACCGTTGAGACGACACCATATGAACTATGGTTTAACAGTAAACCTAAGCTGTCGTTTCTTAAAAGTTTGGAGTTGTGATGCTTATGTGAAAAAGTTTTTCACCTGATAAGCTCAAACCCAAATCGGAGAAGTGCGTCTTCATAGAATACCCAAAGGTAACTATTGGGTACACCTTCTATCACAGATCCGAAGGCAAGTTTTTCGTTGCTAAGATGGATCCTTTCTAGAGAAGAAGTTTCTCTCGAAAGAAGTGAGTGGGAGGAAAGTAGAACTTGATGAGGTAATTATACCTTCTCCCTTATTGGAAAGTAGTTCATCACAGGAATCAGTTCCGTGATTCCTACACCAATTAGTGAGGAAGTTAATGATGATGATCATGAAACTTCAGATCAAGTTGCTACCAAACCTCGTAGGTCTTCCAGAGTAAGATCCGCACTGCAGTGGTACGGTAATCCTATTCTGGAGGTCATGTTACTAGACCATGATGAACCTATGAACTATGAGGAAGCGATGATGAGCCCATATTCCGCGAAATGGCTTGAGGCCACGAAATCTGAGATAGGATCCATGTATGAGAACAAAGTATGGACTTTGATTGACTTGCTCGATGATCAGCAAGCCATGTTAAATAAATGGATCTTCAAGAGGAAGACGGACACTGATAGTAGTGTTACTATCTACAAAACTCGACTTGTCACAAAAGGTTTTTGACAAGTTCAATGTGTTGACTACAATGAGATTTTCTCTCAGAAGCGATTCTTAAGTCTGTCCGAATCATGTTAGCAATTGCCACATTTTATGAAATCTGGCAAATGGATGTCAAAACTACATTCTTTAATGGATTTATTAAAGAAGAGTTGCATATGATGCAACCAGAAGTTTTAAATCAATCCTAAAGGAGCTAACAAAATATGCAAGCTTCAGCGATCCATCTATGGACTGGTGCAAGCATCTCAGAGTTGGAATACATGCTTTGATAAGTTGATCATAGCATATAGTTTTATACAGACTTGCGGTGAAGCCTGTAATTACTAGAAAGTGAGTGGGAGCACTACAGCATTTCTGATAAGTATATGTGAATGACATATTGTAGATCGGAAATAATGTAGAATTATTCTCGCAAAGCATAAAGGAGTGTTTGAAAGGAGTTTTTCAAAGAAAGACCTCGGTGAAGCTGCTTACATATTGAGCATCAAGATCTATAGAGATAGATCAAGACGCTTGATAAGTTTTTTCAATGAGTACATACCTTGACAAGATTTTGAAGTAGTTCAAAATGGAACAGTCAAAGAAAGAGTTCTTGCCTGTGTTACAAGGTGTGAAATTGAGTAAGACTCAAAACCCGACCACGGCAGAAGATAGAAAGAGAATGAAAGTCATTCCCTATGCCTTCGCCATAGGTTCTATAAAGTATGCCATGTTGTGTACCAGATCTATTGTATACCCTACACTGAGTTTGGCAAGGGAGTACAATAGTGATCTAGGAGTAGATCACTGAACAGCGGTCAAAATTATCCTTAGTGGAATAAGGATATGTTTCTCGACTATGGATGTGACAAAAGGTTAAAGTAAAGGGTTACGTCGATGCAAGTTTTGACACCGATCTGGATGACTCTAAGTCTCGATCTAGATACATATTGAAAGTGGGAGCAATTAGCTAGAGTAGCTCCGTGCAGAGCATTGTAGACATAGAAAATTGCAAAATACATAACGGATCTGAATATGAAAGACCCGTTGACTAAGATTCTCTCACAAGCAAAACATGATCACACCTTAGTACTCTTTGGGTGTTAATCACATAGCGATGTGAACTAGATTACTGAATCTAGTAAACCCTTTGGGTGTTGGTCACATGGCGATGTGAACTATGGGTGTTAATCACATGATGATGTGAACTATCGATGTTAATCACATGGTGATGTGATCTAGATTATTGACTCTAGTGCAAGTGGGAGACTGAAGGAAATATGCCCTAGAGGCAATAATAAAGTTATTATTTATTTCCTTATTTCATGATAAATGTTTATTGTTCATGCTAGAATTGTATTAACCGGAAACATAATACATGTGTGAATACATAGACAAACAGAGTGTCACTAGTATGCCTCTACTAGACTAGCTTGTTAATCAAAGATGGTTATGTTTCCTAACCATAGACAAAGGAGTTGTCATTTGATTAACGGGATCACATCATTAGTTGAATGATCTGATTGACATGACCCATTCCGTTAGCTTAGCACCCGATCGTTTAGTATGTTGCTATTGCTTTCTTCATGACTTATACATGTTCCTCTGTAACTATGAGATTATGCAACTCCCGTTTACGGAGGAACACTTTGGTACTACCAAACGTCACAACGTAATCGGGTGATTATAAAGGAGTACTACAGGTGTCTCCAAAGGTACATG
Source organism: Aegilops bicornis (assembly GCA_021605145.1). Classification (NCBI taxonomy): domain Eukaryota; kingdom Viridiplantae; phylum Streptophyta; class Magnoliopsida; order Poales; family Poaceae; genus Aegilops; species Aegilops bicornis. The sequence goes on along the minus strand of CM038671.1, from coordinate 799,844,937 downwards.
TTGGGTTGGCGTATTTCGAGATTAGGTTTTGTCACTCCGATTGTCGGAGAGGTATCTCTGGGCCCTCTCGGTAATGCACATCACTATAAGCCTTGCAAGCAATGTAGCTAATGAGTTAGTTACGGAATGATGCATTACGTAACGAGTAAAGAGACTTGCCGTAACGAGATTGAACTAGGTATTGGATACCGACGATCGAATCTCGGGCAAGTAACATACCGATGACAAAGGGAACAACGTATGTTGTTATGCGGTTTGACCGATAAAGATCTTCGTAGAATATGTAGGAGCCAATATGGGCATCCAGGTCCCGCTATTGGTTATTGACCGAGAATAGTTCTAGGTCATGTCTACATAGTTCTCGAACCCGTAGGGTCCGCACGCTTAAGATTTCGATGACAGTTATATTATGAGTTTATGAGTTTTGATGTACCGAAGGAGTTCGGAGTCCCGGATGAGATCGGGGACATGACGAGGAGTCTCGAAATGGTCGAGACGTAAAGATCGATATATTGGACGACTATATTCGGAGTTCGGAAAGGTTCCGAATGATTCGGGTATTTTTCGGAGTACCGAGAGTTACGGGAATTCGCCGGGGAGAAGTATTAGGCCTTATTGGGCCCTGCAGGAAAGAGAGAGGGGCTGCCTAGGGCAGGCCGCGCGCCCCCCCATGGCCTAGTCCGAATTGGACTAGGGGAGGCCGCACCCCTCCTTCCTTCCTTCTCTCTTCCCCTTCCTTGTCTCCTACTCCTAATACATGGAAGGACTCCTAGTTGGACTAGGAAAGGAGGAATCCTACTCCGGTGGGAGTAGGACTCCCCATGGCGCGCCCTCCTAGGGCCGGCCTCCTCCTCCCTCCCTCCTTTATATCACGGGGCAGGGGCACCCCATGAACACACAAGTTGATCTACGGATCGTTCCTTAGCCGTGTGCGGTGCCCCCTCCACCATATTCCACTTCGGTCATATCGTCGCGGGGCTTAGGCGAAGCCCTGCGTCGGTGAAGTCATATCGTCGCGGAGCTTAGGCGAAGCCCTGCGTCGGTGGAGCATCATCATCGTCACCACGCCGTCGTGCTGACGGGACTCATCCCCGACACTTTGCTGGATCGGAGTCCGGGGATCGTCATCGAGCTGAACGTGTGCAGAACTCGGAGGTGCCGTACGTTCGGTACTTGGATCGGTCAGATCGTGAAGACGTACGACTACATCAACCGCGTTGTTATAACGCTTCCGCTTACGGTCTACGAGGGTACGTGGACATACACTCTCCCCTCTCGTTGCTATGCATCACCATGATCTTGCGTGTGCGTAGGAAATGTTTTGAAATTACTGCGTTCCCCAACAATACTTTAGTCCCGCAGGGTGTTGAGGAGAAGCCCAAATGACCCTGGAAGCGGAAAATTTATCCTACGTCGGCAGTACGCAGAAGTGCTAGAGTTAAGCTTAAGAAAACATTTCATGATGACTTATGAAAGGACTCTTTTGGAATAGCAGAGGTCTAGCAGACTTGGCTAAACAAAGATTCTTAGCAGAGACAACATTAGAGCATCACTTATATTTTATTGCACTTTTGGAAACGGGACGAGATAATTTCACATCCCATTTCCTTCAAAACCTCTCCAATGGTATCGATTTTGACTAGCACATTTTACCTCCTAGAGGAAGATCCGGCGGGATTTTACTAGGAGTACGGTGTGAGACGTTAGAGGTGCTTAACGTGGTTCATGGAGATTTTTCAGTTAAATTCAGGGTAAGATCAAAATTGGATGGGTTCCGATGGTCGCTTGTTGCAGTATATGGGGCAGCACAACCTGAATTAAAACCTGATTTTCTCGCCGATCTAGTGCGGATTTGTGGAGATGAAAATCTGCCAATTCTAGTCGGGGGGGGGGGGGGATTTTAATATCATTAGGAGGAGAGAAGAAAAGAATAATGACAATTTCGATGGGCGTTGGTCTATGATGTTTAACATGATTATCGAGTGCCTCAATTTGAGAGAAATTGAGCTCACCGTTAGACAGTTTACGTCGGCCAACTCGCTACCTGTTCCGACTTATGAAAAGTTGGATAGGGTACTTGCTAGTGTGGAGTGGGAACAAAAATATCCGTTGGTGTCGGTTCATGCGATGCAGAGAGCGATCTCGGATCATACACCACTCTTTTAGATTCGGGTGAGGCTACCCATGTGGCAAATAAAAATATCTTCTCCTTCGAGCAAAGCTGGTTTGAACGAGAAGGATTTATGGAAATGATTGCACGTGAATGGGCTAAGCCGGTGACGGGAAGGACGCATGTCGAGAGATGGCAGAATAAAATTAGACACCTACGACAATTTTTGAGAGGATGGGCCAGAAATGAGAGTGGGATTTATAAGCAGGAAAACAAGCGTCTTAATCAACTTATTGTGGCACTAGACGTAAAGGCTGAAACCACTCTCCTTTCTGTTAATGAACATCGAACCAAGTCCGAGGCTGAGCAAGGCCTACGGGCTCTCCTGAGAGAGGAGGAGCTCAAGTGGGCGTTGCGTGCGAAAACACTTAAGGTTGTCCAAGGGGACGACAACACACAGTTCTTCCATATGGTTGCAAATGGTAAACATAGGAAGAAGAAGATCATACAGCTTGAACAGGACGAAGGAACAATCGTGGGCCATGAAAATCTGAAAGCGTATATTTCCAACTATTATAAAAACCTTTTTGGACCCCCGAATACGTCCACGGTGTCTCTTGATGAGTCTGTGATTGATGATATACCTCAATTACAGGCAGCAGAGAACGATGTTCTCTCTGCACCGTTTACTGAAAAAGAAGTTCATCTGGCCATAACCCAAATGAAGCCGAATAAAGCACCGGGACCAGATGGGTTTCCAGCTGAATTCTATAAGAAATGTTGGCATATCATTAAAGATGATCTTATGCCTTTGTTTCACGATTTTTTGATGGCCATTTGGAGTTGTTTCACCTCAACTTTGGTACGATAACGTTGTTACCTAAGAAGAATGAGGCAGTTCGGATCGAACAATTCCGACCCATTTGCCTGCTGAATGTGAGTTTTAAATTTTTCACAAAGGTAGGGACCAATAGATTGACACAAATTGCTCACTCTGTGGTGCAACCTTGTCAAACAGCTTTCATGCCGGGACGACACATACTAGAAGGTCTGGTCGTCTTGCATGAAACACTTCATGAGATTCACTCGAAGAAACTAGACAGGGTTATCTTCAAAGTGGATTTCGAGAAGGCTTATGATAAAGTAAAATGGCCTTTTCTTCAACAGGCAATGCGTATGAAGGGTTTTAGTGAAACCTGGAGGAACCAAGTGGATACTCAAGTCCAGAAGGGTAGTGTCGGAATTAAGGTGAACGATGACACCGGTTACTACTTCCAGACGCATAAGGGGTTGAGACAAGGGGATTCCATGTCACCTCTTCTGTTCAATATTGTGGCAGATATGTTGGCCATCATTATTGGCAGGGCTAAGCAGCATGGCCATGTAGAGGGTCTAGTTCCTCACCTAGTTGATGGAGGAGTGTCCATTCTATAATATGCTGATGACACTATTCTATTCATGGAACATGACATGGCTAAGGCACGTAACATGAAACTTATCTTGTGTCTATTCGAACAATTGTCTGGCTTAAAAATCAATTTTCATAAGAGCGAGTTGTTCTGCTTTGGGAAGGCCAAAGACGAGGAACATACATACAGACAATTGTTTGGATGTGATTTAGGTGCTTTACCATTCAGTTATTTGGGTATTCCGATTCATCACCGTAAGTTTTCCAATAAAGAATGGAAATGTATTGAAGAACGAATTGAAAAAAAACTCAGCTGCTGAAAGGGCAAGCTGATGTCATATGGCGGTCGGCTAGTTTTGATTAACTCAGTACTGACTAGCATGCCAATGTTTTTACTTTCGTTTTTCAAAATTCCGAAAGGGGTCCGAAAGCAACTTGATTTCTTTAGATCTCGTTTCTTTTAGCAGTCTCATGAGGCCAAGAGGAAATACCGCCTCACGTGATGGGATATCCTGTGTCGACCAAAAGACCAAGGGGGCTTGGTATTGAGAACTTAGAAATTAAGAATAAATGCCTTATGAGCAAATGGTTATACAGGTTAGAGACAGAGCCGGAGGGCATGTGGTCTCAAATCCTACATAATAAGTATTTGCACACGAAAACGCTTGCCCAGGCTACCATCAGACCCACTGATTCGCCGTTCTGGAAGGGACTTATGAGAGTGAAGGACATGTTCTTTCGTAGGGTCAAATTCTTGGTTGGCAACGGGATGTCAACAAGATTTTGGGAGGATACATGGCTAGGAGAGACGCCTCTGGCCTTACAATATCCTATCCTCTATAATATTGTGCAACGTAAGGAGGATTACGTAGGTATCGTCCTTCAAACTATTCCCTTGAACATCCAGTTCAGACGTACGTTAGTGGGCGAGAGGTGGACAGCCTCGATGCACTTGGTTCGGAGATTGATTGAAGTTCGACTCTCCGACATGCCGGACTCAACACAATGGAAGTTAACTAAAAATGGGATATTTACTGTGAAATCTTTTTATAAGGATTTGATTAATTCTGGCCCCTCTCAAGGTCATTACATATTTGGAAGGTTAAAGTTCCTTTGCGGATTAAATTTTTTATGTGGTTTGTCCACAAGCAAGTAATTCTCACCAAGGACAACCTACTTAAGAGGCGATGGGTAGGCAACTCGCGGTGTTGTTTTTGTGCTCAGGATGAGACAATACAACATTTATTTCTTGAATGCCCACTTGCCAAGTTACTTTGGAGAATGATTCATATAGCCTTTAATATTAATGCTCCAGTAGATATTGCGTCTATGTTTGGGACGTGGTTAGCTGGGATTGAACAGATCACGGCAGCTTGTATTCGGATTGGAATATGCGCGCTATTATGGGCTATATGGAACTGCAGAAATGATATGATTTTTAACAGACAACACAACTTAACTTTTTTGCAGGTTATCTTCAGAGCTGCAGCTTGGATCCGTACGTCGTCCATACTCACCCCTATGGACTTCAGGGAGCCTTTGGTTACTGGGTGCAACCAATGGGAGATGGTGGCTCGGGTTATATTCAACCGGTTCGGATGGCGTTCGCATAACAGGATAGGAGTCTAGAGAGTTTATCCTTATTTTTACCGTATCGGTTGTCTTTGTCCGCTTGTATTTTTTCAGTTTATGTATTTTGTTTTGCTCCGTTTGCAAGCTGTAAGACAATCATGACGATACTTTCTGGATTTTTAATAAGAAGGCTGCATGCATCATCATGATGCAGAGGCCGGGGTATGCCTCCATTTCAAAAAAAAAAAGTATTGTATTCAGAGTGTCAGCTAGGCAGGAGGTTGAGGCAGAGTGAAGCGATCGAGATGTTGCGTGTGAGTATATGCCCTGGGCCTATCTGCAAGCCTGGCGAGGCGACGGTGTAAATGTGTACGAAGGAAACTAGGAGTACAAGGAATCACCGTGAATTTCGCGAGGGGTAGTAATTTAGGATTATTTTTCCCGAGGTATCATAAGACCCCTAAAATTTCTCCCCCTAGTTGTTGGATGGATACTGCCCCTGTTTTGATCAATGAATAAAGGAGGAGATACTTGTAAAAAAAAGGAAGACCCTAAAATCCTAACTATCCAAAACACATCCCGACGCTGCTCGGTCGCTCGCCCCCAGCACTACACACCGCCGGCCCCTCCTCCTCTCGCCGCTGTCAGTCGGAGCGTGGCTCACAGCGAATCAGGGCAGGATGGCAGCGTTCGGTGAGATTATTATTGAAAGCATTTTGAGATGCGTGTTTTCTTTTCTTACCCAAAGCCTCATCAATGTGATCTCTTCACAAAAATTTATACGTACGAAGAACACTCAAGAATGGTCGCCTAGAATATTTTTGGATTTTTTTTCTATTTTTTTGAAATTTACTGTTCAGCCAAATGCATTTGCACCTGGGGTTAGAAAGGAACTTTTGTTGTAAGGGGAGCTTTTATTTTGTATATGGTCTTGGAGGACTTGAAATTTTGAAATATGGTTCCACGAGCACACATTAGAACAGTAAAATCAGAAAGGAATACTATAAACAATCTGCAAAAAAGAAGATGTAAACATATATAGCCAATCAGTATGCTTGCGTATGAAGTTTCTCGAAGAAATGAGATCCGTGGTTATCTGGAGATAAATGAATAATAGTACCAATACTTAAATACATTGTTTCGTGCATAGTAAGATCCCAATTGTATTTTATTCACTAAGAGTACCATGGATGCTAATACTTCACTAAACTACACACGTGAGTAGAATGGTCGATCAAGTTTGATACACCGTTTTTATTGTATTTTTCTGAATTATCTGACTATTTATTTCAAAACTACTGTTCAAGTTCACCATAATATTTTTGTGGTCTTAGGCCATTTTTATATTAGGGGATTATGATTTACTCCTTCCGTATCAAAATATAAGTCGTTTTTTTGGTACTCTTATATTTTGATACAAAGGGAGTATTTAATTTTGTGTATTACTTCATATATTTTCTCTGTGTATTCTTTTGTATATACAGCTCATGCCAGGAGTTTGTAAAAACGTACTAATTTTCAGATATCCTCAGCGTGTATCGTTCTTTTTTTCCCTATCGAAGAAAGAGGCAGTCTTGCCTGCGCCGCTAGGGAGTTCCTCCGCCGCTGTCCTTTGGCGGCTCCCTCCGCCGACGACATCGATCGTCAGTGGTGAGGGAGGTCGCCGGATCCACGCGTGTGGATAGTTTTAGCTAAAGTAGCTTAGTTTTTAGGATGTTCATCGTCTTGGCTTTGGCGGCAGCCATGGGGGCGCTCAATAAATTTTCTTCATATCCTACTCCGATGAGGCGACTGATCCTATGGTTGGGGATGGATTTGCAATGCAATCTATTCAAGCAAGGGTGTGTGGGGGCGACAACATTCTCATGGTGGACATGTGTCCTCCGGCTCCGCCGTTGCGACGACATTTGCTCCAGCGCCGGCGCGGAGTATGGGAGGTAGTCCAGGAGCAGATGCAGATTGTGGTCTGCACCGACGGTAGCTCGAAATGGTGGATCGTGTGCTGGATTCGTGGTACTTAGATGGTAGGTATGGTTTCCTTCTCCGACGTCTTAATATGATGGGGTGCCAGATCTGGAGTTCGAAGGCGTGTCCGGGGTGTTGCCTCGGTCTGATTCGTTAGATGTACTGGTTTTTCCTGGAGTCCGCAAAGCTGTATATCAACGATGGAGCCGCGTCGAACTCGGGTTCGGCAAACAACCTTGAAGGTCCGCAAAGCTGCATATCAGCGATGGAGCCGCGCCGAACTCGGGGTGTGAAGGTGATCCGTCATTTTTTCTTTTGGTGACTATTGTGGTGGCGCCAAAGGAAGGTGACATGCGTTGGTGTCATGCTCAGAGGTTTCTTCGCTCTTGTTTGTAATTTTATTTCTCGATTATTGTTCTTTGTACAAAGGATGACGTTCTGCTGTTTGTTCAGTTTTGTCAGGTTGGCATGTAGGTGGCTTGTACTGATCCTTATATGATATAAATAAGACAATTATTAGCAGGCAAAAAAAGCATACTGTTTTTCAGATATAATGAAATGTCGTTTGTGTCTTCCTTGAGGAGAAATTGTAATTTGGTTTACTGTGTGTTGGGTGGTCGATGCATCCCCTGTATCTACAGGGCCAATCACCGCAGGCCGCCGCGCTCGTTCGACCCTGCCGGCCAGCCTCCCCTCCTTTGCTCCTCGGCCGGCTTAAACGCCCCACTCCATCTTGTTAACTGCCGGCTCCGTTAGCTCCACCCCCTCCGTTCTCTAGGTGTAGTCCGTGCGCCGCTGCCGCCGGCCAGCTCCTCCACCAGATCCGCCGTGCAAGGTAAACCCTAGGCCTGCTTCTTGCTCATGCCTCTCCAGTTCTCCCACTAGATTAATTAGCTGCTAAATTAGGCCACTTCTCCCAAATCACACTAGATTTAAGAGATACCAACCTGTTTGCAGTCATTTTTCCGCTCCCGTCTTTACTTTGTCAGTTTTATATGTATTCGTCTTCTTAAAAATAATGGCATGGTGATTATTGATGCCATGCCTTAGTTTTCTGTTGTTGCTGTAAACCATGTTTTATCACAGATTTCTTGACTGGTTAGCATTCAATCTTATCAATTGATTAGCACGCATCCTAGTCACCTAGTGGTAAGTAAGACTGGGACAGACAGAAATTTCAGACTGGCAATATGGAAGCTAGCAATATGGAAGCTAGCAAGTCATAGCGTTAGCAAACATTTCAGTTGGGAGATTTGGACGTGGCGTTACTTTAATTGAAGTGTTCTACAGTGTGGAATCGATTTTAAACTCCATTATTGGCCACATGGAGAGAAATCTTAAACTTGTATATACTGAACTTGGAGACTTGGCCGTAAACCTGATCATGGGCAGCTCACCCCCCAAAAAAAACCAGATCTGGCCGGGTAGAGCTTGCCTCTCAGGCCGGGCTCGGGCTTCATTTTGCACCCCGAAACAGAATTTGGGCTGGGTTGGGGCTTCATTTTGCACTCCGAAACATTTTAGAAAATAGAAAATTGCAACATAGCTCCGTTAACTTGGTGTGTGGGTTAGTTCAGGTTTAATAATAAGTTGAAACCGATAAAACTTTGTCAGTTCTCTTCTCCGCTACTCCTTAATTTGCATGCTTATGATACACACAACCAGCATATATATGCAACTTCTCAACTAGACTATATATGCCACTCCAACTTATTCGCGTCATTGAAAATCTTACTGTAGAAAACAAACTAAGAAAATGTCACTGTGTAATTCGATAAATGCCAATGCCATACCATATATATGCATTTATCAAAGTATCCAATTACAGGTAGTGACATTATAGTTTGTAGGTTTTTATAGATCCGCAGTGTTATTTCCTGAATACGCAAAATTGGTAGACATATACCGAACTGGCCCCTGATTAATTAGCACTCATCTTGTCACCCAGTGGTAAGCCAGAAGGACTGGCAGGAATTTCAAATACTAGAACCCATGGAAGCAGGTCTTATTTTCTTACATTCAATTGGAGACTTGGACGGTTAGTACTTTAAATGTAGTCTTCTGTAATTTGGAAATGAGATTCTAAAAACTGCATTATTGTACATATGGAGGCAAAGTCTTATGCCCGGATATGTGTCACACTGAATTATCTGCAAACATACATGTTAATTAGGTAAGCTATTACCTTGACACGTTTGGTTGACTTTTCGATGATGTCATGTTGAACCGGTCATCTGGTTTTATCTTTTATGGAAGAAGGCATGGTTTGTGTGCCAGGCTGCATGTGCTGCACCTTACTCGGTATTTTGGCAAAACTTTGTAAATAATGGTAGAGACTATGATCCATCGTTTATTCTGCAACTTGGTTGCAATTTTGGTTACGATAATTTGCTCCACAATTGGCCAATAATGTACGCTACAGCTGGGACTAATTTCTTTAGCTAGCAGAACGAGTCGCGTGATTACTCATATCCATTTAATCCTGGAAACGTAATAGAAAATGATGATGCATCCATCGATTGGCAGGGTGGACAAATTGGGAACCGATGGAAGGAAGGTGAGGTGAGCAGCTGCTTGTTCAAATAAATAGTTCTTCTGACAGGGCTTGTTCGAAGAGTTGACGTTATGTAGCTTTCACTCCTGTGAATAGATCAGATTCAACTAACAAGAGGAACATGGGCCTCACATGGCTATGCGTGATGACAGATTGGCAACTCATGGCTTGCATGTGTGAAAACTGACAAGAAATTTGGCTGCACATGACTGACCGTCCACAGAGTGTATGCCTGGCATGCCATAGGCAGAATTAGCCGTTCGGCTCTTTCGTCTTCCTAGCCATGCCATCTAAAGGTAATAGCTAGCAACGAGTAAGTGTTTTTCTTTCTTTCTTAAATTAACCTTTTGATTACAAAGATAATAAAAGCACGTGAAGAAATTGAGTTGGATTCGAGAGCTTGTCAGATAGGTGCTGCCAGTGTGATAAAAACGATCATCATCGGCAAGTTGGAGTAGTTGCTTACTACTCCCTCCGTAAACTAATATAAGAGCGTTTAGATCACTAAAGTAGTAATCTAAACACTCTTATATTAGTTTACAGAGGGAGTACTATACTTGTTGTGGCGTACTGGTGTCACATCTAGATCTGTCACCTATGGAAGGGTGAAGCGGTGGTGCCGGCTAGCTGCTGGTTGGTTCCCAAAGAGTTGACATTATGTTGCCACAAAAGAAGGAGACTCGAGCTAGTCTAAAACAAAGGAAAGATAATACTATCATTAGCATAACTTGATTCTTCATATACGCAGGGAGTCATAAGGCGCTCTCTACCTCTCAGCTTCACTAGCTGTCGCAAACACATCCTTCTTGTGCAAGAGAGCAAGAGCTCGCCACTGCCGCTGCGACGCCATGGTGGAGGTCGCGGGGATGATTGCGAGTGCGGTGGGGAATCAAGTTGCTAGCAAGCTGGGCGAGCTCGTGAAAGACGAGATCGCTCTGCTGTGGGGGTTCAAGGATGATGTTGACGGCCTGAGGGAGAAGATGGAGGACCTCCAGGCCGTGCTGCTTGATGCCGACGAGAAGATGCGCCGAGGAGACACAGAAGGAAAAGCCGTTGGGCGATGGTTGGCCAAGTTCAAGGACGTCGCCTACGACGTCGAGGACGTGCTGGACGACTTGGACGCTACCGCACTCGTCGAGAAAACCCAGTCAAAGGTACTCCAACTATTAGTAATTTTTGTTTCTCGAGGTTGCCTTTGGAGTATATCTCATTCTACAATTTCGAGATGATTCTGTGCCTTTCATTTGTGTATCTTGGCATTCAGACATATATATACTTTCTTATTTGATAATATTGTTGAAATACTAGAAGAATAATAAGATAAAAAACCTGGAGTTACAAGCAGAATATATTTACAAATCTATATGGACCATTGTTTCGAATTTTCTGACAGTGTGCATAGCTAATAACTTGTTGAATATGTATATAGACAAGAGGCAACAAGTATATGAGTGGTTAAGAAAGTTTAATCTCTATCCACTTCTACTTGATGAGGAAATATGAAATTCAATTGAAGGTTTGGGATGGCTTAGATGGAATGTAACTCATTCTATCTAATGATTTTATAACACAACTCATTCATTAGCTTTGCGATGTTTTTTACATTTAGAGATTGTGTAGGAGCTTTTCATGTAAAATTGTTGTAAAAGAGGAATTCATTAGCTTTGCGATTTTTGCACGTCATAAACATATTTTATATTTTCAAAACTGAAAGCTTGAACTTCTTTTAATTTTTATAAAATACATTCTTATTTTCCCGTCTAGATGTACTCGTTTAGAGCTCCTCAATTCAAAAACAAAAAAAGTTGCATTAGCTGAACCAAGGCGCGAGCGCTATATCTCGTGTTATGTGAAATAGATCAAAGGAAGAAAGGGAGGGTGTGGGATTCGATCCCTCCATCTCCTTTTTATTTCATTGCGCTAATAGCCAGTAAGCCATCGCTAGTTTCATGTTACTTCATTGCGTTCCAATTGAAAAGTTTTCAATGATCTCCTTCATTGCGTTCTTTTTCTTTGCTTTATCTCTTGGGTTTTCATTTTGTTCGCCATTTTATCAATCTTTTTTCATGTGTTTCTTTGGTTTTATTTTTCACTTTCTTTTTCTTTTGGTTTATTATTTTCTTGTTCGGTTTTCATTTTTTGGCTATGTTTGTTTCTTTTGTTTTTCGTTTCTACATTTTTTGTATATGTCAACCACAAATTTCTAACATACTTTTAACATTTTTCCATTACAAATTTAACATTTTCTACATACATGTCAACATTTTTATACATATTTTAAACATTTTTCAAATGCTTGATTAACATTTTTCTAAATGCAATATTAATATTTTCTAACACATGGTCAACATTTTTTCTATACACATTTAACATTTTTCAAATGCTTGCTCAAAATTTTACAAATAATTGTTCAACTTTTTTTTAAATGCTTGTTTAACATTATTATATACATGATAAAAAACTATTCATTTTCTTACTACAAGGTCAAAACATTTTTTCTATACATATTTAACATTTTTTTAATTTCCTAAACACAATTTTTCAAACACTTATTCATTTTTTTCAAATGCTTGATTAAGATGTTTATATACATGATAGAAAAACTCATCTATTTTTAATACATGGTCAACATTTTTTCTATACACATTTAGCATTTTTCAAATGCTTGGTCACCATTTTTCAAATACTTACTCCACGTTTTCTCAAATGGTTGATTAACATGTTTATATACATGATAAAAACTTTCATCATTCTTTAACACATGTCAACATTTTTTCTATACACATTTAACATTTTTCAGATGCTTGATCACCGTTTTTCAATTACTTATTCAACATTTTTTTAAAGGCTTCATTAATTGTTTATATACATGATCAAAAAAGTTCAGTACTTTTTTAATACATGGTCAACCTTTTTTCTACATTTAACATATTTCGACTTCTTTATCAAAAAAATTCAAGTACTTGGTAAAAAAATTAAATGCTTGATTAACATTTTTTAATACAAGATAAATATTTTATAAACATTTTTTATTCATTTTTCGTAGGTGTGTAAACCTTTTTTTATATAATTTTAACATTTTTCAAATGCTTGGTATGTTTTTCAAATTATAGTATTTTTTTCTAAGATATATTTAGAGTATTTTAAATTATAAATAAAATTTAAATAATGAAGCAACAAAACAAAACAGAAAACGTAAAAAACATAAAACAGGAGGCTACTGCCTCCCGCGCTCCTGGCCCGGCCCAACTTGGTCTCCCCTTTAGCGAGGGTTCTTACCACTCTCGCTGAAGGCGAGACATATGGGCGGCCGAACCAATAGACGTCGGGTGCTACCATTCAACGACTTTAATGTTGGAACAACGTTGTCCAAGTCCCAATGTTGGAACTCGGTCGGACGAGGCCTCACTTATTTTTCTTTCTCACCTCTGATACTGCTTACTTATGTTTATACTATTGCTGGCTTCCGACTGTTTTTAATTTTAAAAAAGTAAAAATTTATTCCAAAATTTACTAAAATGTTCAAGAATTGTACAGTTCTTCACAAATCTGAAACGATTTTATAAATTTTTAAAATGTTAATGAATTTGCAATAAAAATCATGAATTTGGAAGATATAATTGAATTTTAAAAATGGTCATGAATTTGGGAAAAAAATATGAATTTTGACAGTGTTCATAATTTTAAAAATGTAAATGAATTTTTCTAAAAGTCAATGAATTCAAAAGATGTTGGAAGGAGCGTGCTGCGTAATTATTGCCTCCCCACCCCTAGATCAGAGTTTCTGAACTCTCGGGTGAACAGTAAAATTGGAAAAAATCAAAAGATTCCGACCTTGTCCTGGAGCAAACATTGACAAATGTTTTTAGTGGTCACACAATTTCTTCAAAGAATGACATTCATGGAAGTTGTGGCAAAAAGAAAATAAAATTGATGCTTCAAAAGTGTTATTTACTTAAGCATTTTGAAGTGCTGATTTTTTTTTGCCACGACTTCAATGAATGTCATTTCATGATGAAAATTTTTGGAACCACTTCAAACATTTGTCAAAGTTCATAAAAAAGAATTTTATTATTTTCTTTTTCATTTCTTTGGGATTTTACTTTTCATCGCGAGCTCAAGTGAGCTTGCGAGCAGAAGATTACTTTCGTTTACCCCTGCTCTGCTCCTACGTGATGCGACTTTTTTTTATGTTGAGATAACTACGTTTTTTCAGATAGCTACGTGATGCTAGTATTTCATCATGGGCTGAACCCAGTCTAGGCAGCCCTGCTCTCCTAATAGAAAAAACACAGAATCCTGGGGTCATCCTGGAGATCTTCGTGCCGACCCTGTAAACATTGTGACGAATTAATAAAGGCTTCGTGAGATTGTCTCAAAATAAAATCAAATCATCCATGATTGGCGGATTGCTCTAAAAAAATCCAATTGTCCATAACCTCTTCTAAAAAAGATCCAATCATCATGACCGGCGCGGTCGCTGCCTGCTGCGGCTTTGGCCGGGGAAGGAGACTGAGATCGGTAGTGCCGTCCACCGCGATGGCTTGTCGCACGAGGTCTCGAAATGGAGGTGCCACGGCGGAGAGCGTGTCCCTCGAGAGCTGATGCGAGGCCGGCGATATCGCGGCTTTATTTAGGAACCGTACTATGTGGGACGGCGGTGGGTGTGCTGGTGTAGGACGAGGGGAGACAGTTGCAGCATGAGGGTGACGGACTGGCATGGGCACGCACAGAGTCACGGCCAGCATATACAATTTTAAGTTCTATAGTATTGAGAGCATTTCGTTCTCAACTTCGTAGAGATAATGCACAAATCCATTTTTTTTTGTTGACGGTATGAAAGGAAAATGGCAAATGACATTGGCTCTAATTTGTTTTACAGGTCAAGTTATTCTGTTGTGGGAGCGATCAGCTCCTCCAACGGTCGACCATAGCCCACAGTATGAAGACCGTGAGGAAGAAAATACAGAAAATAGAAATGGAGGGCCAGAAACTTAATCTTGTGCCTCATGTGACTAGGGCAGAAGGGAGCAGAAACAAGGAAACATTTGCAGCCAGCAGTAATGAAGGCATGAAAACTGGAATGGTGGGGAGGGACATCGAGAAGGACAAAATAATCAGCCTACTATTGACATGTGAAGCTAATGAGGATATCTCCATCATTCCAATCATTGGGCTTGCTGGTCTAGGAAAGTCAACATTGGCTGAATCGGTTTTGGCTGATAAGAGCATCAATGTCTTTGACGTCCAAGTCTGGGTTCATGTGTCTGATCAGTTTGATTTACACAAAATTGGGAGTGCCATCATGAAAAGCATAAATGGTAGTATCAACCTTGATAACTGTACTTTGCAGTTTCTACATGATAATCTGAAAAAAGAACTTGCTACTACAAGATACTTGATTGTTCTGGATGATCTCTGGGAAGAAGATGGAGATAAACTGGAAGAATTGAAGCGGATGTTACAATATGGCTGCAAGGGTAGCAGGATTGTAGTAACTACCCGAAACCAAAGTGTAGTGAAAGCACTAAGCACTGGTTTTCTTGCAAAACAAGGTAAATTTTGCACAGTACCTGAGTCTGACCAAATCAGTTTGGGCGTTCTATTACCCGATGACTGTTGGGAACTAATGAAGCAAAGGGCACTTGGACCTAGTGATGACCAAAGTGGTTTGCAAGAAATTGGAAGGCAAATTGCAATGAAGTGTGGGGGAATACCGCTCGTGGCAAATGCTCTTGGGCAAGTAATGTTTAAGTTAAGGACTCTCAAGGCCTGGGAAGATATAAGGGACACCAAGGTTGATTTAGGTTTGAGAGAAAACAAGACTTTAGAGTGTCTCATGCTTAGCTATAACTACATGAAGATTGAATTCAAAATGTGTTTCACATATTTGGCGGCCTTCCCCAAGGGTTTTGTGGTGGAGAAATACCGTCTAATCCAGCAATGGAGTGCTCTTGGATACATTCAGACAGAGGATGATGGTGAAAGGTGTATCAACTATCTTCTCGGAATGTCATTTCTTCATATTTCAAGGTCATCCTTGGTGAGTGTTGAACTCTCTCTCAATCATACGAACTAGTTATATACAGCCAATTGGTAGGAACCCGCTTTGGATAAATTGTACCCTCTTATGGGGTTCAAGGTTGTTAGTTATCGTTTTATATTTAGTATCTTTAGTTTAATACATATAAATGGATTGAATTTTGTTTTAGTATTATTAATTTCCAACAAACAGTTTTGAAATACTTCTACTTCATTGAAATTGTATTTGAATCTACAGGATTGCGGGACCATTTAGCTAGTATTTTTTGCTACTAAATATAATTAATAGGTAGACAAAAGATACCAAGAAATTATTTATTTACCATATTGTTTTATCTGACCGAGGTATACCATATTGATCGGAGCAGAGATATCTGTTGTGTCTTTTTTTACTTAGCTCTACCATTTCCCGTACTATGTGAAAAGTGCAAACAGTCTACTCCCTCCTTCCGATTTGTTAGGCTCATGTTATAAATCACGTCAACCAAGGAGGACCTAGTAAAGTGATAGACAACATATTAATGCAACATGCATGACCCTCCACAATGAGCCTTATAATGACATTTACTTATTATGCAACATCCGTTCGTTCAGGCATTGGTTGTTTCCACATTGGAAACTAAAATTTTACAGAATTTAATGTAGGTATAGCTAGATTTGCTTATTCCGAAAGACAATGAGCCTTACAATAGGAGGCTTCTTATTTTTTACACGAGCCTAACAAACCGGAAGGGAGTTAGTATTTTGATAATTTAAACCATGGTAGTTGGATATATAATGATCAATCACTTTATAATTGTACCTAATCTTTTCAAAGGATTCTATATTTTAGCTTGCTACACTATTTTGATAATATTTACTTTTGTAGGTTAGTCCAGGTCCGGCGCATGCCAGAACTTCTCACAAGCTCACCATGCATGATTTGGTGCATGATCTTGCATCAATAATTGCTTCCAATGAATTCCTTGTTTTGGATGCTAATTCCACTGAACCAAGGGGTTGGAATAGAGCTCGTTACTGCCGACATGCACGGCTGGTTAACTACCAGGATCAACCCAAAGTTTTCAGAGATCTGCCAACCATGGCTAGATCCCTCCATTTTAGCTATTCAGCAAAACTGGAACTTCCCCAAATGGCATTTGCTCAATCCAAGTACATACGTGTGTTGGACTTCAGCGGAATTTCAGTTGGGAGGCAGTCTACTTCAAGCAACTTAGACCTTTGTGGAAGTTCAGTTGAGGGGCAATCCACTTCAAGCAGCGTAATGATGCCATCATCCATTCATAAATCAAAGCTACTTAGGTACCTTGATGCCACATCCTTGCCAATTACGTCACTTCCAAAGTCTTTCCACACACTAAAATACATGCAAACTTTAATTCTATCCAAATGCTCACTTGAAACATTGCCTGATAATATCTCTAGCCTCAACAAGCTTTGCCATTTGGACCTATCTGGCAATCTCAGCCTTAATAAGCTCCCTGGATCACTGGGGAAGCTCTCTAAACTCTCTTTCCTCAATCTATTGGGGTGTTCCATGCTCCAAGAGTTGCCGGAGTCCATCTATGAGCTGATATGTTTACGGCACCTAGACATGTCTGAGTGTCACGCCATTAAAAAACTCCCTGATAAATTTGGCACCCTTTTGAAACTCATATTCCTAAACTTGTCAGGTTGTTCCAAGATAACCAAACTACCTGACAATCTTACACTTCAGTCTTTAGAGCATATGAACCTATCAAATTGCCATGAGCTAGAAAGCCTACCAAACAGTTTTGGCAACCTTCAAAAGATTGCGTTCTTGAGCCTCTCTGACTGCTACAAAGTTTCGTTGCTGCCCGAATCCTTTTGCAAACTTATACATTTGAAATTCTTAGATCTTTCAGATTGCCATGACCTCATGGAACTTCCTGAATATTTTGGTAACCTTTTTGAGCTTGACTCTCTGAACCTAACAAGCTGTTGCAAGCTGCAAGTATTGCCAGACTCATTCTGCAAGTTGCTTAAGTTGAGGCATCTCAATTTGTCATACTGCGTGAGGCTTGAAATTCTCCCATCCTGGTTAGGTGGCCTCATGCTCCAATTCTTGGACATCTCTGGTACAAATATACTTGATTTACCAGATAGCATCCGTGACATGACTACACTCACTCAATTTGTAGCCATGTTAACATACCCAAATGTGTTTGACAAGGCTCAGGACATTAAAAAACATCTAAATTTGCCAGAGAGAATAGTTCATAAGGTACATCAGATAAAAAATAGAGGATGCAGCAGTATTGTGGAGTTAGCACAGTTGACTTGCCATGAGCTCGAAGTTGCAGAACTTCAAAATGTTAGTAATTCAGAAGATGCAGAGAGAGCTAAGCTGCGTGATAAATCAGATCTTCAGTTGCTAGATCTTAGCTGGGAAGCCCAAGGAGAGGAGGGAAAATCTGTGCTGGAGAGGCTCATACCTCCTCGAACTCTGGAACACTTATTTCTATCGGGGTATATGAGCACGGATTTCCCTAACTGGATGTCTCACGTGTCCACCTACCTTCCTTTGCTCATCGACCTCTCCCTTTATAAATTAGGAACATGTGATAATCTTCCTCCATTTGGGCAACTGCCAAATTTACGAAATCTATTCATGGAGAATATTCCTAACATCAGAAAAATTGGCAAGGAATTCTATGGAGGTGGAGGTTGTAAAAAATTAAGATATATAAAGTTGAGGTCGATGGATAATTTGGCGGAATGGTGGACAACAGATTCAGGTAAAAACAATGAAGAGTTCTTAATCCCTAATTTGCATAGTTTGGAAATAACGCACTGCCCCAAGTTGAAGTTCCTACCATATCCCCCAAGGAGTATGTTTTGGCGCTTGAATAACAGCACCATGGTTTTGCCAGAAGGGGGTTTTGGGAAGCTTTTGTCTTCTGCTCTTCCTTTTGAGTTGGTAACATTGAACTGCAATTTTTCTCCAGTCAAGTGGGATAGGCTTCGGCATCTCCCCACCCTTAAGACAATTGAAGTTATTTCCTGCAACGGCTTGAGGGAGTTGCCAGAAGCCATGCAATGCTTGACGTCTCTCCGAAAGCTACTTTTATCTTCGTTGAAGGACCTGATGACACTGCCAGAATGGTTGGGGAATCTCACTTCTCTAGAACATTTTTACATCAAAGATTGTCCCTTAGTGACATCTTTACCTGAAAGCATGAAGAATCTTACTGCTCTCAGAGAACTATGGTTGGGAGATTGCAAAGACCTAGATATTTTGCCAGGATGTCTAGGACAACTCATCTCCCTTGAAAAATTAACTATCAAAGATTGCCCCAACCTTACAAGTTTGCCTGAAAGCATGGAGAACCTTACCTCTCTCAGAGAACTTTGGATAAAGGAGTGCAACGGCCTAGATGTGTTACCTGAAGGGCTGGGACAACTCACTTCCCTACAAGAATTCAACATCGTCAACTGCCCCAACCTCACATGTTTGCCTGAAAGCATACAGAACCTTACCGCCTTGAAGGAACTCTACATTTGGGGATGCCCAAATCTGGCTGAGAAGCTCCGAGAGAACGCCCAGAAGATTTCTCACATCCCGGTTGTCAAAGTAAATGGTGGTACGGAACTCTTTCCACTTTTCTTAGTTACTTGTGATTCATTTGCACATGGTTCTGCAATATTTGTGATTACCATCGAATTTATAGGTGCATAGGTATTTGACTTGTGTTTGGTGTATATCTCATTTGCATGCTCTATATATTGCCTTTTATGAATTCCGCCTTGCTGAATGGTAGAATTAAATTGTAATTCAGATAAATCATTAATTCTTGTTGTATGTGTTTATAGTTAGTTATTTCCAGTTTGATCCTTTCTATTGTGTCCGCAAGGACTGTGATCTATTGATTCTATTTTTGAGCGAATTGAAATATCGTATCTTTGTGTGGCCGAGTTCGATACAGAACTCTGGCAATTAGGGATTCGGATGGGTAACAACAAAACAATTGATCTTATGCAGAGCCGCTGTCGACTTTTCTGGCACACAGGAGAGCTAGAGGAACTCTAGCAGAGCAGTTGGGTTCTGTTTTCCACAAACTCTGGTACTGACGGCTGCAACGTGGAGAGCTAAAGGAAACAAACAACCAGAGGTTAGTAGGAGAAATTTGTATTTCTTTTGTCGTCGTGATTGGTTGTGGTTCATCAGTAGTTTTCCTGGTGTGGGTTTATTCTGATGGTCGGGTTATTCCAGGTGATTCTGGTGTGAGTACCAAGCGTTCCTTTTCCTTTAGCTGGAGTGCTAAGCTTTCCCCTCTTGTTGCCTTTGTCAGTACAAAGCTGGTATTTTCCTGCAAATGCCACGGGATAGAATGATAGCATCCAGAGTCAGAGGCTTTCATAGAAACTGGCACAAGGCAGTCATATAGTGAATGACGGTAATGGGGCAACACCAGTGGGCGTCCAGATCCACCGCCAGGAGCTCCAGTTTATATGTAAGTAATTTGCTCCTCTACCTCCGCCCCTACCAATTCAGTAATTCGCTCCACGGTTTTGGAACTCACGCTTGTTATGGGTTGTTTATTCTGGTATTTCTAATTTTTTATGTTGATTGATCGGAGTGTAGGCCTGATCCAGTGACAACAACAAGGAGGCACGAGCAGGCCCACATATTTCTGAAAATCCAGTCATTTTTTGCTAATTTACACATGTAAGTCTGCAAGAAGTTCTACAGAAATGCACTATATAGTCTAGGATTGCAAGTTTCATAGCAACTGATTACCTGAACTGCAGTTTCAACTGTACCCGCGTTGCCAGGAATTTTTCTTCATGTTTGGAGAGAGGGGATGCGGTTGAAGAATGAAGATGGTAATAGCAGAACATGGAGATGAAAGTTAACTTTCTGCTGGCAGCAAGAATGAAGATGGTAATAGCCAAGTGTTGATGAGGAAAGAAGGTGCGTTGCAGGAGAAAGTTTCAGAGCTAGAAGAAGATTGTTTCAGCACAAGTGTTGGTCTGGTCGGCTAAGACTGAGTCGTGACAGGAGTCAAAGGCAAAGGTCAGAACTCTCCGTCGTATGCAATAATGAATGGCGGAATGAGTCGCTTGGGAGTATGATATATTTCGTCGTGGCTATTGTATTTGTGAGTGCCAGCTAGAGATGACATCAGACCTATGTTTATGCACAGGGTGCAGTCAGTCTTGGTGATGTACTCACATCATAGATATTACCTTGGCATGTTTGGATATCTAATAGATGATGTTGCCATATTTAATCATCTGCTTTCCAGACAGAATGTAGGGGGCTAGCCACATCTTCACTTCCTATTACCTTTCTCTGCATTTGACGGATTTTGCAATTTGCATTCACCACGATTGTTTATTGCTTAGATTCATTAGGTCGCAATGTGGGTGAGGGAGTCCTGGACTAAGGGGTCCTCGGGCGTCCGGCCTGTTATCCATGGGCCGGACTGATGGACTGTGAAGACATGAAGACCGAAGATTGTACCCATGTCCGGATTGGACTCTACTTGGCGTGGAAGGCAAAGCTAGGCAACCGACTATGTAGACTCCTTCTTATGTAACTGACTCCATGTAACCCTAGATCTCTCCGGTGTCTATATAAACCGGAGAGCGTGGTCCGGATAGGCAGAGACACATTACCATAGTCATACAGGCTAGCCTTCTAGGGTTTAGCCATTACGATCTCGTGGTAGATCAACTCTTGTAACACTCATATTCATCAAGAACAATCAAGCAGGAAGTAGGGTATTACCTCCATAGAGAGGGCCGGAACCTGGGTAAACATCGTGTCCCCCGTCTCCTGTTACCATCGATCCTAGACGCACAGTTCGGGACCCCCTACCCGAGATCCGCCGGTTTTGACACCGACATTGGTGCTTTCATTGAGAGTTCCACTGTGCCGTCGCCAAGAGGGTTGATGGCTCGCCTTGTTGTCAAGGATAATATCATCTCCGGAGGAGCCCTGGCCCCAGGCCAAACCCTCCGGCTCGGCGGCTTCGTCATGACCGCCAGTTCGGCCCTTAAGCCGACGATGACCTCTCAAGTCATCAAAAATCGCCTCCGTGTTAATCCCGAAAACTCCGCCCGAATGGATCCGACGGAGTTGTTGAACGAACTCCTGGATCGCATGGCCGACTTGGGGGTCGCCACAGACTACGATCGGATTGGGCTTAAACCCGACCAGAGAGAAATTAAAATTTCGCCGATCACCGACCAGATAGTGGTAGTCGAGGAGCGGGACAACTCTTCTGCTATATTGAAAACGAACTATGTTCCGATCTTCGATCTGGAAGGGCCGGATATTCTCCGGCAGAAAGGCATGTCTCGTCCTCCGAACATAGAGTCGGGCGACAAGCCTAAAAAATAGTCGATATCCCGGAGCCCGAACTATCAGGCCCGGTAGATCTCCAAACTCCGGACCCAAAATCGGGTTAGGGTTCGGATTTAATTCCACCCACCCACCCGGACATAGACACTCTCATGAGCATCAAACAACAGTCTCAGGAAACGGTCCACCACTTCTGGGCCAGATTCCTCCTTGTCAAAGATAAGGTAAAAGACTGCCGCGACGAAGACGCGATAGCAGCATTCTGCAACAACTCCGCGGACGAAGGTATCCTTAACGCCATCAATCGCCGCTGCATACCAAAGTTCACTGACTTAGCAACTATCGTACAAAAGTACATCGCGATAAAGCGCCTGGAAAACTCAGGCAGCATGCTGGGAACCGTCGGTCCCAACCCAACTCACCCTACAGGCGCAAAGGACGCACCCCCGCGACACGCCCAGCCCAACAGTCAAAAAACATAAACCCATTACGCGGCACTGCACCGTTCTGGAGGGATGGCTCAATGGCCCATGCAAAATACACATGACGCCAGATACCGTGGCAACCCACAACCTTAGAGCATGTTGGATACTTCGGCAGGTAGCCAAGAGCGGTGAGGACATCCTCATCAAGGACACCCCAGAACAGCACCCTCCAGAAAACAACGACACAAGAGTATTGACGGTCTTCGAGACATTCGCTTCAAACAATTGATGGAGATCGTTGCAGAAATTAAATTTTTTCTACACATCACCAAGATCAATCTATGGAGAGACTAGCAATGAGAGAGAGGGGAGTGCATCTTCATACCCTTGAAGATCGCGATGCGGAAGCGTTACAACAACGCGGATGAAGGAGTCGTACTCGTAGCGATTCAGATCGCGGTTGATTCCGATCTAAGCGCCGAACAACAGTGCCTCCGCGTTCAACACACGTACAGCCCGGGGACGTCTCCTCCTTCTTGATCTAGCAAGGGGAGAGGACAAGTTGAGGGAGAGCTCCGGCAGCATGACGGCATGGTGGTGGAGCTTGCAGTTCTCTGGCAGGGCTTCGCCAAGCACTACTATGAAGGAGGAGGTGTTGGGGAGGGAGAGGGCTGCGCCAGGTGATACGTCTCCAACGTATCTATAATTTTTGATTGCTCCATGCTATATTATCTATTGTGATGGGCAATATTGGGCTTTATTATCCACTTTTATATTACTTTTGGGACTAACCTATTAACCGGAGGCCCAGCCTAGATTTGCAGTTTTATGCCTATTTCAGTGTTTCGAGGAAAAGGAATATCAGACGGAGTCGAAACGGAACGAAATCAACTGGAGAGGTTATTTTTGGAAGGAAAGCCACCGGATAGACTTGGACTCTACGTCAGAAGATACGGGAGCTGGCCACGAGGGTGGGGGGCGCGCCCCCTGCCTCATGGGCCCCCCCGAAGCTCCACCGACGTACCCCTTGCACCCATATATACCTACGTATCGTAAAACTTCCAAAACAGAAGATAGATCGGGAGTTCCGCCGCCGCAAGCCTCTGTAGCCACCAAAAACCTCTCGGGAGCCCGTTCCGGCACCCTGCCGGAGGGGGAACCCATCACCGGTGGCCATCTTCATCATCCCGACGCTCTCCATGATGAGGAGGGAGTAGTTCACACTCGGGGCTGAGGGTATGTACCAGTAGCTATGTGTTTGATCTCTCTCTCTCTCTCTCTCTCTCTCTCTCTCTCTCTCTCTTTCTCTCTCGTGTTCTTGATTTGGCCCGATCTTGATGTATCGCGAGCTTTGCTATTGTAGTTGGATCTTATGATGTGTCTCCCCCTCTACTCTCTTGTGATGAATTGAGTTTCCCCTTTGAATTTATCTTATCGGATTGAGTCTTTTATGAGAACACTTGATGTATGTCTTGCCATGCTTATCTGTGGTGACAATGGGATATCATGTGCCACTTGATGTATGTTTTGGTGACCAACTTGCGGGTTCCGCCCATGAACCTATGCATAGGGGTTGGCACACGTTCTTGACTCTCCGGTAGAAACTTTGGGGCACTCTTTGAAGTACTTTGTGTTGGTTGGATGAATCTTAGATTGTGTGATGCATATCGTATAATCATGCCCACGGATACTTGAGGTGAAAATGGAGTATCTAGGTGACATTAAGGTTTTGGTTGATTTGTGTCTTAAGGTGTTATTCTAGTACGAACTCTTTAATAGATCGATCCGAAAGAATAACTTTGAGGTGGTTTCGTACCCGACCATAATCTCTACGTTTGTTCTCCGTTATTAGTGGCTTTGGAGTGACTCTTTGTTGCATGTTGACGGATTGTTATATGATCTATCTATGTTATTATTGTTGAGAGAACATGTACTAGTGAAAGTATGAACCCTAGGCCTTGTTTCCTATCATTGCAATACCGTTTACGCTCACTTTTATCATTAGTTACCTTGCTGTTTTTATTATTTCAGATTACAAAAACCTATATCTACCATCCATATTGCACTTGTATCACCATCTCTTCGCCGAACTAGTGCACCTATACAATTTATCGTTGTATTGGGTGTGTTGGGGACACAAGAGACTCTTTGTTATTTGGTTGCAGGGTTGTTTGAGAGAGACCATCTTCATCCTATGCCTCCTACGGATTGATAAACCTTAGGTCATCCACTTGAGGGAAAATTGCTACTGTCCTACAAACCTCTGCACTAACAGGCCCAACAACGTCTACAAGAAGAAGGTTGTGTAGTAGACATCACCAGGGGAAGGGGTGCAGCTCCCATTCGCCTCCCCACTATATATAGGGGTGGAGGGGGCTGGTTTCTTGCCCTCCAAGTCCATTGGGGCGTTGGCAAAGGTGGGGGAAAGAAATCCCATCATTTCCCTTCCCCACCGATTGTTATCCACTTTTTTACGGATCTTGATCTTATCCCTTCGGGATATGATCTTATTCCTTCTAAGGGGGGATCTTGGTGCGCCTTGACCAGGGGTGTGGGCCTTGCCCCCACTACCCCCGTTCATGTGGGTCCCTCCATGCAGGTGGGCCCCACTCCGGAACCTTCTAGAACCTTCCCGGTACAATACCAAAAAATCCTGAACATTTTCCGGTGGCCAAAATAGGACTTCCCATATATAAATATTTACCTCCGGACCATTCCGGAACTCCTCATGACGTCCGGGATCTCATTCGGGACTCAGAACAACATCCGGTAACTGCACACTAATTCCCATAACAACTCTAGCGTCACCGAACCTTAAGTGTGTAGACCCTACGGGTTCGGGAATCATGCAGACATGACCGAGACAACTCTCTGGCCAATAACCAACAGCGGGATCTGGATACCCATGTTGGTTCCCACATGTTCCACGTGGTCTCATCGGATGAATCACGATGTCGGGGATTCAATCAATCCTGTATACAATTCCCTATGTCAATCGGTACGTTACTTGCCCGAGATTCGATCGTCGGTATCCCAATACCTCGTTCAATCTCATTACTGGCAAGTCACTTTACTCGTTTCGTAACGCATGATCCCGCTACTAACTACTTAGTCACATTGAGCTCATTATGATGATGCATTACCAGGTGGGCCCAGAGATACCTCTCTGTCATACGGAGTGACAAATCCCAGTCTCGATTCGTGCTAACCCAAAAGACACTTTCAGAGATACCTGTAGTGTACCTTTATAGCCACCCAGTTACGTTGTGACGTTTGGCACACCCAAAGCAATCCTACAGTATCCGGGAGTTGCACAATCTCATGGTCTAAGGAAATGATACTTGACATTAGAAAAGCTTTAGCGCATTTAACTACACGATCTTGTGCTATGCTTAGGATTGGGTCTTGTCCATCACATCATTCTCCTAATGATGTGATCCCGTTATCAACGACATCCAATGTCCATGGTCAGGAAACCGTAACCATCTATTGATCAACTCGCTAGTCAACTAGAGGCTTACTAGGGACATATTGTGGTCTACGTATTCACACATGCATTACGGTCTCCGGTTAATACAATTATAGCATGAACAATAGACAATTATCATGAACAAGGAAATATAACAATAGCCATTTTATTATTGCCTCTAGGGAATATTTCCAATAGTCTCCCACTTGCACTAGAGTCAATAATCTTGTTCACATCACTATGTGATTGTACTGAATCCAACACCCATGGGGTTTGATCATATCTCGCTTGTGAGAGAGGTTATTAGTCAACGGGTCTGAACCTTTCAGATACGTTTGTGTTTTACAAATCTGTATGTCATCTTGTAGATGCAGCTACCATGCGCTACTTGGAGCTATTCCAAATAACTTCTCTACTATACGAATCCGGTTTACTACTCAGAGTCATCCGGATTAGTGTCAAAGTTTGCATCGACGTAACCCTTTACGACGAACTCTTTTACCACCTCCATAATCGAGAAAATTCCTTAGTCCACTAGTTACTAAGGATAAGTTTGAGCGCTGTCATGTGATCCATTCCTGGATCACTCTTGTACCCCTTGATTGACTCATGGCAAGGCACATTTCAGGTGCGGTACACAGCATAGCATACTGTAGAGCCTACGTCTAAAGCATAGGGGACAACCTTCGTCCTTTCTCTCTCTTCTGCCGTGGTCAGATCTTGAGTCTCACTCAATGCTCACACCTTATAACACATCCAAGAACTCCTTCTTTGCTGATCTTATTTGAACTCCTTCAAAATCTTGTCACAGTATGTATTCATTTGAAAGTACTATTAAGCCGCTTTTGATCTATCCTTATAAATCTTGATGCTCAATGTTCAAGTAGCTTAATCCAGGTTTTCCATTGAAAAACACTTTTCAAATAACCCTATATGCTTTCTAGAAATTCTACATCATTTCTGATCAACGATATGTCAACAACATATACTCATCAGAAATTCTATAGTGCTCCCACTCACTTCTTTGGAAATACAAGGTTCTCTTAAACTTTGTATAAACCCAAAATCTTTAATCATCTCATCAAAGCGCATATTCTAACTCCGAGATGTTTACTCCAGTCCTTAGAAGGATTGCTGGAGCTTTGCATACTTGTTAGCATCTTTTAGGATTGACAAAAACCTTCTGGTTGTATCACATACAACCTTTCCTCAAGAAAATTGTCGACGAAACAATGTTTTGACATCCTATCTGCAAGACTTCATAAATAATACGGTAACTGCTAATACAATTCCAACAGACTCTTAGCATCGCTACGTGTGAGAAAGTCTCACCGCAGTCAACTCCTTGAACTTGTCGGAAAACATCTTAACGACAAGTCGAGCTTTCTTAATGGTGGTACTTACCATCATTGTCCGTCTTCCTTTTAAAATCCATCTGTACCCAATAGCCTTACAACCATCAAGTAGTTCTTCCAAAGTCTATACTTTGTTTTCACACATGGATCCTCTCAGATTTTATGGCCTCGAGCCATTTGTCGGAATCCGGGCCCACCATCGCTTCTCCATAGCTCGTAGGTTCATTGTTGTCTAGCAACATGACCTCCAAGACAGGATTACGTACCACTGTGAAATACTAGTACGCATCCTTGTCGACCTACGAGGTTTAGTGACTTGATCCGAAGTTTCATGATCACTATGATCAGCTTCCACTTCAATTGGGGTAGGCGCTACAGGAACAACTTCCTGTGCCCTGCTACACACTGGTTGAAGTGACGGTTCAATAACCTCATCAAGTCTCCGCCATCCTCCCACCCAATTCTTTTGAGAGAAACTTTTCCTCGAGAAAGGACCCGTTTCTAGAAACAATCACTTTTGCTTCCGGATCCGAAATAGGAGGTATACCCAACTGTTTTGGGTGTCCTATGAAGATGCATTTATCCGCTTTGGGTTCGAGCTTATCAGGCTAAACCCTTTTCACATAAGCTTCGCAGCCCCAACCTTTAAAAAAATGACACCTTAGGTTTCTCTAAACCATAGTTCATACGGTGTCATCTCAACGGAATTACGTGGTGCCCTATTTAAAGTGAATGCGGCTGTCTCTAATGCCTAACCCATAAACGATAATGGTAATTCGATAAGAGACATCATGGTTTGCACCACATCCAATTATGGTGCAGCTATGATGTTCGGACACACCATCACACTATGGTGTTCCAGGCGGCATTAGTTGTGAAACAATTTCCACAATGTCTTAATAGTGTACCAAACACGTAACTAAGATATTCATCTCTATGATCATATCATAGACATTTATGTTCTTGTCATGACGATCTTCAACTTCACTCTGAAATTACTTGAACCTTTGAATAATTCAGACTGGTGTTTCATCAAGTAAATATACTTAGAATCTACTCAAATCATCTATGAAGTAAGAGCATAACGATATTCACTGCGTGCGTTAGCACTCATTGGATTGCACACATCAAATGTATTACTTCCGACAAGTTGCTCTCTTGTTTCATCTCACTGAAAACGAGGACTTTTAGTCATCTTGCCCATGTGGTATGGTTTGCATGTCTCAAGTGATTCAAAATCAAGTGAGTCCAAACGATCCATCTGCATGGAGTTTCTTCATGCGTATAAACCAATATACATGGTTCACATGTCTCAAACTTTTCAAAAAACGAGTGAGTCCAAAGATCCATCAACATGGAGCTTCTTCATGCATTTTATACCAATATGACTCAAATGGCAGTGCCGCAAGTATGTGGTACTATCATTACTATCTTATATCTTTTGGCATGAACATGTGTATCACTACGATCGACATTCAATGAACCATTCATTTTAGGTGCAAGACCATTGAAGGTATTATTCAAATAAACAGAGTAACCATTATTCTCCTTAAATGAATAACCGTATTGCGATAAACATAATCCAATCATGTCTATGCTCAACGGAAACACCAAATAACAATTATTTAGGTTTAACACCAATCTCGATGGTAGAGGGAGCATGCGATGCTTGATCACATCAACCTTGGAAATACTTCCAACACATATCGTCATCTCACCTTCAGCTAGTCTCCGTTTATTCCGTAGCTTTTTATTTCGAGTTACTAACACTTAGCAACCGAACCGGTATTTTAATACCCCGGTGCTACTAGGAGTACTAGTAAAGTACACAATAATATAACGTATATTCAAAATACTTCTGTCGACCTTGCTAGCCTTCTCATCTACCAAGTATCTAGGGTATTTCTGCTTCAATGACCGTTCCCCTCATTACAGAAGCACTTAGTCTCGGGTTTGGGTTCAACCTAGGGTTTCTTCACTAGAGCAGCAACTGATTTGCCGTTTCATGAAGTATCCCTTCTTTCTCTTGCCCTTCTTGAAACTAGTGGTTTTACTAACCGTCAACAATTGATGCTCCTACTTGATTTCTACTTTCGCGGTGTCAAACATCCTGAATTGCTCAACATCATGTCTATCCCTGATATGTTATAGTTCATCACGAAGCTCTAATAGCTGGGTGGCAGTGACTATGGAGAACCATCACTATCTCATCTGGAAGATTAACTCCCACTCGATTCAAGCGATTGTAGTACTCAGACAATCTGAGCACATGCTCAACGATTGAGCTTTTCTTCCTTAGTTTGCAGGCTTAAGAAACTTGTCAGAGGTCTCATGCCTCTTGACGTGGGCACTAGTCTGAAATCCCAATTCCAGTCTTTGGAACATCTCATATGTTCTGCGACATTTCAAAAAAACGTCTTTGGTGCCACAATTCTAAACCGTTAGCATTACGCACTGAACTATCACGTCGCTCGAGGTTCAGCACACCGAGCGGTGCATTAAGGACATAAGCCTTCTGCGCAGCAATGAGGATAATCCTCAGTTTACGGACCCAGTCCGCATAATTTCTACTATCAACTTTCAACTAAATTTTCTCTAGGAACATATCTTAAACAGTAGAACTAAAGCGTAAGCTATGACATAATTTGCAAAGACCTTTTGACTATGTTCATGATAATTAAGTTCATCTAATCAAATTATTTAATGAACTCCACTAAGATAGACAACCCTCCAGTCATCTAAGTGATACATGATCCGAGTCAACCAGGCCGTGTCCGATCATCACGTGAGACGGACTAGTCATCATTGGTGAACATCTTCATGTTGATCGTATCCACTATATGACTCATGTTCGACCTTTCGGTCTCTTGTGTTCCGAGGCCATGTCTGTACATGCTAGGCTCGTCAAGTCAACCTAAGTGTTTTGCATGTGTAAATCTGGCTTACACCCGTTGTATGCGAACGCTAGAATCTATCACACTCGATCATCACATGGTGCTTCGAAACAACGAACTTTCGCAACAGTGCACAGTTAGGGGGAACACTTTCTTGAAATTTTATAAGGGATCATCTTATTTATGCTACCGTCGTTCTAAGAACATAAGATGTAAAAACATGATAAACATCACATGCAATCAAATAGTGACATGATATGGCCAATATCATTTTGCTCCTTTTGATCTCCATCTTCGGGGCACCATGATCATCATCTTCACCGGCATGACACCATGATCTCCATCATCGTGTCTTCATGGAGTTGTCTCGCCAACTATTACTTCTACTACTATGGCTAACGTTTAGCAATAAAGTAAAGTAATTACATGGCGTTTGCATTGACACGCATGTCAGATAACAAATTAAGACAACTCCTATGGCTCCTGCCGGTTGTCATACTCATCGACATGCAAGTCGTGATTCCTATTACAAGAACATGATCAACCTCATACATCACATATATCATTCATCACATCCTTTTGGCCATATCACATCACACGACATATGCTGCAAGAACAAGTTAGATGTCCTCTAATTGTTGTTGCAAGTTTTTACGTGACTGCTACAGGTTTCTAGCAAAAACGTTTCTTACCTACGCCAAAACCACAACGTGATATGACAATTTATATTTACCCTTCATAAGGACCCTTTTTATCGAATCCGATCCGACTAAAGTGGGAGAGACAGACACCCGCTAGCCACCTTATGCAACTAGTGCATGTTAGTCGGTGGAACCTGTCTCACGTAAGCGTACGTGTAAGGTCGGTCCAGGCCGCTTCATCCCACGATGCCGCCGAATCAAGATAAGACTAGTAACGGCAAGTAAATTGACAAAATCGACACCCACAACAACTAGTGTTCTACTCGTGCATAGAAACTATGCATAGACCTAGCTCATGATGCCACTGTTGGGGATCGTTGCAGAAATTAAAATTTTTCTACGCATCACCAAGATCAATCTATGGATAGACTAGCAACGAGAGAGAGGGGAGTGCATCTTCATACCCTTGAAGATCGCGATGCGGAAGCGTTAAGAACGCTGGATGAAGGACTCAGATCAGAGCGATTTAGATCGCGGTTGATTCCGATCTATGCGCCGAGCAACGGCGCCTCCGCGTTCAACACACGTATAGCCCGGGGACGTCTCCTCCTTCTTGATCCAGCAAGTGGAGAGGAGAAGTTGAGGGAGAGCTCCGGCTGCACGAAATCGTGGTGGTGGAGCTTGCAGTTCTCCGGCAGGGCTTCGCCACACACTACTACTACGGAGGAGGTGTTGGGGAGGGAGAGGGCTACGCCAGGGGAAGGGGTGCGGCTCCCATGCACCTCCCCACTATATATAGGGGTGGAGGGGGCTGGTTTCTTGCCCTCCAAGTCCATTGGGGCGTTGGCAAAGGTGGGGGAAAGAAATCCCATCATTTCCCTTCCCCACCGATTGTTATCCCCCTTTTTTAGGGATCTTGATCTTATCCCTTCGGGATATGATCTTATTCCTTCTAAGGGGGGATCTTGGTGCGCCTTGACCAGGGGTGTGGGGCCTTGCCCCCACTACCCACGTTCATGTGGGTCCCCCCATGCAGGTGGGCCCCACTCCAGAACCTTCTAGAACCTTCCCGGTACAATACCGAAAATCCCGAACATTTTCCGGTGGCCAAAATAGGACTTCCCATATATAAATCTTTACATCCGGACCATTCCGAAACTCCTCGTGACTTCCGGGATCTCATCTGGGACTCCAAACAACATTCGGTAACTGCACACTATTTCCCATAACAACTCTAGCGTCACCGAACCTTAAGTGCATAGACCCTACGGGTTCGGGAATCATGCAGACATGACCGAGACAGCTCTCTGGCCAATAATCAACAGCGGGATCTAGATACCCATGTTGGCTCCCACTTGTTCCACGATGATCTTATCAGATGAACCACGGTGTCGGGGATCCAATCAATCCTGTATACAGTTCCCTTTGTCAATCGGTACATTACTTGCCCGAGAATCGAACGTCGGTATCCCAATACCTCGTTCAATTTCGTTACCGGCAATTCACTTTACTCGTTTTGTAGTGCATGATCCCGCGACTAAGTACTTAGTCACATTGAGCTCATTATGATGATGCATTACCGAGTGGGCCCAGAGATACCTCTCCGTCATACGGAGTGACAAATCCCAGTCTCGATTCGTGCCAACCCAACAGACACTTTCAGAGATACCTGTAGTGTACCTTTATAGCTACCCAGTTACGTTGTGACGTTTGGCACACCCAAAGCATTCCTACGGTATCTAGGAGTTGCACA
The DNA here is from genome assembly GCA_021605145.1 of Aegilops bicornis. Lineage (NCBI taxonomy): Eukaryota > Viridiplantae > Streptophyta > Magnoliopsida > Poales > Poaceae > Aegilops > Aegilops bicornis. The sequence continues at coordinate 799,812,418 of CM038671.1, read as the reverse complement.
ATCTCATGGTAAAAGGAAATGATACTTGACATTAGAAAAGCTTTAGCAGACGAACTACACGATCTTGTGCTATGCTTAGGATTGGGTCTTGTCCATCACATCATTCTCCTAATGATGTGATCCCGTTTTCAACGACATCCAATGTCCATGTTCAGGAAACCGTAACCATCTTTTGATCAACGAGCTAGTCAACTAGAGGCTTACTAGGGACATATTGTGGTCTACGTATTCACACATGTATTACGGTCTCCGGTTAATACAATTATAGCATGAACAATAGACAATTATCATGAACAAGGAAATTTAATAATAACCATTTTATTATTGCCTCTAGGGCATATTTCCAACAACAATAAGCGTAAAAGGGCACTGCGCGATCCCGCCGAAGTCTGCCAGGTCGCCACAATTGACCCTTGGAAAGACACGACCATAACCTTTAACGCCAGTGATGAACCTAAATACAGAACAGTCCGAGCGCCAGCCGCATTAGTCCTCAGTCCCATCGTGGACGGTTTTCGACTTACAAAAGTCCTCATGGACGGCGGCAACGGACTAAACCTCATTTACGAGGACACGCTCCACAAGATGGAAATAGATAGGAGCCGCATCGAGAAAAGCAGCACAACCTTTCGAGGTATCATTCCCAGTCGGGAAGCGCGGTGCGCGGGAAACACTTGATGTGGTATTCGGCACGCCGGACAATTATCTGTCCGAAGAAATACCTTTCCAGGTGGCCCCTTTCAACAGTGGATATCACGCCCTGTTGGGGCGAGAAGCCTTCATGCGCTTTCAAGCTGTACCTCACTATGGGTATTTGAAGCTAAAAATGCACGTGCCTAATGGAATAATCACCCTCGTTAGCGATCCGGATATAGCACTCCGCCGAGAACGAAACCGCATCCCTCGCCCTCGAGGCATTATCTGAGGCCCTTGCAGCCGAAGAATTAACCGCACTATGCTCCACTGTGGATAGGGACGTTGTGATCCTGGACAAACGACCCAAGTCCACTTCCTTCAAGCCAGCAGAAGAAATAGCCAAATTTGAGGTCCATCCAACAGACCCGAAGAAGACAGTATCTATCGGAGCGCAACTCAGCCCTACAGTCGACGCCGCACTACGAGACTTCTTGCGTGAAAGCTGGGATATATTCGCCTGGCACCCCTCAGATATGCCAGGAATCCCGCGCGAGTTGGCCGAACACAACCTCAACATACTGAAGGGATACAAACCGGTCAAACAAACACTGCGGCACTTCTCCCAACCCAAACGTCAAGCTATGGGGGAAGAGCTGGCCAAACTCATCGAGGCCGGATTCATCAGATATATTAAACATCCGGACTGGCTGGTAAACTTGGTAATGGTACCAAAGAAGTATAAATCCTGGCGCCTATGCGTCGATTTCAAAGACCTTAACAAGGCTTTCCCTAAGGATCCCTTCCCCCTTCCTCGCATTGATCAAATCATTGACGCTACCGTAGGACACGACTCGCTGTGCTTCCTTGATGCATATTCCGGATACCATCAAATCAAAATGAAGGAGTCCGATCAAGCCACAACAGCATTCATTACACCATACGGGCCGTTTTGCTTCAACACCATGCCTTTCGAGCTCAAGAACGCCGGCGCGACCTACAAGCGCATGATCCAAACATGCCTCGAGAAACAGATCGACAAGATAGTGGAGGCCTACGTGGACGACATCGTCATCAAAACTAGACACGTCGAAACACTAATAGACGGTTTGCATCTCACACTCGACAACCTCCGTACATATGACATCAAACTTAACCCGAAAAAGTGCGTCTTCGGCGTCCCCGCCGGAAAACTACTAGGCTTCATCGTTTCCAATAGAGGAATTGAAGCAAATCCAGCCAAAATCCGAGCTCTGTCACTATTGGCTACGCCAGCCGAGCTTAAACAGGTCCAAAAACTCGCTGGGTGCGTGGCAGCTTTAAGCCGCTTTATCTCCAGGTTGGGGGAAAAGGCGCTGCCCCTTTATCACCTTCTACGGCGCACTGATAACTTCGAGTGGATAGACGCAGCGACAGGCGGACTGGAAGAAATAAAAGCCCTTCTGGCAAGCAACCAAATCCTGGCCGCGCCAAACATCGGCGAACCAATGCTCCTATATATATCGGCAACACACCAGGTGGTGAGCGCCGTACTCGTCGTCAAGCGAGAACAGGACGGACACAAATTTCCGCTCCAAAAGCCGGTATACTACGTATCCACCGTCTTCACACCATGCAAATCCCGGTACCGTCACTATCAAAAGATAGCATATGCAGTCTTCATGGCATCTCGAAAGTTGCGACACTACTTTTAGGAGTGTTCAATCACGGTGGCTTCTGAAGTGCCCCTCAATGATATAATAAACAACCGAGACGCCACGGGCCGGATTGCTTGATGGGCCATTGAGCTCCTTCCATTCGACATCACGTACAAACCACGTCGAGCCATCAAATCCCAAGTATTGGCTGACTTCGTCCCCGAATGGACGGAGGCCGAACTCCCTAAAGAGTACGGCGCGTATTCCAACTGGGTTATGCACTTTGATGGCTCCAAAATGTTGGCGGGGCTAGGGGCGGGCGTTGTATTAACGTCCCCCACAGGAGATATCGTCCAGTACATACTCCAAATATTATACATAGACTCCAACAACGCAGCTGAATATGAGGCCTTGCTACATGGCCTTCAGATGGTCGTATCAATGGGCATACAACGCCTGGAGGTGCGCGGGGACTCGAACCTCGCAATATCCCATATTAATGGAGACTTTTACGCCAAAGATCCATAGATGGCAGCTTATCGCAATGCCGTCTTAAAGATGTCGGCTCGGTTCGAGGGGCTCGAATTTCATCACATCGCCTCATGAAGTAATCAAAGCGGCAGACGTCCTTGCTTGCATCGGCGCCAAACGCGACCCTGTCCCACCTAACATCTTCCTCGAAAGGCTCTTTAAGCCATCCATGGTGTGGCAAGGGGGAGACAGCAACGACAGTCCCGTTCAAAACACAAACATAGATAGCGAACACGCCGATATCATCCGAGGCTCAACCACCGAAATAGCACCATCAGCCCACCTCATCATGGCAGTCATTGCCCCGTGGACCGAACCATTCTTGGCCTACCTTAATAGGAAGGAGCTCCCAGAAGATCAGAATGAGGCTCGCCGCATTGTCCGGCATTCGAAAGCCTATAAAGTTCATGAAGTAGAGCTCTACAAGAAAAGCACTACCGGAGTCCTTCAAAGGTGTATCTCCGAGGAGGAGGGGCGGAAACTCTTGCCATAAATTCACGCCGGTCTTGGTGGGCACCACGCCGTAGCCCGAGCACTTGTCAGCAAGGCCTTCCGTACAGGGTTTTGTTGGCCTACGGCCCGAGCAGACGCACAGGACCTCATCCAGCGCTGCGTTGGATACCAACTCTTTGCTAACCAAAGCCATATGCCCCCAACCGCCCTACAAAGAATCCCCATTACATGGCCCTTTGCGGTCTGGGGCTTGGACATGGTTGGACACCTTAAAGGGGGAAGCCATAAGAAAAAATATCTACTGGTCATGGTGGATAAATCCACCAAGCGGATAGAGGCTAGACTAGTCAAAATGGCCGAGTCCGGACCAGTGATTGCATTTATATCCGATGTGGTGCACCGTTATGGTGTCCCGCACAGCATCATCATCGACAACGGTTCCAATTTCACAGCCGATGAGGTGAAAGCCTGGTGTGCTAATCTGGGCATTAAGCTCGATTACGCCTCTGTCTATCACTTGCAAACAAATGGTCAAGTCGAACGAGCCAATGGTCTCATTATGAGCGGCATCAAACCCAGGCTAGTGCTGTCTTTGAAAGAATAAGACAAGCACTGGGTCAAGGAGCTCGACTCCGTACTCTGGGGGCTGTGGACCACGCCCAACCGTACTACCGGATATACACCTTTCTTCATGGTGTACGGTGCAGAGGCTGTATTACCATGCGATATTATACATGACTCACCTCGAATGCGTATGTATGAAGAGAAAGAGGCCGACTTGGATCGGCAGGACAGTCTAGATGCCCTGGAGGAGGAGCGCGACATCGCCAAAGCCCGTTCAGTATTTTATCAACAGCAGGCTCGAAGATACCAAAGCAGAGAAATACGGGCCAAGACTTACAACGTTGGCGAACTCATTCTACGCTTGCCGGTGGAGAAAAAGGACAAACTCAACCCCAAATGGGAGTGTCATCCCTTTATAATTGACAAATTTTTTACTGGAGGAGCGTACCGTCTTCGTGATGCATCAGACAATCACCTAGAGCCGAACCCCTGGAACGCAGCCAGACTCCGAAGCTTCTATGCCTAGCACCGAACTCTTTGTTAGTCTCCTTCTCCTCTATAAGTTTCCATTACTTTTTCTCTCTTTTACACCCTTTTCCGCTTTAAAGCTCTGATACGGCTTGAGCGAACACTGCTAACGTACACATCTTTACATATGTACGCCCATTATGGCTGGGGGCTTCTTGTACAGAAGATTTTCATTATTCACTGAGCATCACACTCGTCACATATGGTTCTTTCCATATGTACCTTTTCTTCGCCACTATATGCATCGATATGACTTAAGTTTTGGCCAAGCTGGGTTGCCTGGCTCCTGTGCTTATGCCCTACGTTTTCGTTAGTTCGGCTAGGGCATAAATGGAGCACCTCTATGATTGTTACTGCCGGGTCATCCGGATGTGTACCTCAGACTGCGTGAAGCCGAAAGCTAGTGTTCCTAAGGGAATATTTGGTCGGCGAATTAAAGACGTTTTTTGTACTCACTCCATTGCGAACCCCCAGAAGCTATACACGCTCTGATTTTCACATCACAATTTGGACATGTACACTAATACATGCACACCCAGGGAAAGGAATCCTTAACGAAACTATTCTCTCTGGAAGATGTTTCTTACTATTTCAATGTAATATAACATAACTAGCAGAATACAACTTGTCTGTTGAAGCAACTATGACCCCTACGCCCAGTTTTCCAGGCATACCCCGGTCTAGTCGGTCGCGAGGGTATTCGCAAACACTCCGGACCATCGAGTCCGGAGGTTGAAGCGAAAAGGTCTGCCATGACAAATGCTATACAATTCAGCTAGAATTACATAGGGTAAGGAAAGTACATAGTCACTTGGACTCAAACACTTCCTCCTCTATACCGTCCAACAGGCGATCTAACTTACAATCCTGTTGGGAATATTTGGTGGCCACCTCTACTTGGTCATACACTAAAATAACGGGAATTTCTTCCCCGTTCGACCCTAGCGGTCCGACCCGAGCCATGTGATTAGGATTAAGCTTGGTATACCGAGTTTTCACCATGGCCCACGCTTCTCGCGCACCCTCTCGACAGGCCGATATCTTCCATAGTCGGATACGCCGCCGCGCTCCTTTGAACAGCTCTACAAGCTCCTCCATACTTCCTAGAGGGGAGGCGGATGGCCATAGGGCCTTGGCAACACTCCGCATCGCCAGTCGTGCCTGTTTGTGCACTTGTGATAGCCTTTGCAGCAGATCACTCGATGATCTGGACACCTCCTCTTCAGGACGGCCCGTCAATATACCTGCGGTCATGAATATATCAGTTCCATCTGTCTCTGAACTACTTTAACAATAGTTCAGACACATACTGAACATGCCGCCCCGCAGCTTCTTGTTCTCCTTCACGAAATCAGCTAGCTGGGCCCATCCTTCAGCTCTTCACCTAGCTGGGTTTTGCAATCTTGGAGCTGGTTTTTCTCAACAATGGCCTGCTTCAGCACACGTTCACCCGCAGCATGTAGCCTTTTGGCCTCTTATTCATTCGCTTTCATGACTTCCATTGCCTCCTTGAGTTCCTCTGATAATTACGTCATTGCATAGGCAGGACGGTTAACATTAATGGCATATAATTATATTTTCTCGATGGAGGGGAATATTACCAGGTGAAGCCTTCTTGGACTTTTTTAGTTCGGCGGTGGCAACATTTAGCTGCGTACGACATTGTTCCAGCTCTTGGGTTAGCAGGTTGTTCTTCTCTGTAAGAACCTGGTCATACAATGGTCCTTAAATCAGTTGTACCAACTGCTTTCAGTCCCGGGGGCTACTGGCATACGGCTATCCTATTCGGACAAAGAAAACTTACTCGCACATCTGTTAAATGCTGCTTTGTGGCTCTACTAAGCCCGTTTCGAGCAGCTCGAATGTATGCATCAGCCGAGATGAAGGCATTGAATGCCTCTTCCGAGAACTCAGGGTCTCGTAAAATAGCCCTGCAGCACCGATGATTCATGGTGCTTTCCACTTCCGAGTTGGTAACGGACATATTCTCCGAACCCTCGGCCGAAGGACAGTCCGACATTGTTCCCATATCTGCTCCCGTCTCTCCGTTGGGGTCTAAATCCCAGGCGCTGGGAGTAAAGCCGGCCGGACCCTCGGACATAGTCCGGTGAACCTTTTTCCTGGTACCAGACAAACGTATAAGTTTCACTTGGATGCGACTACTAAAGCATACATTCAAATCCTTACCTTTTTGACGAGGGGCCGGTCGTGTCTTCACCGACCTTCCTTTCAGAGGCCTTGCTCGGCGTTGGAGTCGCCCTCTTTGGAGCAGCCCCCGGAGTAGCGTGACGCGCCGAACGCCTCCCCTGTGGAGCACGATGCAGTGCGATGGGTGAGGCAGTGCGAGGAAGCTCTTTCGAGCGAGACTTTTTCTTAATAACTTACGTGGGAATCAGGAAGAAGACCAGGGTAATCGGCGATAATGGCCACTTCCATGCAATCGTAGCTCGCCTGGTAAAACACCCCTTCCGCGAGTACCACGAATATTGTTGGGGAACGTAGCAATAATTCAAAATTTTCCTACGTGTCACCAAGATCAATCTAGGAGATGCTAGCAACGAGAGAGAGGGAGCGAATCTTCATACCCTTGAAGATCGCTAAGCGGAAGCGTTACAAAGAACGCGGTTGATGGAGTCGTACTCGCGGCGATTCAAATCGCGGAAGATCCAATCTAGTGCTGAACGGACGGCGCCTCCGCGTTCAACACACGTACTGCCCGGGGACGTCTCCTCCTTCTTGATCCAGCAAGGGGAGAGGAGAAGTTGAGGGAGAACTCCAGCAGCACGATGACATGGTGGCGATGGAGCTCGTGGTTCTCCGGCAGGGCTTCGCCAAGTACTACGGAAGAGGAGGAGGAGTTGGAGGAAGAGAGGGCTGCGCCAGGGAAGGGGGTGCGGCTGCCCTCTCTCTCCTTCACTATATATAGGGGGAAGGGGTGGAGGAGGCGCCCTAGGGTTCCCTAGCACTACTAGGGAAAACCCTAGCAGCAGCGCTGGTTTTGGGTGTATCAGTAGCGCGGGTGCCCGCGCTACTGATACGGTGCCACAGCTAACTTGTAGCAGTAGCGCGTGTTGACACACGCTACTGCTATACATGGTTAGCTGTAGCGTGCGTTGCAAACAACGCTACTGCTAATTAGCTGTAGCGGGTCTTATACCCCGCGCTACTGCTATTACTTTCAAAAACAAAAAAAAATCTCGATCTCGTGCGTGCTGTCAATGGCAGCAATGGTAAGATCTAGCGATGATTGGCGTCGCCGGAGGCATGAACGGACAGCGGAAGACCAGATCTAGCAGTGGCTGTTGGAGAGGGCCCGTTTCTATGGAAGAGCCAGGCCGCGGCGTGGGGCTCCTCTTCCCGACCATGCCAGATAGCTCCGGGTCATCCATGGCGACGACCTGCACGGGCATGGACATGGGAGGGTGAGTTAATCCATAGGGAGAGAGAGAAAAGGAAACCCGAGGGAGAGAGGAAGGTGATGTAGGGAGCAGCGGAGCTAGTCACTGGTGGCGAGGTGCTCCGGTGTGGTGGCGCGGGGTGGCGGCCTCCTATACGTCGGTGGAAGACCGACAAGCTCCAAGACGCCGGTGGCGCGAGGCGGCGACCTCTTTCGGCGCCATGGAGGATGGGTGCATGGGCAAGAGGTCCATGTGAGAGCGTATGGAAAGTGAGAGGAGAGAGTGGTGGAAGAGAGGAGGGATTTGGGGGAGGAGATGGAGATTCGGCCGAGGATATGGCGACTTCACCAACCTCATACTTAGTAGTAGCGAGGGGTATAAAACCGCGCTACTACTATCAACTTAGTAGTAGCGCGGGTTTATACCCCTCGCTACTACTATGGCATGTGTCGGGGGGCACGGTAGAGACCACTTAGTAGTAGCGAGGGTTAAAAACCCGCGCTACTACTACCAACTTAGTAGTAGCGAGGGTTAAAAACCCGCGCTACTACTAGTTAGCAGTAGCGCTTCTTTTTGTGCCGCGCTGCTGCTAAGATTCTGTGTATAAGGTTTTCCCTAGTAGTGTAGGGGAGGGGCGGCGGCCACAGGGGAAACCCTAGATGGGTTTGGGCACCCCCACCCCTAGGAAACTTGCCCCCCATTCCGGGATGGGTGGCTGACCTAGGGGAGGCGCCCCCACCTCTCCAAGTTACGTGGGATGGGGTGGGAGGGGCGCACAACCCCTTAGTGGGATGATGTGTCCCCTCCCCTTGGCCCATAAGGCTCCACAACGCTTGCCGGGGCCTCCGAAACCCCTTTCGGACACGCTGGTTGTCACCCGGTACCCCCGGAACAATTCCGGACTCCAATACCCTTCGTCCAATATATCGATCTTCACCTCCGGACCATTCAGGAGTTCCTCCTCACGTCTGGGATCTCATCCAGAACTCCGAACAACCTTTGGTAACCACATACTATTTCCCATAACAATTCTAGCATCACCGAACCTTAAATGTGTAGATCCTACGGGTTCGGGAACCATGCAGAGATGACCGAGACACCTCTCCGGCCAATAACCAATAGCAGGATCTGGATACCCATATTGGCTCGCGCATGTTCCATGATGATCTCATCGGATGAACCACAATGTCGAGGATTCAGTTAATCCCGTATACAATTCCTTTTGTCCATCGGTATGTTACTTGCCCGAGATTCGATCGTCGGTATTCCCATACCTCGTTCAATCTCATTACTGGCAAGTCTCTTTACTCGTTTCGTAATACATGATCCCGTGACTAACTCCTTAGTCACATTGAGCTCATTATGATGATGCATTACCGAGTAGGCCTAGAGATACCTCTCCATCATAAGGAGTGACAAAACCCAGTCTCGATTCGTGCCAACCCAACAGACACTTTTGGAGTTACCTGTAGTGCACCTTTATAGCCACCCAGTTACGTTGTGACATTTGGTACACCCAAAGCATTCGTACGGTATCCGGGAGTTACACAATCTCATGGTCTAAGGAAACGATACTTGACATTAGAAAAGCTCTAGCAAACGAACTACATGATCTTGTGCTATGCTTTGGATTGGGTTTTGTCCATCACATCATTCTCCTAATGATGTGATCCCGTTATCAATGACATCCAATGTCCATGGTCAGGAAACCATAACCATCTATTGATCAACGAGCTAGTCAACTAGAGGCTCACTAGGGACATGTTGTGGTCTATGTATTCACACATGTATTACGGTTTCCAGTTAATACAATTATAGCATGAACAATAGACAATTACCATGAACAAAGAAATACAACAATAACCATTTTATTATTGCCTCTAGGGGATATTTCCAACAGTCTCCCACTTGCAGTAGAGTCAATAATCTAGTTCACATCACTATGTGATTGCAATGAATCCAACACCCATGGGGTTTGTTCATATCTCGCTTGTGAGAGAGGTTATTAGTCAACGGGTCTGAACCTTTCAGATCCGTGTGTGCTTTACAAATCTCTATGTCATCTTGTAGATGCAGCTACCACGCGCTACTTGGAGCTATTCAAAATAACTGCTCTACTATACGAATCTAGTTTACTACTCAGAGTCATCCGGATTAGTGTCAAAGTTTGCATCGATGTAACCCTTTACGACGAAATCTTTAACACCTCCATAATTGAGAAAATTCCTTAGTCCACTAGTTATAAAGGATAAGTTCGACTGCTGTCATGTGATCCATTCCTGGATCACTCTTGTACCCCTTGACTAACTCATGGCAAGGCACACTTCAGGTGCGGTACAAAGCATAGCATACTATAGAGCCTACGTCTAAAGCATAGGGGACGACCTTCGTCCTTTCTCTCTCTTCTGCCGTGGTCAGGTCTTGAGTCTGACTCAATACTCACACGTTGTAACACAACAAAGAACTCCTTCTTTGTTGATCTATTTTGAACTCCTTCAAAATCTTGTCACAGTATGTATTCATTTGAAAGTACTATTAAGCGTTTTTGATCTATCTTTACAGATCTTCATGCTCAATGTTCAAGTAGCTTAATCCAGGTTTTCCATTGAAAAACACTTCTCAAATAACCCTGGATGCTTTCCACAAATTCTACATCATTTCTGATCAACAATATGTTAACAACATATACTAATTAAAAACTCTATAGTGCTCCCACTCACTTCTTTGGAAATACAAGTTTCTCAGAAACTTTGTATAAACCCAAATTTTTTTGATCATCTCATGAAAGCGTACATTCCAACTTTGAGATGCTTACTCCAGTCCTTAGAAGGATTGCTGGAGCTTTGCATACTTGTTAGAATCTTTCAGGATTGACAAAACCTTCTGGTTGTATCACATACAACCTTTCCTCAAGAAAATCAGCGAGGAAACAATGTTTTGACATCCTATCTGCAAGATTTCATAAATAATGCAGTAACTGCTAATATAATTCCAATAGACTCTTAGCGTCGCTACGAGTGAGAAAGTCTCATCGTAGTCAACTCCTTGAACTTGTCGGAAAACTCTTAACGACAAGTCGAGCTTTCTTAATGGTGACACTTACCATCATTGTCAGTCTTCCTTTTAAAATCCATCTGCACCCAACAACCTTACGACCATCAAGTAGTTCTTCCACAGTCTATACTTTGTTTTTATACATGGATCCTCACTCGGATTTTACGGCCTCGAGCCATTCGTCAGAATCCGGGCCCACCATCGCTTCTCCATAGCTCGTAGGTTCATTGTTGTCTAGCAACATGACTTCCAAGACAGGATTACCGTACCACTCTGAAGTAGTACGCATCCTTGTCGACCTACGAGCTTTGGTAGTGACATGATCCAAAGTTTCATGATCACTATCATCAGCTTCCACTTCAATTGGTGTAGGTGCCACAGGAACAACTTCCTGTGCCCTGCTACACACTAGTTGAAGTGACGGTTCAACACCCTCATCAAGTCTCCACCATCCTCCCACTCAATTCTTTCGAGAGAAACTTTTCCTCGAGAAAGGACCCGATTCTAGAAACAATCCCTTTTGCTTCCAGCTCTGAGACAGGAGGTGTACCCAACTGTTTTTGGGTGTCCTATGAAGATGCATTTACCCGCTTTGGGTTCGAGCTTATCAGCCTGAAATTTTTTCACATAAGCGTCGCAGCCCCAAACTTTTAAGAAACGACAGCTTAGGTTTCTCTAAACCATAGTTCATACAGTGTCTTCTCAACAGAATTGCGTGGTGCCCTATTTAAAGTGAATGCGGTTGTCTCTAATGCCTAGCCCATAAACGATAGTGGTAATTCGATAAGAGACATCATGGTATGCATCATATCCAACAGGGTGCAATTATGATGTTCGGACACACCATCACACTATGGTGTTCCAGGCGGTATAAGTTGTGAAACAATTTCCACAATGTCTTAATTGTGTGCCAAACTCGTAACTCAGATATTCATCTCTATGATCATATCATATACATTTTATCCTCTTGTCACGACGATCTTCAACTTTTCACTCTGAAATTACTTGAACCTTTCAATAATTCAGACTTGTGTTTCACCAAGTAAATATACTCATCATCTACTGAAATCATATGTGAAATAAGAACATAACGATATCCACAGTGTGCCTCAGCACTCATTGGACCACACACATCAAAATGTATTACTTCCAACAAGTTGCTTTATTGTTCCATCTTACTAAAAATGAGGCCTTTTAGTCATCTTGCCCATGTGGGATGATTTGCATGTCTCAGGTGATTCAAAATCAAGTGAGTCCAAACGATCCATCTGTATGGAGTTTCTTCATGCATATATACCAATAGACATGGTTCGCATATCTCAATCTTTTCAAAAACGAGTGAGTCCATAGATCCATCAACATGGAGCTTCTTCATGCTTTTTATACCAATATGACTCAAATGGCAGTGCCACAAGTATGTGGTACTATCATTACTATCTTATATCTTTTGGCATGAACATGTGTATCACTACGATCGAGGTTCAATAAACCATTCATTTTAGGTGCAAGACCATTGAAGGTATTATTCAAATAAACAGAGTAACCATTATTCTCCTTAAATGAATAACCGTATTGCGATAAACATAATCCAATCATGTCTATGCTCAACGCAAACACCAAATGACAATTATTGAGGTTTAACACCAATCCCGATGGTAGAGGGAGCGTACGATGTTTGAGCACATCAACTTTTGAAACACTTCCGACACTTATCATCATCTCACATTTAGCTAGTTTCCGTATCCTTTTATTTCGAGTTACTAACACTTAGCAACCGAACCGGTATTTATTACCCTGGTGCTACTTGGAGTACTAGTGAAGTACACATTAATATAACGTATATCCAAAATACTTCTGTCGACCTTGCCAGCCTTCTCATCTACAAAATATCTAGGGTAGTTCTGCTTCAGTGACCGTTCCCCTCAATACAGAAGCACTTAGTCTCGGTTTTGGGTTCAACCTTGGGTTTCTTCACCAGTGCAGCAACTGATTTGCCGTTTCATGAAGTATCCCTTCTTTCTTCCCTTGCCCTTCTTGAAACTAGTGGTTTTACTAACCATCAACAATTGATGCTCCTACTTGATTTCTACTTTCGTGGTGTCAAACATCGCGAATTGCTCAAGGATCATCATGTCTATCCCTGATTTGTTATAGTTCATCATGAAGCTCTAATAGCTTGGTGGCAGTGACTATGGAGAACCATCACTATCTCATCTGGAAGATTAACTCCCATTCGATTCAAGCGATTGTAGTACCGAGACAATCTGAGCACATGCTCAACGATTGAGATTTTCTCCCTTAGTTTGCAAGATTAAGAAACTTGTCAGAGGTCTCATACCTCTTGACGTGGGCACTAGTTTAAAATCCTGATTTCAGTCTTTGGAACATCTCATATGTTCTGCGACGTTTCAAAACGTCTTTGGCGCCTCAATTCTAAACCGTTAGCATTACGCACTAAACTATCACGTAGTCATCAAAACGTGTATGTCAGATGTTCACAACATCCACAGACGACGCTCGAGGTTCAGCACATCGAGCGGTGCATTAAGGACATAAGCCTTCTATGCAACAATGAGGATAATCCTCAGTTTACGGACCCAGCCCGCATAATTTCTACTATCAACTTTCAACTAAATTTTCTCTAGGAACATATTTTAAATAGTAGAACCAAAGTGTAAGCTATGACATAATTTGCAAAGACCTTTTGACTATGTTCATGATTATTAAGTTCATCTGATTATTTTATGAACTCCCACTTAGATAGACATCCCTCCAGTCATCTAAGTGATACATGATCCGAATCGAATAGACCATGTCCGATCATCACGTGAGACGGACTAGTCATCAACGGTTAACATCTCCATGTTGATCGCATCTACTATACGAGTCAAGTTCGACCTTTCGGTCTCTTGTGTGCCGAGGCCATGTCTGTACATGCTAGGCTCGTCAAGTCAACCTAAGTGTTTCGCATGTGTAAATCTGGCTTACACCCATTGTATGCGAACGTTAGAATCTATCACACCCGATCATCACGTGGTGCTTCAAAACAACGATCCTTCGTAACGGTGCATAGTTAGGGGGAACAATTTTCTTGAAATTTTAGTGAGGGATCATCTTATTTATGCTACCGTCGTTCTAAGCAAATAAGATGTAAACATGACAAACATCACATGCAAATCATAAAGTGACATGATATGGCCAATATCATTTGCGCCTTTGATCTCCATCTTCGAGGCACGACATGATCACCATCGTCATTGGCATGACACCATGATCTCCATCATCGTGTCTTCATGAAGTTGTCTCGCCAACTATTACTTCTACTACTATGGCTAACGGTTAGCAATAAAGTAAAGTAATTACATGGCATTTTCATTGACACGCAGGTCATACAGTAAATTAAGACAACTCCTATGGCTCTTGCCGGTTGTCATACTCATCGACGTGCAAGTCGTGATTCCTATTACAAGAACATGATCAATCTCATACATCACATCCTTTTGGCCATATCACATCACATAGCATACCCTGCAGAAACAAGTTAGACGTCCTCTAATTGTTGTTGCATGTTTTACGTGGCTGCTCTGGGTTTCTAGCAAGAACATTTCTTACCTACGCAAAACCAAAACGATGATATGCCAATTTCTATTTACCCTTCATAAGGACCCTTTTCATCGAATCCGATCCGACTAAAGTGGGAGAGACAGACACCCGCTAGCCACCTTATGCATCAAGTGCATGTCAGTCGGTGGAACCTGTCTCACGTAAGCGTACGTGTAAGGTCGGTCCGGGCCGCTTCATCCCACAATGCCACCGAATCAAGATAAGACTAGTAACGACAAGCAAATTGACCAAATCATCGCCCACAACTACTTTGTATTCTACTTGTGCATAGAATCTACGCATAGTCCTAGCTCTGATACCACTGTTGGGGAACGTTGCAATAATTCGAAATTTTCCTACGTGTCACCAAGATCAATCTAGGAGATGCTAGCAGCGAGAGAGAGGGAGTGCATCTTCATACCCTTTAAGATCGCTATGCGGAAGCGTTACAAAGAACGCGGTTGATGGAGTCGTACTCGCGGCGATTCAAATCGCGGAAGATCCGATCTAGCGCCAAACGGACGGCACCTCCGCGTTCAACACACGTACAGCCCGGGGACGTCTCCTCCTTCTTGATCCAGCAAGGGGAGAGGAGAAGTTGAGGGAGAACTCCAGCAACCTGACGGCATCTTTGGCGATGGAGCTCGTGGTTCTCCCAGGCTTCGCCAAGCACACTACGGAAGAGGAGGAGGAGTTGGAGGAGGAGAGGGCTGCGCCGAGGAAGGTGCGGCTGCCCTCTCTCTCCCTCACTATATATAGGGAGAAGGGGGGTGGAGGAGGCGCCCTAGGGTTCCCTAGGGGAGGGGCGGCGGCCACAGGGGAAACCCTAAATGGGTTTGGGCGCCCCCACCCCTAGGAAACTTGCCCCCCAAGCCGGGAGGGGTGGCTTCCCTAGGGGAGGTGCCCCCACCTCTCCATGTTACGTGAAATGGGGTGGGAGGGGCGCACAGCCCCTTAGTGGGCTGATGTGCCCCCTACCCTTGGCCCATAAGGCCCCCCAACGCTTGTCTGGGCCTCCGAAACCCCTTTCGGACACGCTGGTCGTCACCCGGTACCACCGGAACAATTCCAGACTCCAATACCCTTCGTCCAATATATTGATCTTCACCTCTGGACCATTCTGGAGTTCCTCATCACGCCTGGATCTCATCCGGGACTCCGAACAACCTTCGTTAACCACATACACTAGTAGAAAAAGGGGCTTTCGTTCGGGCCTGGCCAGCCCATTAGTCCCGGTTCTGCCACGAACTGGGACCAATGGAGGCATTTGTCCCGGTTCGTGAGCCCAAGGGGCCGGCCGGGGCCTCATGGGCATTGGTCCTGGTTCGTCTGGGCCCATTTGTCCTGGTTCTTGGCACGAACCACGACCAATGGGCCTTGCTCTTGGCACACAACCATTGGTCCCGGTTCGTGGCAGGAACCGGGACAGAAGGATGGCCTTTAGTCCCGGTTCCAGCCATGAACCGGGACCAATGAGTTGCCTATATACCCCATCGCCGGCGACCAGAGCACTCCACAGTGCTCTGTTTTTTGCTGGCCGGCGAGGGGGAGGGCATTGGGTGCTCTAGCTCACCTCCTATGCACATGAGGTGTTCGATGAAATGCCCGAGCCACATTAGTTAAGCTTTCTCCTCTCGAAGCTCGACCTCCGAGCTCCATTTTTTCCAAGATTTGTCTAGGTTTAGCGGTCCATCACACCCCTTCCTCGTCTTCACCGCCGTCGATCTCGTCGCCGCCACCACCGTGGTGAGCCTCTTGTTCTTATCTTCTTTCTGAAAGAAAAAAATCTTACTTTAGATAGATACTTGTCTAAGTTTCTTACTTTTGACACACATAATTATATATAATGCACGTAGATGAACCGACAATGGATGTACAGTTACCGACACACCTCTGAGTACATTAAGGGCGTGCATAATTTTCTCGAAGTGGCTGAGGCAAACAAGCAGAATGGTTTTTTGTGTTGTCCATGCCCTAATTGTGGGAATACGAGGTATTACTCTGACAAAAAAAAATCCTTCACACCCACCTGCTTTATAAGGGTTTCATGCCACACTATAATGTTTGGGCGAAGCACGGAGAAATAGGGGTTATGATGGAAGAACGGAGAAATAGGGGTTATGATGGAAGACAGCGAAGAAGAGGAGGACAATGACAACCATGTGCCCCCTGAATACGGTGATGCTGCAACGGGGGAATCTGAAGATCTAGAGGAACCAGACAATGTGCCCGATGATGATCTCCGCCGGGTCATTGTTGATGCAAGGGAAAAGTGCGAAAGTGAAAAGGAGAAGCTGAAGTTCGATCGCATGTTAGAGGATCACAAAAAATGGTTGTACCCCAATTGCGAAGATGGCAACACAAAGCTTGGTACCGTACTGGAATTGCTGCAGTGGAAGGCAGAGAATGCTATGCCTGACAAAGGATTTGAGAAGCTACTGAAAATATTGAAGAAGAAGCTTCCAAAGGATAATGAAATGCCCGACAGTACGTACGCAGCAAAGAAGGTCGTATGCCCTCTAGGATTGGAGGTGGAGAAGATACATGCATGCCCTAATGATTGCATCCTCTACCGCGGTGCGTACAAGGATTTGAACGCATGCCCGGTATGCGTTCATTGCGGTATAAGATCAGACGAGATGACCACGGTGATGTTGAGGGCGAGCCCCACAGAAGAGGGTTCTGCGAAGGTGATGTGGTATGCTCCTATAATACCACGGTTGAAACGACTGTTCAGAAACAAAGAGCATGCCAAGTTGATGCGATGGCACGATGAGGACCGTAAGAAAGACAGAAGTTGAGAGCACCACGGCGGGTCGCAGTGGAGAAAAATCGAGAAAAAGTTCTGGGCTGAGTTTGCAAGTGACCCAAGGAACGTATGGTTTGCTTTAAGCGCGGATGGCATTAATCCTTTCGTGGAGCAGAGCAGGAATCACAACACCTGGCCCGTGGCTCTATGTATGTATAACCTTCCTCCTTGGATGTGCATGAAGCGTAAGTTCATTATGATGCCAATTCTCATCCAAGGCCCTAAGCAACCCGGCAACGACATTGATGTGTACGTAAGGCCATTAGTTGAAGAACTCTTACAGCTGTGGAATGGAACAGGTGTACGTGCGTGGGATGAGCACATGGTGGAAGAATTTGACCTAAAGGCATTGCTGTTCGTGACCATCAATGATTGGCCCGTTCTCAGTAACCTTTCAGGACAGACAAACAAGGGATACCACGCAAGCACGCACTGTTTAGCTGACACCGAAAGTATATACCTGGACAGATGCAGGAAAAATGTGTACCTGGGCCATCATCGATTTCTCCTGACCAACCATCAATGTCGAAAGAAAGGCAAGCATTTCAAAGGCAAGGCGGATCACTGGAAGAAGCCCCCCATGCATACCGGTGATCACTTACTTGCTATGGTCTCTCATTTACACGTAATATTTGGAAAGGGTCCCAGCGGACTAGCTGTTCCGAATGACGCTGACGTACGCGCACCCATGTGGAAGAAAAAATCTATATTTTGGGACCTACCCTACTGGAAAGAGCTAGAGGTACACTCTTCAATCGATGTGATGCACGTGACGAAGAACCTTTGCGTGAACCTGTTAGGTTTCTTGGGCGTGTGCGGGAAGAAAAAAGGTACACCTAAGGCACGGGAGGACCTGCAACGTTTGCACGAAAAAGACGGCATGCCTCCAAAGCAGTATGAAGGTCTTGCCAGCTACACTCTTACCAAAGAAGAGAAGGAAATCTTTTTTGAATGCCTGCTCAGTATGAAGGTCCCGACTGGCTTCTCGTCGAATATAAAGGGAATAATAAATATTCCATAGAAAAAGTTCCAGAACCTAAAGTCTCATGACTGCCACGTGATTATGACGCAACTGCTTCCGGTTGCATTGAGGGGGCTTCTACCGGAAAACGTCCGATTAGCCATTGTGAAGCTATGTGCATTCCTCAATGCAGTCTCTCAGAAGGTGATCGATCCAGAAATCATACCAAGGCTAAGGAGTGATGTGGCGCAATGTCTTATCAGTTTCGAGTTGGTGTTCCCACCATCCTTCTTCAATATCAGGACGCACGTCCTAGTTCATCTAGTCGACGAGATTGTCATTCTGGGCCCCGTATTTCTACACAATATGTTCCCCTTTGAGAGGTTCGTGGGAGTCCTAAAGAAATATGTCCGTAACCGTGCTAGGCGGAAGGAAGCATCTCCATGGGCCATCAAACAGAGGATGTCATTGGGTTTTGTGTTGACTTCATTCCTGGCCTTAAGAAGATAGGTCTCCCTAAATCGCGGTATGATGGGAGACTGACTGGAAAAGGCACACTAGGAGCGGACTCAATAATATGCAGGGACGGGCATTCTTGGTCTACCTTGCTGACCCCATATGTCGATGAACACAAGAACAGTCTGCGCTCCAAACACCCGGAGCAGTGTGACGACTGGATTACATGTGAACACATCAGGACTTTCAGCAGTTGGTTGGAAATACGTCTCAGAGGTGACACCACTGTTTGTGATGAGTTGTACTCGTTGTCCAGGGGACCATCTTCGACTGTATTGACTTACAAAGGATACGAGATAAATGGGAATACATTTTACACGATCGCCCAAGATCAAAAGAGCACCAACCAAAATAGCGGTGTGCGCTTTGATGCAACAACCGAGAGGGGAAAGGACACATATTGTGGTTACATAATGGACATATGGGAACTTGACTATGGACATGATTTTAAGGTCCCTTTGTTTATGTGCAAATGGGTCAATCTGTCAGGAGGCGGGGTACAGGTAGACCCACAATACGGAATGACAACAGTGGATCTGAACAATCTTGGGTACACTGACGAACCGTTCGTCCTAGCCAATGATGTGGCACAGGTTATCTATGTGAAGGACATGTCTACCAGACCGAGAAAAATAAAAGACAAGGAAGCGAATACATCATACGATGGGCCAAAGTGCCACATAGTTCTTTCAGGAAAAAGGGACATTGTGGGAGTGGAGGGCAAGACAAACATGTCTTAAGATTATGAAAAGTTTCATGAAATTCCTTCCTTCAAAGTCAAGGCTGACCCAAGCATCCTGATAAACGATGAAGATTATCCATGGTTACGGTGCAATAAGCAAAGCACACAAGCAAAAAACGTGAAGACTTTCTCTCCACAACTATTATGATGATACCATGCCAACTTTCAACCTTTTCGTAGTTCATTTGAAACGCGTGTTGTAACGGACGAGTTTCCGTATGAAATCCTGATACTTCGAAACAGATTGTCCGTTTTTTACACGAAGTGCATCCAGTTTTTGCCGTAACCCTCTCTACTTTCTTGCACATGCTATGTGGGTGAAATGATGATACCATGCCAACTTTCAACCTTTTGAGAGTTCATTTCTAGTGCTTTTCAATTTCAGGGTCTTATAGCTCAAAATAATCAGTAAATGCATGGAAAATAACAAATATCATAAAAAATAAATAAGTAATTAGAAACAGAATAAAATAAACTTTAATAAAATATATAAGTAGAAACAAAATAAAATAAACTTTAGTAACATAAATAAAATTTATGAAACTAAAATTATCAACGTATTTTCTGTTCAAAACATTATAAGCAACCTCTAGTATTACTGAAACTGAAATTATATAAAATTGATGCAACTAAAATTATCAAAGTTTTTTCTGTTCAAAATCATTAAAAGCAAAAAGAATTTTCATAAAGAACTTTTTTTGTTAGAAACTTTAATAGCAAAAAGAATTATCATAAAATAAAATAAATAAGTAATTAGAAACAAAAAAATAAAATAAATAAGTATTTTTCTGTAAGTAGAAACAATATAAAATAAATAAAGCAAAAAAGAAAAGAAATAAACTGGGAAAAAAATAAAAAAACGCCACCTACTGGGCCACCACGGCCTGAATACGACTAGAAACCCACCCATGGGCCAGGATTCAGGCCCGTAGAAGGCCCAATAGGCCCACAGGCAGATACAGTGTGTTTAGGCCCGAAAGCCTGCATTTGAGAGGAGCTCGAGAGGGCAGCGGGAGTGGGGCTTATAAACCACTCTCTAGCTCCCTCAGCTAGCGAGGTGGGACTAAACTTTCGTGCCGCGATGCAGGCAGCACAAGGCCTTTAGTCCCGGTTGGTGCCACCAACCGGTACTAAAGGCATACATTGGTGCAGTTCGTGGCACGAACCGTACCAATGCTCACCCTTTAGTCAGGTTTGTGCCTGCTTGGGACAAAAGGCCACTGCTTCCCGCCCTTTGGGCTGCAGAAAAGAGGCCTTTGGCCCCGGTTGAGTGGCACCAACCGGATCAAGGTGAGCTTTAATGCGGTTCGTACACGAACCGACTAAAGCCTTTCCTATATAAGCCAGCCCTTAGCATTTTTTCAGATTTCATCGCCAGTTGCCGCCCGACGACACTGACCTCCTCGACGCCGCTAGGCTGCCCCACCGCCGTCGCCGTCGCCCGTGCCCCCTAGACCATGCTGACGCCGTCTGCCGCCCTCGAGCCCACACCGTCGCCAGCCGCGCCCCTGCGGCACGCCCCGACGCCGTCCCACCCCGCCCCGACACCGTCGCGGCCCCGCATCGCCCCTGCCCCGACGCTGCCTCCTCGTCGCCGTCGCCGCGCACCCTGTGAGCGCCGCCCCGATCCCCTCCTCCTCCTCCCTGTAATGGCCGCCGCCGCTGCCGCCGCGCCCCCTAGCTATTATATATGTGTAGTTTAGATTTGTAATTTAGTTGTATTAATTTGGATGTGTAGTTAGATGTGTAGTTAATTTAGTTGTTGTAATTTAGATGTGTAGTTTAGATTTTTTTGGTGATATTATTATTGAATATGCAAATGTTTGTATGTTCATATGCAAAGAATATGTCAATTTTTTCATAGAATTTTTATGATTTTTTTCTGTTGTAATTTTGTTCATAGAATTTTTATGATTTTTTTGTTCATACAATTTTCTTTGTCAATTTATGTATATGTTCATATTGTGTAGGAATCTGAAAATTGTGTATGATCAAAGTCATTTATGTATGTTCATATTCAGAAGAAAAAGAAGGAGAGAAAAAAGGAAAATAAGAAGAGGAAGAAGGAGAAGAAGAAGAAGAATAAGAAGAAGAGGAGAGGAAGAATAGGAGAAATAAATAAGAAGATGAAAAAGAAGAAAAAAAGAGTTGAAGAAGAAGAAATAGAGGAGGAGAAGAAGAAGAAATAGAATAATATATTATTATTCTTCTTCTTCTTCTTCTCCTCTATTCCTTCTTCTTCTTCTCCTCTTTTTTTTTCTTTTTTTTTCTTCGATCTCCTCCTCTATTCCTTTCTTCTTCTCCTCTTTTTTTCTTCTTCTTCCTCTTCTTATTTTTTTATCGGGTATGTCGTTGTTGATATACGTACCCCCCTCCCCGATAACTTTTAGTAAGTACTACTTAGAAAGTGTTTAATAGAATTAGTTAGAAAAATAATAGAAATAGTTAAACTAGCTAGCTTATTTTTAGTAAGTACTACTTTATTCTATTTATAGTAAGGAAATTAATAGAACTAGTTTGTTTTTTAGTTAAAGCAATTATTCCCGCATCGACGTCGACGATGCCTATCCCGCATCCTCGTCGTCGACTTGGCGGCGGAGGCCGGCTTGATCAGAGGGGCCATGTCTGGGACTGGGCTCTGCCGGGCTGGTTTTGGGAGGTGCTACCTTCCGGGGGGCGTAGGTTGGTGAGGAGCCAGCCCGTCGTTGACCCGATCCTTGTTTGGTGGCGGTCACATGGGCCAGTGACGGTGCCGAGGCTTCCGGACACCACGGAGGTGGTACGTCACTGTGTCAGCGAGGAGGACCAGCACGTCCGTCGCTACATGGTTGCGTTGGAGGGCAGGTTCGACAATACCTGGCAGGTTCTTCACGGATCTCACTGGAGCTATGATCCTGTGATGGTTCCTTCCCTTTGGGTCTCCGCCGCCCGCGCCGATACCCGTCGGGCGCTGCGGTTCTAGCTGTACTGGCGATGCTATATGTATGATAGTATTCGAGGTGTATTAGTGATAATATTCGATGATGTAAGGACGCATGGAGATGATGTAGTTTTGGTTATAATTGAATGCATCCTAATTTGAATACTACTTTATTTTGCGATCTGATTTTGCTTATTGAAAGCTCAAATTGGAAAACTACTCCTACTTTGAATGCTAAAATTGGAGAGCACTATGCAAGGCATATGCATATGATTAGTTCATAGCTTATAGGGTTTTTGTTTTTTCAGAAATCTAGGAGCCCCCGGCCCCTCCATCATCCCCGCCGTCGTCCCCGTCACCAACCCCCTCCGACATCGAGGTGAGACCAGCCAAATCCTCTTTAGAAAGATAATTAAATGATATTTCGAGTGGACTTTAAGTCTGTCGAGTCTCCACCATATATGAGAGGACGAAGAATCCCGACTGTTGTCGTGGGGGTAGCTTCTCCTTCGTTCCTGTGTGCTAGACAATTTGGTGTAATGCACTCAGGAACGAAAGGAGGAGCTACCATCACCGACGGTCGCAAATGTTAGAGAGGAGAATCAGTGAGGGAGAGTTCCACCATATATATATATGAGAGGACGAAGAATCCCGACTATTGTAGTGGGGGTCACTTCTCCTTCGTTCCCGTGTGCTAGACATTTTGGTGTAATGCACTCAGGGACAAATGGAGGAGCGACCATCACCAACGGTCGAATGTATACACCACGTGAGCTGAGAGTTTTCAAGAAAAGACTCGACAAACCGATAGTCAACCCGTGATGAATAATAATGATCTAATTTAGTTTTTGTAGCACATATATTTAATTGTACAAGTTTAATCTTTGAATTATGAACGTAGGAAATGTCATCATCGAACGACGAAAGTCTCCCAGGGGAGTGCGGGTGTTGCCACAACGATCGAGGTTTGTGCGACAGGCCTCACCTGGACAATGATCGGCGCTTCAGCATTAAGCTCGAGGAGACCTTCGATGTTGAAACGGTATGCAACGGCGACAAGTGTTTTTTTCCGTAAATAAGCATGAATTCAACTATTTCAACGTGTAATTTTCATCTTTTACAATTCGAGTATAGCTTATCCAATGCCATGCAAGACACTATGTCTTGGAGAGGATGGATTTTGAAGACCATGAAAATTTTGAAACGAAGAAAATTCACCTAAGGACCCATCATGATGTGGATTTTGAAGTAAATCTGTATAATGCTGAGAGCGTAGCCCATTTTGGTTACAAAAATTGGGAAGCATTTTGCAAGATGTATGGTTTTGATGAGGGTATGCTGGTCACCATGGATCTTGGTGATCCTGAAATCGAGCAAGACAATATGGACATTTGGGTCCTTATTGATACGCCTCCAGTTCTACCGCTATGTGAGTTTCTCAAACATAGTTATTAGCTAATTTATATTGTTTATTTCAAAATAGTTGACAGCTTATTTCAGACCCTTCACTTCAACAAGTACATTCGATCCGTCACTTTGACAAATTTCATAATCACCCAGACACTCTGCACGCCATCTTCATTCCTGCTCAGACTTAGTTGTCGCGCCGGTCTTGTTGCGCCGCAGCCACACTATACCGACCTCTTCATTACATCAGCTTCGAAAGCATCTGGCTAACTCCTTCAAGGACCATTTTTGCCACTTGGCTGGACACTTAGTCCTTCACTCGGCCACCTCGCATAGCATCACTCGGCCGCCCCGTGCGTCGCCACTCGGTTGTGCACGTCTTCATGCCTCGGCCGCCCCGCGCGTCGCCACTCGGTTGTGCACGTCTTCACCACTCGGCCGCCCCGCGCGTCGCCAGTCGGTTGTGCACATGTTCACCACTAGACCGCCCCGCGCGTCGCCAGTCGGTCCTGCACGTCTTCACCACTCGTCCGCCCCGTGCGTCGCCACTCGGCTATACCATCTTCACCACTCGGCCACCCCGCGCGTCGTCACTCGGTTGTGCACGTCTTCACCACTCGGCCGCCCCGCGCGTCGCCACTCGGTTGTGCCCGTCTTCACCACTCGACCGCCCCGCGTGTCGTCACTCGGTTGTACATGTCTTCACCACTCATCCGCCCCGCGCGTCGCCACTCGGTTGTGCACGTCCTCACTACTCGGCCGCCCCGCACGTCGCCACTCGATTGTGCCCGTCTTCACCACTTGACCGCCCCGCGCGTCGCCACTCGGTTGTACACGTCTTCACCACTCGGTCGCCCTGCGCGTCGCCACTCAGTTCTGCACGTCTTCACCACTCGTCCGCCCCGCGCGTCGCCTCTCTGTTGTACACGTCCTCGCCCCTCGGCCGCCCCGCGCGTCACCATCAGTTGGACAGGTCCTCACCTCTACACCCCACCAACACTGGAACAACTAAGTTACTCATATATTCAAACCTCATATCACACTCTGTAGCAAGCTTACCTTTTTCGAGCATCACTCGGGGGCTTCGCACAGCCCTGGGCCATGTCGCCCTCATGTGTTACTCCCATTTAGTCAACCTATTGATCACATCAGGAATATTATTCTAACCATACATGCTCGGTCCGCCGAAGATCTATAAGTGTAGCACCGTCCACTTGGACGATCGCCCAATTCATTACCCGGAGTCATCTTCAAGACCGCAAAAGGATGAAGACGACGCTCCTCTACGGATACACTTGGCCCTTATTCTAGGCTCCACGTGAGTTTCACAGACTTGGACCGGAGATGGCATGCGCTGGTGTTCCCCCCGGATAATGAGTGGCTTCTCTCCGGAGAGTCAGCCAACACACTAGCCTCACCACTCGGTTTTCATGGCACGTCCACATAGGACCACTAGTCTATCTCCTCCGGGAGACATACGAGTGCCACCAAGTTTTTCCTTGCAGTCAACATACCCCGATCAGTCAGGAAGCACATGTACTCTTACAAATACCCCTTTCCTGCAAAAGCTAATGGTCAATATAAGAAGTACTACTAGAACGATTACTCCCTGGAGTGCCGAGCTTTTTTCTATAGTCGACAGTTTCAAGGCCGAATTCATTCATCGTGCCGAGTGCACAAAGATCACTTGATTGACCCAGTTCCAGATTGGATTTATTTACAGTGCCAAGTGCACGAAGATCAGTCCGACTGACTCAGCTCCAATTTGAGCTTATTTACCATACCAAGCGCTTGAAGATCCATCCGATTGACTCAATTTAAAACAAAGATATTTACCGTGCCGACTGCATGGAGGTTTACCGGGAGACTTAAACCCTCTGCAAGACTCATCTAGTCCGATAGAGGCTCGGGGACTACACCCAGTGGGTGCACTCAGCGTGCCCCCACTGGAAGAGAACTCAGAAAGAAACATTTTGCTCGATGCAAAACCAGCTCCAGAATTACTCGACCTCCGAGTCAGAGAAGAACAAGTTCGATCAGTACCAGCTAAGAAGATTTTTAGTTCTCTCAGACCCCCGCCGACTGCCCGCAGTCGACGGCGGTCTCGGGGACTACACCTAGTGAGTGCACTCAGCGTGCCCCCACTAGAGTAAACTCCACTCAGTACGGCCTGACCAGTCCGAGTGATGAACGACAACAAAAAAGACAGGCTCTAAGACTCCCGCCGACTTCCCGCAGTCGACGACAGTCTCGGGGACTACACCCAGTGGGTGTACTCAGCGTGCCCCCACTGGAATGGTATCCACTCGAAACGGTCCGCTCGGTCCGAGTGACGGCCAAACAACAAAAAAAAGACACGTTCCAGGCGTGAAGAAATTTCGAGTAATCAGTTACTAGATGCAGGACCAACTCCAAATCACTGCAAACAAATTTGCTACAAGGTGAGTTTAACGCTCCTCCGTGGACCCGTTTTGAGCCTTCTTCTAAGACTCAAAGCGTGAAACTCATAAGTTTGGATCTAGAACCGACTCGTATAGACGTTCTCCTAGGACAAGAATGGCATCTCTCTGAGAGAACAACCCATGCGTCAATCTTGTTGCCCAGATTTAATGACACACCCATACTCTGATCAAGAGTTAACCTCTTCCGAGAGATGAAAGAATGTCACCAAGTCTCTCCTCGCAGGCTCTTATCCCAGATCAGTCGGGAAGTGCAGTGTCAGAATCCATTGAGATTTTGTTCAAACCTTGGTTGTCTGAAAGCACGATGATGGGTATCGAGTATTTCCGTAATCACTCGGGCCAAATTGTGTCTTTCACAAACTCGTACTACAAAATCACAACCGATTCGGGGGCTAATGTTGGGCACATGCATAACAGGTAGGCCCACGAAAGGTCAAAGATCATAAAGCACGGGGTCCACTTATCAGATGGGCCCAGAGCATCGCTCGGAGAATCGACAAACCATCCACTCCACCAAGTCACTCGGACGACAACAACCACTCGGAGCATCGCACTCCACTCGACCAAATCATTCCACTCGGAGCACCTGATCTCACTCGGATATGCGAAGACCAACAGTCGACAAGGCACTCGAAGCATCATCTTAGTAGTAGGCTGAGTTATGGCATTAATGCCCCCACTTTGTAACGTAGGAGGTGAGGGGGTGGCACACTCTATATAAGCCACCCCCACCACTAGACTAGGGGGCTCTTTTCTTCCACCTCTCTCTCTTTCTCACCATTAGTCTCAGGACATAGCTCAGGCATGGAGATCCGCTCTCCTCTCTCTCTCTCTCTCAAATACACCATATAATCTCCGGATACATAGACAGATAAAACAAAGCCTCTCTGGAGCACGAGACGTAGGGTTGTTATCTCCACCGTGAGAGGCCCGAACTCGCTAAAACCACCATGTCACCCATATGCATTTCGATAGATCATGCTCCTTTATCCTACCCCTCTCTTATTGTCGGAATCGTTCCCACGATAGCAGCCGCCGCGCCCGGCGCTCCGCTTCAGCTGCAACAACCTCCGCTGGTCAGCTCCGTCCCTGCATCGACCGCGCTGGCGGGAGTCCTGATCCACCAGGTCCGGTTCCTGCCCTCGTCGTCCCCACTACCCGGCTTGGTTGACTGAGTCGTCGTCTCAGTCGGTCTACACGATGGCCTCGGGACCACCGCACATGCCATCACAGCAGGCGCAGTACGGCGGGTCCTCCAGCTCCGCGGGCCCCTATGTTGGCCTCGACGCGCCGCCGTTCCACGGGGGGCCCCTGTGATCACCTAAGCGCGGCGCCGTCTGGTTATGTCCGCCATAGGGGTACGGCTCGGCGGTGCGGCGCAGCGGCGCTTCGCCAAGCTCGCCTTCCCTAGCTGCGACGGCACTGAGGACCCCCTGAACTGGCTTAATCAGTGTGACCAGTTCTTCCCACTACAAAAAAATACACTTCTGTGATGATACGTGTTTGTCACAATAGGCCGCGTTTTTTGTCATGCATGTACATCCATGAAAAATTTATGACAGAATCAAGATAGTCATACCTGTGCTGTCGTAGAAGTGTTCCATGACATTACGAAAATTATCATCACGGAAGTGTCCACTTCCATGACGATAAATCGCGCGTCACAGAAGTGCTTTCGTCAAGGGTGACCGACACGTGGCATCCACCGTAACGGAACGCCGTTAAGCTATCGAGTTGGGTTTTGGATCCGGTAACCCGTTAACAGCCCCGACCAATGGGGATTTTCCACGTGTAAAATCATCATTGGCTGGAGGAAACACGTGTCGGCTCATCGTTGGGACAGATGTCATCCACTCATTGGACAGAAGGCGCCTATGGTACGTCGACACATGGAACGGCCCATCAAGTTTAAATGGGCCGGCCCAACTAAAGGCCCACAAGATTTTGCGGACCATAATGGGCCGGCCCAGCTAAAGGCCGACGAGATTTTACGGACCATAATGGGCTGGCCCAGCTAAAGGCCCACAAGATTTCGCAGGACATAATAGGCCGTCCTAGGTAAAGGCCCACAAGATTTTTATGTGCCATAATGGGCCGGCCCAGGTAAAGGCCCGCAAAATTCTTGCGGATCATAATGGGCCGGCCCAGCTAAAGGCCCACGAGATTTCACCGACATTAATGGGCCGGCCCAGCTGTAGGCCCACAAGATTTTGAGGACCCTAGTAGGCCGGCCCATTAACTGGCTGCCATGTTTTGGGCCAAATGCCGGCCCATATTTGATCTGGTCCATTAATGGCCTGCCACATTCCGAGCTTAATAATGGCCCATATAAGATCCGGCCCGTTAAAAGCCTCCCACTTTCTGGGCCAAATCAAGGCCCATATCAGGTCCGGCCCTTTAAGAGGCTTTGGGCTCAATTATGGCCCATATCAGATTCGACCCGTTAACTGGACGCTATGCTTTTGGGCCCACTTGCTAAAGGCCCGATGTCTACTACGCAACCTTCTTCTTGTAGACGTTGTTGGGCCTGCAAGTGCACAGGTTTGTAGGACAGTAGCAAATTTCCCTCAAGTGGATGACCTAAGGTTTATCAATCCGTAGGAGGCGTAGGATGAAGATGGTCTCTCTCAAACAACCCTGCAACCAAATAACAAAGAGTCTCTTGTGTCCCCAACATACCCAATACAATGGTAAATTGTATAAGTGCACTAGTTCGGCGAAGAGATGGTGATACAAGTGCAATAGGGATGGTAGATAAAGGTATTTGTAATCTGAAATAATAAAAACAGCAAGGTAACATGTGGTAAAAGTGAGCGTAAACGGTATTGCAATGCTAGGAAACAAGGCCTAGGGTTCATACTTTCACTAGTGCAAGTTCTCTCAAGAATAATAACATAGATAGATCATATAACAATCCCTCAACATGCAACAAAGAGTCACTCCAAAGCCACTAATAGCGGAGAACAAAGCGTAGATATTATGGTAGGGTACGAAACCACCTCAAAGCTATTCTTTCGGATCAATCTATGAAAGAGTTCGTACTAGAATAACACCTTAAGACACAAATCAATCAAAACCCTAATGTCACCTAGATACTCCATTGTCACCTCAAGTATCCGTGGGCATGATTATACGATATGCATCACACAATTTCAGGTTCATCCAACCAACACAAAGTACTTCAAAGAGTGCCCCGAAGTTTCTACCGGAGAGTCAAGAACGTGTGCCAACCCCTATGAATAGGTTCATGGGCGGAAACCGCAAGTTGGTCACCAAAACATACATCAAGTGGCACATGATATCCCATTGTCACCACAGATAAACACAGCAAGACATACATCAAGTGTTCTCATTAAAGACTCAATCCGATAAGATAACTTCAAGGGGGAAACTCAATTCATCACAAGAGAGTAGAGGGGGAGAAACATCATAAGATCCAACTACAATAGCAAAGCTCGAGATACATCAAGATCATGCCATAGAGGGAACACGAGAGAGAACACGAGAGAGAGAGAGATCAAAGACATAGCTACTGGTACATACCCTCAGCCCCGAGGGTGAACTACTCCCTCCTCGTCATGGAGAGCGCCGGGATGATGAAGATGGCCACCCGTGATGGGTTCCCCCTCCGGCAGGGTGCCGGAACGGGCTCCCGAGAGGTTTTTGGTGGCTACAGAGGCTTGCGGCGGCGGAACTCCCGATCTATCTTGATATTCGATGTTTTTAGGGTACGTAAGCTTATATAGGCAAAAGAAGTCAGTCGGGAGGTGCTCGAGGGGCCCATGAGATAGGGGGCGCGCCCAGTAGGGGGGGGGGGCACCCTCCTATATCGTGGCCTCCTCGAGGATCTTCTGACGTGAACTCCAAGTCTCCAGGATCATATTCTTCCAAAAAATCACGCTGCCGAAGGTTTCATTCCGTTTGGACTCCGTTTGATATTCCTTTTCCTCGAAATACTGAAACAGGCAATAAAACAACAATATGGGCTGGGCCTCCGGTTAATAAGTTAGTCCCAAAAGTAATATAAACGTGTATAATAAAGCCCATAATCATTCAAAGCACATAGTAATATAGCATGAATGCTTCATAAATTATAGATACGTTGCAGACGTATCAGCATCCCCAAGCTTAATTCCTACTCGTCCTCGAGTAGGTAAACGAAAAAAGAAAGAATTTATGAAGTGTGAATGCTAGAAGGTGCACAAGTTTGATCAATGATAATTTCAATCACCTTTTCTAGCATGATAATATGTCATAACAGTAGTTCATCTCATCAAACTTCTCACGATAAAGTAACAAGCAATTCACATGTCAAAGCATAGACCATAAACTTTCTTGAAAACTAGCAAACTTCATTCTCAGTCATTCAAACAATTGCAATTCATCTTATTTTCGGGAATATCAAACTCCACATACTCAACCATCATTTAGTCTTCTACAATTGCTAACACTCACACAATACTTGTGGTTATGAAGTTTTAATCAGACACAGAGAAAGATTGGGGCTTATAATGTTGCCTCCAAACATATTCACCTGTGGGTGATGTCAACAATAATAATTCATGCTAACTTACATCCAATTGGATATATATATATATATATATATATATATATATATATATATATATATATATATATAGGGAAAATGCATCCTACTACGAGGTGTAGCTACACCCGTTTCTCATATACTATCATGTGGTAGTATATGCTCTACTTTATTATTTTTAGTATGTTCATATACTATATCTAAGATACTCCCAAGTGATTTGTATGAAAAAATTGCAAGTGAGCTCATAATTGTATTGTATTTGTGAAATACATACATATTTGTACGTGAAATAGAGTATGCGCAAAATATGATACATACTACCAAAATAGTAGTATATGTACTACCTAAACATTTTTATATACTACATACTACGCGTACATACTCTCCGATATGATAGATACTACCTAGAACGTGTGAAACAAAAGTGGGAGTAACTACACCCGGTAGTAGCGAAAATTTGTCCTATATATATATGAAAAAATTTGTCCTAGAATATATATATATCAGGATCTTCCCAACACGAGGAGCTTGCCAAAGGATAAAATGAAAAAGGGAAAGGTGAAGATCACCTTAACTCTTGCATAAAGTAAAAGACATAAAGTAAAAGATAGGCCCTTCGCAGAGGGAAGCAGAGGTTATCATGCGCTTTTAGGGTTGGATGCAAAAAATCTTAATGCGAAAGAACGTCACTTTATATTGCCCCTTGTATATGGACCTTTATTATGCAGTCCGTCGCTTTTCTTGCTTCCATAACAAGTTCGTACAAAGCTTATTTTCTCCGCACTAATAAGTCATGGATATTTAGAGAGCAATTTTTATTGCTTGCACCGATGACAACTTACTTGAAGGATCTTACTCAATCCATATGTAGGTTTGGTGGACTCTCACACTACTGGAATCAGCTACTTTGCCATCTGCCAGATCTTTGCCGTCTGCTAGCGGACGGCAAATAAGCTCTTTGCCATCAGCTACCCAAAAAGCGGACGGCAAAGAACTGGCTGATGGCAAAGACCAAGGTTACCATCAGCGATTCTTTGCCGTCCGCTCGCGACGGCAAAAGATTCGTTACCGTCTGCTAGCGGACGACAAAGAGGAGGGGCCCCAGCGAGTTGCAAAAAAAAACCTAACGGGGCCCTCTTTGCCGTCCGCTAGCGGACGGCAAAGAGCAGAGACGGCAAAAAGGGTGGCGGACGGCAAAGAGGGAGGGCCCCACGTAACGTTAACGGCGCCCCACCCCCCTCTCTCTCTTTCTCTCCCACCTCTCGCCAGCCCCTTCGCACCACCCTGCCGCCGCCCCCCGCCCGTCGCCCCCACCACCCGCCGCCACCCGGCGCCCCCGCCCGCTGCCCTGCTGCCTGCCGTCTGGCGCCGCCCGCCAGCGCCCGGCACCTCCAGCCCGCCGCCCGGCGGGCCAGCGCCGCCCGCCCCCTCCTCCGCCGCCCAGGCCGCACCGCCCCTCCTCCACCCTCGCCGCCACCCAGCGCCCCCACCCGCTGCCCCAGCCTGCCGTCTGGCGCCGCCGCCCAGCGCCCGGCACCTCCGCGCCCCGCCGCCCGGCCAGCGCCGCCGCCCGGCAGGCCAGCGCCGCCCCCGCCCGCCCCCCTCCTCCGCCGCCCAGGCCACCGCCCCCTCCTCCACCCTCGCTGCAGTGAGTATCTTCTTCTTTTTTTTCCTTTTTTCTGTTTTTTTAGTTTTAGGTTTATGTTTAGTTTTAGGTTTATAGGTTTAGTTTTAGTTTAGTATTAGGTTTATAGGTTTAGTTTTAGTTTAGTATTAGGTTTAGATTTAGTTTAGTATAAGAAGAAGAAAAGAGGAGAGGAGGAGAAGAAGAAGAGGAAAAGGAAAGGAGGAAGAAGAAGAAGAAGAAGAAGAAGAAGAAGAAGAAGAAGAAGAAGAAGAAGGAAAAAAAGGAAGAAAAGGAAAAGGAGGAAGAAGAAGAAAAGAAAAAAAAGGAAGAAAAGTAAAAGGAAGAAGAAGAAGAAGACACCCCCGACCCGAGACCCCGACCCCGACCCGACCCGACCCCGACACCCGACCCGACCCGACCCCGACACCCCGACCCGACCCGACCCGACACCCGACCCGACCCGACCCGACCACGGTACCCAGACCCGACCCGGCACCCCGACACGACACCCCGACCCGAGACCCCGACCCCCCGAGACCCGACCCGACACCCCGACCCGACCCGACCCGACACCCCGACCCGACACCCGACCCGACCCGACACCCCGACCCCGACCCGACCCGACACCCGACCCGACCCGACCCACGGTACCTGACCCGACCCGGCACCCGACCGACACCCGACCAGGACCCGACCCGACCCGAGACCCGACCCCGACACCCGACCCGACCCGACCCGACCCGACACCCCGACCCGACACCCGACCCGACCCCGACACCCCGACCCATAAGGCTGACCCGACACCCGACCCCGACCCCGAGCTCGACCCAACACCCGACCCGAGCCTGACCCGACACCACACGCCGACACCACACGCCGACCCGAAACAACACCCCGACACCGACACGGCACTACCCCGACATCGACCACGACACCCCGACCCAGACTCACAAAGCACCCCGACCCCGACACGGCACCCCGACACCGACAGGACACCCCGACCACCGACACCTCCCGAAAAGGTGTTCTTTGGCCTTCCAGAGGCCGACGGGGTCATATATTTGTGAATTATTAGTTAGGTCATATATTTTTCGATTTTGCTATGAAAAACATCATATATAATTGTGTTGATCGTGTAGTTTTAATTGTGCAATTGTTTCATCGCTGCGAGGTTTGGTGTTCGACGACCTCGCCGTGTGTTTGACGAGCTCGCCTTATCGCTCGTGGGTGAGCACAAATGACAACGCCTCCTCCCCATTAATTATTTGATCTATTCCGATGAAACTTGATAGCTAGCTATATATGTGTCTTGAATCATCAAGATGCGTAACTAATATGTGTCTCCTGCTCGAAAGCGTCATAGTTATAAATATGCATGCATTTGCATATTTATAACCTTGATTCTTTCAATTGTCCAACGCTATCCATGGACAGCCAGTATGTGTAGATTGGGTTCGTTTTCCCATATGCTTTGCTCGGATCCGACGCATATATTTTCGATTGCCTCCCTGTTGTTCTCCGGTACACATCCTCTCTGCTTATTGCGTAGACGTGTATCAAGAGAACGGCGAGGAGGTGCTGCCGAAATTTTAAGCGGATCCGGAGCATAGTATGGGAAAATGAACCCAATCTACACATACACGGGTGAGATTAGGACCTATCATTACCTATTAGAGTGTAGGTTGCATGGACGTAATAAAATTGACAAAGTAGATCAACTGATGAATATATACATGGTGAATTACATATATAATTGTTGTGTGTCCAGAGCTCTAAAGTCAAGATGAGTGACCGTGCTTGGATGTATACGGTCACACCGGTCGTAACAAATGGAGCGCTGAATGGTTCACAAAACTAAGGGGTTTGTGCAAGCCGCATTTGCAAATGGCCAAAAGAAAACTCCTGGTGCCCCAGTTTCCTGCGGCAATTGGGAAAAGAAGAAGAGAGGCTGAAATGGGCAAACACTGCAGAAGAGTGGTTTTACGCCCGATTATATGGTGTGGACATTTCATGGTGAGTCTGCCCAACATGACCGAAGCTGAGGTGGATCGTAAATACGCCGAAAGCATGGTACCGGATGGAAAACATGGTGCAAGGCTATGATGATGCTCGGATTCGGACGAGGAGATGGAGGAATCTGCAAAGGCCTTCAATGAAATGTTGGAGTCTTCAAACGTCCGCTCCACGAGCACACACCGAGCTTTGTCGGTTGGATGTCATCTCACAAGTAATGGCTCAAGGCTCGGGCCTAACTTGGGCGTAGAATGCTATGGACGCAATTATGACAATATTTGGACGCTTTCTACCCAAAGGCCATGTAATGCCCGCAAACCTGTACCAGTCGGACAAAATCCTCCGTGCAATCAAGATGCCCTATGAGAAGATACATGCCTTGAGAAAGGATGTGCCTTATTTAGGCTTGACTATGCGGACTTGAACTATTGTCCCATTTGCAAGTCTTCCGTATATTGTGGTAGACAACGGTATGGGTGAGAAGACACGCACCAAAATCCCGTTAGTGTTCTTCGGTATATGCCAATCGTTCCAAGACTTCTACGTCTTTTCATGGTCGAAGTGTCGGCCAGACTGATGACATGGCACAAAACAGGCAAAAGAACCGTACTAGATGGAGATGGGAATCTGTTGATGGTACACACATCGGATGGTGTTGCGTGGAAAAAGTTTGATGAATTACATCGCGACAAAGCGGCAGATCCGAGGCATCCTCGAGTCGGCATCAACGCGGATGGGTTCAGTGTGTTTGGTATGACGGCAGCCCAATACAGCTTGTTGGCCCGTGATTTGTCTTTTCCACTCAATCTCCCCGGACAGATTATGCAAAGAAAGAACATTTTCTGACGTTGATAATTCCAGGACCCAACTATCCGGGCAAAATATGAATGTGTACATGCAGCCGCTTAAGGACGAATTGCAAGAAGCCCGATAATGGGTTCAAGACATACGACGCCTTTAGCAAACGGAACTTCATAATGCGTGTCCGGTACATGTACTGATGCATGACTTGCGGCGTATGCGCTTATTCGTTGGCTGGTGTGTGCATGGAAGGTTCCGTGCCCCACATGCAAGGGAGCTCTTGAGTTTCGTTGGCTTCAGCCGGTCGCAAGTTTTCTTGCTTCGACATGCATAGACAGTTCCTGGATCCTCGCCATAAGTTCAGGAAAGACAAGAAGAACTTCATCGGGGTAGAGTTGTCAAAACTCTGCACCACCTGCATTGACAGCCAATGCAGACCTCGGATCGGTTAAACGCTCTCGAGCCAGATCCACAACGCCCGTGGTACTTCAAGGGGTATAATACTAAGCACGCGTGGACTCACAAAACATGCTTATGGGATCTGCCTTACTTCATAGACCTCCTTTGCCCACACAACATCGACGTGATGCACACTGAGAAGAATATCGCCGAGGCACTTTTTGGTACATTGTTCGGCATAGATGGGAAGTCAAAGGATAATACTAAGGCTAGAGTCGATCTGGAGGCGCTATGTGATAGGCCGTTACAAAACATGAAAGAACCGAAAGGAAAGCAGAACTGGACGAAGCCAAAGGCATGGTTCAATCTTGGAAGGCCAGCTATGAGGGAAATTCTCTTGTGGGTGCAACAACAGTTGATGTTCCCCGATGGGTATGCAGCGAATCTAAAGAGGGGAGCGAATCTTGATAAACTGAAGATATTTGGTCTCAAGAGTCATGATTGGCACATATGGATTGAGCGGGTAATGCCGGTGATGTTGCGTGGCTTCATCCCTGAGGATGAATGGCTAGCATTGGCAGAACTCAGCTATTTCTTCCGTGTTCTTTGTGCGAAAGAACTATCGCTGGCGTGCTAGAAGAAATGGAAGAGTTGGCGCGGAGTTGATCTGCAAGTTAGAGAAGATCTTTCCACCGGGCTTCTTTAATCCAATGCAGCATTTGATTTTGCATCTCCCGACCGAGGCAAGATTGGGGGCCCGTGCAAAATCGTTGGTGCTACCTAACCGAGAGAATGCGAAGACGCTCGACAAAAATGTACCAATAAACGTAGAATTGAAGCATCGATGGCTGAGGCATTCATCACAGAGGAGGCGGCAAACTTCGTAACAGCGCACTACGAAGCCAAAAATCGTCATTTGCATAATCCGAAGCCTCGGTACAATGCTGACGAGCCTAAAAAGGGTGGATCCAACCTCAGCCTATTCAAAGGGAATCTCGCACCAGCTAGTGTTTCACATCCAGTATCTTTGAATAACGAAGAATGGTGGACCATTTCGTTGTATATCTTCAACAACCTGATAGAAGTGCGGCCGTACATCGAGTAAGTTCTCGGTACATTGTTTCGCAACTTCTATTTCCTTTGAACTACTCTTATTCCTGGATATGTCATACAATCGATACGTCGCCATATTCTCGTATGGAGCGGAGATCCAAAAGGATTCCGTCAAAGAGTATGAGCTTCTCGCAAAGCAAGGAGGTGGCTATCCCGGTTTCATCTCTTGGTTCAAACAAACGGTAATTTCTATTAGACAATTTCATTTCATTTGCTAATTTGTGCATAATGCAACAATCCTTTCATATTAAACTTGTAGGCTAATTCAGAGTCTATGGACGCCTGAATTGAGACAAGTCGCTAATGGTTTTGACTATAAGGTCCGTTCATTTGACAAGTCACGACATCAATGGGTATCGCTTTCGTACCTATGGCAAAGAGCTATCTATAGCCGATCGAAAGTCAACAAATTGTTGTGTATCTCTGCTATCGGCGAAGGAGGTACCGAGTATTATGGGAGAGTTGAAGCAATTTATGAACTTCTGTTCTATGGTGAAAACCCACCGAATGTCGTAGTCTTCAAATGTTATTGGTTTCAGCCGAAGGAGACTAGAAGGACTCATGAACATGTAGGGCTAGTTGAAATCAACCAAAGCACTCATTTAGATGTTCCTGATGTCTATATTATGGCTCAACAAGCGACCCAAGTATTCTATCTACCGTGGGCCTGCCAAACTAATCCAAATCTGAAAGGTTGGGATGTCGTTTATGAAGTGCCGCCACGTGCTAGACTTTCTCCCCCAAAGGAAGAGGATTATGAACCTCACATTAACCTGCATACATATGAAGGAGAATTCTTCCAAGAGACACGTCTTTCCAAAAAGCGTTTCAAGAACCGCTATGCTTCACCCCAAAACATTGAAGTAGACAGCGACAATGAATTCGACATCACCCCAGAGGAGGAACAAGAAGAGGTTACTGCTGCGGATGACCTGTCAATGCTTGACCGATTACGTCAAGGTGGCCTTGCACATGTTGATGCCAATGAACCCTATGAGCCCATCATTGATTATAGTGATGATGATGATTATGCATTTATTGATGATCTTGATCCAGTTATTAGTAGTGTCGTATTACATTTTTTTATGTTGTACTTGATGATAATACACTTAAGTGATACACATATTATTATTCATGTCGGTCTTTTTTTATGTTGTACTAATTTTGTTTACTGTTTGTCATGGCAAGTGTTGAAAGATGGTGGGCGCTGGTCGGGAGCGTGGTCTGAGGTCTTCCATTCCAGACGCACCTCTCCGCCGAGCGTTCTTTGGACAGTATGGCCACACCGCCGGGCCCTTCTTCGTCGACCGCGGTGCCCAGCAGGGACGAGGTAGGAAGAGAGGAGGTAGGGCACATGGTCGTGGGAGAGGAGGTAGGGTGACTGCTCTGGCGCCTTCCTCGCCGCCACCCCCAAATTGTTTCACCCGAGCACGTGATCGCTAGGGTGGACTCGTCCCGAGGAGGAGGCTACACGGACTCCGGTCCACGAGCTCTGCGGTCCACGGGTCTTGGGCCTCGAGTTCGGCCCACGTGACCCCGGAGGAGCACACGTCCGGATGGGGTACTGGCCGGATCAGCCCGAGGAGCCGAGTGGCCATGCCGATGATGGCGGGAGCCGATCGATCTTAAGGAGGAGGGGGCACCGTCTACCAACAGGTGCTACACGGCTCCCGTCCGTGCCGGTGACCCGCGAGCAGAGGTGGTTGATTTTCCCTGATGGGGAGAGGTACGTAAGTGCATTTAATATTTTTGTACCTTGTGCATTCACGTTTTTTCAAATAACTAATGCGTTGGCCTTGTCATGCTGCAGGGGTTGGGACCACCATCATAGTGTCCGCCAGCCCAACTCCGTCCTTGGAGTTCTTTGCCGGCAAAACTTCCCGGGGTTTGTCACGTTGCCTGGTGAGGGTCGGCTTCCAGAGCTTGGATTGAGCTGGGAGCACTATGTGGCTGCCCCGGCCCCGCCGGATGAGATTATCGACGGTGTCGTGTGCGACACGAGGGCAGACATGGTGATCAGAAAGTTCTGGGTAATTTCTCCTACACATTTAAAAATCTTCAACTAGCTAGTTATTAATTGTACTAATCAATATTGTCTCATTTGATTGCAGACATTCTACAGGTGTGAGGAGGGATACGAGGAGGACGCGGCACATGTTATCGAGAACGTCTGCAGCGCCTACTCCGAACTTACGACCACGAGGCTCGGGTGCAGGCTGTTCGAGACTACTACGCCTTGCGTGGTATCAAGAAGACCAAGCCGGGCGTGCCGCGATAAGTTCCTGAGTAAGGAGCAGTACATGAAGGTAATTCTTAAGGCCTTCTCTACTTAAGTTCCTTCATTTAGTAATTCTTAGCCGTGGCGCTCAAGTTTCTATTTGCTAACTTAGGCGCCTCCGAGATGGTGTGCGGATCGGATGGATTGTTGGGAGGTGTTGGTCGATGAGTGGTGCTCAAAACAATGGCTAGCCCTCCACAACGAGGCCAAGGACAAACGTGCCCAAATGGAAGGTGTGCCACACCATCAAGGCAGCTCCAACTTATATCGATTCGAGGCATGGCCCCGGGTATGTGGTTTGCTTCATGATTCATGCAATTCATTCATCATGCTAGCTTGAGCCCTTTAATTACTAATTTTCATTGTTTCTCTCTTTCAGGCACGCTACAATAAGGTGGATAAGGTGCCATGGCCCACACTGCCTCTTTCAAGAAAGTCAAGGCTTTCTCTCAGTCTGACCTCGATGATGCAAACAACTTCACCAACATATCCTCCCACAACAAGCTCGTGAGATATAGAGATGAGGGGAAGGCGAGGAAAGGGAGGACTTTAACCGAGCTGTGGTCCCATTGATCCAGAGCTGTTGATGATATCTGGTGGCGGGAGGTCCCATGGCTCCATAGCCATTGGAGATGGACTTATCCGTTGTCCTAGCACTCTCTCGGAGATCAAGGCGCGCCGATCGAGCTCCGCTCCCGAGATAAGGCCTCGTGAACGGCCAAAGTGCAACTTGCCATCAAGGTTAGTGATACATACTCAGTTATCTTTCTCCATTACATTGTGTGCGCTTCCATCAATGATTACAAATGGTCATGTGAGTGGTGTTGCAGGCTGCTATACAGTGAGAGAGAGATAGAACGGAGAAACTTCAAGTGAGGCGGCGGAGAGGCAGCGGGAGTTGGAGGAGAGGACGACAAAGATGATGGAGGAGGAGAGGGCACGGAATGACATGCGTGCAAGGGCCATGTACGAGCTCCTTGTGGTAAGTTTCTTCTGCAGATTAGCCAAAACATTCATGTAGTGTTTGTCTCATTACTAACTAGTATGACTGAGTCGTCAAAACCAAATGTGCAGTCTGTGTGCGAGAAGACAGGTCAGACCGCTCCGCCGATGCCAATGATTGCTCCTGGGACCACGGTGAGTTTTATTTGAATGGACATTACTTGCTAGTCTTAACATTTGAGTGTCATCATGCTAACAAG
The DNA here is from genome assembly GCA_021605145.1 of Aegilops bicornis. Classification (NCBI taxonomy): domain Eukaryota; kingdom Viridiplantae; phylum Streptophyta; class Magnoliopsida; order Poales; family Poaceae; genus Aegilops; species Aegilops bicornis. The sequence goes on along the minus strand of CM038671.1, from coordinate 799,772,218 downwards.
ACATTGGAAATGATCTTTGGTGCAGCGTAACTCCAGACAAGCATCGCACGATCCTTCTCCGACTACCGACACGAGCCACCCGCTCCTACACCTCCCGGATCTTGGTAAGTTTATCTAGTGTTTTGCTTAACACATGCATAAAGACCTAGACTTAGCTTTATTTCCTCCAATGCTTACCATAATGACCTAGACTTAGCTTCTTCTCCTCCAAAATGACTTAATAAGCTTATCGACCTCCAAAACCATCCATTTTACCTAAGTTAGCTCTAAAACGATCTGTACTTAGCTTACTTATGTCAAAATTGCATAATTAGCTTAGTTAGCTCATAGGCGATCCATTTTACCTAAGTTAGCTCTAAAATGACCCATTTTACCTAGGTTAGCTTATAAATGATCCAGTTCATCCAAGTTAGCTCAAAATGACCCATTTCACCTAAATTAGCTCTTAAATGATCCATTTCACCAAGTTAGCTACAAAGCGATCCATTTCACCTAAATTAGCTCTTAAATGATCCATTTCACCTAAGTTAGCTCAAAAAGATCCATTTCAACTAAATTAGCTCATAAATGATCCATTTCACCTAAGTTAGCTCAAAAACGATCCATTTCAACTAAGTTAGCTCATAAAAGATCCATTTCAACTAAATTAGCTCATAAATGATCCATTTCAACTAAGTTAGCTCATAAATGATCCATTTCACCTTAGCTAGCTCAAAAACAACCCATTTCAACTTAGTTAGCTCATAAATGATCCATTTCACCTTAGCTAGCTCATAAATGACCCATTTCAACTTAGTTAGCTCATATATGATCCATTTCACGTAAGTTAGCTCATAAATGGCATACTCTTCTTGTTCTAGTCTTCTTCTTGTTCTACTCTTCTTGTTCTAGTCTTCTTCTTGTTCTACTCTTCTTGTTCTAACTTTCTTATTTTTCATTTTGCAGATTTCATTCACTTGACGAAAGCTTGCATAGATGGAGTGCTCCTCATCCCTTTCTCTGTTTCATTTGTATCGTTGAACTATGCATGTATCGTTGGATGAAACTATTGTAATATATATGGTTGGATGCCTCTATGTTGAACTTGTTATGTATGATGGAACTATGCATGTAATATATATGTTTGGATGATGAAGTTATGTGTTGGATATCTTATATGTTTGCTCTGTAATGGCCTTTTGAAATATATCTATATATGTCATATATATTTGTGATGAAAATTGTTGGATTTAATAAAAAACAGATAAAAGAGCCAATATGCAGGCTCTTTGCCGTCTGCCACCGACGGCAACGCGCTCTTTGCCGTCTTCCGCGGACGGCAAAGAAGACACGTGGCATCTAGCTGTGCTTCCTGGAAGCTGACCCATTTGGTCACTTTGCCATCAGTGGCAGACGGCAAAGACACTAGAAATTTTGCCATCAGTGGCAGACGGCAAAGACACTAGAAATTTTGCCGTCAGCGGCGGACGGCAAAGGCCTGCCGTTAGACACTTAACGGACTGACGGCGCAATTATTGCCGTCCGCTCTCTTTGCCGTCCGTCGCGGACGGCAAATGGCCTTTGCCGTCAGCCGCCTGGAAGCGGACGGCAAAGTAGCTGTTTACCGTAGCCTACGTTGCCGGAGCCTGTTGCCGTCCGCGGCTGACGGCAAAGGATTTTGCCGTCCGCCATTCATGCCTTTGCCGTCCGCCATGGCGGACGGCAAAGTAGCTGATTCCTGTAGTGTCATGGGAAGACTGGGTTTAAGGATATTTGGAAGCACAAGTAGTATCTCTACTTGGTGGAAGGAATTTTTTGGCTCGCATGAGGGGGAAAGGCAAGCTCAACATGTTTGAATGATTCATGACAATCTTATATTTACTAATCGGAGGTACCATACGAGGCTCCACGTTAATCCTCATTAACTAAATAAATTGCCCGTCGGATCTCGAGATTAATCATCTACAGCCGTGGGATAAGGTAACCTTAATTAGGAGTCCTAGGATGTTGTCCCACGTTCACATCTTTTAGAAAAAAAACAACTCCCGGTTAGAATCTAATATATGGGTTGTCAAGAGTCCCGCATGCTTGCAATAATCTGTAGCCAAAGAAGTTAAAAGAGAATGATTCCCTCAAAAAAAAGTTCAAGAAAAGGAGATCCAACTACGTGGAACCTCCTCATCTTTTGTGTGCAGTCAAAAAAAAAGAGCCGCCTCAACGCATGAAACCTCCTTTGTTTGTGTGTATCTCTCGCAAGTCAACGTCCATACATGGTGCAGCTCCTGGGGAAGGGAAGCGGTGGAGTTGCTTGATTGAAGAAGGCAAGGGTGGAACTGAGGTAATGGAGATGCGTTAGTGTAGGATTTGTATCAACAATTGGAGCTAGCTGCTGCAGACAAGGGTTGCGAGGAAGATCTCTATTGGGCCTCCATCAACAGGGACAGCGGGAAATGGAAAGTAAGGAAGTTCATATCTGCAGACGATTGCCGTGGCCGTGGATTATGAGAATCGTCGGATGCCTAGGCAAATTAAAGTTGGTCGCCCGCCACACTACTTCCGACCTGACTAGGCAAGCACATCAGTCTAAATCCAGTATCTCCTACTCTATTCTTTATCCAGCAATAAGGAGAATGCTCTAAAATATTCAATTAGGCACATGTCAAAAAATCAAAATTATGGATACGTAGAACAGTCGTCTTCGGAGAACAGGTTGATAATCATCTAGATGTCAATATGCACAGGCGGCGCAAAGTGCAGAGCTCCTTGACTAAACGGATTCAACATCACAAGTTCTCAAGGTATGAGCTCTGTAGGAGTAGCACCATTAGAGGGAGAGAGAGAACGAGCACGTGAGAGGAATTATGAACTGCTTCACATGCATTGCGGTGGACAGCAGGTCCAAAATTTGCTTCCTCTACTCATTAATATTACCGAGCTTTCCATGATTGATATCTCCCATGTTTATTAATCAAGTGCATATTTAGCATGTTCTTAATCATGTAGAATATGATATATGTACTCGCATATATATGTGCTACTACTCTAATATCTATCAACTTAATTTTGAAAAATAATTTCTATCTACGTCCAGGTGAGTGTTAATCTGGTATTGTTCCATTAACCATAGATCTATCATCGACTGTTCAGCCAGCTGAAGTTGTAGCCAGTTACTCCGTGGGTTACACACATCTACTATTCGAGTAGTCGAAGTATTTCCTATCTAATATAATGATGGCGATATTACTAAAAAATAATATCTTATTAATAATACAAGATAAATGATTGCCCTCGACAATTAGGACTGCCCCCTTCTGTTTCATACTTTGTAAACAAGTTCGTGCTCTTGGGAATTAAACCCAGCAAACCTATATCTAGATGATATATTGAACGGCTCAGAATTTCTAACAGAAGCATACTCATATTTCAGAGGCTGCATTAAAAATCTAGCCGTACTCCTCTTTGCCTAGCAAATGCATTAACACAATATTTTTACTTCGGTTGATCCATTGAAAAGTCTTTCTTTATTACTCCTTTATCTCCCTGCTTCGTACCCATTGACTTTCGTAATCCCAGTTAATAAGATTTTTGTTCACGGATATTTTTGAAATATATGTACCAATTTTCGTGTTAACATGCACTACCCTGTTTTATTTGTAACAAAAACTGTAACATTTGCTAATACATTGATTGGGGTATACAAGTTAAGACTGCTCAAGCATTTGAAAAACTAATAGCACCAGATTATATTAAGTGTTCCTACAAGTAAAATAATTTCGAAGGTTTAATAATTGGCTACCATCAGTAAAATGTAATAGGGTTATTATACCTTTCATTAAAATAAAATCATTATACTTTGCTGTTTGCAACTATCATTGTGATCTTTGTTGTACATGTTGCGCACTCAAGTATCTACATTTTTCCTACACCATCCATGCACTGCACTTCTAATTGTTTGCAAAGAAATTTGAAGGATGGTGCTATAATGTTCATTCTCTGCCTTTTTGGTTAAGTGAACCTCATTTCTCAGTAGGTGCTGCATGGTAATTTTTTTAGCATGCGCACAATATATTAGAGCAGTTTCTGGATGTATTAGTGAGGAAGATGATATATTATAGCTACTTAACATTGCTCTAGCCAGCTTCATTTGGAAAATGCATTGCATTTATACAATTTCCAAATAGATGTTAGATACAACTTTAATAATTATATGTTTCATATAGCCCTTGGACATCAACTTGATGACAGTATTTCAGTATAAAAGAGTGTGGTTGAATGCTTCTGACTCTTCAATACATGCATGGAAATAACTATGGACAAAGTCTCGGGTCCAGACAACTATGTCGGGTCAAAAGTAAAACAAATACAAACTTCGTTTGTAAACAATTGATTTAGAGTGCGGGATTAAACTTTTTAACATTGAATATCATTAGATTTTCCATGACAAAATTACTATACTCACATATATGTCACAAAATAATGATAACATGTGCTTAAACTTTTATCTGTTGATGAGGGGAGAGGAAAGTACACAATATTGGGGTAACAAAGCATCTATAGCTAAATTCCGAAGACATGTGGTTTCATCCTTACAAGTGAAACCATTACATAAAGTTTGGTGCGATACATCATTACTTTTAGTTAAGATCAAAGATTTAAGTGTAGTTAATTTCAGCCATGATTTGTGCATATTGTATGGCATTTTCATTTTTCTGACTACAGTTAGTATATTTATCCTTTTATAAATAGTTCCCTCTTTATGTATAAGGGCAGAAGATTATTCTAAATTTTGTAATCTTATATATTTTCCAGATTGCTAGCCCGTGCTGATGCACATGTTGATGACTAGTATACCTTAACTGAGATGTCGGAAAACATAACCCATTATGTTGTCTTCCTTGTCCAACTTTAACTCTTTAGCATGTCATACTTAATGAGTGCTCCCAATTATAAAAGATGTCTAGGATAGTATATTTATATGTGAAATCTCTCTTCCTTCAATATTCTTTCATGAATTGTTCAAATGACCAATACAATGCTGGCTAACCTCCAATAAATTTACAACCTCTACTTCTTAGACGTGAAGTCATTACTCCCATGGGATAAGAAAATGAGGCATATATAATTTCAGATTTATGACATTCAACTCATTCAACCATTTACTCATAGGATATAAGTGAAGCACACGAGTAAATGACAAACTACTCCAAAAAGATATAAGTGAAGATCAATGAGTAGCTAAATAATTATGTAACTATGCGAAGACTCTCTCTCATTTAAGAATTTCAGATCTTTGTATTGTATTCAACCAGCAACCGAAACAAAATAAAATGACATTGCAAGGATAGCATAACTCATGTGAAGAAGCAAAAACTTAGGCTCAACCGATACTAACCGATAGTTGTTGAAGAAGAAAGGTGGGATGCCTACCGGGGCATCCCCAAGCTTAGATGCTTGAGACTTCTTGAAATATTATCTTGGGGTGCCTTGGGCATCCCCAAGCTTGAACTTTTGTGTCTCCTTAATTCCTCTCATGTCATGGTTTCTCTATTTCTCAAAAGCTTCATCCACACCAAACTCAACAATAACTCGTGAGATGGATTAGTATAAACCGATGCAAAACCTTATCATTTTCTACTGTGACAAATCACTAAAATTATTATTCAACATTGAATACTAAATGTCTCTGCATATTTAATACTCCTATCCTTAAATAGAATCATTAAACAAGCAAACATATGCAAACAATGCAAACATAACAACAATCTGCCAAAACAGTACAGTCTCTAAAGAATGCAAGAGTATCAATACTTCCCTAACTCCAAAAATTATGAAATAAAATTCCCACTGTAGCAAATTATCGGAGCTCATTATGCAAAAAGTTTCAACATTATACCATTCTCTGACTTTTCTAGGGATTTTTGTCAACAGCGGTAAACTTTCTGTTTTCCAACAGCAACATGTATACTAGCAAAATAAGCATGGCAAAGGCTATCCTTGACTTTTTTATTGAAACTAAAAATGCAAAACATTATTCTAAATAACAGCAAGCAAATACTAACAATATAAAATGACGCTCCAAGCAAATCACATATCATGTGGTGAATAAAAATATAGCTCCAAGTAAAGTTACCGATGAACGAAGACGAAGGAGGGGATGCGTTCCGGGGCATCCCCAAGCTTAGGCTCTTGGTTATCCTTGAATATTACCTTGGGGTGCCTTGGTCATACCCAAGCTTAGGCTCTTACCACTCCTTATTCCATAGTCCATCGAATCTTTACCCAAAACATGAAAACTTCACAACACAAAACTTAACAGAAAACTGGTGAGCTCCGTTAGCGAAAGAAAACAAAACACCACTTGAAGGTACTGTAATGAACTCATTATTTATTTATATTGGTGTTAAACCTACTGTATTCCAACTTCTCTATGGTTTATAAACAATTTTACTAGCCATAGATTCATCAAAATAAGCAAAAAACACAATGAAAACAGAATCTGTCAAAACAGAACAGTCTGTAGTAATCTGTAACTAACGCAAACTTCTGGAACTCCAAAAATCTAAAATAAATTGGTGGACCTGAGGAATTTGTCTAGTAATCATCTTCAAAAGAATCAACTAAATAGCACTCTCCAGTAAAAGTTGAAGCTAATCTCGTGAGCGCTAAAGTTTCTGTTTTTTATAGCATGATCATAAAGACTTCACCCAAGTCTTCCCAAAGGTTCTACTTGGCACAAACACTAATTAAAACATGAAAAAACATCTAACCAGAAGCTAGATGGATTATTTATTCCTAAACAGAACTAAGAAGCAAGAAACTAAAATAAAATTGGGTTGCCTCCCAACAAGCGCTAACGTTTAAAGCCCCTAGCTAGGCATGATGATGGCAATGATGCTCACATAAAAGATAAGAATTGAAACATAAAGAGAGAATCATGAAGAATATGTCTAGCACATTTAAGCCTAACCCACTTCCTATGCATAGGGATTTTGTGAGCAAACAACATATGGGAACAATGATCAACTAGCATAGGAAGGCAAAACAAGCATAGCTTCAAGATTTTCAACACATAGATAGGAAACTTGACATTATTGCAATTCCTACAAGCATATGTTCCTCCCTCATAATAATTTTCAGTAGCATCATGAATGAGTTCAACAATATAACCAGCACCTAAAGCATTCTTTTCATGATCTACTAGCATAGAAAATTTACTACTCTCCACATAAGCAAAATTCTTCTCATGAATAATAGTGGGAGCAAACTCAACAAAATAATTATCATGTGAGGCATAATCCAATTGAAAACTAAAATATGATGACAAGTTTCATGGCTATCATTATTCCTAATAGCATACAAGTCATCACAATAATCATCATAGATAGCAACTTTGTTCTCATAATCAATTGGAACCTCTTCCGAAATAGTGGAATCATCACTAAGTAAAGTTGACACTCTTCCAAATCCACTTTCATGTTCATCACAATAAGATTCAACATCCTCCAAAATAGTGGGATCAATACTTTCTAAAGTTGACACTCTTCCAAACCCACTTTCATCAATATAATCATCATAAATAGGAGGCATGCTATCATCAAAATAAATTTGCGCATCAAAGCTTGGTGGACAAAATATATCATATTCATCAAACATAGCTTCCCCAAGCTTGTGGCTTTGCATATCGTTAGCATCATGGATATTCAAGGAATTCATACTAACAACATTGCAATCATGCTCATCATACAAAGATCTAGTACCAAGCATTTTAATGCATTCTTCTTCTAGCACTTGAGCACAATTTTCCTTTCCATCAAACCCACGAAAGATATTAAAAATACGAAGCGTACGAGACAAACTTAACTCCATTTTTTATAGTTTTCTTTTATAAAATAAACTAGTTATAAAACAAGAAACTAAAAGATTCGATTGCAAGATCTAAAGAAATACCTTCAAGCACTCACCTCCACGACAACGGCGCCAGAAAAGAGCTTGATGTCTACTACGCAACCTTCTTCTTGTAGACGTTGTTGGGCCTGCAAGTGCACATGTTTTTAGGACAGTAGCAAATTTCCCTCAAGTGGATGACCTAAGGTTTATCAATCCGTAGGAGGCGTAGGATGAAGATGGTCTCTCTCAAACAACCCTGCAACCAAATAACAAAGAGTCTCTTGTGTCCCCAACACACCCAATACAATGGTAAATTGTATAGGTGCACTAGTTCGGCGAAGAGATGGTGATACAAGTGCAATAGGGATGGTAGATAAAGGTATTTGTAATCTGAAATAATAAAAACAGCAAGGTAACAAGTGGTAAAAGTGAGCGTAAACGGCACTGCAATGCTAGGAAACAAGGCCTAGGGTTCATAGTTTCACTAGTGCAAGTTCTCTCAACAATATTAACTTAGATAGATCATATACAATCCCTCAACATGCAACAAAGAGTCACTCCAAAGCCACTAATAGCGGAGAACAAACGTAGATATTATGGTAGGGTACGAAACCACCTCAAAGCTATTCTTTCGGATCAATCTATGAAAGAGTTCGTACTAGAATAACACCTTAAGACACAAATCAATCAAAACCCTAATGTCACCTAGATACTCCATTGTCACCTCAAGTATCCGTGGGCATGATTATATGATATGCATCACACAATCTCAGATTCATCCAACCAACACAAAGTACTTCAAAGAGTGCCCTAAAGTTTCTACCAGAGAGTCAAGAACCTGTGCCAACCCCTATGCATAGGTTCATGGGCAGAACCCGCAAGTTGGTCACCAAAACATACATCAAGTGGCACATGATATCCCATTGTCACCACAGATAAACACGGCAAGACATACATCAAGTGTTCTCATTAAAGACTCAATCCGATAAGATAACTTCAAAGGGGAAACTCAATTCATCACAAGAGAGTAGAGGGGGAGAAACATCATAAGATCCAACTACAATATCAAAGCTTGGGATACATCAAGATCGTGCCGTAGAGGGAACACGAGAGAGAACACGACACAGAGAGATCACACACATAGCTACTGGTACATACCCTCAGCCCCGAGGGTGAACTACTCCCTCCTCGTCATGGAGAGCGACGGGATGATGAAGATGGCCACCCGTGATGGGTTCCCCCTCCGGCAGGTGCCGAGCGGGCTCCGAGAGGTTTTTGGTGGCTACAGAGGCTTGCAGCGGCGGAACTCCCGATCTATCTTGATATTCGATGTTTTTAGGGTACGTAAGCTTATATAGGCAAAAGAAGTCGGTCGGGAGGTGATCGAGGGGCCCACGAGACAGGGGGGCGCGCCTAGTAGGGGGGGCGCCTTCCTATCAGGTGGCCTCCTCGAGGATCTTCTGACGTGAACTCCAATTCTCTAGGATCATATTCTTCCAAAAAATCACGTTGCCGAAGGTTTCATTCCGTTTGGACTCCGTTTGATATTCCTTCTCCTCGAAATCGAAAGCAGCAATAAAAGCGACAATATGGGCTGGGCCTCCAGTTAATAGGTTAGTCCCAAAAGTAATATGAAAGTGTATAATAAAGCCCATAATCATTCAAAGCACATAGTAATATAGCATGAATGCTTCATAAATTATAGATACGTTGGAGACATATCAAGGCCCATTTAGTAATTTGGCCTGATATTAGTTTCGGCCTGTTAAGGGCCCGTTTAACATTTCGGCCCTATATTAATTTCGGCCTGTTAAAAGCCCGTCATATAGTTGGGCCTAACTACGGCCCGGTTTGCATCCGGCCTGCTCGCAGCGGATATCTGATTGGGCCAAACAAGGACCGAGACAACTTTGGCCTGTTAAAAGCCCGTGAATTGATTCGCACAATCATGGGCCGGGTCCATTTCGGGCTGCTGCTGGCTCGTGAGCTATTTGGCACGTTTCAGGCCCAACCTACTTCTCAGCCTCCTAAAAGCCCATTGAGTTTTCTTGCGAAAAGAGGGCCGAGGGTTACTCGGCCTATTAAACGCCCGAATCTACTAGTGGGCCACTTTGACGGGGCTCATGATGCGGATCATACATCGTGATTGCATGACGGCCCGATTATGTACCGTAATTTTACGGTTTGGCCGGTTTACTGCGAAGACAGGATATATATACAGTAAAATAACTGCAGCATCGTGAATAAGAAAAAACCTAGACTATACAATAAAGAAATTATGGAATATTACATCCACTTGGCATCAAAGTTTGCCACTATGATAATAGAGCACAAGCAGACAACAGATTACATACACTGGGCATCAAAGATCGCCACCAGTGCAAATAAACACGCCGACAAAATAATATACAAAACCGACAGCACTTCAATAGAGTTCAAGAAAGGTTAGCCCTGCTGGGGAGCTGCAGCGCAAGCAGCTGAGCAAGATGATGAGACTGCGCTTGTTCAACACTTATATCTTCCTCACTCTGAAAGATAAACAAGCAGACAGATGACAGGTTTTGCACATAAAAGTATCAGTGCTGACAATTCATCACATTTCTTACTGACGAATAAAGTGACACAGTTTAAAATTGCATTAACACAATATGGTATTGTTCAGGTCATGACATGGCAGGAAATGACATTGTGAAGGAGTTGGCAGCTTCACGACACCACTTGATTACAGATCAAGAACTCATAAGTATCAATGGTTAGTGTGCTGTCAATTTATCCCATTTCAGATTGGCAAATAAAGAGACGGTTTAAATAATAATAGAATTATATGAAATTGTTCATAGTTAAGACATTGCAGAATATGACATTATGCTGTAGTGGGTAGGTTCACCACACCACTGGATTACGGATGAAGAACAGAAGCATACATGCAGTGCAAAAGAAGATCACTTGCTCTGTATAGTTTAATTTACATGATATGAAGAAGGAACTTGGTTGTACAAATGAAAACTTAAATTGAGAAGGACAAAATTTTGTTTATGTACATAATAAACTTTAAACATGCAATTTGATGCAAACACAAAAAATAAACAGCTGTTGCAGTCATGCCTAACCAAATATACACAACAAAGTTTGAAGGCTTGAGAAGGACAAACTTACATTACTGGTGAAGACAGGCTCTATAAATCCCTTGTCCATGCTGATGGGGGGGCAATTCAAGAAGTTTAGCACAAAATCTTCTTCATAAGCATTGCCTTTATTCTACATTTTGTTAAGAGTAAATATAGATGTGATAATATACGAAAAATGGAGAATATTTAAGATAAGATGAAGAGTGATGCTACATAACCAAGTAGCTATAAATGTATGTGCAGCGATACAGGCAAAAGGCCCAGCCAAGAGCAATGCACAGCTAAACTTCTTCAGTACCAACCTTATGGTAAGAGTAAATATAGATCTGATGTGTAGAAAATGGAGGGTAAAGGAAAATAAGCTGCAGAGTGATGGTACATGAACAACTACCTGTCAATATAAGTACACTGATAAAGGACAACATGTACTTACAAGAACAATGCAGAGCTAAAAAAAATTCATTGGCATTGGATATATTCTACACTAATGTAACCATTCATACAGATCAGATAATTTGTTGCGAACAATTGATAAGCAAGCTATCATGCATACTGCTGTCACATAATGAACCAGGTATGTATGGAAGTACAGTGATACAGGACAACAGGTACTAACAAGAGCAAAGCAGCGGGAAGCATATTTGCGATATCCTGTCATTCTTTTCAAACCCGAATTCTTCTTCGAGCAGATTTCCTGCAAAAAAGATCCGTAAGGCACATGCGGAAAAGTAGAAGTTCAAATTGTCATGTGATTTCATAGACAGTACCTCATCCCGGGAACAAGAGCAGTGCATAACAAGTTTTTTCCATTCAATGTCTGCTAAATTTAGCACAGGAGACTTCACCGGAAATTTGTTTATAGACTTGTCATCAAAGTGTGATTTCCTCAGGTTACACCGATACTGCTGCAATGCTTCCTTGAAAAGCACAAGCAAGCTTTGCTCTTCATGACTATCCAGATTGACCCTCGCCTAGTTACAACAATGTAATGTAAAACATTGATGTGTTCGATCAGCAGAAAACAGGAAAATAATAACCATGAATAATAGCACTTACCCGTCAGTTGGATAGGAAGATGTGAAAATGGTGCTTGTCTTCACTATAATCTTCCCATGATGGGAATATATGCACGTAGTCCCTAACAACATTGAAAGCATTTTCTTTTAAACTGGGAATAAATGGAATGGGGTTCCAATCTGCAGGAATTGGTCGTCTCTGTAGTTGGGATAGGTCTTCGGCCGGTGGACTTGCTGTACTTTTTGCTGGAGTGGGATTTTTCTGTGGTACGGCTGGTGCTATGGCAAATGAAATCAGTATACCTTTTGCTGGAGTGCAGGTCCTGTGTGGTGGGGCTAGTGGTGTGGCCAGTGAAGTATGGGTACAGTCTGCTGGAGTCGGTCCTATGTTTTGTGTCACTGGTTGTACAACCAATATAAGTGGGGCGCTGTCTGATTTCTCCGGCACCACCACGTTTTCAAGGACTTTGCTGGTGCTCCTTCAGGTTCGGCAATCACCCTCTTCCTTTTTGATGTCTGATGCACAAGAGCAACATTTTTGAGTGAAAAAACATGGTATGATGACAGATGGAATATGTATTGATAATGGATGGGCATGGCATCTCGAGTTATATGATGAGTAAACTAAGCAGGTGGTGGTGCAACAAAGTAGAATAAATGCAAGGTAACATATGCAAGATACGCGCAATCAATAAAACCTTGCCAAATTAGAACAGGCACATTGATGGGTGAACAGGACAGGCCATCTGCCTTTGACTCCTCGAGGTTAGAATAGTCATTAGGATGATATTCTGAACAAGAATCAACAGGTGGGGAGCATACGAGTTTCATTGCTTCCAGAATGGCACTTAATGCCTTGGTGCCAAGTTTGTAAGTCATTGCATTGTTCCACAATATTCTTCTGATGCGCGGATTCTGATATGCACTGTAATTGCATATAATATCTGAGAACCATGAAAACATAAATAGTTGTGAGATTATCTTTGTAATGCAGATGATATTCTAATATAGGGACGCCCCTGTAAACACTTATGTGCTATCACTGGATTCTGATGAGCGAGCTCATGTGTGCTGTAATATAGGCTCCAGAAGTAAGGATAGCTGGCAGATGATAGGTTCATAATATACTGTATAGAGAGTTTATTGCCAAACCATGATAACAAGAGCACACAACAACTAGGCAGATCATAGTGTACATAATAGGGGTACACCATAACCACGATATATAAATCGGGAAAGTGGAACTGGCTTGAAAATACGGTGTTGTATTGCCGCAAGTAATTGAAAGCCTATCGATCACGTACAGGCTAGCTCTATCGAACATGGTAAAGAAGAGCAAGCAGATTTTGGATAACAAAATGTTGGTTGCGCAGTGCCCACACATGATGAACCAGAGCGCATTAAGAATGCAACTCCCAGCTGTCTCTCGACCATTTCAGGCGGTTGGATGAAGATCCTACGTCTCCTAACCCTTCTTCTTCCCCGTCTCTGATTCTTCCCATACAGAACACCGCACGGGCCGCCGGCCGGACCACCGGCCCCCACCACCTGTGTTCCTCCGCCACCCCCACCCCCACCCGCGCCCCAACCCCCACCCGCGTCGAGTTTTCTTCGTTCGGCAAGGCCCCACAACCACCCGAGCCCCTTCGATCGCACCGGCGAACTCCGGCGAGCTCTGAAAAATCGACTGACCCAATTTTGAAATTTAGTCTACTGTGATTTAACTAGTGTGGAATATAAAAGGGAAAACAATAAGCATTGGGAGTATAGTGTTGAGCGTGCCATGGCGGATCTAAAGGTGCAAACCGGACAAAGGCAACTTCGCAACCAAGACAAGAAATCAGAGTAAAGCAGTGGCGATCTATTTTCTTGCTGCGATAAATAAGTTGAGAAGATACGAAAGAGTACCTCCTCTGGTGCGGCTCCGTGTACGCATCTGCTGAGAATTTGACGGTGCTGCGGTAGCGATGGCTGTCGGTGGCGTGGAAGCAGATCTAGGAGGGTAGATGGTGGCGGCAGGGCGCGGTGGACGAGACGGTCGTTGGAGCAGCGCCGGCAAGGTGGATGACGGCGGGGATGAAGCGAGAGGACGGGATGCAAGGATCCCGGTCCGAAGGCGTGGATGAGAGAGGTCGATCTCTTGTAATGGACGACAGCGTCGGGGTATCAGCTCCGGCATGGTGGAGGAGGACGGCGGTGGATGGGGTGGCGGACGGCGGTAGACGGAGGAGGGTGGGGTGGAGAGGGTGTTTTGGCGCCCATGGAATACGAATGGGGAGAAGGGAGGTAGAGAGGAAGGGGGGAACCATGTATTCAGGGCGCACTTGTCTCAAATGTGAGGAAATTTCAAACTTAGCCCCCGTTTCATATTCCTACTACATCACAACAACATTAGTCGGTTGGGGATAGGATGGTAATCTCGCATACACCGAATATTTGCTGACGAGAGTTTGTTTTTGGCGCCCACCGTGTATGAATATGAATCGGAGAGGGAGTCGATTTCGGCCGAGGACACACTGTGTTTTGGCGCCCACCGTGTATGAATCCGGGTGAGAGGTGGTTACGTCACGTTTGGGTGAAACTACAAACCTACCCCTATCGAAACCTATAGAAATCCAGCAGATAGGCTTTGCGTGGCAGGGATAGACAGTAGTGATTTCCATCTCACAGATTTTGGTTTCGGGCGGTTACTGCCACTTTTCCCGCTTCGTTCAAATTTTGCAGAGTGCACGTTTACCGTGCCAACTCAATTCGAACCCCGTTTGTATTCTATTTTTTTCGGGCGGGGTCCATTTTCAATTGGAATTACATTCTATATACATCATTTTTTATATATACTTTCAAAAGACAACACCATTTATACATAAATATGGTTTACAAATGGCATGATCTAAGATTCATAAGGTTGTATCCATCAATTTGGATTTTCAAATATTTGAAACCAATTTATGTTGAAATCCAATGTATGCATTCCTCGCTAATGTCTCCAATTAATGTGTGTTTCATGCGGGTTTTTTTAACTTCTAAAATATGTAAAATGTGTTTCACACACGCAACATATAGTGTAATCCCGTTTAGACATTAATTGCATATAAACCATGCATTGTTTGTAATTGAAGAATCTATGGATCACCAATATTGATAAACTATATAACATTACACGTGTGCCCAAATTGAAATGAATATGCATGTTTGATACACCAATTTGCGTTATGATATTATCGATGTCGCGATCTCCAGTTTAAATATTTGAATCCCCTTTAATCCAGATATTCGTCTCATATAGCTATCACTCATGCTTATATAGGACTATCTCTCTCTGGACCTATACGCATTAAATGCGTCTCTCAGGTATCTCTCATGCTACCTGTATGTCGACAATGATCTTTTATCTTTGTAACACACAGACGGTACTCTCTCCCTCGACCTTCATCACTCTATCTCTCTCTAAGTATATCTCACTCCCTGCTATGTGTCCCTAACTATGATTCTCCATGTGGAATCTCTTTCTCTCACAAAAAGACAAAACTTTGTCTCCCGGGGTCTCATTTCTCTCTACTATTCCCATGTGTGCCACTCGCACACCTCTCATACAGAGATGTCTTTCGCTCCTTAGATATGAGAACCTACGACTCTTCCTCTTCAATATCTCTTCCTCACACACAAACACAAACTCTGTCTCCCAGGGTCTCATATTTCTCCATTGTTCTATTGTATGTCGCTCACACACACCCTCTCTCCCTAGAGATATCTTGTGTTCCCTCATATGTCTCTCTAGCTATCACTCTCGTTGTGAAATATCTTTCTCTCTCACAGACACAAAACTCCGTCTCTCTGGATCTCATTTCTCTCTGATATCTGTTTGTATGTGACTCACATGCACCCTCTCTCTATCTCTCTCACACCCACACACATAACCCAGCCTTCTGATCCACTCGACTCCTATCTCTAACGCACACTAGCTAGCATCTCTATCTTTCTATTTATCTGTTTCTCCATCAACCTTCTTTCTCGCCCTCACTCTTGATTCCTATCACGCACACTACATATGTTTCTCTCTACATGCAGTCAAGTGCCCTCTCACACACATATATAACTTCACCCTTTGAACCACCCGACGGTCATCTCCAACACCAAACTAGCGGATGCCCCTCTAGCTAGCATCTCCATATCTATATCTATCTGTAGTTTCTCCGTCAACATTTCTTTCTGGCACGAAGTCTTTCTTCCTATCACCCACACTATATATGTATCTCCGTACATATGCATTTATAGGCTGGTCTCTTTTGCACAATCGTTGCGCCTCACCCCCTCTGCTCGCCATAGATGCATGCTCCAGCCCACGCCACTATCTCTTAAAGACAAAAACACATGCTCAATTGTCGGGCCTTCTTCCCCGCATTCTCACATGCATGCATATTGTCATACCGATCCGTCTCTCCCATGTCGTTGATCTTATGACTTATGTCTTCTTTCTTTTATCTCGATCATGCGCGCGCACACACACACACATCCCACATATACATGTATACCTCTCACACATGCACGTTCAAGGTCTCTATGTCTCCATACGTAGTTAATTACCCTCAATCTAATGCCACATTGAATCGTTCTCCTCTTTTGTGCACATAACTTCCGCCTGGATGGGTAAAACACACACTCACACTTAGCAATGTCCTTCTAGCTACCCCCGCGCCTCTCACTCTTCCCCTATATCCCCGAAACCAATAAGACCATCCCTTTGTTTAATTCCCGCCTACATATGCACCATCGATATATAGAAGTCTTCCTCGGTGTCTCTCGAACAAACATGTTCTCTCGATGTCGACTCCTCTCACGCCAAGACGCACCTTCTCTTCCCTCTCTCACGGGCATTTTCTCTCTCGCACCCCATCGTTGGTGGCCTCTGCCATACACATCACCTCTCTATGATGAAGCCATGAACACTTAAATTACATCCGCCACAGAGGACCCCGCGACACACAAACACACACACACACACACACACACACACACACACACACACACACACACACGCACACATCCCCCCACACACACTAAGACTCCATCTCTCTCTCTCACACACACACACACGCACCCCGCCCCACACACACTTAGACTCCATCTCTCTCTCTCACACACACACACACAAACTAAGACTCCATCTCTCTCTCCTCTCTCTCTCTCTCACACACACACACACACACCCCACACACACTAAGACTCCATCTCACACACACATGCTCCAGGCGGAGCATTTGTTCCTACCACCCTTCATTCAACCTTACCCGTATGATACAATCACCTTTATTTACTTGCATAACATGGACAAATTCCACTTTACTTTAGTAGTCAGCAAACTTATCGTCTGTACCCTTATAAAAAAAACAGTTGGCGATGATGGTGTGCCTGCCATCTTGTAATACAGACCATATGATATATATCTGACGGATAGAAAGCAAACTATGATAATTTTACAAAAGATACCCGCACCTCTCTCCACATCATTATCTCCCGCAACCTCATTGCTCAACAACTAAAAAAGGAATAAGTCTCTGGAACAATCTAGCATGCATGGTGGCCGCTGCCGCCTGCCGGCGCCGTCCATCCCCATGCCTCCGCCCATTCCGACCACCAGTCACCACCACGCTCCACTCCTCCTTGCCTTATCTCTCATCTTTCATTTTTTCGATGACATTCTCAAGATACCAGTTTTCCTATAAAATTCTCGAGATATCATTAGTTTTTACACATGGGATTACTCCTGCATGGGTCAATCACAACAGGTGTTTTGTAAAAAAATGCATATTGATGTTCCGTGCAATGCACGAGAATCTTGCTTGTAATTATATAACGCAAATCATGAGCAGGAAGTGACATTTTTTTGGCACAACCACATTAACATGGCCACGTAAATCACTAGCTAAAGTAAATACCATTATACTTATATCCTGATGCAAAAGGTTGAGTACATGTCCGAATAGTAGAGTCGCACACATGCATTGTCTCTCAGAATCTCTCTCACACACACACCAGTTACGTGACGCACACTTAAGCAGACACGTGTATGTTACAATTTATGCACCCGCGGGTACACGTGATGCTGCGCATTTATTTAAGCCGGAAGGCGAACCCAAACAGTAGCTGCATTCATCCCCCTCCCGCCGCCTCTTCTCTGGTCGCCGTCGCCTGGTAGCCATGGGCCGGCCGAAGGTAACAACATACGCCTACTCCCGCCGGAGCGGCGCTTTAATATGGAAATTTTAGTGGTCATGCATGCATCTTTTTGTGCTAGCACTCCTATATAAGGGTTGACTGGTCGCTTCCCGCGGACGTGCGCGGGCGGTGGAAGAGGAAGGAGAAGGGAAGCGGGCTGTGGGGTAACGTTTTTTACCACAATTTCTTAGGAAACTGAGTTCAATAATTAAGTAGTTTTGCAAACTACCAGTACTACACCTGAAACGGTTCAAAACATATACTCCCTTGCCAGCGCGCGCTTCCCGCGTGAAACGGTCAGCGTCGCCCTGGAGCGGAGGCGACCTCTCACTGGCGCCGGCTTTGAAGTGGCGCGAGGGCCGAGCGAGCGCCGCTTCCCGGGGCACGCGACTGCTCCGCGTCGAGACTGGCCATAGGCCCCGTTTGGATTGATTGGTTAGAGTTAGTTTGAGCTAGTTGGGGCTCAAATAGCCCTAAAGTATCCAAGCATGAGGGTTTAAATTGGAGCAAGTTGCACCGAACCCACCAAAAAAAAACTATCCCACCCAAGAGCTGCTAACTGGAGATAGTTCTCATTGGGACCACTGAAAAATCACTTTTCTCTCTCCATGAAGTGCATTTATTGTCAATCTAACACTACTAGGAAAAAGGCTACTACCAGCGCCGGTAAAATGGCTACTAGCAGCGCGGGTACCCGCGCTACTAGTATCGCGCTACAACTAATAGTTAGTAGGAGCGTGGGTTAAACCCGCGCTGCTACTAACTTCGTTAGTAGTAGCGTGGGCCACCCACGCTACTGCTATTTCGTACCCGCGCTACTACTAACGAAATAGTAGTACCGTGTCTATAATACCAACGCTACTAGTATCCTAGATACTAGTAGCGAGCAGTTTTTTCCCATGCTACTACTAACTTATTAGAAATTAAAAAAAATAAAATTAATCAATTCCATTCTATCACACAATTGCCATATCTACTATCACAATTCCTCATTGTAGAGGTAACTCGTGTATAATTCATATCTTTTACATAAGTAAGAGTGTAAACATAATGTTGTGCGTGTCAGCTACCTACATAAGTGGTTCTTGCCATGCAAATTCAAAAATTTACCACTACTTATAGAAGTCAGAGACTAAGACACGTAGTTATGGTCCGATCCAAAAATTGGCTCACTCGTCAATGCATGGCACCTTCCTGGCCTGATCTCGCGGCCTGTAGCTACAACCAAATACAGCGAGCAGCCTTGACAAGCCACACATGACCGATGGCAGCCGCCGCCTTGAGTTGTGACCCCGTCACGTCCCTCGCCCTAGCCCTCGGCTCAAGCAGGGCCCAGTCAATGTCGGGGTCGTGCCACACCACTAGCGTTAAATGCTCCCAACTATCTTCTCTCTGCATGGCGGAAGTTCACACCAACAAATCAGCAAGTTAAGAATAAAATGGCTACAAGAAAGAATACATGGCCTTGATCAACACCCAGGAGTCATGAGTAACTTACCTCGACAGTCTCGAAGCCATATATGACCCACTTGTCCTCGTCTCGAGCAAAGCAGACGTAGCGGTCATCAGCATAGCAGATCTGCAAGAGTTTGGATTGCAAGGTAGCATAAGATGGATGCTAAATTGCACTGCATTTGCAAAGAGTGACTATGCTTCCATATGTAAGCAGCCAAATTCGACGTTTTGGTTGCTCAAATGCAAGATGAAAACAGAGCATAGCAGTGGCACGTACATGATTCTGAATGGAAACAAACAAACCATGGAAATAAACATCAAAAACCTTACAAATGAGTTTACAAAAGTATTCCTCTATTTTTTTTGCTGCATTTGCTGTTTTTCTCTTTTGGCTTTGCTTTTTGTCCAAGTTTCAGAACCCCAAACATGCTTGTTTCATCATTTCTTATTAATGGAACTGAGTTGTGGCCCTTTTTTCAAAGTTTGAAGCAACTGAGGTGCAGGATCAGTGGTGCCACTCTGCCTTGTGGTGGTATTTTGCACAGCATGCAGGTCATATATATATATATATATATATATATATATATATATATATATATATACACACATATATGTATATATGTATATATATATGCAGAGGCATGCAGGTCCAACTGGAAGAAAATTAATCAGTATACATAGATGAATGAGTGAGTGACTCACTGCCCAAAAAATGATTCAGTTGAAATTAATAATCTTACCTACGGGGTCAGATTCAGACCTTTATGAATCACAACAGTAAGCATCAAAGAAACCTCAAATTCATCGACTGGTCCTCCTCCTCCTCCCCCTACATTACATATTTACATAGATCCATCCATCCATTTGAAGTTTCAGTATCTATTATCTATTACTAGTATTAAAAAGAAAGAAAGAAAAATATGTAGATGCAGGTTGCTTTGCTTGCCTTGTGGAGGTGGAGGAGGTCCTTGAGGGGAACCTGAGGGCCCATCGCCATCTTCACCGCAGCCATGTCATCCTCCTCTTCTTGCTCTTCTTCTTCCTCCTCCTCCGGCGGCAAGGAGGAAGGAATGGTGACACTGACGCTGACGGAGATGGACGCTTCCTCCTCCTGCTGATCCATCTTCCTTCCTGTATCGGCCCTTCCCTTCCTTCCCCTCCCCTAAAGATTTAGAAGCAAAATCAAATCTTGGAGGGGATGCCCTGCCCTGCCCACGTGATTGATGGAGGGAGGGAGGGATTGATTGATTGATTTGAGAGAAAAGGGAAGGGCGTCTTCTTGGCCAGGGCCCTCTGCTTCTCCTTGCGGCGGCGGCGCCTCTCGGCGTCCTCCTCCGGCCAGCAAGGCTGGCGCCACTGCGGCCGCAGCCATGAAGCCACGACCCCAGTACACGTCGCCGCGCCATCGGGCGCCAAGGCGATCCCGTCTCCGCCGGAGGAGACGGCGAGGGGGACGAGGCGCTGGGGGAGGCGGCGCGCCCACGGGTGGAGATGGAGAGGGAGGCGGTGGCGGACGGGTGGTGCTTGGTTGGGACGGCAGGCGGCGGCGCCGGGGACTTGTGAAAAAGGAGAGGAAGAGCGGGCGGAGTGGTCAGGCGAGGCAGAGGGGAATTTGGGCTTTGGCCTCTGTGAGGTATAGTAGGAGCGCTGGGTTTATACCCCACGCTGCTACTGCAGCCTGTCGCGGGAGGGCACGATGAGGACTACATAGCAGTAGCGTGGGGTTTATACACCGCGCTACTACTATCAATTTAGTAGTAAAACCCCGCGCTACTACTATCAATTTAGTAGTAGCGTGGGTTTATATCCCGCGCTACTACTACTACTTGTTCCGGTAGGCACGGTGGAAATCACTTAGTAGTAGCGTGGTTTTATACCCCGCGCTACTACTATCAACTTAGTAGTAGCGTGTTCTTCTTAACCGCGCTACTGCTAATTAGCAGTAGCGCTTCTTTTTGTGCCGCGCTGCTGCTACTCTGTGTATAAGGTTTTCCCTAGTAGTGTAACCCTATCACCCAAACACCTCTTTGGCTATAGTTAGTTCAGGGTTAGTCATGAGTTAGTCTAACCTCTAGCTAAGTTAGAGTATCAAACAAGAGCAGTATAGGACATGCAAGTTGCTCAAAGCATACAGGCAAATTCGTACGTGAAAGGATTTTTTTCTTTTTGAAAATGGAACGTGAAAGGAATTTTTTTTAGAATGCTCTTGGCATGTCGCTAACATGTGATAGTTAACCGACCTCAATAGACGGCAGAAACGCCAGCCCGCCGCGCCGATAGAGACGAGGAGGGAGAAGCGATACATGCTGCTGGATTACTAGAGATAGGTGTCGCACGGAAGCCAAGAAATATGGTGATAGCGTGGGTTAGCCATGTACTAGTATGATGTAACTACACTGGGCTACCTTGTTTCGCACTCTTCCAGTCCACTGTGGAGATGATTGGTTAATTTTATATCGCTGAATAATATTAAATATTATGAGTGCATACGCTCCACCACAAGGTTCCTTGCTCCTTCTCTGTTGTCCAGAATCTATGTTCTTCCACTCTATTTTTTTACATGAGCTTTGTTCATCCTTTTTCCAACACGCGAGACATCAAGGTGCATGTGTTATGCAATGATTGTTCCATCTATATGAAGAACACGTGGGACTGGAACTACGAGACGGACATGTACCCGTGGAGTGGGACGTATTTAACCTGAGTAATGTAGCGCAGTAAGTGAAGTAGAAAGGCACAAATGGTATGAACATGTGTGGCATATAGGGTGTGTTTGGTTGCGTTCTCGACTCAGCATAGTTGTTCCCTCTTCATGCATGCTCAACTCAACACACCTCTTCATGCATGCTCTCTTCATGCATGCTTCTAGTGTATTTGTGCTAAACTAGTGTGGACTCATGCACCCTCCATACACTCTACCAAACACCCAAAAGTAGGTCGAGAAGGGAACTCTTAGGCTGCATTTTTCTCTTACTACGTACTACCACTAAATGTTGTACGTGCAATGCACGGTGATGTTATGGACTACGTGCCTAAGTACTCTACTACTACTATATTAGTTGGAGGCACATATTAACTTTTATATTTGTTTACGTGTATGCCCCGAGACCTTCCAACTAGACGTGTCTTTCTCTCCAGGTTGCAATTTGTATCGTTCATACCACTAAGTACTACTACGTGTGGTCTCCGACCCAGAAGTGGAAGAAGTGGAGACACTCTACCACGCTGTTTTTTTACGCTGGGCTCTACCACGCTGTTCATGTCCCACTCCTTTCACTGACGTGTGGGACATCCAGCACGTGCCGTGTTTGGCACCCTTCGTCGTAAGAGTTGAAACGCTAGCATTCATCAGAAATAAAAATAATTATAAATCGGCAGTGATACTATTTTTTTTTGCGAACCAATCAGCAGTGATACTATACCACGCAGTTTCCTTGCTCCTCGATATCGGAAAGAATACTTCCGTTCACCAACATGTGGGATGTCGACCATCTTGGTCCACTTGCCATGCACGCAGAACTCCAAGGGAGTCACCCAGGTCGTCGTGCCGCAGTAGCAATGACTAATGAGCCGTCAAATCATAGGCCCACTTCCCACTTTGAAGTTGCTCGGACGAAGGAATCATCATGACTTCGTTGAATTCCACTTCTTGAAGAGAACTACTGTACCAGCAGTACTGCTAGCTATAGTAGTTACTCCAACATAGGCCTCCTTTCATTCATAGGATAGGAATATGGAAATCATAGGAAGTGAGATGACATGCATCTCAATTCCTATAGAGAAAGAGATGCCATTTGATGCTTATGATAGGAATTTTTCCATTTAGGCTAGGCTAATGTACTGGTAATTTGCTCTAAAAATTACAGTAGTAACTAGTACTAGTATTGGTACATGCTAGTACTCAGACACACACACACACACACACACACACACACACACACTAACTACTAGTACTACTACTTCTCACATGCCGGCCAGATTGTAGCGACCCGACCTCAGACGGTCAAGCCTCTGTGTTGCTGTGCCATCCCTGCATCAGTATGCTGGCACACACAGTACATCAATGTATATATCAAAGTGCAATCACATGTATAATTAACGTAAAACTGTTATATACCTCATAAGTCACAGCGGAAAAAATAGTCGGGTGTGGAGTCCCATCAACGCCATCGGCAGGTTGAGTGTAGACCGTAACCCTGTATCGTAGCTCTTACTCGTCGAAGAAAATCCTGCAACATGATACGTTGCAGCCGTGTAGGTCAGTACATTGAATGTACCGCAAGATCACAACATGAGAAAACAGATGGTAAAACTATACTATATGCAATATGGCTTTTGTGGCTCAGTCTCCAGTTTTGTTTATGCGTAAAAGCTGGTTTTATTTTCCCCACATCAAAGGAATAAATGAAGTCTGTACTATGGAGTTTTCTATCATGACATGGTTCCGCCAACCGATGTCTCATAGCCCAAAATCATCATAAGTTTCCCACAATTAAGTTATCAATCCGGTGTTGAGAGTTCCGAGATAGATCCAAGTCCAGATGCTCAAATTGTCCGTGAATCGGGACACGGCTAATCGATTAGGTTTTAACCCTCTGCAGAGGTTTGTACACTTTACCCGCAAGATTCGATCCCTCTCTTTACATTCTCGCACTTCAGGGTGTTTGAGAACAAGACGACCAAACATGGTCTTCCAAGAGTTCCTGACCACTGTCCGGTGCTCATCCAATCCTACCGTAGTTCTACATCTGCTAGCACCGTCCCAGCCAGAGTCACCACTAAGGTCAACCAAGCCAGAGCCCATAGTGACTTGCAGTTGCACAGGTAAGCTTCCGGGCATGAAGTATTCTTCCGTCTCTTTGAGTCTGGGTGAAGCTTTCCGCAAGATGTCATGGCACTTCTCCATGCATCCCGGCCATCCACTGGTTTCTCCACGGTGCCCGTCAACCATCCTTCACCCAGTAGTGTGTATTGAATTCTTGTCTCGAGTCTTGAAGTCTTGAGGCCTTGAAGATGCAGTCCTTGCAGATTCCATCATGGAGTTGTCGCCATTGACGTAGATCCTCCATTCTCACACCACTCCCGAGCACTCATACCAACCCCGTCTACTATAGCGTAGCATTAAAATAAATAACGTTCCGGGCTTGGTAACAGGGTGATGGGTTCCTACCTCATGCATACTACTCAACTACAAGGATTCAATATCACTACTGGAGGGATTGTTGCGAAGATGACACTAGATGCAATAAAACACATAGGTATGAAAAACATGGTCAAAGTGAACTTGCCTGGTACGTTGATGAAGATAACAACGCGCTCACAAAAATTGATAGGACTATTCGTCACTCTCCGAAGAAACTCTATACAAGTCAAACATAGCATTCACATAAGCAATCACTCTAGCAAGCAATACTAACACTCAGAATAACAATTAAAACAAAAAAAAACTCAATAATAAAACTCCAACAAATTCCAAAGAAACTACAAATAAAACTAGAAAGAAAAACTACTAACGAAAATCTATGACTTTGCTACAAGCATCTAACATAGTTTTGCCCTAAGTAAAAAAAACATAACAGCAATTAAAACACTAAACTAATAATTTAACAGAAAATAAAAATTAAAACAACTAAGTTAACATAAAGTATTTTTCGTAAAATTTTATTAGCAAAAAGAAACAAATAAAAAGCTTTTATAAAACTCTAACTATGACCTATAGAAGTTTTCATACAAAACTAAGGAAAATAAATTTTTCTCCTGTTGTCTAACAGAAACACAACTAATTTTGTCAAAAGTGACAAAAAGAAATAATTTAAAACTAATAAAAACAATAAAGAAATGGCTAAAACAGAACTATAAGTAAACCAATACTGTTTTGCTAAATACCTAATTTAAATTAACCTAAAAATAAAATACTAAATACTACTGGATAAACAAAGGTCCTAGAGACCAGGAGCAAAAAGAATCGGTCGAAAATAATATTCCTAACTCAAAATAGCTCAAATCTAGTGATTTGAGAAAATTCATACAAACACAAATTTAAGCTGCTCAAATATGAAATACAATTGAACTAACAGAAACTTCATAAAATTTGTGATCCAAGGCAGTTGGAATCACTCAAAAATACCTCGTAGATAATCTATTATATAATTAAGACAAGAGTCAAACAAGCCATCAAGTTAATCCACATAGGCTAAAAAATATGCGCCGTTGATAAGGAAAATAATGGCTGAGATTAAATGATCTAAAAGTTACGCACAACTATAAAGTGTACAATTTTTAGAATCTGACACGTACTAAAAACGTGCTATAACATATATGTGTTTTCCAAGAAAAAAACTAGAAATAAAAAAAAGTATGCATGTATACTCTACCACGGACGTGCTATAACATAATATGTGTTTCCCAAGAAAAAACTAGACATAGAAAATAGTATGTATGTATACTCTATCGCGGACACGAGGGAAATCTTGGAGTAGGAGTACTAATCGGTTTCATACAAAGGATTTAGGCAATCCTATTAGTAGAAAGAGTCCGGTCAACAGGAAAGTAAAAAAAGTCAGACATGAAGATTAGTATACATGCCCCTACCCGCTAGCCAATTAAAAAAACATGTGCCAGCCTATGGACACATCGGTGCACTTTATATATATATACTGCCGACGCGCCTAAGATAGAGGCAATTATGTCTAGCGTATTATAGAAACTAAGTCAGCTCATCATCTTGAGATTCATAAAGTCAACACAGGCAAATTCATAGTCAACTGAATGTCTCCCCCCACTAAACGCACAATGCCAAATAGGCTAAAATAAATTAATGAAAATTCAAGCAATAGTGTCAAGTCAAGGATTTAAACGCCGATAAGCTGGAAATACCACTGCATTCCTAACTATATAACCATAGGCTGGTTCGCAACAAAAAACACAATACTTAATACCTTTAACACACACTCACAAATACAATAAAAATCTGTTAAAATAAATATATCATATATAATTTTCATATAATGGAAAAAAAATAGCACATACAAAGAAAAAAATTCATGCTAAAATATTTAATGAATGCTAAAATATCACATCATAATGTCAAATGCACAAATAAAGTCAAAATTCCAAGCCAATATAATCATAAATAAATAGTCACTATTTATGTTTATTTGTAGCATCGGCACAAGTCCAGCTGCTATGTATTTCCTCCGTTTCTAAATATAAGCCCTTTAAGAGATTTCAATACGGACTACATGCAGATATATATAGAGGTACTTTAAAGTGTTACATTTAAAAAGGAGGGACTAGACGCTAAAATTAAGAAATTTGATCGCTACGCTGAAGATATAGACAAATAATGATGCGTAAGATACGTTAGCACAATCACTATCTTAGCACCAAATAGTTTCACTTTATAAAAAAAATCAAAATTTCCACAAACATATGCATACCTAAGATGTAGTCAAAAATACATGCTCGAAGTCGGGCCAGTGTAGTTTCAAAAAAAAAAGTCGGGCCAGTGTGTGGGCCCATAATGTGGGAAGTCCCTGCACGGATGTCATGTTGGTACCAACATGTAAACATATCCGTAAGTTTCCTAAAAAAACATATACGTAGAGCATCCACTTGGTTAACTGATATGCGCAAGTGAAAAAAAGTCTTTATAAATAAATTAACATTTGATTAACAGAAAAAACTATATGTTGGTATACAATAAGGACTACGAAATAAATATAACCTATATAATATTAATTGCTAAATTTAAAATAAGCTATGCACGATACTTTTATTAGGTGGATAGAAAATAATGAAATTTTAAACATAGCTAAAAATAGAAATTAAATTTATTTCAAAATATGTTTCCATACGAACTACATAGTGTGGTAAGAAACATCCATTAGGTCTGTCTTAAATAGCTTAATCTGTAATAACTTTTTTAAAATGAAATTGACAATAAGAAATATAAATATATTAAAAATTGGTGTTCACGAACTCTATATGTAGATAGAGGCTGAAAACTTAAAATAGGATGGACAAAGAAGTGACAAACCTAGAAGGGTGAAAAGAGTATATGTATTAACATGCATTTCTTGCTTATGTAGCTATGACGAAGGAAAAACATGAAATATAGATTAGATGCATCCACGTGATTGGGTTTGTAGTACAAGAAAAAAGATCATCCTGAGTGGAATGTAGCCATCATTGGATTCATGTACTAACTCTCATTAGGAAGATTCGCAACGTATGGATGTGATGAAGTTCCCGCTAAAAAATGGAATTGACTTAACATGTGACAATGATTTCTGAGCATCCATGGCATTGTGTTAGAATAATCACAAGTTGATGTTGATGTGTTTTCTGTGTGTGTTAATACGCTATGTGGGTGAGCATGCATATCACATGAAGAAAGCAACACAATGTCAAATTGTTACCCTAACTGTACAAAACCAACATAGATTTAGATTTAGTTAATTTGTTTAGATTTAGGTTGTTTATCGTGTTAGAAATAATCATAGACAAATCATGTATTATTTTCGAAGACTAACTGTTTTATTGAATTGAGGTGTTGATCAAGCGTATCGTCGATTCATCATAGATCAATCTATTTCTGTACAACATTTAAGGTAGGCAGTCACAAATTTCAGCTAAATCATAATAATTCACGGTTGGGGCAGAGTCAAATCAAACAGACAATCACTAACAATTGATGATGATGAATATATTCGTATTGCTAAGTAAAATGATTAAAATGATCTTCGATTTCGTGGATATTGAAAATATTGTCGAAATTATGTGTGGAGCATGTGCTAAAAATCTGAAACAATATCTAAAATAACCGGTAAAAATCTAGCCGCGCAAATGCGCGGGTCACTACGCTAGTTAACTATGGATTTTACAAGATTGAAACTATTCTGTAAAAAAAACAGAACGAAAAAAAAGTAGTTCGGGATTTACTGTAGCAGCTCCGATGATGGGGTTCTAGTGGAGCTCCGGTGACGTCCTCCGGTGGCCCTCTGGCGTCGGGGAAGGGACGGTATGGGGCGGCAGATCGGGTCGGAGCGAGTGGTTGGGTCGGTGGGTGGCTAGGATGGCCGGAGGTGGTGGGACGGGGCGGCAATGGTGGCGGTGGTCCGGCGAACTCCGGCGAGGCGGCGCAGCGACGTGGGGTGAGGAGAGGAGGGACTAGGGGGGGAAATGGGTGCGGGAGATGGCCATTTATAAGGGGGGCAGGTCGGTTTGGAGGAGGGGGCAAGGGATTTCGTGAATCCCGCGATTCCGGCGATGCTCCGGCGGTGGCTGGAGATCTGGAGCATCTCGTCGGGAGGAAAGAGATGATTCGGTATGGATCGGGCCGAATTTTTCCCAAAAAAACAGTACTTTCCTTTTTTTAATAACCCGCGAAGAAGAATCATTTTAGGAAATAAAATGAAAATAAAATATAGGAGTATTATATATCAAAATGATCAGAAAAATAAGCCCAATTTAATGGGATAGTTTTCAGGGGCAAATAAAATACTTTTTGAAAACTCATTTTTTTTAAATTCAAACAAAAATCAAAATGACTCTCAAAACTCTATGGAAAATTTATTCCAACATTTTTGGGTTGTCATGTTACTCCCTCTCAACACTTTTGTTAAAGTGTTCTTTGTCGGAAAAGTTTTTGAATAAAACTCAAATGCCACTTTGAATTAAAAACAAAATTTAAAATGACAAATTAAAAATGAAATTTTTCTTTACTTCCCACTCTCTTTCATTGAAGAAATCATGAGGATCATTGAGTGGCATGAAGTTTGAAATATTTCCAAATTCAAATATTCCCTCTCAACAAATCTTCAAAAGTTTAAAATTCCAATCAATTTCACGCAATCGATCACTCAACAATCAATCAAAAAATCATATATTTTAATTATTATAACATTTCAAAATTTAGAATTTTGGGATGTTACACAGACGCCGTCGTTCTCCTTCCGGCTACACCCCACCGTGCTTGGATCTCCGCCGACCTCTCCGCAGCAGCGCGTGCGTCCTTTTCTTTCTTGCGGCGGCAGGCCTCTCTTGTCTTGAGTGCTTTCTGACTTTTCCGCTCCCTCTGTGCGGCTTTGGCCGCCTCTTGCTCTACCGCCCATTCGGCCTTGGCATCTTCAAATTCCTCCCACATAGTTGTCAGGTCACGAGCAGCGATGAACTCGGCACGGCGGGATGCCATCGCTTCCCTACCATTTTGTGTGCGGTCGTGGGCTGTGAGGAACTCGGCGCGACGGGATGCCATCGCTGCTTTACCGTTAGTGTACGGCGCAGTGGCATGAACGACGCTTGGTGAGAGCTCTGGGGTGGAGTGGCCGGACAACCGTATAGTGCATTGGTTTTTCAAGAGCTCAAGGATAGAAGACGAAGAAAATTTGGGTTCCCCTTCAATCCTGGTCATTCATTACCGAGTAAAATGCATTGGCGGTCATCGAACTTGTCTTGATAGCTCACTTTGATCATTGTATACGAGATATGGTGATTATACGGTCACTGGCTCAGCGTATAGCTCCGTATTTGTCTGGTTGACCTGTCAAACAGTCCGCATGCGCCTCATCTGCTCGTGTTCTTTATCTATCTATCTATGCGGGCCTACCTGTCAGTGAAGAAAGAAATAAAAACCAAAATTATGCGTATGTGACATTACTGTTTAGAAGTTTGCTGGAGGCCTCCGCGAACATCGAGCATGTATTCACCTCGCTCAACACCACCGGTCATACTGGTGACTCAGCGCCTTGCTCATGGATATCGTCCATCACAACGACAATCTATAAAACAGCCTAGCTAGAGAGGGTACTATGGTGCAGAGTATGTACTATCGTGAGCAACCGATCATAGTGCCACTGCACACGACTGTGTGTCTGATCGATTCGTCCATTATTCATAAGTTATGTATGGTTGTGTGGTGTCTAATGGTGGTCATCGAATGCTAGCTGGCGACAAGAGCGGTTGCATGGACGCCTGGTTGTCAATATGTGTCGACACGCTTCAAAGGCTCGTCATCCATGAGTTCACATTTTACCACCACGCCAGCGTCTGACCGCCCTGGCCTACCGAAACCCCTTCCATCGCTAGCGAGCGCTTCCCGCCTGAAACGATCACCGTCTCTCCAGAACGTCAATGCTGCATTCACCATCCCTAAATGCAGGTGCAGTTGGTGTGTCACTGACATGCGGGCCTGATGCCCGTTGGGCCCACATGTTAGTGAGACAACGCACCTGTGGTTAAGTCACTGAAGCAGCGTCCGCATTCACGCCCGACGCGACCTCTCACTGGCGCCGGCATTGCAGCAGCGCGCCGGCCGAGAGAGCGCCACCCGCGCGGCATCCCGGTGCAAGCGACTGCTCCGCGTTAATGACACCACGGCTACCGACGAACCTACTCCGCTGCCAGCCGTCCATCCGTCTGCCGCGGCTCATTGCCATTCGCCCGCTATATGTACTTGAGCCCCAGCTCCCAGCCATAGCCAAACACCCACACTCGTTCTCCTCCGGTCCCTTCCTTTTCTTGGCACCACTCCAACCATGGCCTCCGGGCACTCCAAAGATCTCTTGGACGTACCGTCGCAGGAGCAGACGAAGGACATCGGTGGCTCCACTCCGGGCGCGCTCCAAAGCTCTCTTGGACGTACTCTCGCAGAAGCAGACGAAGGAGATCACCGGCTCCCCCTCCCGGCCGCCCTCCGCCGCCACGACCACGAAGCCGGCGCGCATGCGCGGGCGCAGCCGGCAGCGAGGAAGAGTAGTACATGGTAGGTCGCCACCGCTCTGGTCCTAGGAAGGCCACCACTCCTCCACTCAGTCGACGCCAAGCTTGGTGGGATAAAAATCGGCGGCCGATTAGCCGCTTGATGTCGACGTGGAGGCGGAAATCTTCATAACCTTGTGCTCCGGAGGAGTAGGTTATCGAGGCGGATAAGGAGGAGGCAAAGGCAATGGCCGGCTTTCTCGGGTTCATGGCCGGACATGGTGGTCGAGGTCGGGCGACCATTTAGATTAGGTTTATAGTAGGTTTTAGTACGGTTTGTGCGAAATATGTAATGAATTTCATCCAGTTTATAGGAAAAGTTCTCGAAATGTAATGACTTTCATCCGGTCAATTTGAAATTTGCTTTGCTTGCACGAATTCCGTCCGGTTAGTTCATATAGTTGTCGAAAGGTATGCGGGCAGCATCGGATGGCATCCATTAGTGTCCTCGGACAGATGCCAGTGTAAGTTTGTGGGCCAGCGCTGGAAATGCCCTAACTATCATGCTATAATCGCTAACAATCCTCCATTATTTGGCAGGGAACAGTTATCCCTCGATCAAAATCAGATCCGCGGTGTTTCGCACTCCTCCGCGTAAGAGTGTAAACTCTTGCTTACATAAAAATGGAGCAAGTGGACGGCACTGTAGCACGTCATATCACTCGAACTAGCCCGCCTAACAAGCGGGAAAGCACCGCCCTCATCATTTTGTTCTGGATTTCTATCGATCGATCGCGCGAAAATGTTACGCTTCACAAGTTCTAAAGGAAAAGGCGGCAGACTTACGACTCGTACACGTCGCAACCCCGAAAGTCCGGCTCGCACGCCGCTCACCAGAGGGGACACGCGTTGTCTTGCAATTTCACTGACATGTGGGACCATAATTGAATAAACCGTCGATAGCCGAAATCTAATCGCTCGGCGGGCGTCGGCTGAGAAGAGAGAAACGGGGGAGGAAGAAGGGATCGCCGCCCGCCACGCACGGACTCCAAGAAATATATGGTGATAATGTTAGTTGGGCCATGCTGGAGTCCGGACCGCTTTCGGAGCCCGCTCTCACCGCCCTGGCCCCTCAAGATGCGAGCTGCCCACTGCATGCATGCATAGCAAGTACGTAGTACTCCTTATGTGGAGGAGAGAGAGGCATTGACAAAGTCAGGGAGTGGGCTCTGCAAGAGCCCGTCTCTACACGTGCTCCTAGGTATAAAAAAATAATTCTAAAAAAGGCATAAAACAATTGTGTCTTAAAAAAGAAAGGTAAAAAACATTTGAGAGGAAATAGATAGAGAGAAAGTGAGAAAAAGCTGTAACCTGGGCATTACATGAGGAAGGAGGGAGTGGTGCACATGCCAAGTTCACTGGGCTGCCGTGTTTCACACTCCTCCGTCGTAATAGTGGAGACAATAGCTTTCATCAAAAATAAACAATGAATACTCGTTGCTCGTCCTCTATCGGAAAGAATACTTTCATTCGCCGACATGTGGGACGTCGACCATCCTGGTCCACCTGCCATGCACAAAATTATCCTGGTCTACCCCGGTCGTATCGCAGGCCGTCGCAGGCCCAACCTTTCCCACTGTAAGTTGTTCGGACGAAGGAACCATCATGACTTCGTTGAATTCCGCTTCTTCAAGAAAACTTACTGTACCCGCAATACTGCTACCACACATGAAGACTGGACGGCACTGTACCACGTCATATCACTGAAACCCACTAGGCCAAACTAGCCCGCCTAGGTCATCTATTTTGGAACGGAGGGAGTACGTCTTTGCACTGCTATGATTTTGTGTTGCACGTTCTCTGTACTTTTGCTACGATTTTCCTACCCTATGAACCCAATGATGCCTGAATGTATGTCGACTATTGTCTGATCGATCGCTAAGCCTACAATTTTAGGAGCTAGGGTTATTGGTCGATCGACGAGGGATAAGTATAAGCGTACCACGAGCTCATCAGCCCCAACGTTTCTCTTTGGTGAGTGTTTTGCAAGTACTATAGCTCGCACAGTAGCTAGCCTACTAACACCAAGAATCATCAAACAAGCCCTGCTGATATGATAAACAGTTCAAACTTACATCTAAGCATGCCATATATTACATCAAAAGCTGGTGAGGATACATCTGTTTGCATAACTCGGAGAGGGTTCGCATGATTCACTATCAAACAAAAGTAGCAAGATCCGCCCACACAAGACAGTGCACTAGCCCTAAGATGTTTTCATAACACGCATCGTTATGGTAATTAAACACAGGGCAATGCAAACTACCCCAAGGATTAAGCGCGACCAACTATTTCTTGTCATTGATCTCTGCAATGACCACAAAGACGGACAGCGGCATGGGAATCGATTTCTGGGGCGATGTCCGCAGGACTGACCGCGACATCGGAATCGATCTCTGGGGCAATGTCCACAGGATGGACAGCGGCATCGGAATCGCTCTCCGGGGCGATGCCAACTGGACGGGCCACGACATCGAAATCATCAAGGACGCCCACCGGCACCTGCACAACCCTAACATATTAGCAAGCACATTGCAAATAATCAAAAACCACAACTATGGTAATAAGCCATTATTTTTTACCTTGTGCAGCTCACCAGGGGATCTCATTCCTCCGGGGGCCATCTCCTCGTCCTCGATGGGGGCCATCACCTTGCCAGGGGAATACTGCTTCTCAACGGCGACTATCTCCTCAAACTCGGTCTTGCGCCTCACATAGGTGGCAATCAGAGTTCCTGGGGTAGGCACGGTGGGGCCCTTGCTGTTCTTCCAACTTTCTTTGAGGAGTTCATCCGCCAACATCCTGAACTCTTGGGCCAGTGCTTGTTTCTTGGAGTTCTTCGTCTCCATGGGTTGGCCCGCCAACATGGTCAACTCGTTGGTCGGTGCTCGCTTCCTGGAGATCGCTGTCTCCAGTGGGTTGTCCGCGGCAACTCTTTGCCTAGTGCTCCAGGATCCATCAATGAACTGACAAACAAAAAGCAATCGAAAGGAAACCGCAATCGCAATGAAAACGGGAAAATAATAGGATGTGAGAATCGGTTGGTGCTTCGCAAAAAGACGATTCTTGGAATGAATATATTGCAGCATAACTGATTCACCCACCTTTCCTTCGTCGGTACAGAAGAAAAATGGCAGAAGTGAGTAGCCTGGAGTGAGGTTTTCTTCAAGAAAGGGAAGAATGGGCTTGAACGAGCGTTCCAGTGAAATGATGGTTGCTTCGTCCAGTCCAACTTGGAGGCCACCTTACCACTGCTGGTAAAGGTGTGGGTTTTGTGATACGACCGGTCATGACGGCCACACAGGTGTGATAGGTGAGTCTCGACTGTAGCACCTCGCTGTGATTTGGTGGACGGCACGCGGGCCCGGATGCTTTGAAATGTCCCACATGTAGATAGAGCGGCTAGTCATATAGGAGTGTTCAATATTGTGCACCGCGACCAAGGCGGAGAGGAAAACGAGAGAACTACGTAATTAATGCATGAGTTTAATTAGGGTAGTTTTGTAAAGTACGAGATACATTCCTCCAATCGCAAAATGCCTTGGTTCATGAGATTTGAGCCCTATAAACCGGAAGGGAGGGGGTACTGCACACGGTGTAGTCTAGTCACTTGTTGAAATCTCTAGAAAGGCAAATACTCCTTTCCGGTTTACAGGTCTATACTACTCCCTCCGTCTAAGGTGTGTAAGTCATCTTACGAAAACCAAATAGTCCCAAAACACTTAGGCACGGTGCATTAACTTCTACCTTGTTTCTTGTTTCTTAACATATCACCAATAAGAGATGAGAGGTGGCATGCTTTTAATGACTTGCAATGGCTAGTTCATTTCATGCAATGCTATTAATTAGCAAATAAACATTGGTGACCCCAGGAGGAAATGGTGCTAAGCACGTGGACCTATGCAGAATGAGTATCAACCAATGGATAATGGAGTTTAATTGTTAAACAATACTCCCTCCTTTCCGGTTTATAGGGCTTATCTCAAAATTTTATGTTTCCCATTTTATAAGGCTCAATTTGGTTGTTTTCCATCACATTTTCAGATTCCAAGGTGCATTAAATCATTGCATGCAAGTATTAAGAGAAATTTGACCAATGCATGTGCTTTATGCATGCATGCATTGCAATTAATGCATTGATAAACATAATTTTTTAAGGAAAACAAGAGAATTAATTAGGTGCTTTTGCAAAATTACAAACTGTATTCCACCACTCACCATCTACATTCATTGGTGAGATTTTTGAATTGAGCACTATAAACTGGAAAGGAGGGAGTACCAATTTTGTCTCATGAAAGAGCCTGGCTACTATATGCGTGCTCCAAGGAACCGCACCACGTGAACGTTCGCAACTGCCACGTTCGGGTTGCGCTTGGCTCTTCTCTTCTTCGAGAAGACGAACAATGATGCTACTCCTACTTCTACAGTATCGAATCCACTACTGCATGTCCGTCCACCTCGTGCGGGAGGGATAGCGTGTAGCGAAAGCTTCTACTTACTGCTCCTGCCTTTGCGTCTATGACAGGTGGGCCCAACAGGTGGTTGGCCCTCCTGTCATGCAGCCAAAGGCAGGTGCAGTTAAGGCACCAGAGCTCAGTCCGCAAGGGAGAGGGCGTCGTACTAATCAAATTTCTCGGTCTTGTACGAGTTGACGCGACACATCATAGCACTGCACTCGATAAAAGTCTTTTTACACATTTCAAATGGGCTACTTCGTATGTAGGAGTAGACATATTCTGCTTCGTATGTACTCCCTCCGTATTAAATTACCCGTCGCTGAAATGGATGTATCTAGAACTAAAATACATCTAGATGCATCCATACGTGTGACAAGTAATTCAGAACAGAGGGAGTAGTCACTTGTTGCAATCTCTAAAAAGACTTATATTTGGAAACAGAGGTAGTACAACGCATGCATGCATGCATGCCGTGACTTTCCTTTTGATACTTGCATGTGTTGATTTGATGCACCTTGCCAAAATTTAACTATAAATTTAACTAACCAAATTTTCATGCATGTCACAAAAAATTACGGGGCTGTTTGGATTGTGACTATGTTTGTCTTATGTTGGCACATTATTTTTCCCACACTTGCCACACTTGCCTAACCTGAGTTGCTCAAATTGTTAGACACACTTTGGCTTGCCTAAGGGAATCTTGCCAAAAATTTTGTGTCTATGACATATGGGGTTCACTGCTAATAAAAAAATTCTTGTCTTAGGTGTGGCTAATAAAAAAGACTTGTATTTAGGAACGGAGGGAGTAGAAAATATAAATAATAATGCACGTTGGGGCAACCCACATTTCCGCTAATTTTAGTCGTGGGCTTGTTCACAATTTTTACGAGGGGGTGGTTGTTCATTTAATGGAGGGACTTGTAGTACCAGACTTGAACGATACAAAGTGCGACCTGGCACACCGTAACACCACTTAGAACAAGCGGGTAGCTATCTCAAAAAACAATAAACAACTAAAAAAACTGCGACCTGACATGTAGTAGTACACAATTTTGAACGATTGTTTTGATGGAGTGAAAAAGGAAAACTACCCCACTACTTATATATAGGCTGAAGCCTCTGCGCTTGCTTGCTAGGGTTGCTCCATTCACATACTCTCATCCTCTCCAGATCTAAACAAGATAGGGGTAGTAACACTATCTTTCTCCCTTCAAGAAACACTGGCTTTCTATCCTCACCGCTGGTTACACATCCGGACGTATCCCCCTCCTCCGGTGAAGGGGAGAAGGGGCGCGTTTAGGCCATCGTCGACCGCGAGGGAGGAGACCCACTGCCGGCCTCACCGTTATCTCTGGCCGAGCGCCGGCGTGGGAGGTCCTCCGATCCCTTCGTCGTTGCCTGTGGGCGGATCCGGCCTCCCGCCGCCCACCTATCCACATCCCGACGACCTTCAGGTATATCTTCGTTCGAAACTGCCTTCTCTCTACTTCCCCAGCTCGCTACATCGCTGCATGTGCATCATTTTCTATCTCTCAGCCCCTCTCGATCGGATGGTCCAACGTCACCTTTTTTTTTCTATTGTTAGAGGTAAAGCTACTTCATGGAGTCGAATCTTGTACTCCCTCCGTCCGAAAATACTTTTCATTGAAATGGACGTATCTATATGTATTTTAGTTCTAGACAGATCCATTTTGATGACAAGTAATTCCAGACGGAGGGAGTACTTGGTTCAAACAAGAAATAAAGCGGGGTTGGGGGTGAAAGGGGGTGAAAGTAGTACAGACTGGTCATCCAACCGGTCTCTTGGTCGAAAAGGGAAATATAGGGGTAACGCTGTACACAGTGGTATGACCAGGACTAGATTTGCTATCCACACATAGGAGTAGGTGGCTAGAGTGAACAAAAATGGGACCAACCCAGATATGTTTCTTGGATGTTTGTTTCTCGGGGCAACAAACTATGAATCACCACTTTATGCCCCTGTTTCCGTACATGGTGTTGTACCGCTGGTGCACCCACTGTCCCATGCCCTTATACCAAATATTTAGGCTCCGTTCGGAATAAAGGGGCAGAAAACATAGATCTTGATGAAAATAGAGGAATAGGAAAGGAATGTAGGTATAAAACTATGGAACAGCGAACCGGAGGAAACTCTCAAGAGAATGTGTTCGGATGGACTACGAAATGTACAGATTTGTTTTTTAGAGTAGCATGCTTGGCAGTATGAGATGCTATTTGTTTATTCAGCTGCGCAGTGACTACTCTTGTCCTCACCTCACGTACCACACATAGGTTGATTTTTTTATTCCGGCAAACACAGCACATCAACCTGTCTAACGCATGGCAGCGAGCGCCTGCCTCGGTCTTCCGCTCAAAAAATGAGCAGCGCGTGGATGTTTCTAATCCTATGGAATCAGTACTACCAGACCAGCTTTCCTATGAAACACTATTCACCTTTCCCGTGTTCCGAACGGTTGGAAGGGAAAGAATACCGTAGGTATTGTGTTCCTACAAAAATCCTGCACCAAACCTGTGAACCGAACGCAGCCTTAGATGTTCTTAATATAGTGTCCCTAGTAAAAATGAAGACATGCCACTGTTTTTGCCTGTAATTGTTTGAGACACTGACAAGTTTAGCCAAATGTTTTTTCCTGTAATTGTTTGAGACTCTGACTGTTTCCTCTGTGCCTTTTTGTGCAAACAGGGATATCCAATTCACCTGGTTGCTGTTGTGACCTTTTGGTGCACTGCACAAAACTCTTCTTAAAAGAAGTGACTTTTGTGTTGTTTAACTCGGCTTGGTTTCACCAACTCTGACAAAACCAATTCCGAATTAGAAGGCCAATCATGTACTTGGTTTCACCAACTGGTGAGGAGAAAGAGAAACAGAGCATGAAGAGGAAGAATAAGAAGAATAAACGGTGCCAAGGCGATCTTGCTGAAGCCAGAGGCCTCTGTCGAGGCCATTCAAGGGCTCCGGCAACGACTACCTTACATGTGAGACGATCCTCCAGGGAGCCCTTCCACTTCTGCTGTCTCACTTAATTAATTAGGAGTACTTAAGTACCACTAATTTATTATTGCCTAATTTTCCTGTTGGAGTTAAAAAAATCTTTAGTAGGACCCTATGCTGAATCATGTACGTGTGAATGTTTGTCTATGGAGGTGAATCATGTGGTGGAGCAGGGAGGGAATATTATTAGTGTCATGACATAATAGTGCTATTGTTTTGCATGTCAATTTATTGCCATTGGTGCAATGAGGCAATGAATTTGATGCTACTGTTTGAGTAATATGCTACTGTCTTCCTATCCTTTCTCACTGAGCTAATGAAGGTTTCACCTTGTTCCTACTTGTGCAAACAGGGATCTTGTTGTGCCAATCATACATTTTAGTGGAACTACACAAGACAATACAATGAACTGTATCCCAGCTAGTGCTTTAACTCTGCTGGAAGTTCTTGATAATCTTTCAATATAATCTCAGCACTGGTAAACAAGAGTGATTTCAACCTTACATTTGAAGTGCACAAAAATATATACTATTGTGTGATTCCAGTGAGTGCTTCTTATGGGACTACATGAATAAGCTTTTTTTCTCAGGTTGGTACGGGCCTAAGGCCTTCATCCATATTAGTTTGCTGTCATATCTATTTGTATCGTGCTACTGTCATGAGAAACTCCTTTATCTTTGCACTTTTAATTTTTGCAACCTATGATAAATGGCAATGCTTTGAGTGTTGAGTTGAGCTAATTGGCACTGATTAAATAATCTAAAATCCTCTCTTTAAGCAAGACTACTATGTTGCTAACTTTACCCATTAAGATAATGAGGGTGCTTCTATTTGTTAGTGTATGTTTCATCAACTAGTCCCACTATTACAGTAATCTCACTCTCTCAATATATGTGCCAAAAGGGATGCTCGATTTTGGTGGAACTGCACAAAAACTTTGGGTGCTTCATTTTTTCGACAGCTTTCGTCCTTTCCTGTCAGTCGTTAATCTCCGCTTTCTTTCTTCCTTTGATGTCAGTCGCTCGGCTTATCTCGGCTTCCAATCAAAGGAAATTGTAATTGATATGCTACCTCACACAGGTTGGTACTGGTCTTTATCCTGATTATTGTGCCTGTCATATGTATTGGTAATTTGGTATTGTGCTACTGTTTGCCGATTTCATAAAGGAGTAAATTGGAGCCTGAACTCACAGGCAAATCATTACATCGGGTGATTTCAGTAGAACTGCACAAAATGATCAGATGGACAGGTACTTATGCTGCTGCTATGTACTCCAAATTTCACTCAGACAAGCATCGATGTTGACAAGAAGTGCCTATATTAATTCGAGTATCAACCGGCGTCAACCAACTGTCAAACTCCAAGTATTAGGAGAGTGAACGCCAAAAATATTGCTTGGTGCATAGCCCAGAAATACGCAGTCCAGTCTTTGGTCCCAACTTGTGCCTTTTGGTTATCGGCATATATGGTAGCGAACTATATGGCATGGAGTATAAAGATTCCAGACAAGTTGGTTGACGCGTATATTCATCTCGCACTTAATTAGCCTGCACGCCAAGGATGCTCCATTTCAGTTGAACTGCACAAAAAATTTGGGTGGTTCATTTTCTCAACCGCCTCCTTTCTCTGCAATGTAGAATTTTGGCGAGATACAGGACCAAGATGAGCTAGTAAACTAGTTGGATGAAAGTAGTGGCCAAGTTCCTCAAAC
The DNA here is from genome assembly GCA_021605145.1 of Aegilops bicornis. Taxonomy (NCBI): domain Eukaryota; kingdom Viridiplantae; phylum Streptophyta; class Magnoliopsida; order Poales; family Poaceae; genus Aegilops; species Aegilops bicornis. The sequence continues at coordinate 799,731,595 of CM038671.1, read as the reverse complement.
CTCCGTTGGCACGAGGCCACTATTTGAGGATAAACCTACAAGCAAAGTTCAGATTGTCTGTGCTACCTCTTATGTACTCGAAATTTTACTCGTACAAGAACTAATTTTAGCAAGAAGTACCTCCGATTGAACACCATTTACCAGTCTGTACCCTAGGTAATTAAAGTTCGTCCGTGGATCATATTGGCTGTGATCTCAATCATTTGGATGCATAAACATACCGAACATGTGTATATCTGAATCTTTTTGTGAATTATGTATGAATATTGTCGTGTGATCTATCAATCATTTGGATGCATAGATATGCTGGGCTTGTGTATATATGAATCTTTTGAGTTGTTGATAGTGAATGTTGGCTATGAATATGAACGTGTCCTGTGAACCTTAGTTTGATATGAATGTTACCTTTTCTGTTGTATTTGTGTGTGAACTTGTTAGTATACATCTTCGCATGCCAGGAAGTGCCTGACAGTCGGGACCCACCTGGTCGAAGCGTGCGTAGCGTTGTCATTCTGGTCGCGAACGTGTATGTACATACTGGTCGATGTAGAGGCATGCACGTGTCGTAGTGGAGGCACGCATGTAGCATGTACACGTATGTACAGCGGCCAGTGTGCAAGAAAGAAAATACGACCATGTACGTACATAAAAGCAGGGTCTCGAACGCCTACTCGCGCGTACGTACGGCCAGGGGTCATGTACATGGCTGGGTCGGAACGGAGAAACATCGTTGTCGTCGTGTTCATGGGGAGCCAACTGGCTGGGTCAGAACGGAATGCGTCGTCGTGTTCATCGGGAGGGATTGGACGGAACAACCGATGGAAACGAGGCCTGGCGTACCGCAGAACGGAGGAAACGGTCTTGTGTTCGACCGGCCACGTTCGAAACGGGATCTTGTTCATCGGGAGGGGTCTGGCGTACCGCAAAACGGAGGAAACAGACCTCCTACGGTCGAAACAGGGGTCCTGTTGATCGGGAGGGGTCTGGCGTACCGCAAAACGAAGGAAACGGACTTGTGTTGGAGCGCTATGGCCGAAACAGGGGTCCTGTTCATTGGGAGGGATGTGGCGTACCGCAAAAACGGGACTCCATTGGAATACTGTTCATCTCCATCGTCGACTCCCTCCAGCCTCCACGGGCTACTGTTCATCCACCGTCGACCTCCTCCAGCCTCCACTTGCGACTGTTCATCCACGGTCTCCTGTTCATCCAGCCTCCACCGCGCACTACTCCACCGGCTACTGTTCAACCAGCCCTCTCCATGTTCTCCTGTTCAACCACCCCTCCACGGGCTACTGTTCATCCAGCCCTCCACCGTCTACTGTTCATACTGCCCTCCACGGGGTGGTCCTGTTCATCCTGCCCTCCACAGGGTCCTTTTCATCCAGCCCCAACCGGCTCAAACGATCGGGGTCATGTTCATCCAGAGGCAATGCCACGGGGTCCTGTTCATCCACCCCCACCGGGAATTGTTCATCCAACCCCCCCCCCAAAGAACACTCACTTTGTTCATCTAGTGGCAGCATCGATCGGCTTGATTAGCAGCAGATGGCGAAGGAATCGCTCGATCGGGTTCGATTAACAGCCATCGATCGATCGCTCGGGTTCGATGAACGCGTAGCCTGCAGTGCAATCGCCGGGTTTAGTTAGAGCCCAACGCCTCGCTTCGGGTTCAGCAGAGCCCAACGCCTCGCACTCCACGCAGCGTGCGTGTCTGAGAAACGCGCATCACTCGGCCCCGACCACCCACCGTAACCGGGAACACCCTGATATTTTCCTCGCCCTCCCTTCTACCACGGTTTTTTCAGCTGCGTTTCCGGCCCACCCAGGACGAAAAGCCCATTTTTTGTCATGATTTTTTTCATAGAAGTAGGACCCCACCACATCTATGATGATACCGGGTTTTGTCACAATTATCATCATAGAAGTGTCATAAGAATGACAAAAAAAATTCGTTCGGCCCAAAATGTCACGGATGTGTCTTTTTTTTGTAGTTAACGTTATCAACGACTTAGTACCTTCGTGATGATCGAGGTACTAAGTGTTATGTATCACAAACATGATTCAGCTGAAGTTCATGAGATGACTGAAGCCATGCAAGAATGCAATATACATAAGGAATCTCTAGTAAACGAACAAGGTGTCAAACTAGCAAACTATTATGATAGTATGGCTGAACAGGGAACTAATTTTCCAAAGACATCTAGTAATGATTTGATCCTTACCTCGCTTTATGAAGCGATGCTCAAATCAAATGAGATAGGACTACGGAATCAGCAAAAGTTGCTGGTGAACAAAACTGCGAGTTTCCTTTGGTTTTCTTCAAAATTTTGTTGGATTTGAAGGAGGTCACCAAAACCCTTCCAAAAATCTCTATCAAAAGCTTTTTCCCTCTCGCAAATATTTTAGTTTTGCATCTCCTTCAACTCTGGTGTTTGGTTTTTAAAGTTTTCCTCTGATTGCTCTCTTGTCAAAATTTCAAGAAAAATCTTTGGAGTTTATTTTCTTTCAAAAGGAAACTCTAGGAGTTTTTCATCCTCTCCCATGTTTGAAACCATTCCTGAAACCTTCCCAAAAATCTCTCCTTCCACTTTGGTACAACTCAAACATTCTGTCCAAACTAGTAAAATCCATTTTTGGATTTTATTCCAATTATTTCTCCTCCCAAAATAATTCTGTCTTTTCTTTTGAGCCTAGGTGATTTGCAAAGCAAGTACCTAATGCTTTTGATTTTTGACCTCAACTCCACACCCTTGGATAGTCCTTGGTATCCACAACACAGAACCATCTTGATCTACTCTTCTCCTTTTCAAATATTTCAAATTTCACTCATTGCAAGTTTGGACCAGATTTGCCAAATTTGGTGAAATTCATATCTACACTTCTCCAAAAATTCCACCAAAATTCAGGCAACCTCTAGTTGCAATGAGAGACCACTCCACCAAAAATCAGCTCAAGGAAAATCCTGGATACCGTAATCATTTTGTCGAACACCGGCATGCAATCGCTTTTGTTCATATTCAGTAAATTCAGAAAGTTCAGTGTCGTTTCTCCGACAGATCTTCAGTCACATGCCCACTGTGCGTTTGGCTCGATGCTCGCAGCCTGGCCTGCTTCTCCGGAGCTCCACACGTGCGCTTGGCGCCTTCCTGGCGGCGGTGGCGCCCTGGCCCGCCTGCGCCGGCGTGCTTTGCGGCGGCTGCACCACCGTAACGGCGACAAGAGGCAAAACTGCGGCGCAACGCCGTTCGGCGCCGCCCAAGCGTCCTGGTGGCTCCGCGTGGCCACCTCCTTGCCAGCGCACGCATGCGGCACCGTCGCCGTGGCTTGGCACGCGCAGAGCACGCTCTCTGCCGCCGACGGGCCGTGCGGCCGTTCCGTCGATGGCAAGCCGTAAACCTTCCTCCGGTGCTGAGCTGGACCCTAAAATGGCACCACTACTCCACCTAGGCGATGCTCAAGCTCCTAAGCCGACCGTCCAGCCACAAGCGCGCCGTAATCAACTCGCCGGACTTATCCGTTCACGGCAACCGACTCGGGCCGGCTATATATAGCACCCCGAGCCTTGCTCTCGCCCCCGATCACCTCCTCTACCTCGCCAGACCCCGCCAAGCCCCTGGAGGGGCCTCGAGGGGCCTTTCTTCCTCGACTCTGGCCACCTCCGTCCGCCTCGGGCTCCGGCATCGTTCTCTCCGGTGAGAACTCCTCCGCCGCCCTACTTTCGCCCGTAGCCTCGTACCACCTCTAGTAGGATAACCCCCACCTCAATTGGTGCCGCAGCTCTCTCCGGCGAGATCCACGACCGTCCGAACCGCCGTCCGCCGGAGCAAGCGTCGCCGTCGACATGGTACTCGCCAGCGACCACTTCCACCTTCCACAGACGCGGAAGGACGTGCTGATCACGAAGGTACCGTCCGATCACTCTCGCCGCCCGTCCGATCCCTCTTTCAAATTTTCAAACATGATAGGTGGAGCCCGCCTGTCAGCCTCTCAGTTGTTTCTTTTAAACGAAACGTTATCTGGATTTTTCTGTAGAACCCCCTGGAAACTTTCTGTTTCAGTACAGATGGGTCCTTGGGTTAAAACCCTTATAACTTTTTAACAGAAAGGAATTTTTGAGTGATTCTTTTTCTATCCTCTTCAAATTTTTGTCTAGTTGTTTATCATATTTATTTGAGAAATATTTGGATCAACTTTCTGTACCCCACGGTATTTACGTTAGCGCGTGTATTTTTGTGTACCGTAGATACCGAGGGAGGTGACGGAACCGCGAACTTCGCCGAGCTAGACCCCGACTACTTCGAAACAGGCAAGCAAAGTTTGAACTTTTGATATGATGAGTGTCTGGGCATGTTTGCACTATTTTTATATCATGGCATGTTCATGAGCATTTTCGATGATAGTTTATCTCGTGAGCATTGAGGCAAATGGGTTCGGTAAATCCATGAGTTGTTGGAAACTTGTTGCATGGCCATGAGTTGGCATGAGTATGGGTAAGATGGCAGTGTTGTAGCATGCCAGGCTTATGCCATATCGTTGACCCTGTGTCAACTTAAGTCAGTCAGATTCCGTCCGTCTCCCTTCCGTACTACCACCTGTTTCCAGAAGGGATACGGCTTAGTAGGTTGCAAACCACTTCCTTGTACACACCAAATTGAGAGGCCGGGATGAAGGTTCCATGGCCTGGATTAAAGCCTTTCATCCGGTCAGGGGATGGGTGTTTCGGTTGGGACCGAGAGGGGCACCCCTTAGAGCGCCAGATATAAATTTGATCCCATGCTATTCGAGATTGTGATCTCCCGTCTCAAAGTTTTTCTTAAACGCTGTCTAGGGTGATTCCTGGCAACGTGAGGTATGATGGGTGTGTACTAGCTAGTTGTGTTTCCTCTGAAATACCGTAAACGGAACTAGCCCTTCGTGACTACGGAAATCCGTTGGCTATGGACAATTTTGGTACAAACTCTGCAGAGTCAAAATTCTTGAATTCATCTTATTCATGTCCAAGTACCGGGATCATCTCATCTTGTCAAGTGTCAGTCTCAGTGACAGAAACTCCTAAGAACCATTTGAGTATCAAATGTTTATTTTCCTGTGAATGGACTAACCCGCTTATTGTCTTGTGATAAATATTTTCTGTTAGCACTATATCTTGTCAGTTGTGAATAATGTATTATAAGCCCTTTCTGTGATGTCGCTCAGACGTTCGACTGCGGCATTGTTATTACTTTCATTATAAGCCCTTTCTGTGATGTCGCTCAGACGTCCGACTGCGGCATTGTTATTACTTTCATTATAAGCCCTTTCTGTGATGTCGCTCAGACGTCCGACTGCGGCGTTGTTATTACTTTCATTATAAGCCCTTGTTGTGATGTCGCTCAGACTCCGACTGCGGCATTGTTATTACTTTCATTATAAGCCCTTTCTGTGATGTCGCTCAGACGTCCGACTGCGGCACGCATGTATTCTTATTTCAATATAAGCCCTTTATGAGGTGTCGCTCGACGCCTCGATCGTAACACGATTTACTTATTTTCACCCTTCGAGGCGTCACTTCAGACACTCGATCGGTTTTGAGTTTATCCTTCTTTGGGTTTTCGAGCGGACTACCGCCGATTCCCTTCTTATTTATTTTCGCTATACTGATTTAGTTGAGCATTGTTAAAATTGATCATGACTCATTCATGCATTCATTTGTTATATCTTTTATGCGAACTGTCTTGCGAGTACTTTCAAAGTACTCACACGGCTTGTTGATTTGGCCAGATGTCGTGAAAGGCGATCTCATGGATGAAGAATTCGATAGCGAGTCCGACGCCTTGAGGAATCCCAGTCAATCTCGTGCGACCCCTGGATTAGTCATTGTGATATATCCACTTCCGCTACCCAAATAAATTCATCGAGCCTCACCTCGACGCTCGATGAGCTGCCAATGTAGTAGACTTATTAACCACTCCATTGTGTTATTCCACCAACCACTCATATCTCGAGTCAGTAGTATTTCCACCCCACACCTTTGAGTCATATCCGCCACTATGTATAATTATCGACGTGTTTGTAATAATTGGTTGGGCAACTTCAGTCCGACCCCTGTAATATTGTAATGCTACTGGCTTATTGTATCAAAGTTTTTTCTACCGGTATGAAGGATTTTCCTCATATTGGACTTGATAGGTCGGTTGTTCAATAAATATTTTTATTGAAGAACCGGTCGTGACAAGCTCGGTATCAGAGCGAGGCTGACTGTAGGAAACCACTAGGTGCGATCGCTAATCGGTTATTAGCATAACAGAACTAGTTATTTTTTTTTACAAATGTAGTCAATTTCTGACAGTCAGCATAAATTTATGATTTGACTACTCAGGATTTTTGTCTACTTTTGTAGATGGCCAGCAACGACTGCGAGTCGCAGATGTTCGCCAACATGCCCGATGGGTTTGTCAAGCTTCTCTCCTTCATCGTCCAAGTCGCGATGGGGCTAGATGTGCGCCCAGTCTTCTCTCTCTCTCTCAAAGACAAGGTCAATGACCGTCTAACCATGCACCAAGCCGCGGTGGAATTCAAGAGAGGACGAGTTGAGCGTTACCGGTTCGTGGGGAGAGCCATGCCCACAGAGAAGCATGCACTACAGATGGCAGCCCGCGAGGCGATAGCTCGTCTCAGGGATATCCTTCCTTCGATGAAGACTCGTCGCTACCGCTACCTGCCATGTCACGTGCCATTCACCTTCCACTACGCGTTCTCTTGTCCCAGAGGAGAACGAGACGAAGCTTTTGAGATGCTCATCGAGTATCTCCGGGCTTTGGAGACAGCCTTTGACAACCTGGTGGACGACTTTGTAGCTGCCCGCATGGACTCAGTCCATGGCTGTGCCGCCAACAGGAGGGAGCTCCTGCGTGCTGCACCGCCACTGACTTTCCTCTCATCATCAGCATCATTCGCTCCTACTACTCGCACCTCTACTCGTCGCCTGCCTACCACGGAGGAATTCAACCATGTCATTGCACCTATTCCGCTTCGTTCTGCACAACCCCTCGTTCCCGCTCAGATTCGAGTTGTCCCACACAAGGCACCTGCTCCACCAACTCCACGCAGCACCTCCCGTCTGGAGCCTATCTCCGAAGAGGAGGTTGAGTCCGCAGCCTCTCTACGCCTCACCCTTGGCAGGCGAAGGGAAATCCTTACCATCTCCGACTAAGTACTCTTAGCCGCCATGCGATGTACCGACTTGTTTGATATGTTTATATGTAAATAGGCTGTGAGAAGTAGTTTGTTTGCGCATCATGTAGGATCTGGAGAAGTGCACTAGACTAAATAACATGTCAAGATTTATGTACGCATATCCTGAGTGATGTATTGTATAATTACTGCTTGCGTGTAAGATATGTAATGGACAGTCCTTCTCCGTGCGCAAACGTATTTTCTCTTGAAAAATCTTGGAGCATTTGCAACTTTTTGCATTTTCTTGAATTTATTGATTTTTGCGGCTCAAATTCTTTTCTTATGAGTGTTTCAAAATATATCCCCAGAGCGAACTATGTCTCGTCCTTGGACGCGCTCCACGCCAACTCCGACAGAGGAAAATTATGGCACACCCCCAGACAACAATTTCACACAGGGACAGCCAAGTCAGCAGGATAGTGAAACGGCACTTTCCCAAATGTTCCGTCTTTATGAACAATGACAGTGTCAGAATACAACAGTCAGTTTACCCTGCTGTCTCGCTACGCCAACGAGGAGCGTATGTCAGAAAACAAAAAGATGGAGAAATTCCTAGACGGTCTGATACCCACGCTTAAATGTCAATTGGTCGTACACACATTTCCAGATTTTAGGCCGCTGGTGGATAAAGCCATTACCTTGGAAAATGAGAGATGCAGCTTAGAAGATTTCCGCAAGCGGAAGAGGGACCAGACTAAACACACCCACAACCACCGCAACAAGACAGACGTTCAGAAAAACTGGACACCCAAACCCACGACAAACGTCTCACGCCCAATCAAGAATTTCCACGATAGGGACAAGGAGTTCACATACCGCCCAGGCGTTACCTGTTACGCTTGTGGAGAAGAAGGGCACTATGCCAAGCAGTGCCCCAAGCCAAGGAACTCGACCCCAAAGCCGAACAACGGAAGCAATAATTCCGCGCCAAAGCGCAACAATTTCAACCCAAATAACAACCACAGGAAGGGTCACCTGAACCACGTGACCAAAGAGGAAGCCCAAAATGCCCCAGATATCGTACTCGGTACGTTTCCTGTCAACACAATACCTGCCATGGTTTTGTTCGATTCTGGGGTTTCTCATTCGTTCGTTTCGAAAAGTTTTGCTTTGCAAAATAATTTTTCGATGCTTCCCTTGGGAAAATCTATGATCGTCAAGTCCCCTGGAATTAAGCAAGTTACCCAGAATTATTGCGTGGTGTGGTTATCGAGTTTGAAGGGTTGAAGTTTCACGCAAATCTTATCGTATTGGAAAATAAAGGACTGGATGTCATCTTAGGAATGGATTGGTTAACCACCAACAAAGGTTTTATTGACTGCTTCAACAGGACCGTAATTCTCACCCATCACCACGGGAAGACCATAAAGGTTTCAGCCAAGGAAAGAAAAATATCCCGGCAACCGAGATTGAATAAGGTGGATATTTCTGAATTGAGCAAGGTTCCAGTAGTGTGTGAATTTCCAGATGTATTTCCCGAAGAACTACCAGGCATGCCACCAGATCGAGAGATAGAATTCAGCATTGAGCTAGCACCCGGAACCGCTCCCATATACAAGAAACCGTATATAATGTCACCATCCGAATTGGTAGAACTGAAGAAGCAAATAAAGGAATTGTTGGAAAAAGGGTACATACGAGCCAGTTCCTCACCTTGGGGTTCACCAATTTTGTTTGCCAAAAAGAAGGATGGAACACTGAGATTGTGCATAGACTATCGAGCGCTAAACATGGTCACAATCAAGAACAAATATCCGATGCCACGAATAAATGATTTATTCGATCAACTCGCTAATGCCAAGGTGTTCTCAAAGATTGATTTGAGGTCGGGATACCACCAACTGAAAGTGTGAACCGAGGATATTCCCAAGACCGCTTTCACCTCCAAATACGGATTGTACGAATTCACCGTAATGCCATTCGGACTTACAAACGCCCCCGCATATTTTGTTCACCTCATGAACAAAGTATTCATGAAGTTTATGGATAAGTTTGTTGTGGTATTTATCGATGATATTCTGGTATACTCCAAAACACCAGAAGAGCACGCTGAACATCTCCGGATTGTACTAGGAGAACTCAGGAAACATCAGTTGTACGCTAAATTCAGCAAGTGTGAATTTTGGCTAAGGCAAGTAGGTTTTCTGGGCCACGTACTGACTCAAGAAGGTATCACCGTGGAACCGGAAAAAGTCAAGGCCGTACTTGGCTGGAAGCCACCAGCCAGTGTGACGGACGTACGAAGTTTCTTAGGTATGGCAGGATACTACCGAAGATTTATTGAAGGATTCTCCACCATAGCAAAGCCAATGACACAACTACTCAAGAAAGACAGGAAGTTTGAATGGACGGAAGCTTGCGGGAAAAGTTTCCAAGAACTGAAGAGGAAACTGACGACATCACCAGTACTAATTGTGCCAGATATACAAAAAAATTGAGGTATTTTGTGACGCATCTCGAAAGGGCCTCGGGTGCGTATTGATGCAAGAGGGCAAGGTTGTCGCATATGTTTCCAGACAACTTCGCAAGCATGAGGAAAATTACCCTACCCATGACCTGGAATTAGCAGCAGTTATTCATGCACTCAAGGAATGGAGACACTTTTTACTTGGTAATCGTAGTGAAATATACACGGACCACAAAAGCCTCAAATATATTTTCACACAACCAGAACTAAATTTACGGCAGCGACGCTGGTTGGAATTAGTAAAGGATTATGATGTTGGGATCCACTACCACCCGGGCAAGGAAAATGTTGTAGCAGATGCTCTGAGTCGGAACCCCAGTCCGGAAAACGACGACATGCCAGACTTAAGACCTGAATTCCAGCAGGAGTTCGCAAGGCTCAACCTGATGGTGGTCACCGAAGGCAGTGTGTCAAACTTAGAAGTACAGCCTACCCTGATAGAGAAGGTTAAAGAGGCTCAACATGGACACCCCAGCATTGAAGGCATAGAACGGAAGATAAAGTTGGGCAAGGCCTCGGAATTCATTATTGATGAGCAAGGAATATGGTGGTACGGGAATAGGCTTTGCATACCAAATATCCATGACCTTAAACTGCAAATCCTGGCTGAAGGCCACACCGCTCCATATTCAATCCAACCTGGAGCAACAAAAATGTACAAAGATCTTCAGGAAACATTTTGGTGGCATGGTATAAAAAGAGACATAACCACGATTATTGCATGTTGTGACTCTTGTCAACGCATCAAGGCCGAGCACCAGAAACCGGCCGGGCTATTGCAACCGAATAAGATACCCGAGTGGAAATGGGACGAGATTGGAATGGATTTTATTGTTGGACTACCTCGGTTGCGACACGGACATGATGCCATATGGGTAATCACAGATAGACTGACTAAAGTAGCTCACTTCATCCCGTTAAGACAACACACACCACTCGAAGCTTGCTAGGCTCTACCTCTCCCGTGTCGATTGCCTACATGGAGTCCCAAAGAAGATAATCTCGGACAGAGGCACTCAATTCGCCTCCCGGTTTTGGGATCACTTACAACAAGCTCTGGGAACTCAGCGGGCATTCAAGACCGCATACCACCCCTGCATGACAGATGGGCAGACCGAGCGAGTAAACCAGATTCTAGAAGATATGCCGAGAGCATGTGTCCTCACCTATGGGACCAGCTTGGGAGGAGAGCTTACCATACGCAGAATTCGCATATAACAACAGCTATCACCCAGCCTGCAAATGGCACCATTTGAAGCTCTGTACGAACGAAGATGTCGTACCCCGCTAAATTGGTCGGAAACCGGAGACAATCATATCTTCGGCCCAGACCTGCTCAAAGAGGCTGAAGATAAAGTCAAGATAATTAAGGACCGACTCAAGACAGCCCAAAGTCGATAAAAGAGTTATTACGATCAGAAGCATCGTGGAGTCCATTTTGAACCCAGTGAATTTGTGTACCTACGAGTATCACCCATGAGAGGCCTGCACCGATTCAAGATTAAAGGGAAGCTAGCACCAAGATTCATCGGACCATTCTGCATAATAGCATGAAGAGGCACGGTGGCCTACCAGCTAGACTTACCCGAAGAATTATCTGACATGCACGACGTATTTCACGTCTCCTAATTGAGGAAGTGCGTAAGCAACCCAGAGAAACAAGTACCCCATAAAAACATTGACGTGCAACCAGACCTTACATATCGGGAGCATCCGATAAAAATCTTGGAAGAGTCAGAAAGGAGAACCCGACAGAAAACCACCAAGTTCTTCAAAGTTCAGTGGAGCAACCACACCGAAAGTGAAGCCACTTGGGAAAGAGAGGATTTCCTTCAAGCGGAGCACCCACAATTATTTGAGGATCAACTGGAATCTCGGGGACGAGATTTTTCCTAAGGGGGTAGGTGTTGTGACACTCCAAAAATTTTCCTTTGGTTTTCTTCAAAATTTAGTTGGATTTGAAGGAGGTCACCAAAACCCTTCCAAAAATCTCTATCAAAAGCTTTTTCCCTCTGGCAAATATTTTAGTTTTGCATCTCCTTCAACTCTGGTGTTTGGTTTTTCAATTTTTCCTCTGATTGCTCTCTTCTCAAAATTTCAAGAAAAATCTTTGGAGTTTATTTTCTTTCAAAAGGAAACTCTAGGAGTTTTTCATCCTCTCCCATGTTTGAAACCATTCCTAAAACCTTCCAAAAAATCTCTCCTTCCACTTTGGTACAACTCAAACATTCTGTCCAAACTAGTAAAATCCATTTTTGGATTTTATTCCAATTATTTCTCCTCCCAAAATAATTCTGTCTTTTCTTTTGAGTCTAGGTGATTTGCAAAGCAAGTACCCTAATGCTTTTGATTTTTGACCTCAACTCCACACCCCTGGATAGTCCTTGGTATCCACAACACAGAACCATCTTGATCCACTCTTCTCCTTTTCAAATATTTCAAATTTCACTCACTGCAAGTTTGGACCAGATTTGCCAAATTTGGTGAAATTCATATCTACACTTCTCCAAAAATTCCACCAAAAATCAGGCAACCTCTAGTTGCAATGAGAGACCACTCCACCAAAAATCAGCTCAAGGAAAAATCCTGGATACCGTAATCATTTTGTCGAACACCGCATGCAATCGCTTTTGTTTATATTCAGTAAATTCAGTAAATTCAGAAAGTTCAGTGTCGTTTCTCCGACAGATCTTCAGTCACATGCCCACTGTGCGTTTGGCTCGATGCTCGCAGCCTGGCCTGCTTGTCCGGAGCTCCACACGTGTGCTTGGCGCCTTCCTGGTGTCGGTGGCGCCCTGGCCCGCCTGCGCCGGCGTGCTTTGCGGCGGCTGCACCACCGTAACGGAGACAGGAGGCAAAACTGCGGCGCAACGCCGTTCGGCGCCGCCCAAGCGTCCTGGTGGCTCCGCGTGGCCACCTCCTTGCCAGCGCAAGCATGCGGCACCGTCGCCGTGGCTTGGCACGCGCAGAGCGCGCTCTCTGCCGCCGATGGGCCGTGTGGCCGTTCCGTCGAGGGCAAGCCGTAAACCTTCCTCCCGTGCTGAGCTGGACCCTAAAATGGCACCACTACTCCACCTAGGCGATGCTCAAGCTCCTAAGCCTACCGTCCAGCCACAGCGCCGCCGTAATCAACTCGCCGGACTTATCCGTTCACGGCAACCGACTCGGGCCGGCTATATATAGCACCCCGAGCCTTGCTCTCGCCCCCGAACACCTCCTCTACCTCGCCAGACCCCGCCTAGCCACTGGAGGGGCCTCGAGGGGCCTTTCTTCCTCGACTCCGGCCACCTCCGTCCACCTCGGGCTCCGGCATCGTTCTCTCCGGTGAGAACTCCTCCGCCGCCCTGCTTTCGCCCGTAGCCTCGTACCACCTCTAGTAGGATAACCCCCACCTCAATTTTGGCCCCGCAGCTCTCTCCGGCGAGATCCACGACCATCTGAACCGCCGTCCGCCGGAGCAAGCGTCGCTGTCGACGTGGTACTCGCCGGCGACCACTTCCACCTTCCACAGACGCGGAAGGACGTGCTGATCACGAAGGTACCGTCCGATCACTCTGCCTCGCCGTGGATCGCCGCCGGCGACCACCGCACCTCTCGGGCGCCGTCGCGCCCTGTTTCCCTCTTTCAAATTTTCAAACATGACAGGTGGAGCCCGCCTGTCAGCCTCTCAGTTGTTTCTTTTAAATGAAACGTTATCTAGATTTTTCCGCAGAACCCCCTGGAAACTTTCTGTTTCATTACAGATGGGTCCTTGGGTTAAAACCCTTATAACTTTTTAACAGAAAGGAATTTTTGAGTGATTCTTTTTTTGTCCTCTTCAAATTTTTGTCTAGTTTTTTATCTTGTTTATTTGAAAAATATTCGGATCAACTTTCTGTACCCCACGGTATTTACGTTAGCGTGTGTATTTTTGTGTACCGTAGATACCGAGGGAGGTGACGGAACCGCGAACTTCGCCGACCTAGACCCCGACTACTCCGAACCAGGCAAGCAAAGTTTGAACTTTTGATATGATGAGTGTCTGGGCATGTTTGCACTATTTTTATATCATGGCATGTTCATGAGCATTTTCGATGATAGTTTATCTCGTGAGCATTGAGGCAAATGGGTTCGGTAAATCCATGAGTTGTTGGAAACTTATTGCATGGCCATGAGTTGGCATGAGTATGGGTAAGATGGGAGTGTTGTAGCATGCCAGGCTTATGCCATATCGTTGACCCGGTGTCAACTTAAGTCAGTCAGATTCCCGTCCGTCCTCCCTTCCGTACTACCACCTGTTTCCCGCAAGGGATACGGCTTAGTAGGTTGCAAACCACTTCCTTGTACACACCAAATTGAGAGGCCGGGATGAAGGTTCCATGGCCCTGGATTAAAGCCTTTCATCCGGTCAGGGGGATGGGTGTTTCCGGTTGGGACCGAGAGGGGGGCACCCCTTAGAGCGCGCGTATATAAATTTGATCCCATGTTATTCGAGATTGTGATCTCCCCGTCTCAAAGTTTTTCTTAAACACTGTCTAGGGTGATTCCTGGCAACGTGAGGTATGATGGGTGTGTACTAGCTAGTTGTGTTTCCTCTGAAATACCGTAAACGGAACTAGCCCTTCGTGACTACGGAAATCCGTTGGCTGTGGACAATTTTGGTACAAACTCTGCAGAGTCAAAATTCTTGAATTCATCTTATTCATGTCCAAGTACCGGGATCATCTCATCTTGTCAAGTGTCAGTCTCAGTGACAGAAACTCCTGAGAACCATTTGAGTATCAAATATTTATTTTCCTATGAATGGACTAACCCGCTTATTGTCTTGTGATGAATATTTTCCGTGAGCACTATATCTTGTCAGTTGTGAATAATGTATTCTAAGCCCTTTCTGTGATGTCGCTCAGACGTCCAACTGCGGCATTGTTATTACTTTCATTATAAGCCCTTTATGTGATGTCGCTCAGACGTCCGATCATGCATTGTTATTACTTTCATTATAAGCCCTTTCTGTGATGTCGCTCGGACATCCAATCATGCATTGTTATTACTTTCATTATAAGCCCTTCTTTCGTGATGTCGCTCAGACGTCCGATCATGACATTGTTATTACTTTCATTATAAGCCCTTTCTGTGATGTCGCTCAGACGTCCGACTGCGGCACGCATGTATTCTTATTTCAATATAAGCCCTTTATGAGGTGTCGCTCAGACGCCCGACTGTGGCACGTTTTACTTATTTTCACCCTTCGAGGCGTCACTTCAGACACTCGATCGGTTTTGAGTTTATCCTTCTTTGGGTTTTCGAGCGGACTACCGCCGATTCCCTTCTTATTTATTTTCGCTATACTGATTTAGTTGAGCATTGTTAAAATTAATCATGACTCATTCATGCATTCATTTGTTATATCTTTTGTCTGAACTGTCTTGCGAGTACTTTCAAAGTACTCACCTGGCTTGTTGATTTGGCCGGAATCTTGTGAAGGCGATCTCATGGATGAAGAATTCGATAGCGAGTCCGATGCCTAGAGGAATCCCAGTCAGTCTCGTACGACCCCTGGATTAGTCATTGTGATATATCCGCTTCGGCTACCCAAATAAATTCATCGAGCCTCACCTCGACGCTCGATGAGCCGCCAGTGTAGTAGACTTATTAACCACTCTGTTGTGTTATTCCACCAACCAATCATATCTCGAGTCAGTAGTATTTCCACCCCACACCTTTGAGTCATATCCGCCACTATGTATAATTATCGGCGTGTTTGTAATAATTGGTTGGGCATCTTCAGTCCGACCCCTGTAATATTGTAATGCTACTGGCTTATTGTATCAAAGTTTTGTCTACCGGTATGAAGGATTTTTCTCATATTGGACTTCATAGGTCGGTTGTTCAATAAATATTTTTATTGAAGAACCGGTCGTGACAAGAAGGAAAGGCAAGCCTAAGGGCGGAGCCAAGGCTGAAACTGCGTGTTTTCACTGCAAATGCACTGGGCACTGGAAGAGGAACTGCAAGATATACATGGTAGATAAGAAGAAAGGTATAACTGTTATACGAGTCAATGTCATTGACGTTTTGCTTGCTTGCAAAAATTCTATTTCTTGGGTATTTGATACCGGATCGGTTGCTCACATTTACGACTCGATACAGGGGCTTCAGAGTGTGCGCAAGCTGGCAAAGAATGAAGTCGTGATGCGCGTCGGGAACGGCGCTGGGATCGCCGCTCAAGCCGTCGGCATTATGCCTCTACGTCTCCCTTCAGGATTTATTTTGGAACTAAGTAACTGTTATTTTGTTCCATTGTTGTGTGGAAACATTATCTCTGGATCATGTTTAGTGCACGATGGGTATTCGTACAAGTCTGAGAACAATGGTTGTTCACTTTATTGTAAGGATATGTTTTATGGAATTGCACCCATTGTAGGGGGCCTTTCAATACTAAATCTTGAATGTGGAAATGATGTCTTTAACGTGAATGCTAAACGCCTTAAGAAGGCTGATACCACCACCACTTTCTTGTGGCAATATCGGCATCGGAAAGAAACACATGCAAAGACTCCATAAAAATGGAGTTTTACCGTTTTTTGATTTTGAATCATTTGACACATGTGAAGCTTGTTTGATGGGGAAAATGATCAAGACGCCGTTCACGGGTCATCCTGAACGGGCGGGTGAATTATTGGGAATAATACATAGTTATGTATGTGGTCCAATGAACACAGCCGCACGTGGTGGGTATTTCTACTTCGTGACTTTTACTGATGATTTACGTCGGTATGGATATATCTATTTAATGAAGCATAAGTCAGAAACCTTTGAAAGGTTCAAAGAATTTCAGAATGAAGTAGAAAATCATCGTGACAAAAAGATTAAGTTTCTGCGGTCTGATCGTGAAGGCGAGTATCTTAGTCATGAGTTTGGCCAACATCTGAGTGACCGTGGAATCGTTTCACAGCTTACGCCTCCCGGAGCTCCACAGAGAAACGGAGTATCGGAATGACGTAACCGAACCTTGTTGGACATGGTAAGGTCGATGACGTCTCTTACAGATCTACCGATATCTTTTTGGGATCACGCACTAGAAACTGCCGCTTATACATTAAACAGAGCACCGTCTAAGTCTGTTGAGACGACGCCATTTGAATTATGGTATGGTAAGAAACCCAATGTGTCGCATCTCAAGGTTTGGGGTTGTGAAGCTTATGTAAAACATTTACAACCAAGCAAACTCGACCCCACAGCAGACAAAGGTTGCTTTCTAGGTTATCCCAAAAACACCATTGGGTATTCCTTCTACAATCAGTCCAAGGGCAAAAGTTTTGTCGCAAAAGATGGACGCTTTCTCGAGAAAGAGTTTCTCGCCAAAGAAGTGAGTGGGAGGATAGTACAACTTAATGAGATTAGTGAATCTTCGATAACCATTGATATGGCTAAAGAACCAGAAGAAATTCCGCTAATTATCCCTACAACTGAGCCAGAAGTTGTCGCATATGATGCGGAGACTTCAGACAATGTGGTAACTGAACCGCGCAGATCAGGTATGGCTATGCAGCCACCTGAATGGTTTCATAACGAAATCTTCATTCTTGAAGACGATAAACCTGCGCACTACAAGGAAGCGATGGCAGGGCCCAGCTCAAAAGAATGGCACAAAGCCATGAGATCCGAAATGGAATCCATGTACGAAAACCAAGTTTGGAACTTGGAAGAACTTCCAGAAGGCATAAAGCCGATTGGTTGTAAATGCATTTTCAAAAGAAAGATGGACGCGGATGGTAACATTACTATCCACAAAGCTAGACTTGTTGCAAAAGGGTTCACGCAAGTTCCAGGAGTGGACTACGACGAGACTTTCTCGCCCGTAGCTATGCTTAGGTCTGTTCGGATATTGCTAGCAATTGCTGCTTATTTCGACTATGAAATATGGCAGATGGATGTCAAAACGGCTTTCCTATATGGAAACCTCAAAGAGGATGTATACATGATACAGCTAGAAGGTTTTGTCATTCATGAGGGTGCTGGAAAGGTATGCAAACTTCAGAAAGCCATTTATGGTCTGAAGCAAGCATCAAGGAGCTAGAACATTCGTTTTGATGAAGTGGTCAAATAGTTTGGCTTCATTAGCAATGGCGAAGAATCTTGTGTTTACAAAAAGTTTAGTGGGAGAGCAAAAGCATTTCTAATCTTGTATGTGGATGGCATATTGTTGATTGGAAATGACGTGAATTTTCTTAGCGAAATAAAAGACTCATTGAAAAAGAGTTTTAAATGAAAGACTTAGGCGAAGCGGCATATGTATTGGGCATCAGAATCTATAGAGATAGATCAAAATGCCTGATAGCGCTTAGCCAAATAACGTACATTGACAAGGTGTTGAAAATGTTCAACATGGAGAACTCCAAGAAAGGCCTACTCCCCATGTCACCTGGCACAGTGCTTTGCAAGAATCAGAGTCCTCGGACTATGGATGAGCGAGTACAAATGAATGATGTTCCATATGCCTCGGCAGTTGGTCCTATTATGTATGCCATGCTATGTACAAGATCGGATGTTTCCTATGCGCTAAGTGTTAGCAGCCGGTACCAAAGTGATCCAGGGTTGGAACACTAGGCCACAGTCAAGGGTATTCTTAAGTACCTAAGAAGGACCAAGGATTTACTCCTTGTGTACGGAGGTGATGAAGAGCTCATTGTAAGTGGTTACACTAATGCAGGCTTCAGGACTGACCCAGATGACTTCAAATCTCAATCAGGCTATGTTTTCATATTGAACGGTGGCCTAGTTGATTGGAAAGGTTCCAAATAAAAGATTGTGGCGGATTATATTACCTAGGCGGAGTATGTTGCCGCTTCAGAAGCCTCCAAGGAGGTGGTATGGATCAAGAAATTTCTTGAAGACCTTGGTGTGGTTCCAAGTGCTCTGGACCCGGTGCAGATTTATTGTCATAATAGTGGCGCCGTGGCTCAGGCAAGGGAGCCAAGTTCACACCATAAGACAAGACATATTCAAAACTCATTTGACATCATGTCGAAGAGGGTTTAGTGAAAGTACACAAAGTTCATACGGATCTGAACGTGCCAGACCCGATGACGAAGCCTCTACCACGAGTAAAGCATGAGCAACACCTGATAGCCTTTGGTGCTAGGGAAGCCATGTAACTGGATTATGACTCTAGTGCAAGTGGGAGACTGTAGGAGATATGCCCTAGAGGCAGTAATATAAGTTATTTTGTATCTTATGGTTTGTAATGAAGGTTTATGTTCCATGCTATAACTGCAATGATTCCCGAGTCTGCAAATAAAATGAGGCTTGGAGGGAAACTCATGTGCACGTGTGGGAAAATAAACGGTAAAATGTATTCCTAGTCAAGCCTCAATGACTGGCTCAAGTATTGCATGATGACCCTGTTTTCCTGATCATGGGCATGACTATGCCGGCAATTTTGAGGGCACAATTATTAGTAGAACACTTGTGTTGAATCGACCCAATTTGATGTTATGCTATGAGATACATTCACACAAGTTAATGGTTAATAACACAGAGAAGTTAATGTTTGCATAATTCCTTAGACCATGAGAGTATCGAGTTCCTTCATACTTGCTTAGTGAACTTTTGGGTTTGTTAAACGTCATCCGTAACTGGGTGGCTATTACGGCGGCTTACAGGTTCACAGAAAAGTATGGCAAATAACAAGATAGCACAAGATTGGGATTTGCTCCTCCGACGATGCAGAGATATACTCGGGCCCTCTCGGTATAACATTATCCATCATTGATACGTCCATTTTGCATCGTGCTTTATATCGATATTTATTGCATTATGGGCTGTTATTACACATTATGTCACAATACTTGAGTCTATTATCTCTTATTTTACAAGGTTTACATAAGGAGGGAGAATGCCGGCAGCTGGAATTATGAGCTGGAAAAGGAGCAAATATTAGAGACCTATTATGCACAACTCCAAAAGTCCTGAAACTCCACGAAAGTAATTTTTGGAAATAATAAAAGATATTGAGCGGAAGAAGTACGTCAGAGGGGGGCCCACCTGGCCACGAGGGTGGGGGCGTGCCCTACCACCTGGGCGCGCCCCCCTACCTCGTGGGCCCCCCTGTTTGCCCTCCGGTGGCCATCTTCTGCTATATGAGGTCTTTTGTCCACATAAAAATCATAAGCAACCTTTCGGGACGAGACTCCGCAGGCACGAGGCGGAACCTTGGCGGAACCAATCTAGGGCTCCGGCAGAGCTGTTCTGCCGGGGACACTTCCCTCCAGGAAGGGGAAATCATCACCGTTGTCATCACCAATGCTCCTCTCATCGGGAGAGGGCAATCTCCATCAACATCTTCACCAGCACCATCTCCTCTCAAAACCCTAGTTCATGTCTTGTATCCAATTCTTGTCTCCAAGTCCGGTATTGGTACTAGTAGGTTGCTAGTAGTGTTGATTACTCCTTGAAGTGGATTCTAGTTTGTTTATTTGGTGGAAGATCGTATGTTCAGATCCTTTATGCATATTAATACCCCTCTGATTATGAACATGAATATGCTTTGTGAGTAGTTACGTTTATTCCTGAGGACATGGGAGAAGTCTTGCTATTAGTAGTCATGTGAATTTGGTATTCGTTCGATATTTTGATGAGATGTATGTTGTCTAGCCCCTAGTGGTGTTATGTGAACGTCGACTACATAACACTTCACCATTATTTGGGCCTAGAGGAAGGCATTGGGAAGTAATAAGTAGATGATGGGTTGCTAGAGTGATGTAAGCTTAAACCCTAGTTTATGCGTTGTTTCGTAAGGGCTGATTTGGATCCATATGTTTCATGCTATGGTTAGGTTTACCTTAATACTTTTGTTGTAGTTGCGGATGCTTGCAATAGAGGTTAATCATAAGTGGGATGCTTGTTCAATTAAGAACAACACCCAAGCACCGGTCCACCCACATATCAAATTATCAAAGTACCGAACGCGAATCATATGAACGTGATGAAAACTAGCTTGACGATATTCCCATGTGTCCTCGGGAGCGCTTTTCTTTATATAAGAGTTTTTCCAGGCTTGTCCTTTGCTACAAAAAGGATTGGGCCACTTTGCTGCACTTTACTTACTTTTGTTACTTGTTGCTCGTTACCAATTATCCTATCACAAAACTATATGTTACCACTTATTTCAGTACTTGCAGAGTATACCTTGCTGAAAACCACTTATCATTTCCTTCTTCTCCTCGTTGGGTTTGACACTCTTACTTATCGAAAGGACTACGATAGATCCCCTATACTTGTGGGTCATCAAGACTCTTTTCTGGCGCCGTTGTTGGGAGTGAAGCGCCTTTGGTAGGTGGAATTTGGTAAGGAAAAATTTACATAGTGTGCTGAAATTTACTGTCACTTGTTACTATGGAAAGTAATCCTCCGAGGGGCTTGTTTGGGGTATCTTCACCCCAACCAGTAGAGCAAAGAGTTGCTCCTCAACCTACTGAACCTATTGCAAATGAAAATGTTCCCTTTCAAGTTCCTTCGGGTATGTTAGAAAAATTGCTAGCTAATCCTTTTTTAGGAGATGGAATAAAGCATCCTGATGAGCACCTAATCTATGTCGATGAAGTTTGTGGATTATTTAACCTTGCAGGTATACCCGATGATGTTGTTAAGAAGAAGGTCTTTCCTTTATCTTTGAAGGAAAATGCATCGACATGGTATAGACTATGTGATAATACGGGATCATGAAACTACAAACAATTGAAATTGGAATTTCATCAGAAGTTTTATCCTATGCATCTTGTTCATCGTGATCGCAATTATATATGTAATTTTTGGCCTCACGAAGGAGAAAGCATCGCTCAAGCTTGGGGGAGGCTTAAATCAATGTTATATTCATGCCCCAATCATCAGCTCCCAAGAGAAATAATTCTCCAAAGTTTTTATGCTCGGCTTTCTCATAATAATCAATCCATGCTCGATACTTCTTGTGCTGGCTCTTTTATGATGAAGACTATTCAACTCAAATGGAATTTATTGGATAGAATTAAACGCAACTCTGAAGATTGAGATCTCGACGAAGGTAAGGAGTCAGGTATGACACCTAAGTTTGATTGTATTAAATCTTTTATGGATACCGATATTTTCCGTAAGTTTAGCACTAAATATGGACTTGACTTTGAGATAGTAGCCTCTTTCTGTGAATCGTTCGCTACTTATATTGATCTCCCCAAGGAGAAGTGGTTTAAATATCATCCTCTCATAGAAGTAAAAGTAGCTGCACCTACTAAAGTTGAAGAAAAGACTGTCACTTATAATGATCCTATTGTTCCTACTTCTTATGTTGAGAAACCACCTTTCTCTGTTAGAATAAAGGATCATGCTAAAGCTTCAACTGTGGTTCGTAAAAGAAATATTAGAACTTATACACGTCCTGAGAAAGTTAAAGTTGAACCTAATATTGCTATTGTTAAAGATCTCTTCGCTGATAGTATTTATGGGCATGTTATTTCTTTCTGCGGTCAAACTGCTAGAATTGCCAAACCTTGTGCTAAAGATAAACATAGACCTGTGGTAGGCATGCCTGTTATTTCTGTTAAAATAGGAGATCATTGTTATCATGGCTTATGTGATATGGGTGCTAGCGTTAGCGCTATACCTATTGCCTTATACAACGAATTTAAGCATGATATTCCACCTGCTGAGTTAGAAGGATGTCACAATTAAGTTTGCCAACAGAGATACTATATCACCAATGGGAATTGTTAGAGATGTTGAAGTCTTGTGTGGGAAAAATAAATATCCTGCTGATTTTCTTGTTCTTGGTTCCCCCACAAGATAGCTTCTGTCCCATTATATTTGGTAGACCCTTCTTGAACACTGTCAATGTTAAAATAGACTGCGAAAAAATGTTGTTACTATTGGTTTGGGTGATATGTATCATGAGTTTAATTTCTCTAAATTTAGTAGACAACACCGTGAAGAAGAATTGCCTAGTAAGGATGAAATTATTGGTCTTGCTTCCATTGCCGTACCTCCTAGTGATCCTTTAGAACAATATTTGCTAGACCATGAAAATGATATGTTTATGCATGAAAGAAGGGAACTAGATGAAGTATTCTTTAAACAGGAACCTATTCTGAAACATAATTTGCCTGTTGAAATCCTAGGGGATCCTCCTCCACCCAAGGGTGACCCCGTGTTTGAGCTTAAACCATTGCCTGATACTCTTAAATATGCTTATCTTGATGAAAAGAAGATATATCATGTTATTATTAGTGCTAACCTTTCAGAGCATGAAGAAGAGAGATTATTGAAAACTCTGAAGAAGCGCCGAGCTTCTATTGGATATACTCTTGATGATCTTAAGGGCATTAGTCCCACTCTATGTCAACATAAAATAAATTTGGAAGAAGATGCTAAACCAGTTCATGATCATCAACGAAGGCTGAATCCTAAGATGAAGAAGTGGTAAGAAAAGAAATACTAAATCTTCTGGAGGCAGGTATAATTTATCCCGTTTGTAGCGACCCGACCTCAGACGGTCAAGCCTCTGTGTATCCGTGCCATCCCTGGATCAGTATGCTGGCACACACAGTACATCAATGTATATTTCAAAGTGCAATCACATGTATAATTAACGTAAAACTGATATATACCTCATAAGTCACAGCGGAAACAATTAGTCGGGTGTGGAGTCCCATCAACGCCATCGGCAGGTTGAGTGTAGCCCGTAACCTTGTATCGTAACTCTTACTCGTCGAAGAAAATCCTGCAACATGATACGTTGCAGCCGTGTAGGTCAGTACATTGAATGTACCGGCAAGATCACAACATGAGAAAACAGATGGTAAAGCTATACTATATGCAATTTGGCTTTGTGGCTCAGATTCGAGTTTTGTTTGCGTAAAAGCTGATTTTATTTTCCCTACATCAAAGGAATAAATGAAGTCTGTACTATGGAGTTTTCTATCATGACATGGTTCCGCTTAACCGATGTCTCATAGCCCAAAATCATCATAAATTGCCCACAATTAAGTTATCAATCCGGTGTTGAGAGTTCCAGATAGATCCAGTCCAGATGCTCAAATTGTCCGTGAATCGGGGACACGGCTAATCGATTAGGTTTTAGCCCTCTGTAGAGGTTTGTACACTTTACCCGCAAGATTCGATCGCTCTTTTTACGTTCTCGCACTTCAGGGTGTTTGAGAACAAGACGACCGAAACATGGTCTTCCGAAGAGTTCCTCGACCACCGTCGGTGCTCATCCAATCCTACCGTAGTTCTACATCTGCTAGCACCGGCCCCAGCCAGAGTCACAACTAAGGTCAACCAAGCCAGAGCCCATAATGACTTGCGGTTGCAGAGGTAAGCTTCCGGCATGAAGTATTCTTCCGTCTCTTTGAGTCTGGGTGAAGCTTTCGCAAGATGTCATGGCGCTTCTCCATGCATCCCGCCAACCACCGGTTTCTCCAGGTGCCCACAACCGTCCTTCACCCAAAGAGTGTGTATTGAATTCTTGTCTCGAGTCTTGAAGTCTTGAGGCCTTGAAGATGCAGTCCTTGCAGATTCCATCATGGAGTTGTCGCCATTGGCGTAGATCCTCCATTCTCACACCACTCCCGAGCACTCATACCAACCCCGTCTACTATAGCGTAGCATTAAAATAAATAACGTCCCGGCTTGGTAACAGGGTGATGGGTTCCTACCTCATGCATACTACTCAACTACAAGGATTCAATATCACTACTGGAGGGATTGTTGCGAAGATGACACTAAATGCAATAAAACACATAGGTATGAAAAACATGGTCAAAGTGAACTTGCACGGTATTACTTGATGAAGATAATAACGCCTCGAATAAAGACTTGGTAGAACTATTCGTCACTCCGTTGAAAATCTATATTAAACAGACAATCATATAAGCAATCATCCTAGCAATCGATTCTATCAATCATAACAATACTCAATCAAAATAAAAGCAACAAAGAAAACAAGTCGAAAACCAAAGGAAAAACTTCGAAAGAAAAATTCAAGGAAAAACTAGTGGTGACCA
Source organism: Aegilops bicornis (assembly GCA_021605145.1). Lineage (NCBI taxonomy): Eukaryota > Viridiplantae > Streptophyta > Magnoliopsida > Poales > Poaceae > Aegilops > Aegilops bicornis. The sequence continues at coordinate 799,706,896 of CM038671.1, read as the reverse complement.
ACTCACACAAATCTTAACATAACATCACTAAATTACTCTAATATTTTTTTTCTACAGCAAAGAAAATATAAATCTAATACAACAACAGAAAATAATTTACTAACTTAATAACTAGCAAAAGAACTAATATAAAAACTACTATAACTATCTAGTTAACACTAGGAAACTATAACAACTAACAAAACACTAAGACAATAATGCACAATACTAAAATATTTATGAAAACTAATTTACTTCTAAATAACAGAATCAATCACAACATAGATTGAAGTGTCAAAAAGAATTACTTTTAAAACTAATAAAACTATTTTTTATCAACTATCACTATGAACTAAACAAGCAAACACAAAACCAGTAGCTAAACACTTATAAATAACTACCAAAATTTATCTACTATAGTATAACAGAAACATATAACAACATGTAAAAATTTACAAAAAGAATTTACTAAAAATAATTAAAAACACTAATTATATGACTAAATCAATTACATAAGAAAAACATTACTGTTTTTAATAAAAACCCTAATTTAAAATATTCTAAAATTACCAAACTAAATCCTATAGTTAAACAATACCACAAGTGACCAGTAGCAAAAAGAATCATGTTAAAATCTATTTTTAAACTCAAGTTATGGCCAAAATACCAATCTGAACATAATTCATCAAATTCAAATCTAAACTATTCAAATTTGAAACCTAAGTACACAAACAGAAACTTAAGAAAATTTGTGACACAATGCAAAAAGAATCAACTCAAACGGAGTTACGGAACTTAAGTTATGAACAAAAGAAGTTTGAATATGAATCTGAACAAATTTCAAAATTTTAAACTTTCAAAAACATGTTTGTGTTGAATTACTGGATAGAGGAGATCGTAACGAAGAAGTGGGCGTTGGTTTCATCTAGTTTGGATGAACGAGTAAAAAGTTATGGCTATTTGAAAAATCAGGGCCAAGCTATTTTACAAAAGAAAAAATAGCTATGGCTAAGGTCTAATATATAAATACGTAGACGACAATCTAATCTATTGTATTAGTCTAAAAGTAATAAACTACGGAAGTATAAGTAGAAAAAAAACAAAATAAAATACCTTTATAATGCAGAGAAAAGACAACTTCGGAGAGAGAAGAAAATTTCTAGAAGTCGCGCCGGAGAGGAGAAAAAAAATATTTTTATTAGTCAAACCAAAATATTGATTTAACCCGAATCAGATGATTTTTGAAGGCTCTATGGGTCTATATTTATAGGTGGAAAAGAACTTTGGGGGTTAAAATTTGCGATGTGGGACTAAACGTAGATGAAAGGAAAAGAAACAGAGAAGAAGAGGCGCCTCGCATGGGCCTACAGGTCTTCGGCCGGCCCCGCGCGTAAGCTGCGGCTGCAGTTTTTTTTTTTTTTTACAAAATTCTGCCAAAGAAAGAAAAAAAAAGGCTGGCTGGGCCTGGCCCATATAGAAAAAAAAGATGGGGCGCTCGCTGTTACTATGATGCGCGCATGGGCGACAAATACTTATGGGCCGCACGTACAGTTTTTTTTAAATAGAAACAGAGAGGAAAACTGAATAAAGAAAATATAATAATCATTTTATATAGGCATATTATATATCAAAATTTTCAAAAAAAGATTTCCTACAGCATGAACATTATTCTAGCATTAAATAAAATACACGCAAATTCAAATAAAGCAAAGAGTGCTTCAGCTCTAATATAATCCAATAAAAATCATTTTAAAAATACCAAAATGAATTCAAATTTATTCCTCTCCAATTTTCTGTTGTAGGGAATCATGTTACCCTATTTTCCATGTATTTTATTTTTGGAGAAAAATAATTTGAATAAAACTCAAATAACTCCAAATTGATAATAAATTCAAAAGAACTTTGAATTTATTTCTTTGAAACTCCCTACTCATATTTCATATGTTTTGAAGCAGTCATTTTATCTTCGCTCGTGAAAATCATTGAGTTGCATAAAGTTTCAGAATTGGAAATATTTTCCAAATGAAATTCAAATATTTTCAACACCCCTTGTCATTTAAATAAATGGAAGAAGTCATGTCATCTTCTCTCCAGGGTTTTGTGATGAAGAGTATTTGAATTCACGGAAACAACAAAAGCAAGATGAAAGTTTGGGAAAGTCCTTTTATTCCCTCTCATTTAACTTTCAAAAAGTTTCAAATTTCACTCAATCAATCACACAACAATTCAAACAAACAAACAAATCTATCTATTTATTATAACATTCCAAAATTTAGAATTTTGGGATGTTACACCGTTGCTGATAGTCAGTGGGTAAGTCATGTCCATTGTGACCCTAAGAAGGGAGGCATTACTGTTGTTCCTAATGATAAAGATGAACTGATTCCGCAAAGAATTATTACAGGTTATAGGATGGTAATTGATTTCCGTAAATTAAATAAGGCTACTAAGAAAGATCATTACCCCTTACCTTTTATCGATCAAATGCTAGAAAGATTATGCAAACATACACATTATTGCTTTCTAGATGGTTATTCTGGTTTCTCTCAAATACCTGTGTCAGCTAATGATCAATCTAAGACTATTTTTACCTGCCCTTTTGGTACTTTTGCTTATAGACATATGCCTTTTGGTTTATGTAATGCACCTGCTACCTTTCAAAGATGCATGATGGCTATATTCTCTGACTTTTGTGAAAAGATTTGTGAGGTTTTCATGGACGACTTCTCTGTTTATGGATCCTCTTTTGATGATTGCTTGAGAAACCTTGATCGAGTTTTGCAGAGATGTGAAGAAACTAATCTTGTCTTGAATTGGGAAAAGTGCCACTTTATGGTTAATGAAGGTATTGTCTTGGGGCATAAAGTTTCTGAAAGAGGTATTGAGGTTGACAAAGCCAAGGTTGATGCTATTGAAAAGATGCCATGTCCCAAGGACATCAAAGGTATAAGAAGTTTCCTTGGTCATGCCGGTTTTTATAGGAGGTTCATTAAGGACTTCTCAAAAATTTATCGGCCTCTAACTAATTTATTACAAAAAGATATACCATTTGTCTTTGATAATGATTGTGTACAAGCATTTGAAATACTTAAGAAAGCATTGATGTCTACACCTATTGTTCAGCCACCTGATTGGAATTTACCCTTTGAAATTATGCGTGATGCTAGTGATTATGCTGTAGGTGCTGTTCTAGGGCAAAGAGTTGATAAGAAATTAAATGTTATTCAATATGCTAGTAAAACTCTAGACAATGCTCACAGAAATTATGCTACTACTGAGAAAGAATTCTTAGCAGTTGTATTTGCTTGTGATAAGTTCAGACCTTATATTGTTGATTCTAAAGTAACTGTTCACACGGATCATGCTGCTATTAAATATCTTATGGAAAATAAAGATGCTAAACCTAGACTTATTAGATGGGTTATCTTGCTACAAGAATTTGATTAGTATATTGTTGATAGAAAGGTAGCTGAGAACCCCGTTGTAGACAACTTGTCTAGGTTAGAAAATGTTCTTGATGACCCACTACCTATTAATGATAGCTTTCCTGATGAGCAATTAAATGTCATAAATGCTGATTATACCAATTACATTGTTGCTAAATTTATACCACCTAGTTTCACATACCAGCAAAAGAAAAAGTTTTTCTATGATTCGAGACATTACTTCTGGGATGACCCACATCTTTATAAAGGAGTAGATGATGTTATTAGACGTTGTGTACCTGAGCATGAACAAGAACATATCCTACGCAAGTGTCACTCCGAGGCTTATGGAGGACACCACACTGGAGATAGAACTAGACATAAGGTATTGCAATCCGGTTTTTACTGGCTACTCTTTTCAAAGATGCCCGTAAGTTTGTCTTGTCATGTGATGAATGTCAAAGAATTGGTAGTATTAGTAGACGTCAAGAAATGCCTATGAATTATTCACTTGTTATTGAACCATTTGATGGTTGGGGCTTTGATTATATGGGACCGTTTCCTTCCTCTAATGGGTATACACATATCTTAGTTGCTGTTGATTACGTTACTAAGTGGGTAGAAGCTATTCCAACTAGTAGTGCTGATCATAACACCTCTATTAAGATGCTTAAAGAAGTTATTTTACCAAGGTTTGGAGTCCCAAGATACTTAATGACTGATGGTGGTTCACATTTTATTCATGGTGCTTTTCGTAAAATGCTTGCTAACACTACTATGGAAAACCCTAGCAGTAGCCCGTGTTTTGAGGCTATCAGCAGCGCGGGCAGCCGCGCTACTAATAAGTGCTACAGCTAACTGTTAGTAGTAGTGCGGTCTGCACCAGCGCTACTACTATTGACTATATCAGCAGCGTTTTTCCAAAACATGCTACTGTTAGTTAGCTATAGCGATTTCCTAGCCCGGCGCTACTGCTATGTTTTTCATCATTTCCCCCAGCTTCCTACCCAGTTTCAGTTTCTATAAACTGCAATTTCTAGATACTAGGTACTACTAGATATCAATTTCATAAAGCATTATAGGTATTACGTAGTACTACCTCTGTTCCAAATTACTCGTCATGGTTTTAGTTCAAACGGAGGGAGTACGAGATAATAATTTCATATACAGTCAACATGCATCCTCAAGCCATACAAGGTGATATTGACGACGATCATCATATGTAGTTCTAGATGATATCGATGACGATCATAATATGTAGTTCTACATGATATCGACGACGATGATCATATGTAGTTCTAGATGATATAGCCACACACACATATGTAGTTCTAGACGATATCGACGACGATCATCATCTTGAAGCCTGGGCGGTGGGTGTTCCTGATAGTAATTGGGATGGCCTGTCCAACACGAAGATTCTTGCCAACGAGGAATCTCTTCCACCCAACCGAGTTTAAGTATGTGCGACCATCTGTGTCCATGCGGTAAGTATAGGTGGTGAAGGATCCCCTTGCGGTAAGGCGTAGTCCAGCTGAGCCTTCTTCATCAGGCTCGATACCACAACTCACAGATAGGTTCTTTGGCAATTTCTGAATAAGAAAAACATATCAATTAATAAATAGCCTCTCACAAACTCTTGCAAATATATTTCTATTAAGTATAGATTTCTACACTATCAAGAGACACAGTACTACGCATATCATCGACTGTATTCCACGAAGCATATCATTGGACTCTACACTAAGCATATCACCGGATTCACTAAGCATATCATCGAATAATTTGGGTTTGTAAGTATAACAATAAAGCATATATATATCATCAAATTACTACAGCCAGTATAACATACCATTTCATGCCGATCGACCATGGTACTTGTCAGGCGGGTCACGGATGGCACCCCGACAAAGTCATCACGTGGCGGAATTCTGTCCCATAGGTCGCACACCTCCTCCTCGCTCAACCTCATTCTTTGAGCTACGATGGCTTCATGAAGTGGGTTTTCATCATCTTCATCGAGTGGGTCCTCATTATCTTCATCATCTTCGTCATCTTCATCATCTTCGTCATCTTCATCATCTTCCACCAGGTTCATATAAATGACAGCCAGCTTGGGTCTTTCTGCTCTGAAGGAGAAGCTGATCAACTCACCACCAGTAAGACACATGCGGGCGAGGAAACGGGCCCATCCATCTCCTCCAATCTGCAACATATTGCGTCCTTTCTCGACCTCCATAGTGTACGGCCCCCCAGGAGCCTCAAATGTCACTGTGTCTCCTGTCAGCTTGTTGAATTTCAACCTCACATTGCATGGGACGATCTGTGTCAAAAAGAAAAATGACACAATGCAGTAATGCCAACACTAAAAATAAAATAGTTGTTACGTTTCATCTAATTTCTTACTGCCGCATGAAGAAAACTCTGCTGGAAGTAGATGCCGAACAGCTTGCCAGTTGCAAGGCTGCTAGCACACCTTGACTTGCACGGTCGACATGGTGGTGGCGCCATTTTCCTAAAGCAATATGAGCAAAGGATTAACGATCCACTTCACAGGAAAGAAAAACAGTAGCATGTGATATTTTTGGTTCTTCCGCGAGAAGCAATTTGATGGACAATTATAATCCTAAGATCTTGTAACATATTAGATCACAAGGTACCACCAAACAAAGCATTTCGGTGGCACCTATTGCCGAAAAAAATTTCACAAATATTTACCAAATCAGGGTACCACCTACAAAGACATTTCATCTAATTTGGCCCCTATTGCCTAAGATAATTGATTAAAAAAAACAAGTGGCAAATTTAACTAAATTGGCACCTACAGTTTGCCAAAAAATAACTTATTACAGAAAAACAAATGCATCTAGCTATCCATGTACAGAAAAAAATAACAATAAAATTGTGCATACTAAATCAACTAGCATACTAAATCGACTAAATCAAAATGTTCTAAATCAACTAGCCTACTAAATCAACTAAATCATATCAACTAAATCAAAATGTTGCATATGAACTAGCCTACTAAATCAAAATGTAGCAGGGAGGAGGGGTTGTGGATGGAGGAGGGAGGAGGGAGAAGGAGGGGCGACTTGAGGAAGGAGAAGAGAGTAGGACGGAGGAGGAAGGCGGAGCGAGGAGGGGTCGGCCGGCGGCAAGTGGAGGGAGGACGGAGGAGGAAGGCGGAGCGAGGAGGGGTCGGCTAGCGGCGAGTGGAGGGAAGACGGAGGAGGAGGCCGTTACTGAGTCCAGCGAGGAGGAGGAGGTGACGGCGGCACAGAGGGAGGAGGGGTGACGGGGGAGGACCGGTGCGGGGGGTTGAGGGGGAGATCCAGTGAGTGTGAGTGTGAGTGGATCGGATAGAGGAGAGTGGGGGTGGGAGATGGAATGGCTTAACAGTAGCACGCTATAGCGAAGGCGCTACTGCTAAATGACCTAGCCGTAGCGCCTTTCACAAAGAACGCGCTACTGGTATGTGTCAGCATGTAAAAATAGACATCAAAAATTAATTGCTCATCAATGATCTTTTTGTGTACAATCTGATTTGTCAATATGAGTCCTCACCGTTTTAGGAACCGGTGAAGGCTCATATTGCGGCCACAAATTCTACACATAGAGTTCAATGAAGACCAAGTGCTTGTGAAAGTTAGAAGAAGCAAAATATTTAAGGTGGTAGAAACTCTCTTCATGGAGCGAGGTGGGACTAATTTTTTCTAGCAAACTTAGCAGTAGCGGCTATTGAGGAAATGCGTTGCTGTTATGATCCGTAGTAGTAGCGCTCTTCGTACTAACGCGCTGCTGCTAGAACTAGCCTCGCGGCGGCGTCGTGGCAATTGTAGCAGTAGCGCGGCTTAGAGCGGGCGCGCTACTGCTACATTTATTTCAACAGCGAGTTTTGTGTGTGCGTGCTACTGCTATGTAGCAGCAGCGCCTTATTTTAAAGCGCGTTGCTGGTAAGATTCTGCGTATAGTCTTTTCCCTAGTAGTGTAAGTATGATGTCAATCATAGAATTGCATCTCCATATCACCTGCAGTCTAGTGGTCAAGTAGAACTTAGTAATAGAGAGCTCAAATTAATTTTGCAAAAGATTGTTAATAGATCTAGAAAGAATTGGTCCAAGAAACTTGATGATGCTCCATGGGCCTATAGAACTGCATATAAAAATCCTATGGGTATGTCTCCGTATAAAATGGTTTATGGAAAAGCATGTCACTTACCTCTCGAACTAGAACATAAGGCATATTGGGCCATTAAAGAGCTCAATTATGATTTCAAACTTGCCGGTGAGAAGAGACTATTTGACATTAGCTCACTTGATGAACGGAGAACCCAGGCCTATGAGAATGCCAAACTGTTTAAAGAAAAAGTTAAAAGATGGCATGACAAGAGGATACAAAATCGTGAGTTTAATGTAGGTGATTATGTGTTGCTATTCAACTCTCGTTCAAGATTTTTTGCAGGAAAACATCTCTCTAAATGGGAAGGTCCTTACGTTATCGAGGAGGTCTTGATACGTCTCCGTCATATCTATAATTTTTTATTGTTCCATGCCAATATTATTCAACTTTCATATAATTTTGGCAACTTTTTATACTATTTTTGGGACTAACATATTGATCCAGTGCCCAGTGCCAGTTTCTGTTTGTTGCATGTTTTATGTTTCGAAGAAACCCCATATCAAACGAAGTCCAAACGGGATAAAAACGGACGGAGAATTATTTTGGAATATTTGTGATTTTTGGAAAGTAAAATCAACGCGAGACAGTGCCCGAGGTGGCCACGAGGGTGGGGCCCATGCCCACTCCATGCAGGCGCGCCCCTGACCCTCGTGGGCCACCCGTAAGGCGGTTGATGCTCTACTTTGGCCGCAACAAAGCTAATTTTTGGAAAAAGATCTGGGCGAAGGTTTCAATCCAATCGGAGTTACGGATCTCCATATATACACGAAACGGTGAAAGGGCAGCAGAGGAGAACGCAGAAACAGATAGATCCAATCTTGGAGGGGCTCTTGCCCCTCCCATGCCATGGGAGCCAAGGACCAAAGGGGAAACCCTTCTCCCATCTAGGGAGTAGGTCAAGGAAGAATAAGAAGAAGGGGGGCTCTCTCCCCCTCGCTTCCGGTGGCGCCAGAGTGCCACCGGGGGCCATCATCATCACCGCAGTCTTCACCAACAACATCACCGCCATCATCACCAACTCTTCCCCCTCTATGCAGCGGTCTAACCTATCTCTTACCCGCTGTAATCTCTACTTAAACATGGTGCTCAACGCTATATATTATTTCCCTATGATGTATGGCTATCCTATGATGTTTGAGTAGATCCATTTTCTCCTATGGGTTATTTGATGATCAAGATTGGTTTGAGTCGCATGTTTTATTATTGGTGCTGTCCTATGGTGCTCTCCGTGTCGCGCAAACGTGACCCCGTTGTAGGGTTTGAAATATGCTCATGATCTACTTATGGTGGGTGGCGTGAGTGAACAGAAGAACAAACCCGAGTAAGTAGGTTGTTTGCGTATGGGATAAAGAGGACTTGATACTTTAATGCTTTGGTTGGGTTTTACCTTAATGATCTTTAGTAGTTGCGGATGCTTGCTAGAGTTCCAATCATAAGTGCATACTAGATCGTTGATGGCGCGCGTTGCGGCGCCCGTCTATTTTGAATGCTATGTGAGAGTGTTAGAAATTTATGTACAAACATAGAGTAAATGTTAGTTTATGCAGATAATAATGTGTTAGTACAAAGTGATAGTGTCTCCCATGAAGCTGATAATAGTTGGTCCACAGGCATGCGAAGGACTTTATATATCACTACAATATTGTGTTTGATTTCAGTTTTCGTGAGTACAATGTGCAGTTGCAACTATTGATGATGCAATAAATTTGTCACGTCAATTGTAGTAGTGTCTCATTGTCTCGGGTAAAAAATTGTCACGTCAATTATAGTAGTGTCTTAATTGTCTGGGGTAAATTCGTTCGAACATTAAGCTATAGCTTCACATAGGGGTTTTTGGTCATTTTAATAAATAACGAAAAGATCCTATGGAGGACCAACCGGAGAGAAAATATGTTTGGTTATCAATGTTCTATTGCTTAAATCAACTTTATTATTTTCCTAATGAAGCATGCTTTTCTCATGTAAGATTACATTTGACAAATCAGATTCAAGGTCCCTGAATCGTTATGGTGAAAACTTAAATGAAACAAGTGAGCTTTCAGATGAGTGCATGTTCAAATCTACCAAACACTTACGAGCACATCACAGAAGGAAGGGCACGTTCAGAGATTTGCAAAATAAATAGCATTGGAACAGTACAAATAACTTCACATGCATGATGTCTTAAAAATACTGGGAATATATGACCTGAAACATTACACTCGTATTTGGGTAGAGAAAATGCTAAGTATTTGGGTAAATTACAGAACTTGTAGCCTTTTGGTGACAAAAATATTGAAGGGTTTATTTATTAATATCAGTTCACTCCAAGATGTTATAGTCAATATTCTTCCTGGAAGAGCTTGAAGCTTTATCAAGAGTGCAACACAAAAGGCTGTTGTCAATCTTGTTCCTGAAAAAAATCCGATTTAGGAAGTTGGAAATCATGTGAAAATCGACCACGTGAACTATGTAATAGTATTATGTTGTGTATTTAATTTTTTGGTTTAATAGCACACCTCTCGCATCTACAAGGGCTTTCAGTTCTCCAGTCCTGGTATTATAAACGGAACTAATAGAAGTGCTTAGGCAAACTTGCCATGAATCTAGTACTCCAGTTGGCCAACTCCTCCTGCTCGTTGTGCCTCAGGTCGTAACTAATATAGCCCCTCCCCTGTCAAAAGGAAGGTTGTTATGATGATCTTATGTGATGTACACATGTTACAGGTTCATCCACTTCTTTATGCACACAAATCTGATCACGGACACAATAGAGAGCACTGAAAAGAACAACGTTGCCTGTCCGATGGTCTTAACTTATTTACTATATGCTGTGATTCCTTCCCTTGTAAGAAAAATAATGAATAACAGACTGCACTTACTGAACTCTTCCAATGATTTGCTGACATCACTGCCCCCAGACTGAACCAAGTGTATCTTGCGTGAAAATATTACATTTCCCATACATCAAGATCTTACAAATGGAAACTAACAAAACCAAAAATTCTGCAAATAATGAGAATGTCATGAATTAAGAGATGAAAGCACAATCTACTGAGAATAAGGTGAGTCTAAATTAAGCTGCATGAAAGCTACATTAAAGTCCTTAACTCGACAGGCAGCTCCCAGTTGTCTCTCCTTTTATCGAAAAGCCACAGGAGCTAGTCTGACTCCCAGTAGGTAGGTCTGTTTTCTAACTAAGCTACATTTTGCCTACAGTGAAGCTAAATCTGCAAGCGCAGCAGCAAACTTTTGTTTTGGTTGTGTAGCTGGAATAGGTCCATTGCACTGTACTATTATTTTGCCTGATTCTTTTGTCTCCAATGGTGAAATCTTTATTGATGGGAACATAAAACTGTTCATGCAAATTTGATGGATATTTTTGTTACCCATTGGTGCATCGTATGGAGAAAATAGAAGAGGGATATCAGTTACTACTATTTAGATTTATGTGCAACTTAACACTAAATAACTTATTTTTGCTACCCAATCGTGCTTGCTATGGGAAAAAAATAGAGGCATTTATCGCCCATTTTATTAGTTGGTGGTTCCATCAATGATAATCGATAAAAGTTCAATTCTGTAATTTAGAAAGACTCGCACATGAACATCCCTAAAGATAAAGGCTGGATTTACATGGAAGGCGAAAAAACATGAGCAAATTGTGAAGTATTAGCTTGTCAAGAACTGATAGGTTTCAGTTTTAGGCATGGATCTGAGGTATCTCGAATTGGAGTTCCTTGCACCTTGATTCAAATTATGTTCACAATATTAATCTAGAAAGAAACTCACCTTATACTTGGAATGATGCAAAGCCTGGACCGTGTCTTGAAAATCCAGACACATACTTTCAAATATCGGTAAGATTATTGGGCTTTGCTCACTTCTGCATAGAAGAAGATACCGAGGCTTCACCCCCCCCCCCCCCCCTCTATAACAGTATGGCTACATTCTTTTGCGCATATAACTACACCGTTCCACCTGTTGCGTACAGCAACAAATAGAAGAACCATGGTGTCGATAACGGATATATGAGTAATTAATCTTCTATGCTGTAAAAACATGGATGGTAAAACATGAATCGATAAAATGAAATCTGGTAGTCCGAGTGAAGTAATTACCTGTCCAGAAGCCATTAGAACTATCACCTAAAGAATTTAAGAAAAAAAATGTGAGAACCAGTTTCCAATATCTAGCCGAATCAATCGACCATCTCCCAGTTTGAACAATACCTGTACAAAATTAGATTGGGAGGATACAATGTAATCGTTGGGTGGAAGAAGCAAATATCGTACATGGATGATAAAAAATAAAGATAGAGGGGAACCTAGAAGAGCACCATGCTGATGGATGTTCTGTCGCCGGAGTTAGAAGAGTGAGCGTAGAGGAAGCATATATACACAGCGGAAGAATGAGAAACAAAGAGCCAGGCAACCAGTAATGACCGCGAGGGGCACACATCATCCACCATGAATGGTTGGAGAGAAACTGAAGAGTGATTTCTTCCTTCAAACCCACAGTAGCAGTTTCAAGAGACGAACAGCCGGACGGCGATTCACGGACTGGATGAATCCGGGCTAGATGGATTCGACGTGGTCGGTCCGCCGCACCTTGAGGCTGCGTTCGGTCTGTAGGTATAGAAAACACAGGACCAGAAAACTACGAAGGAATATGATTGGTTGTACAGTAGCAGCCTATGAGGTTGTAAAACATAGGAAGAGAAAGCATGCGGGCGTTCGGAGCTTAGGTGTGAAAAGCTTTGCCGTGGCAGATTCTATGGTATTTTATATTCGCATGTTACGCTGTTAGTTTCTCTCTTACCTCATGCATGGCTGTACTGTTCAGTTTTTTATTCGAGGTTGTGTTGCTTTGCCTCGGGCATCCGCCCAGAAATGAGATTCTAGTAGATTTTTGTAATCCTCTGGAATGAGCACTCCAAGGCAGGGTTTCCTTCAAATTTCTGTAGCACAATCCTATGAAGCGAACGGTTCACAGATAGACAAAACTAAAGGATTGCAAATCTGTAGATTTTCATTGTTTTTCCTGCAGACCGAACGGAGCCTGAATCGGGACAGACGGGATGCATTGGATCCTCTCTGCGCCTTGGATCCGGAGTGGATGGATTCGATGCGGTCGCTCCCGCTGCGCCTTCAATCCGGACTTTTTTTTAAGCAACCGAATCAGGAGTATGCGGTCGCTCCGCCGCCCCTCGATCGAGACTGGATTAGGGTTTACACCCCCCCTCTATACCGAGGCTTCGAAGCCCAGTAGTAGAATCCCATTAAACCCAATTTAACGACAGAGGCCCAAAAAAGTCACCTGAGCAGCGGCCTAGAACGGTTGGCGCTCAACTGTAGCGAACAAAGCGAGCCTACGATGCGATCCAGGGCCAATCCGACGACCGAAAATCACAAAAAGTGATCATCGGACGGCTGTGTAGGTTAATGGCCTGGGAGGGCTTGAAAGTTGCTCAGTTATAATGATTCTAAATAAATGATCCAAGTAGAGAAAGTATGTTAGCTTATGTCTCTCCCTCAAATAAAATTGCAATAATGATTACCGGTCTAGTTATCGATTGCCTAGGGACAAATAATTTTCTCGTGACAAAAAGCTCTTTACTAAAACTAATTTAGTTATGTCTTTATCTAAACAACCCCTAGTATTTATTTACGCTCTCTTTATATTCTTGCAAACCTATCCAAAAACACCTACAAAGTACTTCTAGTTTCATACTTTTTTTCCGGTAAAGCGAACGTCAAGTGTGCGTAGAGTTGTATCGGTGGTCGATAGAACTTGAGGGAATATTTGTTCTACCTTTAGCTCCTCGTTGGGTTCGACATTCTTACTTATCGAAAGAGGCTACAATTGATCCCCTATACTTGTGGGTTATCCGGTATATCATTCCAGTGCCATAAAAATCAACAACTTCGAAGCCACAAATCCGAAGGGGGTGAACGGTCAAAGAATCAAACATTATATATCAGGTAATCCCATAAATGTTGAAACTAATGTTATCGAAACCGTAACTCCGGAGGAATACATAAGGGATACTTTCCAGAACGTTCCAGACTCCGAAAAGGAATAGGTATGTGGTACGCTAAGTAAACCGACTCCAAAACAGTTATAATGGTAATTTTCTCCGTTTTGGAATATTTAAGAAAATAGGAAAATAAGAAGTAGTCCGGGAAGGACACGAAGCGTCCACGAGGGTGGAGAGCGCGCCCTACACCCCTGGGCGCGCCAGCTGCCTCGTGGGAAGTGTGCTCTCCGGACTCCGTTTTCTTGCACGATACTTCTTTTGGTCGGTAAAAATTCATTATATAATCTCCCGAAGGTTTTGACTCTCGTATCACGCAAATATCCTTTGTTTTTATTTCGAGCTGTTTCTACCGCAGATTAGAGCAAGATGTCTTCTCAGGAGTCAGTCGGGGAGAGTCGAGTGTCTCATCCAACACCGGGACCAGGAGTAAACAGAGATGCTGACCACTTTCGGCCATCAACGGAGGAAGAGATGGAGGCCGACTTGAAAAGGATAGATGCCCTGGAGGAGAATCAAGAAGTTACTTCTCGTTTCCGAGCCGGATTCACGATGGGGGAACAACAGATCTCGGCTATTGCAAACTTGGTTATCCCTTCCAATGTTAGATTCTTTTCTTACGAAAATATGAAAAAGAGTGTCACTTGTTCTCCCGCAGCTATGCAACATCCATGGGTGAAAGGAGCTTTAGCCGTCATGGGTAAGCTCCGTAAGGAAATAATGGACCTCAAGCAGCAAGTCGATAAGCTCGAGGAGGAGAATCATATCCTGAGGGGCATCATCGCCAAGAATATCACATCACCACCTCCGAAGAAAGAGACATAACCACATGGGTTAGTAGAAAAGGGGCCTATTGACCCGGTTGGTGAGGGCCTTTATTCCCGGTTCATGAACCGGGACTAAAGGGTCAGTACTAATACCCTGGCCCTTTAGTCCCGGTTCAATCCAGAACTGGGACTGATGGGCCTCCACGTGGCCTGTGCGCTGAGCCCAGGCAGAGTTTTGGTCCCGTTGGTAGCACCAACCGGGACCACTAGGCATCCACGCGTCAGCATTTCTGTGGCTGGGGTTTTTGTTTTTTTTTAAAAGAGGGGGGGGGGTTTGGGGGTTTTGGGGGGTTAATTTAGGTGTTTCATATATTGTCTTAGCTAGCTAATTATAGAGAGAAGTGTCCTCTCTTTTGTCCGTGCTTGGTCGATGCTACGTACTATACATACGTATAGAGAGGACTAGCTAGACACACGCTAGCTAGCTAGTAAGCAAATGAAGGAAACAGAAGATCGTCATGAACATATATGCATACAGAGGGAAGTGATATCGACCACCTCTCCTTCTCCGAGAGATTGGTCGAACAACAAGTTATCGTATATCTATCCGACACTACCGGCTACATATATACAATAATTATCTTTTACAAAATAATCTCCTAACATACGGACGCGTGGTCCACATAGTATTCTCCATCTTCAGCGATCACGTGGTCAAGAAAGAATGCCGCCAATTCCTCTTGAATTGCTAGCAGGCGATCTGGTGCTAGTAGTTCATCCCGCATCCGAAACATCTAATTTTAAGAAGGGGGTCAATACATATATATATATATATATATATATATATATGAATGAATGAAACTCAACACCAATGATGGTAATAAAATAAAATTGTGAATATTGTTATTTACGCACTTCATATTGTTTGTCGAGTAGCCCGCTCCGCACAGGTGTCGTGTGGCGGATGGACTCGCAAACGTAGTATCCATGTAAATCATTCCGTTGTTCCTGCCACAACCACTTTACAAGAAATAGAGGTCAATCAAACTGATAATTAGCAAGCATGTTAAATGGTATTGATGAAACTAGCACTTGAATCACTAGGAGATGCGTGGAATATGCTACTATAGTACTTACTTTCGGGTGTCTAAATTGCAGATTCTTCGGCAGTCCCGGAGCTTTTTTGGTGAATTTTCTCCAAACCCTGCCATACAAAGAAAACAATTACTTGATATCAGAAATGAACAAAGTTGCTGATATGGTGGATAATGATCGATTTAACTTACTTCTCGAGCATTTAAGTCATGTCCTCATACTCCTTGGGATTTTTTCGTCTCGAGTCTAAGACAGTTAGTACTCCCTGCTCAAGCTTAATCTCTAGGAGAATATAGTGGTACCTGCGCACGCATGCATAACTCATCAATATTACATTACTATAACCTGGACTAATAAGGAAACCGAATATGCCACAAGACAAGAACACTCACTTGAAGTTGTAAGGAAAGAGTATTATATCCTTGTGTTCATTTATTACTTAACGATTGTAGCAAGTTGGCCTCGGTATTTTCGGCATGAAATTCAACCTCGGTTGCATCTATGAGATATGTGTTAATGAACCCAATGGAACCCACTTGTCTTTTCTTCATTCACGATCTTCAATCTGCATAATATAGTGAGGATAATTATAAATACATGCAATGAAAGAGCTGAGTTATATAGAGAGACTTAATGACAGAAGTAGTACTACTTAGAGACAGTAGCAGGTGACCGTTGCTTTATCGAGGGCCAATTGATTGAAAAACTAATAGAAATCCTCAAATGGAATAGGCAACAGTTCAATTCCGACGAGGTCATGCTCCTTTTTAACTCTCACATACAAAGTACTCCTCCCCTCAGACTCTCTCCAGGTTTTCATGTACCAATCTTGCAATCTTCGCATCATCGTTGATAGAGAGCTTTCATCTTTGATGAGAGGCTTCCCGTGACTCAGATATCTTTGTATCTGCACCTCCAAGAAATCATAATGTACATCGTCGGGCAGGCAATCTTCAGGATTGCCATAACCGGGCACCATCCTCGGATCGACGATGTCGCTAGCAGGCACGTTGAGCGGGGGGCATGATTGCTTCGCTTGTTCGCCGAGCTGGGCAATTTGTTTCCCAGCTCGTCGTTCTTTCAGTCTTTGATCACTTTTAGTACTTCCCGACCTCTCCGCTTCGGCAAATGCCTTTCCAATAATGCGCTCTTAGTTGCCTTTCGGCGGAGACTTGGGTGGTTTTGTCAGGGAAGCCAGAGTGCGCTTCGCTTTCATCGGATCTACCTTCTCCTCCGGAGGTGGATGTCTCTTTGCTTTCAACCCTTCAAACCAGTCATACACTTCGGTCTGCGCGATCTTCGTGTTTTCCTCGTCGGTCCTTCTCAGACGGTAACTTCTCTGGATTCTTCAGAGAAGGACCGAATCTGTATCTCCTCCCGCCTTTGGCTGTACTGCTAGACGCCGGCAGAGCAGACGGAGCGGATGTCTTCTTTCCTTTCTTACGAGTCGGAGGAGAAGGACTACGACGCGCCAGAGTAGTCGGAGCGGCGGCGGGTCTTTTCCGCCCTTGCTGGCGAGGCGAAGAAGGAGGAGGCTGGCTGCTCGGGCGCGCCGGTGCAGGCGGAGAAGGAGGCGGAGTGCCGCCATGCGCCGGAGAAGGAGCCGGCCGAGTGCCCTGATCGTCACTCGCCGGAGGAGGAGGCGGTGGAGGAGGGGGAGTGCCCCGACTCACGGAGGAGGAGGAGGAGGCGGAGGCGCCCAGCCTGTAAGGTTGATGAGATCCTTCCGCCATAGGCATGGAGTCTTCAGAGCGTAACCCAGCCGATACTCCCCTTCATCGGTAGGGTGGTCAAGCCGGAGGTCCTCAAATCCCTCCGTTATTTCATCCACCATCACCTTAGCGTATCCTTCTGGAATCGGTGGACAGTGAAAAGTTTAGTCGGGTTTAGTAGGATAAACAGAGCCAACAGCCGCCTTGACCTTCAAATTGCTCCATTGCGCCATAAGGTGGCAATTTTGAGACTCCGTGGTAGCATCCACGGGATAGCTGGCAGGAGCCGTCAAGGCATGCTCCGGCTGAAGCAGCTCGGTGGAAGCCACGCTGCTTCTCCGCTGAGATGGCGGGGTAGCTTCGGGGGAAGCTTCGGCAGGTCGTTTGCTGCGATCTGCTACTTCTCGTTCCTCTAGCCCCATTACCCTTTCGTGCAGCACCTGCATTTGGCTCTTCTCCAATTTCTTCCTCCTCTCATGGGTTTTGTAACCCCCGGCGTTCGGAAATTCAGCCTTCCACGAAAGGGAGCCTGGCGTGCCTCGTGTCCGTCCAGGGTGCTCAGGATCCCCGAGGGCCATTGTGAGCTCGTCCTTCTCCCTGTCTGGAACGAACTTCCCTTGTTGCGCTGCTTCGATATATTGCTTTAGCCTCTTGACTGGTATGTCCAATTGCTCATCCGTCCAAATGCACTTCCCTGATACAGGGTCCAAGGTTCCGCCAGCCCCGAAGAACCAAGTCCGGCAACGGTCTGGCCAGTTCATTGTCTCTGGTTCGATCCCTTTATCAAGCAGATCATTCTCAACCTTGGCCCACTTAGGCCGGGCTATGAGGTAGCCACCTGACCCCATGCGATGGTGAAGCTTCTTTTTTGCAGCATTTTGCTTGTTTGTCGCCGACATCTTTTTACTCTTTTCCGATGTCCTGTGGGCCACAAATGCGGGCCAGTCATCTCTGATCTTCTCATATTTGCCCTTGAATTCTGGTGCCTCTTTTTTATCGACAAACTTATTCAGGTCTTTCTTCCAATGCCTGAAGAGGTCTGCCATCTTCTTAAGAGCAAAAGACTTGATTCATGGCTCTATAACTGGCTTCTCCAGATCATCCTCTGGCGGTAGGGTGAAATTTCACTTCAGCTCAGTCTAAAGATCATTTTTCTGCAGATCATTGACATAAGACACCTCAGGTTCTTTGTTCTTAGGCTTATACCATTGCTGGATGCTGATCGGGATCTTGTCCCTAACCGTAACCCCAGACCGAAAGCAACAAATGCCTTCTTTGTCCGGATGGGTTCAATCAGTTGGTCGTCACAAGACGATTTCTATGATCTCAAACCTTTCATCCGAGCTCAACTTTTTCTTCGGGCCTCGTCTCCTTACCGAAGTTGTGCTCGATCCGGAGGGCTAGAAAAAGGAAGAAAGACGAAAGTTAATTAATATGTGTACATACCAAAACAACGAATGCATCAATTAGCTAGTCAGCACAGGCTTAACTAATATATATACCTGGCCTGACTCAGTTCGGTGATCACCGGAGCAGTCCTCACGGTCTACTTCTTCACCCTCTCCTTCTTCCACCAGCATTGGGTCATCGGAGCCATCATAAGCAAGGCCAGCTGCTTCTTCACCCTCTCCTTTCAGACCATCGGTGTCGTTGAGAAACATCATCGAGTTGATGACATCACTTCCTTCTGCGATTATGTGCCTCAACAACGCTTCATGTGCTTCGTCTCGGGGCGGGGTGTCCATAGTTTCTACAAATATTTACAACATGGCAATTATTATTCAAACATGACAGATATGGATATATTAGTGGGAAATGTAGAACTAGCTAGCTAATCACAATAAGGAATCATATTAATTAGTGTCCTCGACGCTGCTTCTCTAGGGTTTCGGGTGGCCTCGACAATGCTTCAAGGGTTAGGGGGTGGCCTCGAGAACGCTTCAAGGAGGGGTTAATATCGACCCCCCCATGTGTTGAAGCTATCGGGAGGGGGTATATCGACAACAACAACAACGACACTACATCTATGTCCCACAAGTGACGTGGGCATCGACGCCCGCGTCACTTGTGGGACGTGGATGTAGTGTCCGACACCGACGGCCACATGTATCTCACACCGACGATACTTTCTATTTAATTAGGGTTTCCTCTACCGCTCGGCGACCCTCGTTCCCGATAAAAAAGAGGAAGAAGAAGAAAAAAAAAGAGGAGAAGAAATAATAGAGGAGAAGAACTCCTCTATTCTTTCTTCTCCTCTTTTTTTTCTTCTTCCTCTTATTTTTTTTATCAAGGGGTCGAGGATCGCCGAGGGGTCGAGGGTCAAGGGGTCGAGGATCGCCACGCGGTCGAGGTCAAGGGTCGAGGATCGCCGAGGTCGGGAGGTTGCCTAGTGTCAAAGGATTCAACAAAACCATGTCTTCATCATTAGGCAAAAGTAACAGTGCATGATGGTGCAAGCTCTCCAAAGTTATTTTGGAGCGGAGTCCCGAGATAGGATAATTAAGCTTTTTGGTACAAAGTTCAGCAAGAACCTTCCGAATATCGTTATTTGGAAGGCCTTTGCTGAAATTGCATACAAAAGGCAAATTATCCTATCCGGACTCCATTCCAGAATAACTTTGGAGGACTTCGTACCATCATGCCCTGGTTACTTCCGGCTAATGATGAAGCCATGGATTTCTTCAATACTTTGACACTAGGAAACCTCTCTTGACCCCTCGAACCCTCGACGACCCTGGAACCCTCGGCCCCTAGACGACCCTGGAACCCTCGACCCTCGATCCCTCGACCCTATAGAACCCTCGAACCTCGACCTGAAACCCTCGACCCTTGACCCCTTAACGACCCTCGAACCTCTACCATAGTTCCCGACCCTCGACCCCTCGGCGATCCTCGACACCCTCGTTCCCGATAAAATTAAGAAGAAGAAGAAGAAGAATAAAAAAGAGGATAAGAAGAAAGGAATAGCTAGAGGAGAAGATCGAAGAAAAAAAAGAAGAAAAAAAGGAGGAGAAGAAGAAAGGAATAGTGGAGAAGAAGATAAAATAGAATATTCTATTTTCTCTTCCTCTCCACTATTCCTTTCTTCTTCTCCTCTCTTTTTCTTCTTTTTCTTCTTCTTACTTATTTCTCCTCTTCTTTTCCTCTCTTCTTCTTCTTTCTTTCCTCTTCTTATTTTCTTCTTTCCTATCCTTCTTTTTCTAAAATTGTAACTTTTGCATATATAAAACTTTTCTAAAATTTTAACTTTCTATATATGAACAAAAACTTTCTATGAACCAAAAAAACATTTTTAACATATATATTTAGCAAATTCTAGCCACATGCATCACATACACATATACATTATAGCCACATGCACATATACATCACATATGAACAAAAAAATAAACTAATAAAAATTAAAAAAAACATATTGCAACATATGAACAAAACATATAGCCACATACATACACATACATTATATATATATATATGAAAAAAATTAAACTAAAATAACAGGGCGTGGCAGCGGCAGTGGCGCCAACAAGGGCAGGCAGGCGCGGCAGGCAGGCAGGTGCTCACAGGGGGGCGGCGGGCACGGCGGGCGGCGCTGGCGCGGGAGCGGCGCCGGCGCCGAGGGCGGCGACGGGCGCCGTGGCGTAGGGCGCGGCCGGGCGACGGCGTGGCTCGAGGGCGGCGGACGGCGTCGGCATGGGCTCGGGGGCACGGGCAACGGCGACGGCGGCGGGGCAGCCTGGCGGCGTCGTCGGGCGGCAACTGACGATGAAATCTGAAAAAATGCTAAATGCTGGCTTATATAAAAAAGGCTTTAGTCCCGGTTCGTGGCACAAACCGGGACTAATGCCCCCCTTTAGTCCCAGTTGGTGCCACCAACCGGGATCAAAGGCCTCTTTTCAGCAGCCCAAAGGGCGGGAAGCGGCGGCCTGCCACCAACCGGGACTAAAGGGGGGCATTAGTACCGGGTCGTAGCATCAACCGGGACTAATGCACCCCTTTAGACCTAGTTGGTGCCACCAACCGGGACCAAAGGCCTGTCCTGCCCTGAACCCAAATATTTAGTCCCACCTCGCTAGTTCAGAGGGAGGCGCACCTGTTTATAAGGTGCGGTGCGCCTTCCCTCTCGAGCTCCTCTCTAAATCAGGCTTTCGGGCCTAACCACCTGCAATCTGTGCTGTGGGCCTCATTGGGCCTCCAGCGGGCCTGAATCCTGCCCATGGTAGGGTTTCTAGTCGTATTCAGCCGTGGGGGCCCGATGGGTGGCACTTTTTGTTTTTTGTTTTATTTGTTGCTTTATTTAGTTTATTTTGTTTCTATTTACAACAAAATACTTATTGTTGCTATTTTTTTCCAGTTTTTTTGTTTTGTTTTCTGCATTATTTATTTTCTTTTGTTTTTTCTTTATTTTTTAATTCTTTTTGCTTTTAGTTTTAGAAGAATTATAAACTTTCTGTTAGTGCCATTAGTTTTCAAATTTGAAAACACTTTTTTGTTTTCTTTGTTGCTTTATTCATTTTATTTTGTTTCTACTTACAACAAAATACTTATTGTTGCTATTTTTATTTTTTCCAGTTTTTTGTTTTGTTTTCTGCATTATTTATTTTATTTTGTTTTTGCTTTATTTTTTAATTCCTTTTGCTTTTAGTTTTAGAAAATTTATAAACTTTCTGTTAGTGCCATTAGTTTTCAAATTTGAAAACATTTTTTGTTTTCTTTGTTGCTTTATTCTTTTTATTTTGTTTATACTTACTATATAATACTTATTGTTGCTATTTTTTTTTTTTTCCAGTTTTTTTGTTTTGTTTTAGGCATTAATTATTTTCTTTTTGTTTTTGCTTTATTTTTAATTCTTTTTGCTTTTAGGTCAGCAAAATTATAAACTTTCTGTTAGTGCCATTAGTTTTAGACTTTCTGTTTGTGCCATTAGTTTTCAAATTTGAATAGTTAAAACTTAAATTCTTTGAAATTCATAGTTTTCAAATGAACTCTGAAAAAGTTGGCATATCATGTGCATGTACAAAATGGACAATGGTATCATACTCGTCTGTTACAAAGTTGGCATGGTATCATCATAATAGTTGCGGGAGAAAGTCTTCATTTTTTCTTCGCTTGTGTCATTTGCTTATTGCGCCATAACCATGGATAATCTTCATTGTTTATCAGGATGCTTGGGTCAGCCTTGACTTTGAAGGGAGGAATTTCATGAAACTTTTCATACTCTTCAGACATGTCTGTCTTGCCCTCCACTCCCATGATGTCCCTTTTTCCTGAAAGAACTATGTGGCGCTTTGGCTCATCGTATGATGTATTCGCTTCCTTATCTTTTCTTTTCCTCGGTCTGGTAGACATGTCCTTCACATAGATAACCTTTTCCACATCATTGGCTAGGACGAACGGTTCGTCAGTGTACCCAAGATTTTTCAGATCCACTGTTGTCATTCCGCATCGTGGGTCTACCTGCACTTCCCGCCTCTGACAGATTAACCCACTTGCACTTAAACAAAGCGACCTTAAAATCTACTCCGTAGTCAAGTTCCCATATGTCTACTATGTAACCATAATATGTGTCCTTTCCCCGCCGGTTGCTGCATCAAAGCGGACACCGCTGTTTTGGTTGGTGCTCTTTTGATCTTGGTCAATCGTGTAAAATGTATTCCCATTTATCTCGTATCCTTTCCAAATCATTACAGTCAAAGATAGTCCCCTGGACAACAAGTACAGCTCATCACAAACAGTGATGTCACCTCTGAGACGTGTTTCCAACCAACTGCTGAAAGTCCTGATGTGTTCACATGTAATCCGATCGTCGCCTTGCTCCGAGTGTTTGGAGCGCAGACTGTTCTTGTGTTCATCGACATACGGGTCACCAAGGTAGAGTTCAGAGAACTGTAGTGTGCTTGAGACCAAGAATACCCATCCTGCATATTATTGAGTCCCTTCTAAGCGTGCCTTTTTCCAAATCAGTCTCCCCTCATAGCGCGATTTAGGGAGGCCTATCTTCTTAAGGCCAGGAATGAAGTCAACACAAAACCCGATGACATCCTCTATTTGATGACCCATGGAGATGCTTCCTTCTGGCCTAGTGCGGTTACGAACATATTTCTTTAGGACTCCCATGAACCTCTCAAAGGGGTACATATTGTGTAGAAATACGGGCACCAGAATGACAATCTCGTCGACTAGATGAACTAGGACGCAAGGCCATGATATTGAAGAAGGATGGTGGGAACACCAGCTCGAAATCGACAAGACATTGCGCCACATCACTCCTTAGAGTTGGTACGATTTCTGGATCAATCACCTTCTGAGATATTGCATTGAGGAATGCACATAGCTTCACAATGGCTAATCGGACGCTTTCCGCATAAGCCCCCTCAATGCAACCGGAAGCAGTTGCGTCATAATCACGTGGCAGTCATGAGACTTTAGGTTCGGAACTTTTTCTCCGCATATTTATTATTCCCTTTATATTCGACGAGAAGCCAGTCGGGACCTTCATACTGAAAGCAGGCATTCAAAGAAGATTTCTTTCTCTTCTTTCGTAAGAGCGTAGCTGGCAGGACCTTCATACTACTTGAGGCATGCCCTCTTTTCATGCAAGCGCCAGGTGTCCTCCCGTGCCTCGTGTGTATCTTTTGTCTTTCCATACACGCCCAAGAAGCCTAGCAGGTTCATGCAAAGGTTCTTCGTCACGTGCATCACGTCGATCGAAGAGCGGACCTCTAGGTCTTTCCAGTAGGGTAGGTCCCAAAATATAGATTTCTTCTTCCACATGGGTGCGTGATTTTCAGCGTCATTCGGAACAGCTAGTCCGCCGGGACCCTTTCCAAAGATTACGTGTAAATCATTGACCATAGCAAGTACGTGATCACCGGTACGCATGGTGGGCTTCTTCCTGTCATCTGCCTCGCCTTTGAAATGCTTGCTTTTCTTTCGACATTGATGGTTGGTCGGAAGAAATCGACGATGGCCTGTGTACACATTCTTCCCGCAGCTTCCTGTATATACTATCGGTGTCAAGTAAACAGTGCGTGCATGCGTGGTATCCCTTGTTTGTTTGTCCTGAAAGGTTACTGAGAGCGGGCCAATCGTTGATGGTCACGAACAGCAACGCCTTTAGGTGAAATTCCTCCTTTTGTGCTCATCCCATGTACGCATACACCGCTTCCATTCCACAGCTGTAAAAGTTCTTCAACTAATGGCCTTCGTACACATCAATGTCGTTCTTTGGGATGCTTAGGCCTTGGATGAGAACTGGCATCATAATGAACTTCCGCTTCATGCACATCCAAGGAGGAAGGTTATACATACATAGAGTCACGGGCCAGGTGTTGTGATTGATGCTCTGCTCCCCGAAAGGATTAATGTCATCCGCGCTTAAAGAAAACCATACGTTCCTTGGGTCATTTGCAAACTCTTCCCAGTACTTTCTCTCGATTTTTCTCCACTGCGACCCGTCAGTGGGTGCTCTCAACTTCCCATCTTTCTTACGGTCCTCACTGTGCCATCGCATCAACTTGGCATGCTCGTCGTTTCTGAACAGACGTTTCAACCGTGGTATTATAGGAGCATACTACATCAACTTCGCAGGAACCCTCTTCCTGGTAGGCTCGCCGTCAACATCACCAGGGTCATCTCATCTGATCTTATACCGCAATGCACCGCATACCGGGCATGCGTTCAGATCCTTGTATGCACCACGGTAGAGGATGCAGTCATTAGGGCATGCATGTATCTTCTCCACCTCCATTCCTAGAGGGCATACAACCTTCTTTGTTGCGTATGTACTGTCGGGGAATTCGTTATCCTTTGGAAGCTTCTTCTTCATTATTTTCGATAGCTTCTCAAATCCTTTATCAGGGCACAGCATTCTCTGCCTTCCACTGCAGTAATTCCAGTACGGTACCGAGCTTTGTGTTGCCATCTTCGCAATTGGGGTACAACCCTTTTTTGTGATCCTCTAACATGTGATCGAACTTCAGATTCTCTTTTTGACTTTCGCATTGCGTCCTTGCATCGACAATGACCCGGCGGAGATCATCATCACCGGGCACATCGTCTGGTTCCTCTTGATCTTCAGCAGCTTCGCCCGTTGCAGCACCATCGCACATCGCCTGCTTCCTCTTGATGTTCAGGAGCATCACCGTATTCAGGGGGCACATAGTTGTCATCGTACTCTTCTTCTTCGCCGTCTTCCATCATAACCCCTATTTCTCTGTGCCTCGTCCAAACATTATAGTGTGGCATGAAACCCTTGTAAAGTAGGTGGGCGTCAAGGATTTTCCTGTCAGAGTAAGACTTCGTATTCCCACATATAGGGCATGGACAACACATAAAACTATTCTGCTTGTTTGCCTCAGCCACTTCGAGAAAATCATGCACGCCCTTAGTGTACTCGGAGGTGTGTCTGTCATCGTACATCCATTGCCGGTTCATCTGTGTGCATTATATATAATTAAGTGTGTCAAAAATCATTACAGAACATCATGAATAGATAATTAAGTGACCAAATTAATAGAAGTTCATCATCACATAAAACCAAAGTACATACATAGTTCTCATATAACAACATAAAGCTCTGCAGAGCATCTAAATTAATTAAACCATACATTGAAACTATGTAAAACATTTCAATGCGAAAACAAATGCGATCATAATCGCAACCAAGGTAACAACTGATCCAACGACATAATGATACCAAGCCTCGTATGAATGGCATATTTTCTAATCTTTCTAATCTTCAAGCGCATTGCATCCATCTTGATCTTGTGATCATCGATTTACATCCGCAACATGCAACTCCAATATCATCTTCTCCTCCTCAAGTTTTTTATTTTTTCCTTCAAGAAATTGTTTTCTTCTTCAACTAAATTTAACCTCTCGACAATAGGGTCGGTTGGAATTTCCGGTTCAACAACCTCCTAGATAAATAAAATCTATGTCACGTTATCGGCATAATTTTCATAAACAACAAATGAACCAATAGTTATGAAAAGATAATATATACCACATCTGAATCATAGACAGGACGAGGGCCGACGGGGGCGGATACCAAAACCATCGCACTATATAAGATGCAATAATAAAAGTAAGAAAATAATACAAGTATCTATCTAAACATACAAGTAAGAATATTTTTCCTTTCAGAAAGAAGATAAGAACAAGAGGCTCACCACGGTGGTGCCGTCGATGAGATCGGCGCGGGTGATAGGAAGCGGTGAAGACGGGGACGGGGCGTCACTGACCGATAAACCGATTCAAATATTGAGGAAAATGGAGCTTGGCGGTCGAGCTTGGAGAGGAGAAACCTTAAGTAGTGTGGCTCGGGTATTCCATCAAACACCTTGTGTGCATAGGAGGTGAGCTAGAGCACCACCAAGCCCTCTCCCCCTCGGCCAGAAAAAACAGAGCAGTGTGCTCTGCTCTTGCGCGAGGGGCTATATATAGGCACTACCATTAGCCCCGGTTGGTGGCATGAATCGGGACTAAAGGGAAGCCTTTGGTCCCGGTTCAAGCCACCAACCGAGACCAATAGTGGTGTGCCAGGAGCCAGGCCCATTGGTCCCGGTTCGCCCCACCAACCGCGACCAAAAGGTCCAGACGAACCGGGACCAATGGCCCACGTGGCCCGGCGGGCCCCCTGGGCTCATGAACCGGGGCAAATAGCTCCATTGGTCCAGGTTCTGGATTGAACCGGGACTAATGGGCTGAACTGGCCTGGGCCATTGCCCCATTTTCTACTAGTGGTATAGGCACTCCCCTTGGCAACTGCCAAGCTTGGGGGAGGTGCCCCGGTATCGTATCACCATCACTCCTATCCTTACCATTTTTCTTAGTTCGATCCTTTTAAGTAATATCTTGATCTAGTAGAATAAAGTTTTAGTATGATCTAGTTTTGTGTTTTGGCTTTATGATCCCTGTATGTAATCGAGTCCATGAGCTATATATAATAAAGATTAGTTGAGTTAAGGGCTTGATTATCTTGCTATGATCTTGAGGGAATAGAAGAAAGAATAAAAAGAAATAAAGAGATCATATTGATCTCATGGAGAGTAATGACTTCACACATAAATAGTATGATGAATAAGAATTATTGAGAGTGGACAAACATAGTTTTAGTCATCGTTGCAATTAATAGTAAGTAATAAAGAAAGAGAGGTTCTCACATATAAATCTACTATACTGGACATCTTTTATGATTGTGAGCACTCATTAAAATATGACATGCTAAAGAGTTGATGTCGGACAAGGAAGACAACGTAATGGGTTATGTTTTATTATAACCGAAATAAAGTATATTGTCATGGATCATCCAACATGTTGAGCTTGTCTTTCTCCCTAATGCTAGCCAAATTCTTTGCACCAAGTAGAGATACTACTTGTGCTTCCAAATATCCTTAAACCCAGTTTTGCCGTGAGAGTACACCATATCTGCCTATGGATTATGTAAGATCCTTCAAGTAAGTTGTCATTGTTGCATGCAATAAAAATTGCTCTCTAAATATGTATGATTTATTAGTGTTGAGAAAATAAGCTTTATACGATCTGGTGATGTGGAAGAAATAAAAGCGACGGACAGCATAATAAAGGTCCATATCACAAGTGGCAATACAAAGTGACGTTCTCTCGCATTAAGATTTTGTGCATCCAACCACAAAAACACATGACAACCTCTGCTTCCCTCTACGAAGGGCCTATCTTTTATTCATGTCTTATACCTTATACAAGAGTCATGGTGATCTTCACCTTTCATTTTTACATTTTATCATTTGGCAAGCACCTTGTGTTGGAAAGATCCTGATATATATATATAGGACACCTTTTCCGTACTGCCAGGAGTATGTACTCCCACCTCTAGAAGGCCTCCCGTTAGCATCGATTAGCGCCAAAAAGAAAGAAAGAAAAATGGCAGTGGCTATGAGCCGGTTGCATGCCCCTGCATGCAAGGGCGTTATCCCGCATGAGGTTAGGAAATTTGTTACGGAGGTATCTCCTCGGTTATGGCCCGATTAGGTATTTTGTTCGCAGATGGCTATGTACTGCAGTTTCTGCATATGCTAAGCAGTATGTATTTAGTTTTCTGTATTGAAGTATATACTTCCTTATTATGAGATTAGTATACTTCTGTAGAAGGGTGTATGCACTGCATTTTCTGATGTACGAGTTAGGAGTATATACTTCAGTCTTGTAGCAGTATGTGCTTTTTTGTGTGAGGAGTATATACTTCGTTTTTGGATAGAGTATATACTTAGCAATCAAATGAGTATGACTACTCTCTACTTCTATCTGAAATCAGGACGATATCTACTTGGCAGCCAAAGGAGTATATACTATTTTATTATTAAAGGAGTATATTACTATCAGAAACAGGGTTGGTTATATATATAATTTGCAGCAAATTAAATACGTATATACAACCCCAAAACAGACCTGAGAGGTATCTGTACCAGATAACAAATAAAAGTACACACTTGCTTTTATATATCCCAGTCCAAGCATATATTTACACCAAAAATGGATTACAGTAAAAAAGAGTATATCTTATGCCAATATGAATATGTTTCGCCAGATGTCAACACACACTTCTTTTCCAAAGCACAAATTTTCTGCAGTTTGCGGTAAGATCTGAAAGTAAAGAAGCATAGTTGTTAGGTCAAGAACTGGAGCATAAACAAACAAGAAGATCGGAAACTTGTTACACAACGAATAGATGGCGATTGCTTCATAAATTCAGTACGTCTAAAGAGAAACAGTGGGAGTGTATTAGGACTAGAACTCCGTATAATTTACAAGATGATCTTTCTTTTGTAGTTTAAACTAGGATAACAACAATATTTATTAAAGACGTGCCCTGCTCTTTCTCACTTTTCTTCTTATCAAATAAAGAAGCCTGAAAGAAATCTGGTATAATTAGTTTGCTGGACAAATATATATGAGTATGCCCAGAAATATGAGTATGTTCATCCAAAAAATAGTACTCACTCTATAAAGAAATATAAGAGCGCTACTTTAGTGATCTAAATGCTCTTATATTTTTTTATGGAGGGAGTATATTCGAAGCTGTGAGTAGTGTTAGTATATTTGTTACAAAGCAGCATTTTCCTAGAAAGGAGTATGTTGATCTAAAGATGAGTATATTCAGATCTATGAGTATGAATTTACAAGGAGAGTATATGCACAAAAAATACAAATATGTTGGTCTAAACAGTTAGTGAGAAGCAACTATTGTATGTAATCCATTCTGGTGTTTTCCCATCGAAGTGGTGACATTCTTCTTTTATGACCGAGGTGGGCAGCGTGCATACATAGCTGAAGCTGAGCACATACGTATGTCGCCGATAGGAAGGATTGAATCACCACAGTTATCCGAGTGCAGGTGCAGTCGACCACCAGGAGAGCCTCCATATAAGACACAAAAGAAATTATGTTCTTCTTCAGGAAACAACAGATCAGAAAAAATAATAACCGGTACTAAATCGTATGGAGACAAACCACATGCCGCTGGCCGCCTGGCCCTTGGAATCGAGGCTTCAAGATCAATTGGAAAGAACGTGGGTCCGTTGTACTGATGCATGTCTCTCAGTCCCATCCATGTAAACTAGCGAACCGGAAGGCAACGACGAGGCCAGATGACGATCACCTGGAATCCAACAGCAGGGGGAGAGAGCTTCCCATGAATCTTGTTTTGCGGTCGGAGGTTGTCGCCGCGAGTCGCGCATCTCATCGTCCCCGTTAGGTGTTGTCGTGCCACCGCCGCCGCCGCCGTCGCCCATTGTGATACGTCGGTGAGGTGGTGACATGCCATAGGAGGAGCCGCCGAGAGTGATTATCTTCTACGAAGGGATGATCTAAAAATTGTAATCAGGTGAGAACAGCTAAATAGAATCCCTAAAAAGGTGGATCGGTCAACGAACTGTTGTTTTCTTAAATGAAAAAGCGTCGCAGGTTTAAAGAGCGACTCAGGCGCCCAAGAAAAAAAAAGCACACGTGGCATGGGAGTATGTACTCCTAAAAGTACTAACATATTTTCCTATATATATATAGTAACGCTATTCTAAGCATGAGTGTAGAATAGCTTATTCTACACCCCCTAGTAACGTTATATACAAAATCTAGTAAAATGATGTATAAAATGTAGTAATTCGGAAAATATTTTTTTTATCACCCAAGTTTGTAATTTACTACTTTTTTACGAAAATTACTACATTTTACATAGTGTGTTACTATATTTTGTATTTTGTATGTATCGTTACTGGGGTGTAGAATAAGCTATTCTACACTCACGCTAGTTTAAGCGTTACTATATATATATATATATATATATATATATATATATATATATATATATATATATATATATATATATATATATATATATATATATATATATATATATATATATATATATATATATATATAGGAAAATAGGTTAGTACTCTGAGGAGTACATACTCCCATGCCACGTGTGCTTTTTTTTTCTTTGGCGCCTGAGTCGCTCTTTAAACCTGCGACGCTTTTTTATTTAAGAAAACAACAGTTCGTTGACCGATCCATGTTTTTAGCTTTTATATATAGGAAAATAGGTTAGTACTCTTAGGAGTACATACTCCCATGCCATGTATATATCTATCCAATTGGATGTAAGTTAGCATGAACTATTATTGATGACATTACCCTTGAGGTAAAAGGTTGGGAGCCAACACTATAAGCCCCTATCTTTCTCTGTGTCCGATTAAAACTCCATACCCATAAGTATTGCGTGAGTGTTAGCAATTCTGAAAGACTAAATGATAGTTGAGTATGTGGACTTGCTGAAAAACTCTTATATTAACTCATTCTGATGTTATGATAAATTGCAATTGCTTCAATGACTGAGATTATAGTTTGTTATTTTCATTGAAGTTTCTAATTCATACTTTACATTGTGAATAGATTATTACTTGAGCATAAGAAATCATATGACAATATCTATATATGTTGTTGTTATAAGAATGATCATGATGCCCTCATGTTCGTATTTTATTTTTATCGACACCTCTATCTCTAAACATGTGGACATATTTTTCGTTATCGGCTTCCGCTTGAGGACAAGCGAGGTCTAAGCTTCGGGGAGTTGATACGTCCATTTTGCATCATGCTTTTATATCAATATTTATTGCGTTATAGGCTGCTATTACACATTATGTCACAATACTTATGCATATTCTCTCTTATTCTACAAGTTTACACGAAGAGGGAGAATGCCGGCAGCTGGAATTCTGGGCTAGAAAAGGAGCAAATATTAGAGACCTATTATGCACAGCTCCAAAAGTCCTGAAACTTCACGGACGCAGTTTTTGGAATTAATAAAGTATACTGGTGAAAGAATCAACCAGAGGGGGGCCACCCACCATCCACGAGGGTAGGGGGCGCGCCCTACCCCCCTAGGCGCGCCCCTGCCTCGTGGGCCCCCTAAAAGGCCTCCGGAGCCCATCTTCTGCTATATGAAGTCTTTTACCCTGAAAAAAATAAGAAGCAAGCTTTCGGGAAGAAACACCGCTGCCACGAGGCAGAACCTTGGCGGAACCAATCTAGGGCTCCAGCGGAGCTGTTCTGCCAGGGAAACATCCCTCCAAGAGGAGGAACTCATCACCATCGACATCACCAACAATCCTCTCATCGGGAGGACGTCAATCCTCATCAACATCTTCACTAGCACCATCTCATCTCAAACCCTAGTTCATCTCTTGTATCTAATCTTTGTCTCAAAAGCTCAGATTGGTACCTGTGGGTTTGCTAGTAGTGTTAGTTACTCCTTGTAGTTGATGCTAGTTGGTTTACTTGGTGGAAGATCATATGCTCAAATCCTTTATGCATACTAATACCCCTCTGATTATGAACATGAATATGATTTGTGAGTAGTTACGTTTGTTCCTGAGGACATGGGAGAAGTCTTGCTATAAGTAGTCATGTGAATTTGGTATTCGTTCGATATTTTGATGAGATGTATGTTGTCTTTCCTCTAGTGGTGTAATGTGAACGTCGACTACATGACACTTCACCATTGTTTGGGCCTAGAGGAAGGCATTGAGAAGTAATAAGTAGATGATGGGTTGCTAGAGTGACGGAAGCTTAAACCCTAGTTTATGCGTTGCTTCGTAAGGGGCTAATTTGGATCCATATGTTTCATGCTATGGTTAGGTTTACCTTAATACTTCTTTTGTAGTTGCGGATGCTTGCAATAGGGGTTAATCATAAGTAGGATGCTTATCCAAGAAAAAGCAGTACCCAAGCACCGGTCCACCCACATATCAAATAATCAAAGTAACAAACGCATATCATATGAGCATGATGAAAACTAGGTTGATGATAATTCCCATGTGTCCTCGGGAGCGTTTTCCTTCATATAAGAGTTAGTCCAAGCTTGTCCTTTGCTACAAAAAGGATTGGGCCACCTTGCTGCACTTTATTTACTCTTGTTACTTGTTACCCGTTGCAAATTACCTTATCACAAAACTATCTGTTACCGATAATTTCAGTGCTTACAGAGAATACCTTACTGAAAACCGCTTGTCATTTCCTTGTGCTCCTCGTTGGGTTCGACACTCTTACTTATCGAAAGGACTACGATAGATCCCCTATACTTGTGGGTCATCAGACACCTGTAGAGCACCTTTAAAATCACCCAGTTACGTTGTGACGTTTGGTAGCACACAAAGTGTTCCTCCGGTATTCGGCAGTTGCATAATCTCATAGTCATAGGAACATGTATAAGTCATTAAGAAAGCAATAGCAATATACTAAACGATCAAGTGCTAAGCTAACGGAATGGGTGAAGTCAATCACATCATTCTCTAATGATGTGATCTCGTTAATCAAATGACAACTCATGTCTATGGCTAGGAAACATAACCATCTTTGATTCATCGAGCTAGTCAAGTAGAGGCATACTAGTGACACTTTGTTTGTCTATGTATTCACATATGTACTAAGTTTCCGGTTAATACAATTCTAGCATGAATAATAAACATTTATCATGATATAAGGAAATATAAATAACAACTTTATTATTGCCTCTAGGGCATATTTCCTTCAATGCCAAAGGGCCATGGTCGTGCGCCGGTCTTAGCCTTGCAGGGTCAAGGCGCGTCAATGGAAGGGGGCCAAGGATCACCGAAGTACGATGACCGTGCGGCAGCCTCGGATGCGACTACATCGGCATGGTTTGAAGGGTGAGTTCCTCTCTTCTCTAGATTTCTTAAAATGCAAGAGATTACTTATAGATGGATATTTGTTGTCAAATATGCAATGGAGAAAACACAAAGATTAGGATCATATAAAAGAAGTATGTTCAAAGATCTTGGATAATATGTTTACACATGACACTTTTGTTATTTAAAATATGAAGCAAGTATGTTCATACGCAAATGATATTTTGCACATGGATTGTGTCTGAACGTATAAGGAACAGTGGCGAAGCCATGCATGAGCTCTGCAGTCAAATGACTACACAGCTTTTTGGGAAGAACATCATACAATGAGTACATATTATGTAGAAAAAATCATAAATACATACATATGACCAAAAGTTTGGAATGACTACACATGAATGAATTCCTGGCACCGCCACTGATAAGGAAGACATAGGAGTTGAATTAGGTTTATTTGGCTTTTACAGGACGGATCTGAATTCAACTTAACTGCTCAAAATTTAAATGCTTGGCAACCTAAAAAAGCTATAAAGGATATCCATTGCTTTTTCTTTGAGAAGGATATCGACTCTAATGTAACAAATTATAAGGACCCAGTTGAATCAATCGTAGAGCAGTACCTGCCATGTTATTTGCAATATGCACATGTTCAGTACTATGATAAATTTTCTTAAAATCTACCCTGAAGTAACATATGACCAAGAACTGATGTAAATATTTTTGAAACACTCTAACAAAAAAGGTTGTGCACATGTTCGTTGCATATTGTGATCCATCTGAACCATATGAGCCTATCATGGAGTGGCATAGTGATGTACATATATAGCCAATCTAAGAACACAGAACAAGATGGGATGGCTCTCCCACCCACCCACCCACCGCACCCCCAACCCTAGACACCTTAACCGCCGGCGATCTCCACGTCTGACCGTGGAACTCTGCATCTGATCCGGCCATCGTGTCCGGCGTCGCTCCCTCACCCTCCTGGTTGGCATCTCCATGGCGGTCCATGCTTCCATCACCCTCGGCTTGGATTTTTCTTCGGGGATGGCCATGGTGCAGGAGATCAGGCGTTTGTTTCACCGTACGGTTCACCCCTACGGATAGATCTGGTCATTTTTTCATGGTGGCTTCCTTTGTAAGGCATTCTTTCCGTCTGGATGAGGATAATGTTGGCTTGGCCCTGGAATCAGCCATCAGCAGGCACTGTTCAGCTCTTAGGGTATCTCAACTCCACGACCGTGTCTTTTTATTCGACGCTTCATGAAGGAGGTTGGTTTCTTTATCCCGCATCAAAGGAGCTTTGTTTGTCCTCAATTCAAATGCTTCTTCCACCTCTGGGGCCATGGCGGCCCAGATTGGGAAAAGGAGTTTAGGGTTTGGCTAAAAGAATGTCAGGAGGAGTGGACGTTGGTTAGTCCATCCAAACATAGAGTTTCCCTAGGGCTCTCTGCATTGTAGAAGCAACCATCAAAACCAGCCAGTAAACCCTCCACTTCTCACAAATCCAAGAAGAAGCTTCATTTTGCCACGTTCCTTAACTATGATGCTTGCAAGGGTTATCGTTATTTTGCGTCTGCTGAAGATATCTGCACTGTTTCTGAGGCTAGTTATGATCTTGATCCTCATGAGCTCTCCACAACCTCGTCGCCGGCGACGTTGTCTCCGACATTGGTTTCTGCTCCGGCCATTCAGTTTGGATCTTTTCCTCCATCTCTGGAGAGATCGTTTTCGGCTAGCGGCAACCCCGGATCTCCCGGTGGTTTCAAATCTTTTGCCGGGCCTGTTTTGGAATCCTCCCCCTCGTCATCGATGGCCAGCCCAAGCCCACCCTCCTGCCTGTTGGACTCTGCCATGCAGCCCATTGAGCTCTCTGACGATGAGGGAAACAGTCCCAAGGTGGATGAAATTGCTTCTCCAACTACCCCGCCTTCTCAGATTCGTACTCCTATTGATACTAGTAAGTATGCACGTGCAATGCACGTATCATATAGTTATGAAATAGAGAGAAAATTGGATCGCAGGATGGGGAGCGGTGGCATAAGTGTCGAGGGAGGAGGATTGATTATTGCGGCTGCCATGCCTGCAGGTTTCCTTGGTATTTCCAAGCTAATTTTAGTGACTCCTTTGATTATGTTCGACTATTGTGGAAAAGATTATTGGGAAATTTTTGGTGTAAAACTAGTAATCAATAATTGGAAAAGCATGGAAGAGGTAAAATAAATTTCCAAGGTAATACCTGAAGCTTCCTTGAACTGAATGTTGGTTATGCAAGCAGTCGAAGTTAGGATCTTGCGTGTCAGTTATGCACTCTGAAGAATGTAAATCTTTGAACTTGTCTATCAAGTTAAGGATAAATGATCCAACTATCAACATACTTTATAAAATCTCTCACAACACCATCTATAATAAATATAGCAAAAAAGCAAGCACAATGTCTTAAAATATCAAACTGTGTACAAGTCAATTTTACACTAAAAGTAGAAATAGATTTTATGCACTGTAAATGACATAATCAACCAACAAAGCTTAAAGGCACGGACTGGCAATATATATTTGTGAACCGAACATGACATAAACTGGCAATATAACCTCACGCCACCGTTTGGAAATAAATATGATGGTACATGACATTAACATTAAAAGTAATGTTAAAGAAATTTCAAGCCATCTGACAAAAATAGAATATCACATTAACCAACAGTCTACTATGTTTTTCACTCTAATATAAGGGAAATAAACATGTTTTTACATGAAAGGGAAGACAAATAACACATGCTCCTTTTCAATGGCAAAACAATTTCACTCCTGAAGATAAGTGTTGGAAACATGCACATCTTTTTATTTGACACCTAAACAAGCGATTGGATTGCTTCCAGTATTACAGGGACCAAAGGTCATGAAACGTCAATGTGAATCCCATATCACATCAATTTGGATTTTCCCTTTCATATCTGCATTGTGTAAAGTTGGATCAGATTGCAGTATCTATATGCAATTTAGCAAGAGTTCTACCAAGCCATTAACTATAGAATCCAAATTTATTTCTTAGGAAAACATTGATATTATTTAGGAGTGAAAGACATACCTGAACCCACAGATTATTTTTGGGATATAAATTGATTAATATCAGTAGCAAGTTAGGAAAGTCATGTATGTGGCTAATCAGTAGTTAGGAAGGTCATATCTCCATAAGCGATAGGTAACTACTTCATAATTCATAACATGAAACCATTTCAGACTTGTAAACACATTTCGTAAATCAAAAACCATCTAAAAACACTTCAGAATTTGTTGGCGTGCCCATATGGATTTAAATAAAATGATTATTCAAATAAAAAAATAAAAAAGCTAACAAAGTATGGTTCACTACAAAAATAGCTTGAATAAATATCAATCAAAGAAGAACGAACCTGCATCAACCCTCTAAAACATCTCTATAGACAATATTCTTGGTGCTTTTTCCTGATTTATCAATCTGTTTATTCGGCTTGGCCAAAATTCGCGTCATCCGCCTTGATACACCCCTTGACAAGGCAACATACATCTAACCATGGGAGAACACCGGCTCAGGAAGATAAATGCCAACATTTGGGATGGTTTCGCCGACTGGCCCTGCGCCTTCGAATTATGTTGATCGGAACCAGTGGATTTGATCCCCGACTGCATATCTTACGTAACACGTCCGCTTGCCCTGTAACATCCCAAAATTCTAAATTTTGGAATGTTATAAACATATAGATAGATTTGATTGATTGTTTGATTGATTGACTGAAAGTGAGTGAATTTGAAACTTTTTGAAAGTTAAATGAGAGGGAATAAAAGGAATTCAAATTCTTTTCATCACAAAAACCCTTGAGAGAAGATGACATGACTTCTTCCATTTATTTAAATGACAAGGGGTGCTGAAAATATTTGAATTTCATTTGGAAAATATTTCCAATTCTGAAACTTTATGCAACCCAATGATTTTCACGAGCGAAGATAAAATGACTTCTTCAAAACATATGAAATATGAGTTGGGAGTTTCAAAGAATTAAAATTCAAAGTTCTTTTGAATTTATTTTCAATTTGGAGTTATTTGAGTTTTATTCAAATTATTTTTCTCCAAAAATAAAATACATGGAAAATAGGGTAACATGATTCCCTACAACAGAAAATTGGAGAGGAATAAATTTGAATTCATTTTGGTATTTTTAAAATGATTTTTATTGGATTTTATTAGAGCTGAAGCCCTGTTTGTTTTATTTGAATTTGTGTATATTTTATTTGAAGCTAAGATAATGTCCATGTTCTAGAAAATATTTTTCTGCAAATTTTGATATATTATATGCCTATATAAAAGTTTTAGTCATTTTGTTTTTTTTTATTTTAGTTCTCTGAAAATTTTGTTTAAAAAAAAAAACTGCAGCGCCTTGGGCCAAAGGCCCAAGCCGCTAGCCGCCGGCCGGCCAAGGCCACAAGGCCATCGCGCGCGCACGCACCAAGGGAGCAAGGGAGCCGCTTCCTTTTCCTTTTTCCAAGTCCTAGTAGGACTCCTTTCCTACTTTCGTTAATTTCGTATCTATTTCTAGATCTATTCCTCTTGTTTCCTAATCTTAGTCTATTTCTTGCCCCCTACCCCAAGCAAAACCCCTCCCCTCCCCAATATAAATACCCAAGCACCCCCCCTCCTCCAACACATCAAACCAACACCTCTCCTCTCTCAAGAAGAAGAAGAAGCAGCAGAAGAGCCCACACTCGAGCCGCCCCACACCCGCTGGCCACCCAGCCGCTTATCCTCACCAAGGTTGCCGCCTACGCCGCCGCCCCACCACGCCGCCTCACCACCGCCACACCAACGCCACGAGCCCTCGCCTCTTCGAGGTACTAGCCTCGCCGCCACCTTTTCTTTTCCTCGGTTCGGTTTTTCGTAAATCGTTCTGGTTTCCGTTCCGGTTTTCTAGATCGGGTTTTCGTTTCGGTTTCCTTTCTGAAACCCTAGATCGGTTTTCTCGCCGGTTTTTCTTTCCGGTTTTGTTTAGCGAGCGTTCGCTCGATAGATTTCTCTTTTTATTTTTAATTTCCGTCAGGGACCTATCCGTAGTGTCCCTAATCTTCAAACGCTCATAACTTTTTACTCGTAAGTCGGAATCCATGAAACCAACGCCCACTTCTTCGTTCTGATCCCTCTATCCCGTAATACAACTCAAACATGTTCTTGATAATTTAAAATTTGAATTAGATCAGATTTGTATTCAAACTTCGTTTGATCATAATTTGAGTTTCGTAACTCCGATTTAGTTGATTCTTTTTGCAAATCGAAGCTCTTGACTTAAAATTTCTGATAAGGCCAAATTCACATAATTTTGGTACTGTTAGAAATTGTTTTATTTTGCAAGAGTTATTTGTTTGGTTTTGATGTTTTCCGAATTTGTTTCTTCGTTCTTCCCGATCTTTTGAGTGATTGCTTATGTGTGGTTACCATTGCTTGATTACGATAGATTGACTGGAGTGTGACGAGTAGAACTATCAAGAGTTTGAGTGCGAATCATCTTCATCAACTTTGCAGGCAAGTAACACTTGATCATACTTTTTTCTACTACCCAGTTTTTATGCATTAGACCAATCCTCAAACACTTGCATGATTAGGATCTAATTAAATTGTGGGATGGGAAGTAGATTGAGGTAGTACCTATTACCTGTTTTACTTATGAAACCTTTGGGAGTTACTTCTACGTTTGCTTATTATGTCATGCTATGCTAGTAGACGTGGATTGGGTGAGTGAATATCCATGACAGATGTGAGATTGTAATTAAAGGTTTATTTAAGGTGGCAACTTAAACACACATCTGGGCGGATTGAGGCACCTGGTTTCTATCAGGACTTGCCTGTATTTCTTCGGACCGCCACCCAGGCTCAAAGGGATCATAAGTTTATTCAAACTAGAAACTTCCGTGTGCAGCCACAAGCCATTATGGGCTCTGGCATAGCTGAGTAAGTTGTGCGAACTCTTACGGGTAGGC
The DNA here is from genome assembly GCA_021605145.1 of Aegilops bicornis. NCBI lineage: Eukaryota > Viridiplantae > Streptophyta > Magnoliopsida > Poales > Poaceae > Aegilops > Aegilops bicornis. The sequence continues at coordinate 799,667,527 of CM038671.1, read as the reverse complement.
TAGCTGATGTAGGGGATGTAGGTTGGTACGGTCTACCCACATGTAAGGTGCTAGCGCCTCTGAAAGACTGTGTCTCGGTCATCCGACTCTCAAACACCATGTAGTGCGAGAACCAAACGGAGGCGATCGAGTCTTGTGGGGAAAAGTGCGCAAACCTCTGCAGAGTGTATAAACTAATCATGATTAGCCGTGTCCCCGGTTATGGACATCTTGAGTATCTAGTACTTGAATATCATGTGAATCTCATCATGATACTTCTAATTAATGTTATTGGGTTTTTAATGAGTACTTTTAATTGGGATTGAGGATGCTGTCAACCATTCTCAATGTTCAACAACCACCAAGATAGTTAAATAAATTTATTCCTTTGAAGTAGGGAAAAATTGGCTTTTCAAGAAACCTTATAACCATAGAGCTTTTCCACCAGCCATATATGCATGTAGTATAGGCTTATTCTTTCATTACTCTCTATGTGTTACATTGCCAAGATATTCCATGTGTCAATTGCTTTCAGTTGCAACTTTTCATGTTGCGTAATTTTCGCATTTATTTAGTAAGTGATACGTTAGGGTTACGATTTCCTATACTCAACTTTGCCGTTGGTGTTGATGGGAATCCACAACCTTGTTGCTTCCGCTATATTTATGGATGAGGTAATAGTATTTACGTTACTTTATACATGTGATTTACCTCTGTTATAAATCCTTCGAGTAATCGTGTGTGTCAAGATACCGATCCGTGGATGATACGAAAAGCACGTAGACTTGATCCATTCGGTCGGGTCGCTACAAGATGGTATCGAGCACATGTTGACTGTAGGACGTGACCCTAGAAACTGGCAAGCCCATAGGAATGATTTTTCTCTACAACTTCATTTTCAAAAAGATCTTTTACCTCTCTTCTCTTCTGAGCTTATTCAAATATTCCCTTTTAATGAGACTATTCCCCTTTTGACCACTCGAAGATTTGACTGATGAGACCACTCCAAGGAGACAAGTTATCGGACAACTAAGACCATTTGGAATGAAGAGGATTTTACCGTGTAAATGGAAACTACAACTGTTGAAGACTCCGAAGACTTGGAGAATTTGAAGGCTTTGAAAAAAATTCCCAGATTTTATGACCTAGGAAGGTTACGCTTATGGAATTGAGAGATTATGGAAGTAATCAATACCCGAGATTAAGGTGTATTGGAGTAAGACCAGGATCTGGAGTATTACATCAAGGAGTTAAGATGGACCCACAAGAAGCAATATTTGACAAGAAGGCAATTTGTGAAGAACTCAGGAACCGGAAGCTGAAGTAACCAAACTGGAGGAACAAAACCTCGAGATACCGGAGATTTGTCAGGACTGAAGGACGATAGGATCATGGTTCATGCCAAGGATGTTGAAACCAGAAGTTTGGAATGCAACTCAGGAATATTAAAGGACGCCACGAGAGACTCAAGGCCAACAGAGATGATCCGCAAAAGAACCGGAGAAGGACAAGCATGATCGGAAGAAGCCATCGGAGACATGAACAAGACTTGAAGAGTTTGATGGCGTTGAAGATTTATTGACCCTTAGAAGACCAAACCCCTGTTACATACGTGCGTTAGATGCGACGATTGTGAGCTGTCATTTGTTTGTTGTTTTTCCGACAGCCACAATAAAATCTGTCTTTTCAAAACAATTGTTTGCATTGTGTGCATCCCTCTCGATCTCTCTTATCCCACCCCAAACCCATGGACCCAATAGAGGATGAATGGAGATGAGCTCATATTATCGGGACCGATGCGTCAATTGGAGACAGACCAGTGGATTCAGAACATGGAGAATCACATGAAGAACAACCCTATAGTCAGAAAGGATATGGCCCAACATGCGCTTCAGTGCTTTGAAAGAGGTGCTGCTATTTGGTGGACGATGTACCAAACCATCAATGGATTGCAAAGAGTAACCACTTGGGAAGAATTTAAGTTGACTTGCTAAAGTCTCGGTTTGTGACCCAGAAGTTGAAGCCTTATGGAAAGGATATGAAGAAACCATGTGCGTACAAGCTTTGTGGAGAAAAAGGACACACCCATAACGAACACAAGGATGAATGCCCAAATTGTGAAGGAAGACATCCAGCTGAAGAATGCCCAACTCGGCAGATTACTTGTTTCTTGTGTGAAGGAACTACGCACTACCCCGCTTTCAAAGGTCACATTTACACTATGGTACAGAGAACCATCCAGCAGAAGAAAGAAGAAATGAAAGGAGCCCTCATGGAGATGTTGGAAGAACTCAGACGAAGGAAGATGTTGAGGACACACACAAAGGAAACAACATTAAAGCCCACACCAAGTCATGCTATTCATGTGGAGAAGAGGGACACATCTCCCAAGATTGTCTGAATGGAGATCTAGTAGAATTCCCGATAGAGGAAGTAGAGTATGACCCACGGGAAATAGAAGCCCTGATTGGAACAGAAAGGTCCAGGAAGAGAAGTAGGTTGGATTCCAGGAACAACCCAATTTCTACAAAGAAAGACCTGAGTCCTATCACATGTTTCAGGTGCAAAAATTCAGGGCACTACTTCAATGATTGCCCAAGAGGCAAGATAAGGACCCAAAGAGGCTATGTGATCATGAGGAAACCTCGAAACCCGTCAGAAGTAATATGTTTCCATTGTAATGTAGCAGGGCACTTTGCCAGAGATTGTCCGAAGGAGAAGGAGACTGATGATATATAGTTGAAGTTGTAACAAAATAAATGGAGTAGTAGAAGTGAGAGCTTTTTCTTTTATATTGAGGTGTTAAGTTGAGACATGTAAAGGAAAAGCGAGATGATTGTAATAAATTAAGAATCAATAAAGTTAGCAGTATTGGTACTGCTTTGGATTTTATGAGTTACCCTATGAGGAAAGATGTTGACCAATTTCGAGGATATGAGAAATATGGTCTATGGAATATTGGAACATTTTAAGGGTGGTAGTACCTCAGAAGAACCATTGACCCCTGGAAAAGATAAGGATACCCGCTGAATGGATTTCAGACAAAATGACTATGAGTTTTGTCTCGATATGTTTGATACCCCAAGAGAGTGTGGGATGACGTTGGAGACCGTCAGTTGTTTGGACCAAATGTGATCAAGGAGTCAGAAGAGAATGTTAAGTTGATTCGAGATAAGACTGAAGGTAGCTCAGTCCAGGCAAAAGAGTTATGCAGACTCCAAAACGCAAGGAGGTAGTCTATGAAATTGGAGACAGAGCATGTCTTTGTGTGCCCCTTCTGCGAGGATTTAAACGATTTGGAGTTAAGGGAAAGTTAGCCCCGAGATTTGTAGGACCATACCGAGTTTTGGAACGTATAGGAGAATTGGCAACAAATTGGAGTCACCCGAAGGACTGTCAGGAGTTCATGATGTGTATCATGTTTCCCAGTTGAAGAAGTGCCATGCAGAGATGGCCAATATTCCCCTGTAATGACGCTTGACCCTGGAAAGGATAATGATGTTCCATGAAGTGGAGTATGGACTTCATTAGTATAAGTTTTTATCACGGTATGTGGGACATCCCACGAGGATGAAGAGATGAAGTACTATTGGATATAAAGGAGGTAGAATGTTGATTATGGAGCAACTGTAACTCCATGCTGAGTCTGAGTAATCACGTTATAATTTGGTGCAAATATAAGGAAAAGAGACAGTGCAATTGGATGGATTTTAAGTATGCCAGGAAGTTGGATGTTGGGATAATGATCAGTTTCCCAGATGATGAGTTCAAGGATTATAAGTGATGAGATGGGCCATAACCCACAGGCCCCAGGACCTGCCAAGAAGCAAGCACATTCTTGTTGAAGGAAAAACCCTGGAAGAGGATATGCCTTTATCAACCGACGATTCTATAGGAGTTTACGCAAAACCTGAGAGTGTTAAGGAACGATAGATGTTTTGTTTGGCTTGCAGAATCAATGGATTTATCCGAACTTGGTTCGTCGACAAGAGAAATTCTGCAATGCTTGTGAGGATGACCGAGTGTTAGAATGCGAGATTCGCTAAACCATGTACAAGGTAATAATTTGGGTGCGGGATGGATTGATCACCATACCGACTTACTCTTATTATTCGCTTTGCTATGTGGGATGTTAAATCTGAGTGACTTACCTATAGTTGCGAGACGACGATCAAAACCTTGTTTGAACCTTAGAATGGTATAAGAATTTTTCCCCTTGTACACGGCAGTTGTTGCCAATCGTAGGATATACGGTGAGGTTCAACCCAGACCCGTTTTCTGCAGGAGAAACCATAAATCGTTGACCACAATGAGATATCTATAGTTGTTTAGTATTGGCGCCAGACCCGTTAGCTATGAAGACCCAGTCTCGGAATAACCTTACCAAGAGTAAAGGACAAAAGAATTGAGGAAAAGGTTATGCCACTACCAGAAGAGCCCAGAGAAGGAATTATACTTAATATCTGAGAAGACCGACACTGTCAACGATAAGGATGGAGTATCTGAGTTTTGATGGAACCGTAACAATGCTTCTAAGGGTGGTAGCACCCGAGACCCGGAGACGATCGATGGATTTTGAGAAGACCCCCAAAACCTAACCTATTTCTTGCTAACCTCTCCGAATCTCGAGGACGAGATTCATTTTAAGGGTGGAAGGTTTGTAACATCCCAAAATTCTAAATTTTGGAATGTTATAAACATATAGATAGATTTGATTGATTGACTGAAAGTGAGTGAATTTGAAACTTTTTGAAAGTTAAATGAGAGGGAATAAAAGGACTTTCCCAAACTTTCATTTTGCTTTTATGATCTTCGGGAATTCAAATTCTTTTCATCACAAAAACCCTTGAGAGAAGATGACATGACTTCTTCCATTTATTTAAAAGACAAGGGGGTCTTTGAAAATATTTGAATTTCATTTGGAAAATATTTCCAATTCTGAAACTTTATGCAACTCAATGATTTTCACGAGCGAAGATAAGATGACTTCTTCAAAACATATGAAATATGAGTTGGGAGTTTCAAAGAATTAAAATTCAAAGTTCTTTTGAATTTATTTTCAATTTGGAGTTATTTGAGTTTTATTCAAATTATTTTTCTTCAAAAATAAAATACATGGAAAATAGGGTAACATGATTCCCTACAACAGAAAATTGGAGAGGAATAAATTTGAATTCATTTTGGTATTTTTAAAATGATTTTTATTGGATTTTATTAGAGCTGAAGCACTGTTTGTTTTATTTGAATTTGTGTATATTTTATTTGAAGCTAAGATAATGTCCATGTTCTAGAAAATATTTTTCTGCAAATTTTGATATATTATATGCCTATATAAAAGTTTTAGTCATTTTGTTTTTTTTTATTCTCTGAAAATTTTGTTTAAAAAAAAAACTGCAGCGCCTTGGGCCAAAGGCCCAAGCCGCTAGCCGCCGGCCGGCCAAGGCCACAAGGCCATCGCGCGCGCACGCACCAAGGGAGCTAGGGAGCCGCTTCCTTTTCCTTTTTCCAAGTCCTAGTAGGACTCCTTTCCTACTTTCGTTTATTCCGTATCTATTTCTAGATCTATTCCTCTTGTTTCCTAATCCTAATCTATTTCTTTCCCCCTACCCCAAGCAAAACCCCTCCTTTCCCCAATATAAATACCCAAGCACCCCCCCTCCTCCAACACATCAAACCAACACCTCTCCTCTCCTCTCCTCTCCTTGTGGCAGAAGCCACACTTCATGCCGCCGCCCACACCAGCGCCGCCACCCAGTGCCGCCATCCTCACAGTGCCAGGCCGCCCCTACGCCGCCGCCGCCCCAGCCGCCCCTCACCGCCCGCCACCAACGCCACGCCGAGCCCTCGCCTCTTCGAGGTACTAGCCCAGCGCCTCGTCACCTTTTCTTTTCCTCGGTTCGGTTTTTCAGAATCGTTCCGGTTTCCGTTCAGTTTTCTAGATCGGTTTTTCGTTTGGTTTTCTTTCCAAACCCTATATCGGTTTTATCGCCGGTTTTCTTTCCGGTTTTGTTTAGCGGCGTTAACGATAGATTTCTCTTTTATTTTTAATTTCCGTCGTGGACCTATCCGTAGTGTCCCTAATCTTCAAACGCTCATAACTTTTTACTCGTAAGTCGGAATCCATGAAACCAACGCCCACTTCTTCGTTACGATCCCCTCTATCCAGTAATACAACTCAAACATGTTCTTGATAATTTAAAATTTGAATTAGATCAGATTTGTATTCAAACTTCGTTTGATCATAATTTGAGTTTCGTAACTCCGATTTAGTTGATTCTTTTTGCAAATCGAAGCTCTTGACTTAAACTTTCTGTAAGGCCAAATTCACATAATTTTGGTACTGTTAGAAATTGTTTTATTTTGCAAGAGTTATTTGTTTGGTTTTGATGTTTTCCGAATTTGTTTCTTCGTTCTTCCCGATCTTTTGAGTGATTGCTTATGTGTGGTTACCATTGCTTGATTACGATAGATTGACTGGAGTGTGACGAGTAGAACTATCAAGAGTTTGAGTGCGAATCATCTTCATCAACTTTGCAGGCAAGTAACATTTGATCATACTTTTTTCTACTACCCAGTTTTTATGCATTAGACCAATCCTCAAACACTTGCATGATTAGGATCTAATTAAATTGTGGGATGGGAAGTAGATTGAGGTAGTACCTATTACCTGTTTTACTTATGAAACCTTTGGGAGTTACTTCTACGTTTGCTTATTATGCCATGCTATGCTAGTAGACGTGGATTGGGTGAGTGAATATCCATGACAGATGTGAGATTGTAATTAAAGTTTTATTTAAGGTGGCAACTTAAACACACATCTGGGTGGATTGAGGCACCTGGTTTCTATCAGGACTTGCCTGTATTTCTTCGGACCGCCACCCAGGCTCAAAGGGATCATAAGTTTATTCAAACTAGAAACTTCCGTGTGCAGCCACAAGCCATTATGGGCTCTGGCATAGCTGAGTAAGTTGTGCGAACTCTTCTGGGTAGGCTAGCTGATGTAGGGGATGTAGGTTGGTACGGTCTACCCACATGTAAGGTGCTAGCGTTTCTGAAAGACTGTGTCTCGGTCATCCGACTCTCAAACACCATGTAGTGCGAGAACCAAACGGAGGCGATCGAGTCTTGTGGGGAAAAGTGCGCAAACCTCTGCAGAGTGTATAAACTAATCATGATTAGCCGTGTCCCCGGTTATGGACATCTTGAGTATCCACTGGTGGAAAAAAAGGCTTCCGTCCAGCCCCATAAGTCGCGAAGCTGTAGGAACCGCGACTAATGGGACCTTTAGTCGCGGTTCTGGAGGTGAACCGCGACCAAAGGCTGGGCCTGTGGCGCTCGGTGGCCGGCGCCACGTGAGGGTCTTTAGTCGCGTTGGCCAGGACAACCGCGACTAAAGGCCTTCGGGCACCTTTAGTCACGGTTTGCCGTGCCAACCGCAACTAAAGCCCCTCCCTATATATACCCATCCAAAGCAGCCAACACTTAGCCATTTGGAGACATTCTCTTCACAAGTGGGTGTAGGTTTGCTTTTGGTTCCCCTTATGCACATAAGGTGTTTGATGAAATGCCCCAAGAGCATGAAACAAACATGACATGAAGTGTTGGAGCCACACTCCTCGATGGCGGTTAGCAACTTGATGAACCTTTGATGTGTCATTGATAAAATATGCATGTGTGTAGTTCATTGTTTAATTTATATTGTTTGTAGCTAGTTAGTTTAACAAATGCATGATGGTTAATTATATATTTTATATTATAATAATGCAGATGAATCGGCAATGGATGTATGGTAACCGACTCTCCAAATGAAGTTCACTACGGGTTTGAATGATTTCCTCGTAGTGGCTAATGCGAACAAGCGGGGTTTTGTTATCTGTCCATGTGTTATCTGTAAGAATCGGAAGGGTTACTCTTCCTCAAGAGATGTTCACATGCATCTGCTTGACGCGGTTTCATGCCAAGCTATAATTATTGGACCAAGCATGGAGAAAGAGGGGTTATAATGGAAGAAGATGAAGAAGGGGATGATTTCATCAATGAAAGCTATCTTGCTCATTTCGGTGATACTTTCATGGAGGATGCTGAAGGTGAAGGGGAAGGTGAAGAAGAGGCACGTGATGATCCGTTGATGATCTTGGTCGGACCATTGTCGATGCACGGAGACGCCGCTAAACCGAAAAGGAGAGGGAGAATTTGGATCGCATGTTAGAGGATCACAGAAAGGCGCTGTACCCGGATGCGATGATGGTCTCAAAAGCTGGGCTGCACAATCGGATTTGCTGAAATGGAAGGCAGAGGCAGGTTTAGCTGACTCGGCATTTGAAAACTTGCTGAAAATGTTGAAGAATATGTTTCCAAAGGATAACGAGTTGCCCGCCAAGACGTCTGAAGCAAAGAAGGTTGTCCGCCCTCTAGGTTTAGAGGTTACGAAGATACATGCATGCATCAACGATTGCATCCTCTACCGCGGTGAATACGAGAATTTGAATGAATGCCCGGTATGCACCGCATTGCATGTTATAAGATCGAGGCGATGACCCTGGTGACGATGTTGAGGGCCGTAAACCCGTGAAGAGGGTTCCCGCCATGGTGATGTGGTTTGCTCCTAAAATACCACGGTTGTTACGTCTGTTCATGAACAATGAGCTTGCCAAGTTGTTGCTATGGCACTAAGAGGACCGTTAGTCGGTCGGGGAGTTGAGACACACCGCAGATGGAACGCAATGGAGAAAGATCGACAGATGGTTCAAAGATTTTGCAGCTGACGCAAGGAACATAAGATTTGCTCTAAGTACGGATGGCATGAATCCTTTTGGCGAGTAGAGCTCCAGCCATAGCACCTGGCCCGTGACTCTATGCATCTACAACCTTCCTCCTTGGTTGTGCATGAAGCGGAAGTTCATTATGATGCCAGTGCTCATCCAAGGTCCGAAGCAACCCGGCAACGACATCGATGTGTACCTAAGGCCATTAGTTGATGAACTTTTACAGCTGTGGGGTGGTGTCCGTGTGTGGGATGAGCACAAACAAGAGGAATTTGACCTCTGACGTTGCTTTTCGTAACCATCAACGATTGGCCTGCTCTTAGTAACCTTTCGGGACTGTCAAATAAGGGATACAATGCATGCACGCACTGCTTACATGAGACTGAAAGTGTACATTTGCCAAATTGTAAGAAGAACGTGTACCTTGGGCATCGCCGATTTCTTCCGAAAATTCATCCAGTAAGAAAGAAAGGCAAGCATTACAACGGCAAGGCAGATCACCGGCCGAAGCCTGCGGAACGACCGGTGCCGAGGTATTTGATATGGTCAAGGATTTGAAAGTCATCTTTGGAAAGGGTCTGGCGGACAATCAGTTCGAAGGGAGCCGACGGGCACGCAGCCATGTGGAAGAAGAAATCTATATTCTGGGAGCTAGAATATTGGAAAGTCCTAGATGTCCGCTCTGCAATCGACGTGATGCACGTTACGAAGAATATTTGCGTGAACCTCCTAAGCTTCTTGGGCGTGTATGGGAAGACAAATGATACAAAGGAAGCACGGCGGGACCCGCAACGCGTTTGAAAGACCACGATGAGCGGCATCCGGAATGGTTTCAAGGTCGTGCCGGCTACGCTCGACCAAAGAAGAGAAGGTCATCTTTTGAATGCCCGAGCAGTATGAAGGTCCCGTCTGGATTCTCGTCCAATATAAAGGGAATAATAAACATGGCGGAGAAAAGTTCCAAAACCTGAAGTCGGCGACCGCCACGTGATTATGACGCAATTGCTTCCGATTGCTTTGAGGGGCTCCTGCCGGAAAATGTTCGAGTAGCCATTGTGAAGCTATGTGCATTCCTCAATGCAATCTCTCGGAAGGTAATCAATCCGAAGTTCTACCACGGTTACTGAGCGATGTGATCCAATGTCTTGTCGGTTTCGAGTTGGTGTTCCCGCCATCCTTCTTCAATATTATGACGCACCTCCTGGTTCACCTAGTCGAAGAGATTTTCGTTCTCGGTCCTGTATTTCTACACAATATGTTCCCCTTCGAGAGGTTCATGGGAGTATTAAAGAAATATGTTCAGAATCGTGCTAGGCCAGAAGGAAGCATCGCCAAGGGCTATGGAAATGAGGAGGTAATTGAGTTTTGTGTTGACTTTGTTCCTGACCTTAAGCCGATTGGTCTTCCTCGATCGCGACACGAGGGAGACTAAGTGGAAAAACACGATCGGAAGGAAATCAACGATATGTATGGACGGCCATTCTCTCGATCAAGCACACCACCTTTATCTTGACCAAATCCAGCTTGGTGCCTCCGTACTTTGAGAAACACAAGAATATTTTACGTTCGACAACCCGGGAAGCCTGAATCCTGGATTAGGAAGGCCCACATGGAGACTTTCGGCAGTTGGTTGAGAAAACATTTAATGAATGACAATGATGTTGTAGATCAGCTGTACATGTTGGCCAAGACACCATCTTCGACTATAACGACTTTCCAAGGGTACGAGATAAATGGGAATACATTTTACACGATCGCCCAAGATAAAAAGAGCACCAACCAAAACAGTGGTGTCCGCTTTGATGCAGCAACCGAGAATGGGCAAGAGGTCACATATTATGGTTACATAGAGGAGATATGGGAACTTGACTATGGACCCACCTTTAAGGTCCCTTTGTTCCGGTGCAAATGGTTCAAGCTAACAGGAGGTGGGGTAAAGGTGGACCAGCAATACGGAATGACAATGGTGGATTTCAACAATCTTGGTTACCTTGACGAACCATTCGTCCTAGCGAAAGATGTCGCTCAGGTTTTCTATGTGAAGGACATGAGTAGCAAACCGAGGAAACGGAAAGATAAGAAAATGATCAGTACATCATGCGATGATCCAAAGCGCCACATTGTTCTTTCAGGGAAAAGAAACATCGTGGGAGTGGAGGACAAGACAGACATGTCAGAAGATTATAATATGTTTGCTGAAATTCCACCCTTCAAAGTGAACACCGACCCAAGCATTAAGTTAAATGATGAGGATGCTCCATGGATACGGCACAATCGTAAGCAAGCAGGGACACAAGGGAAGAAATGATGTGTAATAATTTATTGTACCAAACTTTGTTGAATGGATCATGTGAATTATATTACCCGTGATGTGTTTGGTGTCCATTTTCAATGATTCGAGATACCACCGATGATACATGAAATTTGGAGTGATTTAGTCATACTCCTGCCTAGGCGATAATATGCATACTGTAGTCTTCATAGCCGCCGTCGTCGTTGTCTGGTAGTCGCCGCCTTCTAAGTTGCCGCCGTCGTCGTAAATGCGTTCTTTGTCATTGCTGTCGCTGTCATCGGGCGGCGCTAAGTGGCTCGAATCGAGGGTAGCGCAGCGGGGATATCGCCGGCCGTGATGTAGTCCATGACGCTCTGCAGAGTCCAGCCATACCACCATAGCCGACGGCCGGCCTCGTGGAAGTTCCCAGGAGGCAGACCGTCCTCCTCATACCTGGCGAGCGCCCTCTCACGCCGATTGATGAAGAAGGCGTCCCAAGTATGCTGGTTATCGGGATGCCAGCGGGGATTCATCCGCTGCTCCGGCGTGAGGTCGAGGTAGTAGTGGTTCGTGATGGCCGCCCGGCGTGCAGTACCCTGAGGGACGGGAGGGACCGGCACGCCGCCGGCGCTTAGGCTCCAGCCGGTGGGGACGCGGTAGCCCGGTGGACAAGGGTAGTTCGAGGCGCAAAGCTCCTCCACCTGCTGGTAGGTTAGAGTGGGTGCGGTGGAAGCCATGAGAGAGTGATGAGAGATTGTAGAGAAGTGATAATGCTGGCCAAGACGGGCTACATATATGTAGTGAGAAATGGCGGGAAAAATGGGAGCGGGAAGACAGGAGGCGGGAATAAAGTGGCGGGAAGAAAGAGGCGGGAAGACAGGGAAGAAATGGCGGAAGAAGAGGAATCAGAGTTGGTCATCTAACCTTTAGTCCCGGCTGGTTGGTGCAACCGGGACTAAAGGTTAGACAGACGTGGGTAGCGCACGACGCCTGTCGGAGGAACAAGACAAAGCGAAGCGGCGCCGTGCCTATAAAAGGAGCATCGACACGCCGCCAAGATAGTGGCGTGAAGTAATGTCGGGAACACATTGGCGGGAAAGAACTGGCGGTCAGACTGGCCGGTAAGAACTTGTGGGAAGACTGAGGCGGCCTGGAATAACTTGTGGGAATTCTTTTTGGTTCTAATTTCAAATTTGTTTGAAATTGTACATTCATATGCATGTATGTAGTACCGTAGAATATGTGAAACTCCTTCAAAATTAAAATAAAGCACAAAAGAAATAAAACAATACAAATTAAACAGAAAACAATACAAATTAAAAAGAAAACAATACAAATTAAACAGAAAACAGGTATGGGGGGGCTAAAACCCTAAACTGCATGGCTAGTCGCGGTTGGCAGACCAATCATGACTAAAGTTTTTAGTCGCTGGTTAGACCAACCGCGACTAAAGGTTACCTTTAGTCATGGTCGCCTCCCCAACCATGACGACTAAAGGGGGGCGAACGCATAAAAACTCGCCAAAAACCCTTTAGTCACGGTTGGGCAGGCGACCATGACTAAAAGGTACCTTTAGTCGCGGGTCGCGCCAACCGCGACTAAAGGGGGCTATAAATACAAGGCTCTGATTCTCGTCTTCTCCGATTCCGATTCTCGCCTCGTCTCTGTCAGCGCCCTCGACGCGCCCGCCCGTCGCCCTCGCCCTCGACGCCCGCCCGTCGCCCTCACCTCGACGCCCGCCCGTCGCCCCTCGCCCACAAGCGCGCGCCGCCCGGCCTCGGTACTGCCGCCTCGCTCGCCCGCCCTCAACGCCCGCCGACCGGCCTCCTCGCCGCCCGGACGTGAGGCGACCTGTTACCATTTGAGTGCACTTCGCTCGATCGGTTCGCTAAAAAGAAGCTAGTTCGATCGTTCAGTTGCCCGCTTAATCCTGTTCATAGATTTTAAGTAAAAAGTTCCAACATTTAAAGAAAGTTCATTCATTTGGAAAAGAAGTTCATCTGTTTGAAGAAAAGTTCACAAATTTGAAGAAATATAACGATTTTGGAAAAAGGTTCATCAATTTTGAAGAAAAGTTACCAAATTATAAAAGTTCATCAATTTTTAAAAGTTCACAGAATGAAAAACAATTCTTCAATTTTTAAAAATGGTTCAGAATTACAAAAAAGTTCTTCAATTTTAAAAATGTTCACAAATTTGAAAAGTTGATCAGCCATGAAAAAAGATCATAAATTTTGGAAATAAAAGTTCATCAAGTTTGACATAAATTTGATTTTCTTTCGAAATGTACATCAGACGCCGCCCCCCAATCCACCTCCGGCAAAGAAGCAGAAGCAGTCCTGGATTATTAACCCGGACCCTTATGTACCTAAGACCACAAAGGTACCGGAGCCATCATCAAGCCTCTCCCCACAAGGCCTTGGGAACGTAGTGCCGAGGAAGTCGGCGCGTCGCGGCTGCTGATTTGGAGAAATGGAAGGCGGACTGCAAGAAGAAAAGAGAGCCCGAGCCCAAGCCAGTATTTTCGATGAGCAAAAGAAGTTCGCTAAGTCATTTTTGAGCACACCGTCCCAAGCCGCAAAGAATCTGCCTAACGACTATGCACGTGAACTTCGCAGGCAGGCACTCATGTTCAAGGAGAACAAAGAGCGGGAGAAGGCCGAAAGTAAAAAAAGCGGGAAACAAGTTGCCCAGCTCGGGGAACAAAGTAAACAATCGATTGCCCCGCTTATAGTGGAAGCCGCCGGTCCGGATGCCCCCGAGATCATACAAGCTGCGGCAGCACAGGGATTGACTGTAACGAGTGCCAGAGAACAAGCGGCCAACTTAGGTATTACTCTTCGTGAACTGTTAGGCCTTGATGAGGCGCCAATGAAGGAGGTAGTAATTACATATGTCAAGAATGGGCCTCTCGTCGAGCCTGCAGGAAAAGGATCTACCTCCACAAATGAAAGGTCTGCTGAAATGGTACAAGGGTTACATAAAAATAAAAACGCCAAAGAATATATTTATGCGGAAGTTAGACATGAGCATCACTTCAAACATTACTATGTACAAATTGAACTGAGTGAATTGTTCCAGCTTTTCAATCTGCGCGAGCTCGACAAATCTATCATCGGTTGCTACGTTACGTAAGTGATTTATTAATTTCGACCCCATCTCGTTCATATTGTCTGCACTATATATATGTCCTAACTATATTGTTGTGTCCGCTATTATACATGCAGAATGAAGATTAAGGAATGCAGAGTAAGGAACATCCATGATGTTGGGTTCATTGACCCACACATCGTTAATGGACATGTGTTGGAGCCGCCACCCGCCGACATGGAGGCAGACCTGTGGCAGTTTCTTACAAAGCAGGAACTCAAAAGTGATATTCTATTTCCTTACCATTTTGGGTGAGTGTTTCTGTCTTGAGCACATTGTCTTTTGTTTACTCCATGCATGGTATGTGGCCGGCTAATCGATGAGTTATGCATGACGTACTGTGCATGTATCGTGTCCGCAGGTTCCACTGGATTCTGCTAGTAATTAAAGTTAACACCTCAGAATGTCTCGTCCACGACTCTCTGAATATTGATCCAAAGCTTTGGGGCGGCATGAGTAGAATGCTGCAGAAGTAATTATTTTCATTCATTTGCGCTCTATATCGATCGGCCTATTTCGTTCATTTCCTAATATCAAGTAACTAATAACTCTCTTGTTCATTTAATTTTCTTTGCCTCGTAGGGTTTGGAGACGGTTCGTAGATACAAAGGTCGGTGAATTCAAAAAGAGCTAGAATTCAAAAGGTCAAAGGCTAAGAATGCTGGGGATATTCAGCCACCGGAGACCAATCTATGTGGATACTATATGTTCAGGAGATGATCCGAGATACACCTCTGAGCGGGTTCCGAGTGATACCAATGCTCGGAGGAATAACCTCCGGATGATGCTTAGTCCGTAAGCTCGCTTCCGACCACTTCAAGAGGAACTAGCTGGATGGTTCAGCAGGGAAGTCCTCCATCCTAAAGGAGAACACTATTACGAGGACGTAGAACTTTATATGCATTAAATCATGTATGGAAACTTGTTCAAAATTGTATATGGTCATCCGATGATATTGAATATATATTGTATATTCCTCTTGAATTCTTTTTGGTTCTAATTTCAAATTTATTTGAAATTGTACATTCATATGCATGTATGTAGTACCGTAGAATATATGAAACTCCTTCAAAATTAAAATAAAGCACAAAAGAAATAAAACAATACAAATTAAACAGAAAACAGGTTTAGGGGGGCTAAAACCCTAAACCTGTGGCGGCCTTTAGTCGCGGTTGGCGTAAGAACCGCGACTAAAGGTCCTCCGCCCGACGGCTGCCCTGGCGCCCACGTGGACGGGTCGTTAGTCGCGGTTCTTAAGCAGCCGCGACTAAAGGTGGGGGGCTTTAGTCGCGCTTATTTGGTCGCGGTTGCCCAACCGCGACTAATGGCAGTTGCGAACCGCGACCAAAGGCCTTTTTTCCACTAGTGATCTAGTACTTGAATATCATGTGAATCTCATCATGATACTTCTAATTAATGTTATTGGGTTTTTAATGAGTACTTTTAATTGGGATTGAGGATGCTGTCAACCATTCTCAATGTTCAACAACCACCAAGATAGTTAAATAAATTTATTCCTTTGAAGTAGGGAAAAATTGGCTTTTCGCAAAACCTTATAACCATAGAGCTTTTCCACCGGCCATATATGCATGTAGTATAGGCTTATTCTTTCATTACTCTCTATGTGTTACATTGCCAGCATATTCCATGTGCTGACCCGTTTTCGGGCTGCAACTTTTCATGTTGTAGACTTTTCAGACGACGAGTAAGTGATACGTTAGGGTTACGATTTCCTATACTCAACTTTGCCGTTGGTGTTGATGGGAATCCACAACCTTGTTGCTTCCGCTATATTTATGGATGAGGTAATAGTATTTACGTTACTTTATACATGTGATTTACCTCTATTAGAAATCCTTCGAGTACTGTGTGTGTCAGCATACCGATCCAGGGATGACACGAAAGCACAGAGACTTGATCCATTCGGGTCGGGTCGCTACATGCCCGCTCGCTCGTCGATGCAGCCGCTCAGGGATGTTGAAACATCTGGCAAAAGATCAATATACAAAATATGCTGGATTCAGAATGTTAAACCAATTCACAAAGGAGCGGGAGCACACGTACGCAAAGCTTCGCTCAAACAAGCAGAGAGGCGGGTTAATTGATATATTATAGACAGGGCCAGTACTGAGAATTCAGGGCCCAGGGCCCTTCGAGGCTCTTAATCTAAATGTGTAATAGTAATTAACATACGTAGGAGACATGCTCGAGATCTAACAATGAGAGGGGAAGAAGGTTTATTTAACAAACACACAAATAAAAGCAAACACCTCAATGCGCACTGAGCGAGCTGATTAAGCATATGCTACAGGAAATCAGTATGTACGAGCAATTTAATTAGGATTATCATCAAGTTTGGCAGCAGGCAGGCAGTAGGGATTGATGCTAAGTATGGGGCTCTGCTCGTACCATAGTACAACGTACGAACCAGCTGCACCGAGCTTAATTACTATTATTCTGCTTGCTGCGAAGGGATTCCCATCTTAACTGGATGGAGATTACGTGCGTGGCGTACGAATTTGCAGGCCCGGATCAATCTGGTGGATCCTTAGCGGGAGGTACGTCCGATCTCCCCGGAGCGAGCACGCGTTTAAGTGGAGCTGCAATGGGACCAGGATTTTAATTATTGGCATTTTGTTCCTCGAAAATGAATTTGATCGAGGATGAATTGATGGTCGATCTCTGAACCTAGTTCCAGACAAGTTTGAGTAATTAACAGTACATGTGAAGGCATAGGGCGCTGGGCGCGACTGCGTAAGGAGACGTGCTCGTACCTGTCGTGGCCGCGTAGCGCTGCAGGCCCACGTCGACGTTGTTCCTCAGGACCAGAAGACGGGAGAGTCAAACCAAAGTCGAGCCGTCGAAGACGACGAACACTCAAACAGGTAAACAGAAAGAAGGAAGTGACGGAAGTCAAGAACGATTGGAATCAAGGTCAGGGTCTGATCGATCCTGTGATCCGAACAAACAGGGAAACAAGCGATTTGGTTTCCACGTTATTCTCTGCCTACATGCGAACATGGCCAGGCCTTTTTCTTTTTTGCTTCTATTTACGCAGTACACAAGGCTGAGTTTCAAAAAAAATGATAGCATAGATCATGGTAATTATTGCTAACTAGTCGTCAACCCGTGCGGCTGCACGGCCTAGCTAATTCATATGCATTCCTTTTTGAAATAAATATGTGACTGCCTATATTATGTGTGTAATGACAGAACTTTGTTTGAGTTTATGATACACATTTGAAATCTTTTTGGGTACCCATGTTAAATATTACTATCATGGACATGTATTAGGATGCAGTGTTAAAACAAAAAGGAATAACATTTCTACAAAGAGTTTGGAAATACGATTCCATGTCTTTATGTGTTTCATAATCGTAAAGGAGCATGTGGTTCATAAGTAAACTTAGCACATGAAAAATAATAATCAGCAGACCAAATATGAAACATTGACTTATGTGGCAGTGAGATACTTACATTAATTTGATATCAAATGTGAAACGTATATATCCATGCAAGTTGGACAAAAACAGCCGCACCCTTCAGCAATGTTGACCGATCTGCATGCATGATCTGTACTTTGTATCGGGAGACATCAGATATAACAGGCGCATCACATCTGGAAACACTGGATGTGGCCGGCATCAGGCAGCCCATAGGCGGAGGTTATTCGCGCAGTCGATCATGGTTGCCTATTTTCATGTGCCTTAATTATCGTCGCTTCTGCTTTCATGATCCGAGAAATAACTGAGGCATATATCAATTGATTTATTTTACAATCGGCATGAGTCCTTGATATGTTTAAGAACTATGTATGTACATACTCAGGTTATTTCCTACTTCCCTAGAGAACAGCTTATCAGGAGTAGTAAGCAACATTATCTATGTTCGATGCATGATGACAATCGTGTTCTCCATGGTTGAGAGAAACATGATCATAGCATGAGAAGATGGATTGGACTACGCATCGTCTTTAGATCGATTCTAGCAGTTGATGGAACACTAAAGGCAGCACGATGGCCTAAAGAACATACGACGTGTCAAGACGGTTGAATTATGAAGAGCGGCGTTAGGGACTCTAGGTGATGCGTCATGAGGACATGCGGCAAACTGAAGAATGAATCTTACGGCGGCATGCCGTTGTGTTTTTTTTTTCTTTAGATTCGAAATCAATCAGGAGAGTTTTTTTTAAACTATCTGGAGAGTTGTTTTTTAACTAACTGGAGTGTTTTTTTTTTGAGGAATAAGCATGGCTTTCCTGTGGGAGAGAACATGATAGGACGCTGTACTTTTTTTATCAAGATGTTGTTCATCTTTTGTTTTGACTGATTAGATCGAGTCACATGTGAGTAAGTTTTTTTTTAGAAAAGGAAATGTGCTTCTAGAGCTGTACATCTTTTTTGATAGGACGCTGCACATTTGTTCTCTTTTTGACGGGACGTTGTTATGTTTTTTAGTCGTTCATCTTTTTTCTAGCATCACGTTCATCTTTTCTTTTGACAGATTCGATCTGAGTCACACGTGTGTGTCTTTTCTGGTTATGTCACATCTTAATTTCCCCACCAGAGCAACATAAATGTTTGTGTCATGTCAGGTTGTCCCTATTTTTCCCCACAGAGGAACATAAATTGTAGGGTTAAGATAGATCCTTTTATAGATTGAATGGTTAAGATATTTTTAATTATGTGGATTAACATGGAGGCTCGTATGGTGCTTCCAATTAGTAAATATAAAGATTGATATTTTCCTTCTATGTACGCAGCACACAAGGCTGAGTTTCAAAAAAAATGGCGTAGATCATGGTAATTCTTGCCTAATTGATATGATTAAAATAGTCTCAGGTTGGAGCGAGATCGTAGTAATTATTACGTAATTATGATGGCGTAGATCATGGTAATTATTGCTAATTGATTATGGTAAATGATGTGATACAACATTGAGGCAATCTGGTCCATTGAGAGATGGCGTATGTGTGGCTGAGATGTAATGTTTCTGTCACAACTCGATTGTTTAATAGTAGTAGAGATAGAGATTATCGAGGATCTGCAGAGTTTTGATGATTTAATTGAGAATTGGGCTGCAAGTTTTTGGGACTGCCAAAACTGTTTAGGGATGGGCCAACATACATAGACGTGTACAAATCAGGTCAGATGCCGTAATTGTTTTCGTCGGGGACACCTCAAGAAGAGTTGTACTGGCCAGCCCCCGTCTCGTCAATATGGTCCCCAAAGTCCCATCGCCTGCCTTTGGAACACGCGCCAAACCGGAGTCCTCCCCTGCCTGTCCTGCTTCTGATATACACGCCACCAAAATAACTCAATCTCCTCCTCAGATCAATACATCGCCGCCACCCCAGCCGCCGCCATCTAGCCCTGCTTCGTCTCCACCTTCGAGTGCTACTCCAGCTCCATCGCCTTCGAGCTCTGCTGCTGCTTCTTCAATGGTAGTCTATGCTATCAACCCGCATTGTTTCCTCCCTACGGGATACGACATTGTTGACGGAGGCGCGGATAGATTGCCCCGGACCTTCTACACACCGGCAATACCGCCTCCCCGACGCCATGAGCAGTATATGGTGGCCATCGTCGAGCCCGTCCCACCAGCTCATCTTGTGGGCATCCGTCGAGAGCAGGATCTTCAGTTCTTAGTTCAGACATTACATGTTCCTGTGATTTCGGCTCAAACTTGGTTTCAGGGCGTTGGTCTGTTGGAGATGGAGGACCCAGTGGTCCGTGGATCGTTTACGCAGCACCCTCCCTTCCTTCTAGGTCTGGATGAGGATGGAAACGAGTTCTTTCTTAGATTCATCCCACACAATGAGGGTGGAGGTTTTCGTGCTGTTCATGGCCACCGCACTGGATGGTTGATGTTTATTGGTGTGCCTTTGGATTATCGCAACATGCAGTGTTTGGCTGATGTAGTGGGGACTTTTGGGCAGTTTCATTATTAGAATAGCATTGACTGCCGTAAGGTCCGCTCTTTGGTTCGTCCCTCCTTCCTTGACAATGCTCTGGTTCCATGAAGTGTGGTCTTTAGAGAGTTTGCAAACTGGGGAGGCTCGGTTGTCTCTTGGATTGCTGGTTGTTACGTTCTCACCACTGAATTTGCGGAAGCTATGATCCCTGCGGACGAAGACCCAATGCCTTTGGATGGAAACCCACATCCTATGCCTGGTGTCAATCCACCGCAGCCATTCTAGGCTATGCCCTCGTACCCTGCTTTGGGATGGAATGTCGTGCCCCAGGATCACAACTCTCCTAATGGTGGCCACAACAATTCTTGGGGCAATGACATGCAAGAGGGAGATGGTTGGGGCCAATGGAATGATCAGGCCGAGCAGCCGGCGCAACAGGATGAGCCAGCTGCATAACCGCAAGGCCAGAACTCTATGGTTCTAAACCCATCCTTTGACTCCAGTCAGGGCATGGAGTTGGATCAATCTTGAGGTCAATCAGCCACTGATGCACAACAATATGGTTGCTCCTTTGGACCCGATTCAGTTAGGAATTGTCAGAGTTGTTTATGGGCCCATGCTGCCTTAGGAGATGATCCGGGAAAGGTCTTTCAATACCATGATGCCTGAATTTCTCCTGTCTCGCATCCCTGCATCTGTCTCCACCGCAGTTCTCCCACCATCAGTTGTGCCACTTCGGTTTTGGCCATATAAGTTTGAGGCTCAGTTCATTGCCCTACTCTATGGGCCTCTTGGAGTACAGCGCTCTGTTTCAAAGTCTTCTGTTGTCATTGAGGAACTACCAGCTGAAGAAAACCAAATTCCAATGGAAGATGATCTCCAAGATTATATGATGTTAGTTGAGGACATCCAACCTGCGCCTGTAGTTGAGGAGCCTCGGTCTTTTGAATTCACTTCCACGCCTACACCCATGCTTGGAAAGCGTTCGCGTGGTCGTGGTCGATCACAAGCTCCGTTGGTAGCGCATATGCCTGACTTCAGCACCAGACGGGTGACGCGCAGCTGTGCCAAGGCAAATGGTGTCAAGCCGGTGTCTGCAATACCAGTCAAGCCCTCTCCTCTTCGTCGCCCACGAGCTAAGAAGATCAAGCTGGTGGCCCAGGTGGAGCCGCAATCGGATAATGCTGAAGATCTTCAAGTCCCCCCTCCAACGCCCATTCATGTCATGCAGGAAATTGGCGCTACGCTGGGCATCACATCTGACAAGTTGGCGGTGGAGAAGCTTACGGCATCTCCTGCTCAAGATCCTAAAGATGACCCTGCTGAAATAAGGGAAATTTTTGTTTTTGCCACTCTAGATTTTGCCAATTTTCCTTATGCCACTCTAGATTTTGACATTTCACTTTTGCCACTGTTAGTTTTGGACAATTATCACAATTGCCATTCTGTGGCAAAAGCAAAATAATTTTATTTCATTTTTGCCACTCTTAGATTTTAACAATTATCACAATTGCCACTTTGAAATTTTTGCTTTTGCCACGGGAATGGAAATTATGATAATTTTCAAAAACTAAGAGTGGCAAAAGTGAAATGTCAAAACCTAGAGTGGCATAAGGAAAATTAGCAAAATCTGGAGTGGCAAAAACAAAATTTTCCCGCTAAATAATGTCACAACTTATGTTTAGCTTCTTGCGCTTGGGTTGCGCTGTTGTTGCCGGCTGCTACTTTATCGTTTCATGTCCTTTATCTTCTGAACCTTGGTATGTCAGCTTATCGCTCACTATGAACTTTGATGTATTCTGCTGTCTAAACTGTTACGTTGTTCGGCGTTACTATCTCCTCGTGCATGTTCTTTATGAATAGTTCGTCCTTTCGTAACTGGAATGTGCTATGTTGGAACGTGCGGGGCCTCAATTCTGAAGCAAGACAACGTGATGTTAGGGGTAAAATTGAAGAAAGCCAGTGCTCTATTCTTTGTCTTCGTGAAACTAAATGCTTTGACTTTGATATTCAAGCAATTCGCAAATTTTGTCCTAGGCGGTTTGACAATTTTGCTTTTGCTCTTTCTGTTGGTGCTTCAGGGGGAATTTTGATAGTCTAGAACTCTTCCATCTTCAAGGGTTAACTCATTCAAATTCAGAGTTTTGGTGTGGTTATCGCCTTCACCTCAGTACATAACGGGGAACAGTGGACTCTGGTTTCAGTCTATGGGCCTTGCGAGGGTCAGCCCCGAGATGATTTTGTACAATGGCTTTATCACTTAAATGTCCCCCTTGAGGAAAATTGGCTCTTGTTAGGTGACTTTAATTTCATTCGTTCTCTCGACAACAGAAACTTACCAGGTGGGGATATCAATGATATGTTTTTGTTCAATGAGATAATTGGTCACCTTGGACTTTTGGAGCTCCCTTTGAATGGAAGACGTTGTACTGAAGGAAATATGCCCTAGAGGCAATAATAAAGTTATTATTTATTTCCTTACATCATGATAAATGTTTATTATTCATGCTAGAATTGTATTAACCGGAAACATAATACATGTGTGAATATATAGACAAACAGAGTGTCACTAGTATGCCTCTACTTGACTAGCTCGTTAATCGAAGATGGTTATGTTTCCTAACCATAGACATGAGTTGTCATTTGATTAACGGGATCACATCATTAGGAGAATGATCTGATTGACATGACCCATTCCGTTAGCCTAGCACTTGATCGTTTAGTATGTTGCTATTGCTTTCTTCATGACTTATACATGTTCCTGTAACTATGAGATTATGCAACTCCGTTTACGGAGGAACACTTTGGGTGCTACCAAACGTCACAACGTAACTGGGTGATTATAAAGGAGTACTACAGGTGTCTCCAAAGGTACATGTTGGGTTGGCGTATTTCGAGATTAGGTTTTGTCACTCCGATTGTCGGAGAGGTATATCTGGGCCCTCTCGGTAATGCACATCACTATAAGCCTTGCAAGCAATGTAGCTAATGAGTTAGTTACGGAATGATGCATTACAAAGCGAGTAAAGAGACTTGCGGTAACGAGATTGAACTAGGTATTGGATACCGACGATCGAATCTCGGGCAAGTAACATACCGATGACAAAGGGAACAACGTATGTTGTTATGCGGTTTGACCGATAAAGATCTTCGTAGAATATGTAGGAACCAATATGGGCATCCAGGTTCCGCTATTGGTTATTGACCAAGAATAGTTCTCGGTCATGTCTACATAGTTCTCGAACCCGTAGGGTCCGCACGCTTAAGGTTTCGATGACAGTTATATTATGAGTTTATGAGTTTTGATGTACCGAAGGAGTTCGGAGTCCCGGATGAGATCAGGGACATGACGAGGAGTCTCGAAATGGTCGAGACGTAAAGATCGATATATTGGACGACTATATTCGGAGTTCGGAAAGGTTCCGAGTGATTCGGTATTTTTCGAGTACCGGAGAGTTACGGGAATACGTATTGGGCCTTATTGGGCCATACGGGAAAGAAGGAAAAGGGCCTCAAGGGTGGCCGCACCCTCTTCCCTTGGTCTGGTCCGAATTGGACTAGGGAAGGGGGCGCCTTCCTTCCTTCTCCTTTTCCCTTCCCTTTCCTTCTCTCCTACTCCTACTACATGGAAGGTTTCCTAGTTGGACTAGGAAAGGGGAATCCTACTACCGGTGGGAGTAGGACTCCCCCCTGGTGCGCCTCCTCCTGGGCGGCCACCCCCTCCCTTGCTCCTTTATATACGGGGGCAGGGGGCACCCTAGCACACACAAGTTGATCTACGGATCGTTCCTTAGCTGTGTGCGGTGCCCCCCTCCACCATATTCCACTTCGGTCATATCGTCGCGGAGCTTAGGCGAAGCCCTGCGCCGGCGAAGTCATATCGTCGCGGAGCTTAGGCGAAGCCCTGCACCGGTGAAGTCATATCGTCGCGGAGCTTAGGCGAAGCCCTGCGTCGGTGGAGCATCATCATCGTCACCACGCCGTCGTGCTGACAGAACTCATCCCCGACACTTTGCTGGATCGGAGTCCGGTGATCGCCATCGAGCTGAACGTGTGCAGAACTTCGGAGGTGCCGTGCGTTCGGTACTTGGATCGGTCGGATCGTGAAGGCGTCTGACTACATCAACCGCGTTGTTATAACGCTTCCGCTTACGGTCTCACGAGGGTGCGTGGACATACACTCTCCCTCTCGTTGCTATGCATCACCATGATCTTGCGTGTGCGTGGGAAAATTTTTGAAATTACTACGTTCCCCAACAGTGGCATCCGAGCCTAGGTTTTTATGGTTTGATGTTTTGCACGAGTAGAACACAAGTGAGTTGTGGGCGATACAAGTCATACTGCCTACCAGCATGTCATACTTTGGTTCAGCGGTATTGTGAGATGAAGCGGCCCGGACCGACATTACGCGTGCAGCTTACGCCGAGACTGGTTTCACCGTTCACGAGCACTCGTGCTTAAAGGTGGCTGGCGGGTGTCTGTCTCTCTCACTTTAGTTGAACCGAGTGTAGCTACGCCGGTCCTTGAGAAGGTTAAAGCGGAGTCTATTTGACGAAGTATCGTTGTGGTTTTAATGCGTAGGTTAGAACGGTTCTTGCTCAGCCCGTAGCAGCCACGTAAAACTTGCAACAACTAAGTAGAGGACGTCTAACTTGTTTTTGCAGGGCATGTTGTGATGTGATATGGTCAAGACGTGATGCTATATTTTATTGTATGAGATGATCATGTTTTGTAACCGGTTATCGGCAACTGGCTGGAGCCATATGGTTGTCGCTTATTGTATGAAATGCAACGCCTGTAATTGCTTTACTTTATCACTAAGCGGTAGCGATAGTCGTAGAAGCAATAGATGGCGTGGCGACAACGATGCTACGATGGAGATCAAGGTGTCGCGCCCGGTGGCGATGGTGATCACGACGGTGCTTCGGAGATGGAGATCACAAGCACAAGATGATGATGGCCATATCATATCACTTATATTGATTGCATGTGATGTTTATCCTTTATGCATCTTATTTTGCTTTGATTGACGGTAGCATTTTAAGATGATCTCTCACTAAAATTATCAAGTAGTGTTCTCCCGAGTATGCACCGTTGCCAAAGTTAAATCGTCTTGAGACACCACGTGATGATCGGGTGTGATAAGCTCTCGTCCATCTACAACGGGTGCAAGCCAGTTTTGCACGCAGCAGAATACTCAGGTTATACTTGACGAGCCTAGCATATGCAGATATGGCCTCGGAACACGGAGACCGAAAGGTCGGCGTGAATCATATAGTAGATATGATCAACATAAGATGTTCACCATTGAAAACTACTCCATCTCACGTGATGATCGGTTATGGTTTAGTTGATTTGGATCACGTGATCACTTAGATGACTAGAGAGATGTCTATCTAAGTGGGAGTTCTTAAGTAATATGATTAATTGAACTTTAATTTATCATGAACTTAGTCCTGGTAGTATTTTGCAAATTATGTTGTAGATCAATAGCTCGCGTTGTTGCTTCCCTATGTTTTTATATGTGTTCCTAGAGAAAATTGTATTGAAAATGTTTGTAGCAATGCTGCGGTTTTGATCCGTTTTCTGAGGTTTATCCTCATTGCAGCACATTATAATTTTTTCCTTAATGCACCGCTAGGTGACAGACCTATTGCAGGAGCAAATGTAGGCGTTATGAACGTTTGGCTAGCTCAATATGATGACTACTTGATAGTTTAGTGCACCATACTTAACAGCTTAGAATCGGGACTTCAAAGACGTTTTGAGCGTCATGGACCATATGAGATGTTCCAGGAATTGAAGTTAATATTTCAAGCAAATACCGAGTTGAGAGATATGAAATCTCCAACAAGTTCTATAGCTAAAAGATGGAAGAGAATCGTTCAACTAGTGAGCATGTTCTCAGATTGTCCGGTACTTCAATCGCTTGAATCAAGTGGGAGTTAATCTTCCGGATAAGATAGTGATTGACAGAATTCTCTAGTCACCAACACTAAGTTACTAGAACTTCGTGATGAACTATAGTATGCAAGGGATGACGAAAACGATTCCCGAGCTCTTCGTGATGTTGAAATCGACGAAGGTAGAAATCAAGAAAGAGCATCAAGTGTTGATGATTGACAAGACCACTAGTCTCAAGGAAAAGGGCAAAGGGAAGAAGGGGAACTTCAAGAAGAACGGCAAGCAAGTTGCTGCTCGAGTGAAGAAGCCCAAGTCTGGACCTAAGCCTGAGACTAAGTGCTTTTTCTGCAATGGAACTGGTCACTAGAAGCGGAACTACCCCAAGTGATTGGTGGATAAGAAGGATGGCAAAGTAAACATAAGTATATTTGATATACATGTTATTGATGTGTACTTTACTAGTGTTCATAGCAACCCCTCAGTATTTGGTACTAGTTCAGTTGCTAAGATTAGTAACTCGAAAAAGGGAGTTGCAGAATGAACAGAGACTAGTTAAGGGTGAAGTGACGATGAGAGTTGGAAGTGGTTCCAAGATTGATATGATCATCATCGCACACTCCCTATACTTTCGGGATTAGTGTGGAACCTAAATAAGTGTTATTTGGTGTTGAGCATAAATATGATTTGATCATGTTTATTGCAATACGGTTATTCATTTAAGTAAGAGAATAAATTGTTGTTACATTTACATGAATAAAACCTTATATGGTTACACACCCAATGAAAATGGTTCATTGGATCTCGATCATAATGATACACATATTCAAAATATTGAAACCAAAAGATGCAAAGTTAATAATGATAGTGCAACTTATTTGTGGCACTGCCGTTTAGGTCATATTGGTGTAAAGCGCTTGAAGAAAACTCCATGCTGATGGACTTTTGGAATCACTTGATTATGAATCATTTGATGCTTGCGAACCGTGCCTTTTGGGCAAGATGACTAAAACTCCGTTCTCGGAACAATGGAACAAGCTACTGACTTATTGGAAATAATACATACCGATGTATGCGATTCAATGAGTGTTGATGCTCGTGGCAAGTATCGTTATTTTCTGACCTTCACAAGATGATTTGAGCAGATATGGGTATATCTACTTGATGAAACATAAGTCTGAAACATTTGAAAAGTTCAAAGAATTTCAGAGTGAAGTTGAAAATCATCGTAATAAGAAAATAAAGTTTCTACGATCTGATCGTGGAGGCGAATATTTGAGTTCTGAGTTTGGTCTACATTTGAAACAATGCGGAATAGTTTCGCAACTCACGCCTCCGGAACACCACAAGCGCAATGGTGTGTCCGAACGTCAGAATCGCACTTTACTAGATATGGTGCGATCTAAGATGTTTCTTACCGATTTACCGTTATAGTTTTGGGGCTATGCATTAGAGACAGCTGCATTCACGTTAAAAGGGCACCATCTAAATCCGTTGAGACGACACCGTATGAACTGTGGTTTGGCAAGAAACCAAAGTTGTTGTTTCTTAAAAGTTTGGAGTTGTGATGCTTATGTGAAAAAGTTTTCACCTGATGAGCTCAAACCCAAATCGGAAAAGTGCGTCTTCATAGAATACCCAAAGGTAACTATTGGGTACACCTTCTATCATAGATCCGAAGGCAAGTTTTTCGTTGCTAAGATGGATCCTTTCTAGAGAAGAAGTTTCTCTCGAAAGAAGTGAGTGGGAGGAAAGTAGAACTTGATGAGGTAATTGTACCTTCTCCCTTATTTGAAAGTAGTTCATCACAGGAATCAGTTCGATGATTCCTACACCAATTAGTGAGGAAGTTAATGATGATGATCATGAAACTTCAGATCAAGTTGCTACCAAACCTCGTAGGTCTTCCAGAGTAAGATCCGCACCAGAGTGGTACGGTAATCTTATTCTAGAAGTCATGTTACTAGACCATGATGAACCTACAAACTATGAAGAAGCGATGGTGAGCCCAGATTCCGCTAAATGGCTAGAAGCCATGAAATCTGAGATGGGATCCATGTATGAAAACAAAGTGTGGACTTTGGTTGACTTGCCCGAGGGTCGGCAAGCAATAGAAAATAAATGGATCTTCAAGAGGAAGGCGGACGTTGATAGTAGTGTTACTATCTACAAAGCTCGACTTGTCGCAAAAGGTTTTTGACAAGTTCAAGGTATTAACTACAATGAGATTTTCTCAACTGTAGCGATGCTTAAGTCTGTCCGAATCATGTTAGCAATTGCCACAATTTATGAAATTTGGCAAATGGATGTAAAACTGCATTCCTGAATGGGTTTACGGAGGAAGAGTTGTATATGATGCAACCAGAAGGTTTTATCGATCCAAAGGGAGCTAACAATGTGTGCAAGCTCCAGCGATCCATCTATGGACTGGTGCAAGCATCTCGGAGTTGGAATATACGCTTTGATAAGTTGATCAAAGCATATAGTTTATACAGACTTACAGTGAAGCCTGTATTTACTAGAAAGTGAGTGGGAGCACTACGGCATTTCTGATAAGTATATGTGAATGACATATTGTAGATCGGAAATAATGTAGAATTATTCTGCAAAGCATAAAGGAGTGTTTGAAAGGAGTTTTTCAAACAAAGACCTCGGTGAAGCTGCTTACATATTGAGCATCAAGATCTATAGAGATAGATCAAGACGCTTGATAAGTTTTTCAATGAGTACATACCTTGACAAGATTTTGAAGTAGTTCAAAATGGAACAGTCAAAGAAAGAGTTCTTGCCTGTGTTACAAGGTGTCAAATTGAGTAAGACTCAAAACCCGACCACGGCAGAAGATAGAAAGAGAATGAAAGTCATTCCCTATGCCTTGGCCATAGGTTCTATAAAGTATGCCATGCTGTGTACCAGATCTATTGTATACCCTACACTGAGTTTGGCAAGGAGTACAATAGTGATCTAGGAGTAGATCATGGACAGCGGTCAAAATTATCCTTAGTGGAATAAGGATATGTTTCTCGATTATGGAAGTGACAAAAGGTTAAATCAGTAAAGGGTTACGCCGATGCAAGTTTTGACACCGATTTGGATGACTCTAAGTCTCGATCTAGATACATATTGAAAGTGGAGCAATTAGCTAGAATAGCTCCTTGCGGAGCATTGTTGACATAGAAATTAAGAAATACTTACGGATCTGAATGTGACAGACCCGTTGACTAAAAATATCTCACAAGCAAAACATGATCACACCTTAGTACTCTTTGGGTGTTAATCACATAGCGATGTGAACTAGATTACTGACTCTAGTAAACCCTTTGGGTGTTGATCACATGTCGATGTGAACAATGGGTGTTAATCACATGGTGATGTGAACTATTGCTGTTAAATCACATGGCGATGTGAACTAGATTATTGACTCTAGTGCAAGTGGGAGACTGAAGGAAATATGCCCTAGAGGCAATAATAAAGTTATTATTTATTTCCTTACATCATGATAAATGTTTATTATTCATGCTAGAATTGTATTAACCGGAAACATAATACATGTGTGAATATATAGACAAACAGAGTGTCACTAGTATGCCTCTACTTGACTAGCTCGTTAATCAAGATGGTTATGTTTCCTAACCATAGACATGAGTTGTCATTTGATTAACGGGATCACATCATTAGGAGAATGATCTGATTGACATGACCCATTCCGTTAGCCTAGCACTTGATCGTTTAGTATGTTGCTATTGCTTTCTTCATGACTTATACATGTTCCTGTAACTATGAGATTATGCAACTCCCGTTTACCGGAGGAACACTTTGGATGCTACCAAACGTCACAACGTAACTGGGTGATTATAAAGGAGTACTACAGGTGTCTCCAAAGGTACATGTTGGGTTGGCGTATTTCGAGATTAGGTTTTGTCACTCCGATTGTCGGAGAGGTATATCTGGGCCCTCTCGGTAATGCACATCACTATAAGCCTTGCAAGCAATGTAGCTAATGAGTTAGTTACGGAATGATGCATTACAAAACGAGTAAAGAGACTTGCCGGTAACGAGATTGAACTAGGTATTGGATACCGACGATCGAATCTCGGGCAAGTAACATACCGATGACAAAGGGAACAACGTATGTTGTTATGCGGTTTGACCGATAAAGATCTTCGTAGAATATGTAGGAACCAATATGGGCATCCAGGTTCCGCTATTGGTTATTGACCAAGAATAGTTCTCGGTCATGTCTACATAGTTCTCGAACCCGTAGGGTCCGCACGCTTAAGGTTTCGATGACAGTTATATTATGAGTTTATGAGTTTTGATGTACCGAAGGAGTTCGGAGTCCCGGATGAGATCAGGGACATGACGAGGAGTCTCGAAATGGTCGAGACGTAAAGATCGATATATTGGACGACTATATTCGGAGTTCGGAAAGGTTCCGAGCGATTCGGTATTTTTCGGAGTACCGGAGAGTTACAGGAATACGTATTGGGCCTTATTGGGCCATACGGGAAAGAAGGAAAAGGGCCTCAAGGGTGGCCGCACTCTTCCCTTGGTCTGGTCCGAATTGGACTAGGGAAGGGGGGCGCCCCCGTCCTTCCTTCTCCTTTTCCCTTCCCTTTCCTTCTCTCCTACTCCTACTACATGGAAGGTTTCCTAGTTGGACTAGGAAAGGGGGAATCCTACTCCCGGTGGGAGTAGGACTCCCCCTGGTGCGCCTCCTCCTAGGCCGCCACCCCTCCCTTGCTCCTTTATATACGGGGCAGGGGGCACCCTAGCACACACAAGTTGATCTACGGATCGTTCCTTAGCTGTGTGCGGTGCCCCTCCACCATATTCCACTTCGGTCATATCGTCATGAGCTTAGGCGAAGCCCTGCGCCAGCGAAGTCATATCGTCAGCGGAGCTTAGGCGAAGCCCTGCACCGTGAAGTCATATCGTCGCGGAGCTTAAGCGAAGCCCTGCGTCGGTGGAGCATCATCATCGTCCACCACGCCGTCGTCTTGACAGAACTCATCCCGACACTTTGCTGGATCGGAGTCCGGGGATCGTCATCGAGCTGAACGTGTGCAGAACTCGGAGGTGCCGTACGTTCGGTACTTGGATCGGTCGGATCGTGAAGACGTACGACTACATCAACCGCGTTGTCATAACGCTTCCGCTTACGGTCTACGAGGGTACGTGGACATACACTCTCCCCTCTCGTTGCTATGCATCACCATGATCTTGCGTGTGCGTAGGAAAATTTTTGAAATTACTACGTTCCCCAACAGTGGCATCCGAGCCTAGGTTTTTATGGTTTGATGTTTTGCACGAGTAGAACACAAGTGAGTTGTGGGCGATACAAGTCATACTGCCTACCAGCATGTCATACTTTGGTTCAGCGGTATTGTGAGATGAAGCGCCCGGACCGACATTACGCGTACGCTTACGCGAGACTGGTTTCACTGATACGAGCACTCGTGCTTAAAGGTGGCTGGCGGGTGTCTGTCTCTCTCACTTTAGTTGAACCGAGTGTGGCTACGCCCGGTCCTTGAGAAGGTTAAAACGGAGTCTATTTGACGAAGTATCGTTGTGGTTTTAATGCGTAGGTTAGAACGGTTCTTGCTCAGCCCGTAGCAGCCACGTAAAACTTGCAACAACTAAGTAGAGGACGTCTAACTTGTTTTTGCAGGGCATGTTGTGATGTGATATGGTCAAGACGTGATGCTATATTTTATTGTATGAGATGATCATGTTTTGTAACCGAAGTTATCGGCAACTGGCTGGAGCCATATGGTTGTCGCTTTATTGTATGAAATGCAACAGCCTGTAATTGCTTTACTTTATCACTAAGCGGTAGCGATAGTCGTAGAAGCAATAGATGGCGTAACGACAACGATGCTACGATGGAGATCAAGGTGTCGCGCCGGTGACGATGGTGATCACGACGGTGCTTCGGAGATGGAGATCACAAGCACAAGATGATGATGGCCATATCATATCACTTATATTGATTGCATGTGATGTTTATCCTTTATGCATCTTATTTTGCTTTGATTGACGGTAGCATTTTAAGATGATCTCTCACTAAAATTATCAAGTAGTGTTCTCCCTGAGTATGCACCGTTGCCAAAGTTCGTCGTGCCGAGACACCACGTGATGATCGGGTGTGATAAGCTCACGTCCATCTACAACGGGTGCAAGCCAGTTTTGCACGCCAGAATACTCAGGTTATACTTGACGAGCCTAGCATATGCAGATATGGCCTCGGAACACGGAGACCGAAAGGTCGGCGTGAATCATATAGTAGATATGATCAACATAAGATGTTCACCATTGAAAACTACTCCATCTCACGTGATGATCGGTTATGGTTTAGTTGATTTGGATCACGTGATCACTTAGATGACTAGAGAGATGTCTATCTAAGTGGGAGTTCTTAAGTAATATGATTAATTGAACTTTAATTTATCATGAACTTAGTCCTGGTAGTATTTTGCAAATTATGTTGTAGATCAATAGCTCGCGTTGTTGCTTCCCTATGTTTTTATATGTGTTCCTAGAGAAAATTGTATTGAAAAATGTTAGTAGCAATGATGCGGATTGGATCCGTTATCTGAGGTTTATCCTCATTGCTGCACAGAAGAATTATGTCCTTAATGCACCGCTAGGTGACAGACCTATTGCAGGAGCAAATGAAGACGGTATGAACGATTGGCTAGCTCAAAATGATGACTACTTGATAGTTTAGTGCACCATACTTAACAGCTTAGAATCGGGACTTCAAAGACGTTTTGAGCGTCATGGACCATATGAGATGTTCCAGGAATTGAAGTTAATATTTCAAGCAAATACCCGAGTTGAGAGATATGAAATCTCCAACAAGTTCTATAGCTAAAAGATGGAAGAGAATCGCTCAAGTAGTGAGCATGTTCTCAGATTGTCCGGTACTTCAATCGCTTGAATCAAGTGGGAGTTAATCTTCCGGATAAGATAGTGATTGACAGAATTCTCTAGTCACCAACACTAAGTTACTAGAACTTCGTGATGAACTATAGTATGCAAGGGATGACGAAAACGATTCCCGAGCTCTTCGTGATGTTGAAATCGACGAAGGTAGAAATCAAGAAAGAGCATCAAGTGTTGATGATTGACAAGACCACTAGTCTCAAGGAAAAGGGCAAAGGGAAGAAGGGGAACTTCAAGAAGAACGGCAAGCAAGTTGCTGCTCGAGTGAAGAAGCCCAAGTCTGGACCTAAGCACGAGACTAAGTGCTTTTCTGCAATGGAACTGGTCACTAGAAGCGGAACTACCCCAAGTGATTGGTGGATAAGAAGGATGGCAAAGTAAACATAAGTATATTTGATATACATGTTATTGATGTGTACTTTACTAGTGTTCATAGCAACCCCTCAGTATTTGGTACTAGTTCAGTTGCTAAGATTAGTAACTCGAAAAGGGAGTTGCAGAATGAACAGAGACTAGTTAAGGGTGAAGTGACGATGAGAGTTGGAAGTGGTTCCAAGATTGATATGATCATCATCGCACACTCCCTATACTTTCGGGATTAGTGTGGAACCTAAATAAGTGTTATTTGGTGTTGAGCATAAATATGATTTGATCATGTTTATTGCAATACGGTTATTCATTTAAGTAAGAGAATAAATTGTTGTTCTGTTTACATGAATAAAACCTTATATGGTTACACACCCAATGAAAATGGTTCATTGGATCTCGATCATAATGATACACATATTCAAAATATTGAAACCAAAAGATGCAAAGTTAATAATGATAGTGCAACTTATTTGTGGCACTGCCGTTTAGGTCATATTGGTGTAAAGCGCTTGAAGAAAACTCCATGCTGATGGACTTTTGGAATCACTTGATTATGAATCATTTGATGCTTGCGAACCGTGCCTTTTGGGCAAGATGACTAAAACTCCGCTTCTCGGAACAATGGAACAAGCTACTGACTTATTGGAAATAATACATACCGATGTATGCGATTCAATGAGTGTTGATGCTCGTGGCAAGTATCGTTATTTTCTGACCTTCACAAGATGATTTGAGCAGATATGGGTATATCTACTTGATGAAACATAAGTCTGAAACATTTGAAAAGTTCAAAGAATTTCAGAGTGAAGTTGAAAATCATCGTAATAAGAAAATAAAGTTTCTACGATCTGATCGTGGAGGCGAATATTTGAGTTACGAAGTTTGGTCTACATTTGAAACAATGCGGAATAGTTTCGCAACTCACGCCTCCGGAACACCACAGCGCAATGGTGTGTCCGAACGTCAGAATCGCACTTTACTAGATATGGTGCGATCTAAGATGTTTCTTACCGATTTACCGTTATAGTTTTGGGGCTATGCATTAGAGACAGCTGCATTCACGTTAAAAAGGGCACCATCTAAATCCGTTGAGACGACACCGTATGAACTGTGGTTTGGCAAGAAACCAAAGTTGTTGTTTCTTAAAAGTTTGGAGTTGTGATGCTTATGTGAAAAAGTTTTCACCGATGAGCTCAAACCCAAATCGGAAAAGTGCGTCTTCATAGAATACCCAAAGGTAACTATTGGGTACACCTTCTATCATAGATCCGAAGGCAAGTTTTTCGTTGCTAAGATGGATCCTTTCTAGAGAAGAAGTTTCTCTCGAAAGAAGTGAGTGGGAGGAAAGTAGAACTTGATGAGGTAATTGTACCTTCTCCCTTATTTGAAAGTTGTTCATCACAGGATTCAGTTCCTGTGATTCCTACACCACTTAGTAAGGAAGTTAATGATGATGATCCTGAAACTTCAGATCAAGTTGTTACCAAACCTCGTGAGGTCTTCCAGAGTAAGATCCGCACTGCAGTGGTACGGTAATCTTATTCTAGAAGTCATGTTACTAGACCATGATGAACCTACAAACTATGAAGAAGCGATGGTGAGCCCAGATTCCGCTAAATGGCTAGAAGCCATGAAATCTGAGATGGGATCCATGTATGAAAACAAAGTGTGGACTTTGGTTGAATTGCCCGAGGGTCGGCAAGCAATAGAAAATAAATGGATCTTCAAGAGGAAGACGGACGTTGATAGTAGTGTTACTATCTACAAAGCTCGACTTGTCGCAAAAAAGGTTTTTGACAAGTTCAAGGTGTTAACTACAATGAGATTTTCTCAACTGTAGCGATGCTTAAGTCTGTCCGAATCATGTTAGCAATTGCCACAATTTATGAAATTTGGCAAATGGATGTAAAACTGCATTCCTGAATGGGTTTCGGAGGAAGAGTTGTATATGATGCAACCAGAAGGTTTTATCGATCCAAAGGAGCTAACAATGTGTGCAAGCTCCAGCGATCCATCTATGGACTGGTGCAAGCATCTCGGAGTTGGAATATACGCTTTGATAAGTTGATCAAAGCATATAGTTTATACAGACTTACAGTGAAGCCTGTATTTACTAGAAAGTGAGTGGGAGCACTACAGCATTTCTGATAAGTATATGTGAATGACATATTGTAGATCGGAAATAATGTAGAATTATTCTGCAAAGCATAAAGGAGTGTTTGAAAGGAGTTTTTCAAACAAAGACCTCGGTGAAGCTGCTTACATATTGAGCATCAAGATCTATAGAGATAGATCAAGACGCTTGATAAGTTTTTCAATGAGTACATACCTTGACAAGATTTTGAAGTAGTTCAAAATGGAACAGTCAAAGAAAGAGTTCTTGCCTGTGTTACAAGGTGTCAAATTGAGTAAGACTCAAAACCCGACCACGGCAGAAGATAGAAAGAGAATGAAAGTCATTCCCTATGCCTTGGCCATAGGTTCTATAAAGTATGCCATGCTGTGTACCAGATCTATTGTATACCCTACACTGAGTTTGGCAAGGAGTACAATAGTGATCTAGGAGTAGATCACTCGACAGCGGTCAAAATTATCCTTAGTGGAATAAGGATATGTTTCTCGATTATGGAAGTGACAAAAGGTTAGGTAAGTAAAGGGTTACGTCGATGCAAGTTTTGACACCGATTTGGATGACTCTAAGTCTCGATCTAGATACATATTGAAAGTGGGAGCAATTAGCTAGAATAGCTCATGCGAGCATTGTTGACATAGAAATTCGCAAAATACTTACGGATCTGAATGTGACAGACCCGTTGACTAAAAATATCTCACAAGCAAAACATGATCACACCTTAGTACTCTTTGGGTGTTAATCACATAGCGATGTGAACTAGATTACTGACTCGAGTAAACCCTTTGGGTGTTGATCACATGTCGATGTGAACAATGGGTGTTAATCACATGGTGATGTGAACTATTGCTGTTAAATCACATGGCGATGTGAACTAGATTATTGACTCTAGTGCAAGTGGGAGACTGAAGGAAATATGCCCTAGAGGCAATAATAAAGTTATTATTTATTTCCTTACATCATGATAAATGTTTATTATTCATGCTAGAATTGTATTAACCGAAAACATAATACATGTGTGAATATATAGACAAACAGAGTGTCACTAGTATGCCTCTACTTGACTAGCTCGTTAATCAAGATGGTTATGTTTCCTAACCATAGACATGAGTTGTCATTTGATTAACGGGATCACATCATTAGGAGAATGATCTGATTGACATGACCCATTCCGTTAGCCTAGCACTTGATCGCTTAGTATGTTGCTATTGCTTTCTTCATGACTTATACATGTTCCTGTAACTATGAGATTATGCAACTCCGTTTACGGAGGAACACTTTGGTGCTACCAAACGTCACAACGTAATCGGGTGATTATAAAGGAGTACTACAGGTGTCTCCAAAGGTACATGTTGGGTTGGCGATTTCGAGATTAGGTTTTGTCACTCCGATTGTCGGAGAGGTATATCTGGGCCCTCTCGGTAATGCACATCACTATAAGCCTTGCAAGCAATGTAGCTAATGAGTTAGTTACGGAATGATGCATTACAAAACGAGTAAAGAGACTTGCCGGTAACGAGATTGAACTAGGTATTGGATACCGACGATCGAATCTCGGGCAAGTAACATACCGATGACAAAGGGAACAACGATGTTGTTATGCGGTTTGACCGATAAAGATCTTCAGAGAATATGTAGGAACCAATATGGGCATCCAGGTTCCGCTATTGGTTATTGACCAAGAATAGTTCTCGGTCATGTCTACATAGTTCTCGAACCCGTAGGGTCCGCACGCTTTAAGGTTTCGGCGATGCTTATATTATGAGTTTATGAGTTTTGATGTACCGAAGGAGTTCGGAGTCCCGGATGAGATCAGGGACATGACGAGGAGTCTCGAAATGGTCGAGACGTAAAGATCGATATATTGGACGACTATATTCGGAGTTCAGAAAGGTTCCGAGTGATTCGGGTATTTTTCGGAGTACCGGAGAGTTACGGGAATACGTATTGGGCCTTATTGGGCCATACGGGAAAGAAGGAAAAGGGCCTCAAGGGTGGCCGCACCACTTCCCTTGGTCTGGTCCGAATTGGACTAGGGAAGGGGGGCGCCCCCTTCCTTCCTTCTCCTTTTCCCTTCCCTTTCCTTCTCTCCTACTCCTACTACATGGAAGGTTTCCTAGTTGGACTAGGAAAGGGGGAATCCTACTACCGGTGGGAGTAGGACTCCCCCCCTGGTGCGCCTCCTCCTAGGCCGGCCACCCCCTCCCTTGCTCCTTTATATACGGGGGCAGGGGGCACCCTAGCACACACAAGTTGATCTACGGATCGTTCCTTAGCTGTGTGCGGTGCCCCCCTCCACCATATTCCACTTCGGTCATATCGTCATGAGCTTAGGCGAAGCCCTGCGCAGCGAAGTCATATCGTCATGAGCTTAGGCGAAGCCCTGCACCGGTGAAGTCATATCGTCGCGGAGCTTAGGCGAAGCCCTGCGTCGGTGGAGCATCATCATCGTCACCACGCCGTCGTGCTGACAGAACTCATCCCCGACACTTTGCTGGATCGGAGTCCGGTGATCGTCATCGAGCTGAACGTGTGCAGAACTCGGAGGTGCCGTACGTTCGGTACTTGGATCGGTCGGATCGTGAAGACGTACGACTACATCAACCGCGTTGTTATAACGCTTCCGCTTACGGTCTACGAGGGTACGTGGACATACACTCTCCCCTCTCGTTGCTATGCATCACCATGATCTTGCGTGTGCGTAGGAAAATTTTTGAAATTACTACGTTCCCCAACATGTACATGGTCCAATATGCAGGATAATCCACTGTTGGAACAGTTAGACTAGTTCTTCACAACATCTGATCGGATCTCCTTTTATCCAAATACAGTGGTTATTCCGCTAGCCAAAACATCCTCAGATCATGTGTCATGTGTGGTCAAAATTGACACAACCATACCTGATGCACGTGTGTTTTGTTTTGAGAACTTTTGGGTGGATATGCCTGGTTTCTTTGATTGTGTTAGACAGTCTTGGGAGTCACCGGTGTTCATGGACCTTTCTGCAACGGCTGTGATCTCGAATAAGTTTAAACGCCTGCGACGGGATCTTAAGAGATGGAGCAAACAGATATCTCATATCAAGAGGCTCACTTTGCAATGCTGCAAGGTCATTCTCTTTTTTGACCAGCTTGAAGAGTTGAGACCGCTCACAACGCCTGAATTCAACTTCGGAAAAATAGTCAAGCTGCATCATGAGGAGCTTCTGAGGATACACTACATTTATTGGAAACAACACTGTATGATTCTATACATCAAGGTGGGGGAAGAAAATTCTAATTTTTTTCATGCCATGGCTTCTGAGAGGATGAGAAAGAACTCCATATCTAGCCTCACCGTTGAGGGGAGTGCTCCTGTGTCTGACCACCAGCAAATGGCAGGAATCTTATGGTCATCTTTCAAAGGTAGAATGGGCCAAGCCCAAGGTATCTCCATGGGCTTTGATCTGCAACATTTAATTCAGTAGGTTCCTGGCCTTGATGAGCTTTCCAGTCCTTTCTCCTCTGAGGAAATCAACATGGTTTTGAGAGAATTACCTGTTGATCGTGCACCTGGGCTGGATGGATTTAATGGAATGTTTATCAAGCGTTGCTGGCCGATCATTGAGGCAGATTTTTTGAGATTGATCAAGGATTTCTATAAAGGCCGAGTTTCTTTGGAGAATATCAATGGATCACTCATAACACTCATTCCCAAAATGCTTTCACCCGAGAGTCCTAATGATTTCCGTCCTATCTCGTTGACCAATACCTGCCTTAAATTCCTAACCAAGCTTCTGGCTAATCGCTTGCAAAGGCTAATCCTTAAGTGCATTCACAAAAACCAGTATGGTTTCCTAAAGAGTCGATCCATCCAGGACTGTTTGGTTGACTTTTGAATATATTCATCAGTGTAAGTAGTCCTAGCGACCTATTGTCATTCTCAACGTTGACTTTGACAGGGCTTTTGACACTGTGGAACATGAGGTTATACTACAAATGCTGAGGTGCAAAGGGTTTGATGATAAATGGATCTCATGGATTAAAGAAATTCTCTATTCTGGTAGCTCTTCTATACTGTTAAATGGTGTTCCTGGAAAATAGTTTAAATGCAAATGTGGTGTCAGGCAAGGGGATCCTCTGTCACCCCTCCTCTTTGTCTTAGCTGTTGATCTCCTTCAACCGGTGGTCAATGATATGTTAGCTAGAGGTGTGCTCACACTGCTCATCCCCTCTCATGACCCGGACTTTCCTATCATTCAGTACACTGATGATACTATTGTCATCTCGCCTGCCATTGAGGAGCAATTGGTTGCTATGAAAAATATGCTGATCACCTTTCAAGAGTCAACTGGTCTGAAAGTCAGCTTTGGGAAGTCATCTTTGATTCCTTTAAATATGGAAGATAGCACGGCTGCAAGGCTGGCTGCGACCCTGGGTTGTAAACTTGCTACCACTCCCTTCACATACCTAGGATTGCCCATGGGCACCACTAGGCCAAGAATCATTGATCTTATACCTTTGGTTGATCGTGTGGAAAGAAGGCTATCTTGCAGCTCATCCATTCTTAACCAAGGTTTCCAGACTTCAGTTGGTTACCTCTGTCCTGACATCGATGCCTATCTACTTCTTGTGCACTCTGAGTATCCCTCCTGGAATCATCAAGCAGCTTGACACGATTTTTAGGCAGTGCTTCTGGAGAGGGAATAGTGATACTCCTAAGCAGTCCCTTGCTGGATGGGACATGGTTTGCAGACCCAATAATAAAGGGGGCCTCGGAATTCTCAATCTCAATATTCAGAACCAGGTTCTGCTCATTAAACATCTTCACCACTTTTACAATAAAGTGGACATTCCTTGGGTTTCCTTGATTTGAAACTCGTATTGTGATGGGGTGGTTCCCCAAGCTACAGTTCTGACAGGTTCTTTCTGGTGGACAGATATTTTCAAACTCTCTGACTCATATAGAGCAATTGCTTCAGCTCATGTCAATATGGGGGATTCAGTTCTTTTCTGGTTAGATGCTTGGCATATTGGTGGCTCTACTGTGCCTTTATTCAGAAGGATGCCCAGGCTTTTCTCCTTTGTAAAGGATGACAAATCTTCAGCAAGGGATGTTCTAAACTCCAGCAATCTATTCAATCTATTTTATTTACCTATATCTCAAGATGTTGCTGCAGAGCATAGAATTTTGGAGGAATGGATCCTCAACCTTCAAAGAGACCCCCTCCTTGCTGATGTTTGGTCTTGGGTTAGTAAATCTGGCTCATACACCGTAAAGAGTTTTTATAACATCATGCATACCCACATGCCCACTATTTTGCCCTGCAAGTGGCTATGGCAAAGCAAGTGCACCATGAAAATCAAGGTCTTTGGTTGGCTCTTATTTTTTGATCGATTGAACACCAAAGACATGCCGGTCAGACGTCACTGGAGGTTGCCTGAGGATGACAATTTGTGTGTCATTTGTGCTGCCCAAGTTTATGAGGACATGCTGCACCTTTTCTTTAAATACAATTTCAATTGCAAGGTGTGGAATTACCTAGGGATTCACTGGACACGGGGCAATGATATTCAACAATGTATTTCACACACCAGGAGCACCTTCAGGCACCCTTTATTCTTTGAGGTCATGCTCACAGCTGCTTGGAACATCTGGATCTTGCGCAATGGAAGGACTTTCAAAGGGGAAAGAGCTTCTTTTGCTGTTTGGAAATGTAATTTTGTACATGATGTAACCCTCTTGTCTCATAGGTTAGCTTCTCAAACCAGAGATCAACTTCTAGCTTGGGTTAACTCTCTCCTCTAATTGTTAGGTGAGTATAGGTAAGTAGCTTCTAGTTTAGTTGTATATTCTGTAATCCAAACTTTTTACTTTGTTTGGTTTTGCAATAAAAGGCTGTGGAGCAATGCTCCATAGTAGTTAGTTTCAAAAAAACACAGAATAAGATGATAGTTATCTTCGCAACCCAGTACATGAGAATGCGCTTGTTGGTGTTATGAGGAAAATATTTATTTAGAGGATGAACCTGTACCTCTTATCATGGTTCCTTGTTCCGACATCGAAAAGGACTAAGACAATGTTCTTGATCATGAGATTGAGGCTGAGAGCGAGGATGAGAGCATGTCAGAGGTTGTAGTATAGGAAGATGAGGGTGATGAGGAATTGCACGAAGTAGATCATGCACCACATTTAGAATATGATAAATTAGATCCTCAATGACCGAAGACAGAAAATATCCTAATATGGCAGCGTTTGAGTTGGTGCTTTCTCAACATGCAATCAAACACATGAATTTGAGTTAACACTGAGAAGAGTGCACCACATAGGTTCAAGGCTTATTGTTCAAGAAGGGATCAAGACAAGTGTCCATGGAGGCTATATGCTTCTACAATGGAAGATGAGTGCATCATAATTGTAATTTTCTAACTTTACATGTGTGCTGAAATTGTTAAAACACCTTTACTAATTATCTATGTTCGTCTTTTGTAGGTGAGAAAGAACTTTTGTGGTCATGACTTGTCTAGTACAAGAAGGAAGAAGGAGGTGAAAAATGCAAACAAGCATTGGATATGTGAGCACGTGAAGGACTGGCTAATTGAGGATGCAACTCTAGGACCAAAGGCATTGAAAAAGAAGCTTAAAGAGCATCATCAAATACAAGACATCATCACTCCTCAAAACCCCAGGCCCGGAGGAACTTAATCTCCTTTGGGAGATGAAAGTGCCTATGAAGATTTAGAACTTTCTTTGGCAATTGGTACGGGGAAGACTACCCTCGAGTATAGATGTTCGCAAAAGGAATGGTCCTAGTTATGGGAATTGCCCACTATGCGACATTTCAGAAGACTCCAACCACATATTATTCACATGCCCGGCTGCGATTGTCCTATGGAGTTGCCTTCTGGAGGGTATAGGTGGCACTTGGTGCCATGGAAACCTTCCGGATATGTTTCAGGAAGTGCTAATATGCCACCTAGTCAACGACCCACAATGTGGGTGGTAGTTAGCGCCCTGACTTGGACTCCATGGAACATCCGTAATAAGCTAGTGATTGAGTGTGTGATCCCGTGATGTGCAACTGATGCTATTTACAAATTGTGTGGCTACCTACAACTCTGGAGACTGCTCAGTAAACGGTGCGCTCGAGACACCATCAAGAGGATCATCGCTGATCTCCATTTAGTCACCATCCGAGCTGTGCCTCTGACTCCTCCGCCACCACCTGAGCCAGATTAGCATGCTTGCTGGCATCCGTACTTTGCAGGGGTTGTTGTGTTGTGCCCCCAGCTTGTCTTTCACTCTAGATTTGGACTTCCTATTTTGCATTTTCTCTTAACTGCTCCTGGACTCATGTATGGTATCTTGTTGTGCTCGGTGGTTGTTTTATAATGTAAATCAGGGGGGCTTCTTCGTTAAAGCTGCCTTAACTACCTTCTTGGGATGTCCTTTCTTCAGATTTCAGGACATCCTATGGTTAGTTTATCCAATACTACTTCGATCATTTTTGTTCGGTTATTGATACCTTATCTATTAACTAGTTATATGTTTTTGAAATTTGATATGAAATCAATCATATACTCCCATATTTAGGGGCCCCTTCTTTCCTAGCAATAGTTAGAATTTAGGTACACTTTCTTAAGGAAAAAAGCATGAGGGTATTCAGTTTCAACTTTTGATCCTGAAAATGAAAATAAAAGATGCATTATATTATGATCGAAAAACGGAGTTTCTTCATCTTTTTAACCTCTAGTTGTGACTGTTTTGCCCCATTTTATCTTGCTATACATTTTACTTGGAAAAATAGATAAAGTGTTGTCTGGAAAACTGCGTCAATATCGAAAATGTTTACATACTCGTTTGCACATGATCGTAGGTACTTTATTGGAATGAACATATGACTGAGTGATTGTTGCATACAGATTAATCACTTGGTAGCTATACATACTTAATTATCCAATGAGTTTTGCCTTTATTGTACGACAGTTTGATATTAGTTAGTTCTACAGGATATTCTAAGCCAAGTGCATGCCAAGGCTTTTCAGAAGCGTATCATGCATGATTTGGTACATGATCTTGCTTCAGTAATTGCTGCTGATGAATTTCTTGTTCTTGATGCTCATGTTACTGGGCCAAGCAGTTGGAAAAGGGCAATTAATTGCCGACATGCAAAGTTGATGTAGTACCAGAATCAATCCAATGTTTTCGATTGTCTGCCAAAAACTTAAATCCCTCCACATTAGAGATTAGCAGGAATGACAACTTCCTCTAGGGGCATTTTCTGGATCCAAGTACACGCATATGCACTTCGGTACCTTGATCAAAACTGTCTTAATCTGCGTCAAGCAAAATCATGCTGCCATGTTCCATAAAAATACTGAAGCTACTTTAGGTATCTTGATGCCATGGGATTGCCAATTCCTTCACTTTCTAACATGGTTTTAAATAGCCCGCTATAGCTCCGCAATAGCACGCTATAGCATTTAGAAAAGGTCCTACGCTAAGAGTATTTTGTCCAAACACATGAGCAAACATTTTAAACAGCTCGCTATAGCACTGCTGTAGCACGCTATAGCATTTAGAAGAGGTCCGCCGCTAAAAGGCTTAGCGCGCTATTTAAAACTTTGCTTTCTAAGTCTTTGTGTGCACTTAAGAATTTGGAAACTCTGATTATGCCCAATTGCTCACTTGAAACCTAGCCTGACAATATCTGTAGCCTGCACAAACTTTGTTATCTGGACCTATCCGGTAACAGATGCCCTGATAAGCTACCTACCACATTGGGTAATAAGCTCTCTAAACTCTCCTTCCTGAACTTGTCGGTGTTGGATGTAAACCCAAATATCCAGTCCGATTACAAGTATATGTGTATGTGTCAGACTAGGGTAGGAATTAATTACCTAGTAGGATAAGTACTAGCCTGGCCTAGGTGCTATATATATAAACATCGTAATAACCCCTGTAAACCTGTCGAGATCGTGAGAAGCAATAAAGCAATAACAGCCTCGAGACGAGCCTGTGGCAATAACAAAAGTTTTCTCATGCGTCTTTTCTAGTAGTACTGATTCGATCAAAGCAAAGATCGATCAGCTAGTTATACGAGAGTGTGACGCGCTTGTGTTCCGGCCAGTGTACGCACGTGCGTGGCGTACGTAGCTATTTCTTCTAGCTTCAACCAAATGCAGTGCTTCGCTTCGTCGTCGCTCATCGTGTGTCGTTGTCACCGAAAGTACTCGGCATCAAGACTCGGGACTGGGCCAACAGTTGTTTCATCCTCCAAGTGTTGCCTGAATCCATCTGCGAGCTGGCATGTTTAGAACGTATAGACAAATCAGTGTCATTCTATTCAAAACTCCCAGATAAATTTGGTAG
This sequence comes from Aegilops bicornis, assembly GCA_021605145.1. NCBI lineage: Eukaryota > Viridiplantae > Streptophyta > Magnoliopsida > Poales > Poaceae > Aegilops > Aegilops bicornis. Next base: position 799,622,747 of record CM038671.1, on the reverse strand, counting down.
ACTTTCAAAGCTCGTATTGCTAAACTTATCAGGGTGTTTCCCTGAATCCATCTGCCAGCTGACATGTTTATACAACACCTAAATATGTCAGAGCGTTGTGCCATTCAAAATCTCCGAGATAAATTCATTAGCCTTCCAAACACTCGTATTCCTATGCTTGCAGGTTGTTCCAAGATAACCAAACTACTTTACAATCTGCCCCCTGTTAGCTCAGTAAGATCCAGGCGTCGTGGGTAGTATTTTCATTTTGAATAAGCCGTGCATGTGTGTGTTGATGTGATGTAGGCATGCAGCATGCACGTAGGATTAGCCAAGGGGCCGAGTCGTGCGCACGATCGCCCCGCACTCGTTTCTTTTCTGTTTTGCCTTTGCCCGGTCACTGTGGCGAGCTAGCGATGTGGTCATCGTGGGATGGCGCCGTGAAACCGGATCACGGCAGACTGGCCGAGCTAGATAGCTAGGTTTCCTTGTAAACTGAATAACAGATGAGATAATAGAGAGAACGGAAAAGCTGGGGTTCTGCCCGGCAACCAAAACTACTGTCTCGTTCATCCTCATCTCTCGCTCGTTTCGATCCCAACGACTACCACAATTGGCATCAGAGCCTTGTGTTTGATCCTGCTCCGGTGGCCGGCGGCGTTTGATCCGTGGCGGCGCACATGTCGTGCGACGAGTCAGACGGGAAGAGCAAGGGCGGCGCTAGATCACCGACGCAGACGCCTTCATCCAAGGCGCCGGTCGCGCGCCTCACTGGTAGCGGCAGCGGCGAGTTCCACGTGGTGGAGCGCGTCGTGCGCGAGGAATCGGGGGCGTCGATGATGCTCACCCGCACCAATTACCAGGAGTGGGCACTTGTCATGCAGGTGAAGCTGCAAGTCGTCCCGTGTCTGGACCGCGGTGATCAAAGACGGCGCCGACGATTACGACGACCGGCGCGCGCTGCAGATTAGCCTCGCTGGCGTCCCGCCGGAGCTGCTGCGTGTGCTGGTCGAGAAGGACACGGCGAAGATGGCATGGGAGACTGTCAAGACGATGATGATGGGCAGCGCGCGCGCCCGCGAGGCCAAGGCGCAGGTGCGCCGGCGAGAGTTCGAGGATCTCCGGTTCAAAGACGGAGTCTCCATCGAGGATTTCGGGCTGCGGCTCTCATCCCTCGTCGCTGATCTCGAGCTCTACGGCGACCCCATCACCGAGCACAAAGCCGTCCAGAAATTCCTTCGGGTGGTACCGCGCCGTTACAGCCCGATGGCGATGGCGATCGGGTCCCTTCTCGATTTGAAGGCCATGACGATTGAGGAGCTCGTCGGCCACTTCTCTGCGTGCGGGGATCATTATGATCTTGACGACGGTGCGCAGAACGCCGGGCGTCTCTTGCCCACGCACGAGGAGTGGCTGGCCCGCGAGAAGACGGGTGGCGGCGGTGGCTCGTCGTCAGGAGGCGGCGGCGACAACACTGGCAAGGGCAAATCACCTGCCAAGGCCAAGCCACAAGGCGGTGGCAAGGGTGCGGTGGGAGCGCGGGCGCGGGAAGCTCCGGCAACAAGAAGAAGAAGGGAAAATGTCATCATTGTGGCATCCCAGGGCACTGGAAGAAAGAGTGCCGTACATGGCTCCGCGAGCAGGAGCAGAAAGGCAAGCCGGAGCTAGCAAACCCGGCGCAAGCCAACGCCGAGCACGATCACGGCCTTTACATGGCCACGGTCACCACCGTCGACACTTCACAGCTCGTCGCGCCCCATCAGGTGCACCTCAACGAGGAAAAGGTCCTCCCTGTGCCGTCCCCGTTCGGCGTGTGGTTTTTCGACGCCGGGGCCGGTAGTCATATGACGGGCGACCGGCGCGTGTTCTCGGCGCTGGATGAAACCGTGCGTGGCACGGTGAGGTTCCGCGACGGATCTGTGGTGGCGATACAAGGGCGCGGTTCTGGGGCCTTCCGTTGCCAGAGCGGAGGCCAGCGCGCGCTCACCGGCGTCTTCTTCATCCCAAGCCTGCGCACCAACATCGTCTCCGTCGGGCAGCTTGACGAGGCCGGCTGCATCATTGACATCAAGGATGGCGTGATGGCGGTCCACAACCCGTCGCGGCGCGTGCTGGCGCGCATCAAGCGTTCCACCAACCGTCTGTACACCGGAGTCCTGGCGGTGGATGTGCCGGCGTGCCTGATGGCGATCGGGGACGACGAGGCCTGGCGGTGGCACAGCATATGGGCCATCTTCACTTCCGCGCGCTCCGGGCTATGGCGACCAAGGAGATGTTGCGGGGATGCCCGTGATAGATCGCGTGGAAGAGTACTGCGACGGTTGCGCCCTTGGGAAGCAGCACCGCGCCCCATTCCCCCAGGCCAGTGCACACCGCGCAGAGCGCGACCTAGAGCTCGTCCACACCGTTCTTTGCGGCCCCATCGAGCCCACGACGCCGGCACGTAACAGATATTTTCTGTTGGTGGTTGATGATTACAATCCGTATATGTGGCTCGAGTTGTTGAAGTCCAAGGACGAGGCGCACGCTCGCTTCAAGAAGGTCCAGGACATGGCGGAGGCGAATGGCCAGTGCAAACTGCGCGCGTTCATGTCAGACTGCGGCGGCGAGTTCAATTCTGCCGAATTCAGATCCTACTGCAAGCAAGGGGGCATCCAACACTTCACCACCGCGCCTTACTCCCCGTAGCAGAATGGGGTGGTCGAGAGACGCAACCAAACGGTGGTGGAGATGGCGAGGTGCATGATAAAGAGCATGTCTATGCGAGCGCTGTTCTAGGGCGAGGTGGTGCGGACGGCGGTCTATCTGCTGAACCGCGCGCCGACGAGGAGCTTGGACGGTGTCACCCCCTACGAGGCGTGGCACGGCCGTAAACCTGGAGTGCATCATCTGCGCACGTTCGGGTGCACGATTCACGTGAAGAACGTCGGGCCCGGCATCACCAAACTGAGCGACCGCTAGACGCCGATGGTATTCGTCGGGTATGAAGGAGGGTCCAGGGCCTACCGTGTCTACGATCTGGCAAGTAACAAGGTACAGGTGACACGTGAAGTGATCTTTGAGGAAAGCAGGCCTTGGACATGGCGTACTCCGGGCGCGACGACTGACGCTCCAACGCCGGCGACGTTTACAATGGTCTACACCACGGAACACGGTGTGCAGGAGCGGGACACCGGGCTGGACGCGATGCCCCAACCCCGCGGAGCCCGGCGACCCCTTCCTCATCAACACAGGGGACGCCGTGCACGCCTGAGGCGACCACGCCCGCAGCGACCACGCCCACGTCGTCCACGCCGTCCACACCCAGCACTCTTGGCAGGGACATTCGCTGGGCCACCCCACTCAGTCACGACGAAAATCGGCGAGACGTGGACACTAGCGACATACGCTATTGTCGTGTCTCGTGCATCATGGATGAGACTGAGGGGGAGGCAGTGCGCGAGGCTATGCTGCACTGCCTGCTGAGCGCTGAGGAGCCAGCCAACGTACATGAGGCTCTCGAGGATGCCGTGTGGAAGGGGGCCATGGATGTAGAGATGGACGCCATTGCCGAGAACTCCACCTGGGAGCTCACCACGCTCCTGCGTGGACACAAAGCGATCGGCCTCAAGTGGGTCTACAAGGTGAAACGCGATCCCGACGGCAATGTCATCAAGCACAAGGCACGATTGGTGGCAAAGGGCTATGCATAGAGGGAGGGCGTGGACTTTGAGGAGGTGTTCGCGCCCGTGGCTCGAATGGAAACTGTCCGTTTCTTCCTCGCACTCATCGCGCACTCTGGATGGGAGGTGCACCACATGGCTGTAAAATCAACATTCCTCAACGGTGAGCTCATGGAGGAGGTTTATGTTGGGCAGCCGCCGGGCTATGTTGTTGCTGGGAAGGAGAATCAGGTGCTGAAACTATCAAAGGCATTGTATGGCCTGCGCCAAGCACCAAGAGCCTGGTATGCAAAACTTCATGAGACTCTAGATGCACTTGGTTTCACTCGCAGCCCTCTGGAACATGCAGTCTACAGGAGGGGAGATGCTCACTCTCGTACTTGCTGGTGGGTGTGTATGTGGATGACTTGATCATTACTGGCACTAACAAGGACCACATCATTCAGTTCAAGGAGCAAATGCAGAACCTGTTCAAGATGAGCGATCTCGGCCTCCTAAGCTATTACTTGGGGATTTAGGTGGTTCAGTCAGAGAGCTCGATCACATTGAGTCAGTAAGGTTATGCAGAGAAGATACTTGAGCTGGGTGGCATGAAAGGGTGCAATGGCTCACACACGCCAATGGAGTGCAGGCTCAAGTTGAGAAAGGAAGATGGTGCTAAGCCTTTTGATCCCTCCCTGTACCGCAGCGTCATTGGGAGTTTAAGATATCTGACACACACCAGGCCAGACATCACTTACGCAGTAGGCATGGTGAGCAGGTTCATGGAGAAGCCAACGGTGACACACTGGTTGGCGGTGAAGCAGATCCTGCGGTATGTACATAACACTCTGAATTATGGCTGCTACTACACTCGAGGAGGGGCAGGTGATCTGCTGGGCTATAGTGATAGTGATCACGCCGAAGATGTTGGAGACAGGACGAGCACATCTGGTCATGTATTCTTCTTCGGTGGGGACCCTATTTCATGGACTTCACAAAAGCAAAAGGTGGTGGCCATTAGTTCTTGTGAAGCTGAGTATGTGTCAGCGGCAGCCGCAACCTGTCAAGGCCTTTGGCTGAGCCCTTTACTCGCTGAGATGAAGGGAGAAGCGCCAACCAAGTTCAAGCTTCTGGTGGACAACAAATCAGCTATCGCACTTGCAAAGAACCCTATCCACCATGACAGAAGCAAGCACATAGATGTGAAGTTCCACTTCATATGGGAGTGTGTGGAAGAAGGGCAACTGGAGCTAGACCACATCGGGACTGCAGATCAACTTGCAGATATGCTGACGAAGGCACTGGGTCGTGTGCGCCATGTGGAGATGCGACAGAGGTGGGAGTCAGAGAGATCGCCAAGAACGCTGGAGCTTAAGGGGGGAGAATTGTTAGCTCAGTAAGCTCCAGGCGACGTGGGTAGTATTTTCTTTTTAAATAAGCCGTGCATGTGTGTGTTGATGTGATGTAGGCATGCAGCATGCACGTAGGATTTGCCAGGGGGCCGAGTCGTGCGCACGATCGCCCCGCACTCGTTTCTTTTCTGTTTTGCCTTTGCCCGGTCAGTGTGGCGAGCTAGCGATGTGGTCATCGTGGGATGGCGCGGTGAAACCGGATCACGGCAGACTGGCCGGGCTAGATAGCTAGGTTTTCTTATAAACTGAATAACAGATGAGATAATAGAGAGAACGGAAAAGCTGGGGTTTCGCCCGGCGACCAAAACTACTGTCTCGTTCATCCTCGTCTCTCGCTCGTTTTGATCCCAACGACTACGACGCCCCCTACATTGCGGCGCAGGTGGAGGGGCTAGCGTTGGGGGAGCAGCTGCGAGGGTCGACGATAGCAACACGGGAGAGAGAGAGAGAGAGAGAGGAGGAGGAGGTGGAGGAGGAGTCGGCGGCGACGACTAGGTGGGAGGTCGAGAAGGGGTGGGAAGAGAGGAAAAGCAGGTCAGGTGAGTGCTAGGTTTTTATCTCGTCGATCGACAATCTTCCATCTCACGCAGAAATCAGTGCAAATAAACTGCATGTTGGGTCCACGGGCAAGCAAGGCCCACTCGTCATGCAGATAGAAGTGAAACACTGAGGTAAAGAAGGAGGGACGGCCAAGGTTTTGCCAGCACCGTAAAAGGTACAACCAGTACAAGATCTTGTGAAGGAGAAGGGCTGGTCGACGCAGATGGCTCAGGTTAGCGGGTAGCCTAGGGAGGTTTATATGTTCGATTGTACGACCAAAAACAGATCATACCCTATTCTTCTACAACCTTCCTTTTCTTCTTCCCCATGCAGTCGCCAGTCGACCCATCCCTAGTCACCCGCCTCCGCCCCCATTGCCGGTGGCTACCGCCGTCTTCCCGCCTGCCCTCCCTTCTACCTCCTGCCATTGTTGTGCTAGCCGCCGTCTTGGCCATCCCACTAAGTCCTCGCTTGATGAACAACTAAGGCGACCCTTGGCCCTGACCCTCGTTGTTTTTTTTTACTCACTCTTGCCGGGTCGTGCTGGTACACGGCTGGGATTCCCTTGTGGCCGGCGCTCGTCACTGCCGCTCCGAGCAATCAAAATTGTAGGATCAAAAGTCATCCGAACTACACCGTAGGATCAAAATCGTGTGGCAGCTAGGGCGTCCGCTGGCAGTTTCTTCTCGGCGAATGTTAGCCAGTTACTAATTCCGAAAGAAAAACAGGTGAGCGCGTCTTCCTACCTAGATCTACCGTGGGTATGGATGCAGGGACGAAGGGCGGCGCCGCTGGGAGTGGGACTCTAGGAGGTTTGCGGCTGCCGGTGTGGGGGGCCTGGGGCCATGGCCCGGGTACCAGTCATCCGGCTGCGGCTGGTCGGGCACGCCGCTACGGCATGATCTTATCATTTTCAAAATTATTCGAAAACGGCTGGGTATTAGAGAAATGTTTCTACACAAAAAAAGTTCCGCATTTCCGGTAGCTTTCCAACGGTACATTATTTGCACCATTTCGATAAAGTTTGCACAAATTACGCCTAAAATACAGTTTCAGCATTTTCAAAATTGATGTAAAACTGTAGGGAATTCAGAGAAACATTATATACATAAATTTTTTGCATTCGTTCAGCCTTTCAAATGCCATATCATTTGCTGCATCCCCACAAACGGTTAAGAAATTAACTCGAAAATACGAACTCAGTGGAATTTTTACCATTTCCTAAATTACTCTTAAACCATTCAAAATTAGAAAAAAATTCTACATGGAAAAGAAGCGCATTTTCATAAGCTTTTCAACGCCATATCGTTTTCCTCAATTGAATTAGGTGTTTAGAAATGACCTTGAAAATACACACTCGGCTGTTCGGTTTGTGAAATTCTATGATTTTTCAAATTACTCTTTAACCATAGGGAATTAAGGATTTTTGAATGAAGAAAAAATATTTTTCAATACTGCTCTTCAACCGTGTTGATTTTGCCAAAAAAAATAACTTAGATCATGAGACTCGTTTACACAGTATTCGAACGGTATATCGCAAGCCCCATTTAAGCAATGTTCGCGGAAGTTCAATCTAGCACTAGGTGAAGTTCAACTACTACTGCTAGGACGGGTCACGAATTATCAAAATATTATTCTCATCCCGTGATTATAATAGGGTTTATGTGTGTGTGTGTGCAATATAGAAAATTTTCTCAACAACTTTTGGTGCATGCAATTCAATTAGGCGGGGATAGAGGATGTAGCCCTTGTGGTATGCAAGCTACGAAAAAGGGTTTCCCCCGCTTTAGATTATAAAGCAACCAACATCCACAACTAAGCCATCGATACAAATGCACATCACACATCCAAGACAAGATACAAGGATGCTGGGCACCGACACACAACCTCAACGACTACCATGCACCCACAGGATGCCCGATCAACCGGGAAGAGGTGTGACGGACCACGCCGGACCGAGGACTCCAAGACGATGCCTCCAAGAAGGGTACGACCATGGAATGTCGCCACCGTCCGATCCGAAGATCAAGCTTCCACCCGGAGCTAGATGGAAGGAGAGGGAGCACCACGACGGAGCCTACAGGGAGGAACACGACGTCCGCGGATGCCATCACCGTCGGCCAGTGCATGGACTAGGCAAGTGATGTACTCCGGTGCTTCAACCCTTCCGTCGCCTCTCCGGTCTGACAACCACCCGCAGCTATGCCACCCGAGCGGCCATATATGCCCGCCCGCATCCGAGCCGCGTAGTCCGCCCACGACCACCGCATCTCCCACCGCCAGGACGGCCGCGAGAGCTCCCAGAGGACACGACTTTGACCAAACCCACGCCCCCAACTGCCTCCTGGAATCGCCGGCGGGCACTGCTTCGAGATGAACCGCGACCTGACGCCGCCCGGGGGGAGGGGGAGGTGGGGGACCCATCCCCCAACAGCCTCCCTCCCTCCCCCCCCCCCCCCCCAAACCACCTATTTCGCCCCCGAAGCCGAAGGTGTGGACCCCGCCGGAGAGCAACGACCGCCACCCGATGTCGAAGTTGTCTTGAAGTTGATCTTATTTTACTTGTAATCAACACTAGCCTATTTAGTCTAACTTGTTTCGTATGTGGTCAAGAAAATGGTATTCATTCACTCATTTATCTACCTTCATCCATAACACTCAAAGATAGCACATTTACTTACACTAGATGCAAATAACATTGAACTGAAGCGCATCAATGCTGAGATTTCACTTTAAAAAACTGAAAAAGAATTTGATCTTAATGTGTGGTGGATGGATAGTTGATGCACCCACCAGGCTCCCCTTGTTTAAGCACATTGCTCCGACCTTAGCTCAATATATTTGCTCTGTGCGCCTCTAGTCTGCTTCACACATCCTACTTGTTTTAGCACCTCTTAGACTATTTGCATCCATATACTAGACTCAAGATAAACATATAGAGAAATCCTAATTACAAGGAGTTGAAATGGGAGTCACCAGGAAATTGTTAAGATCGTTGTGAAGGTGGTGTGCAGAAAAAATCAGTCATTGTGGCCAAAGCTTCGTCCGGGGCAAAAGATATTTTTCTTCATGGAAGTTGTGTACTGTGATCGATTGATCGGGAGGGTCGACAAGACTAGCAACAGGAGTGCCAGCAGTGGAGCGCTCTCGCGGTGGCAGCAATCAATCAATTTTGCTCGTACAACATCGTCAAGGCTTGGAGCGGCTAGACGAATGGGACGGGTTGAGGTGTTGGAGGCCCGTGCGAGGCAAGACGACGCTCCATGTAGTTTGGGTTGTCCAGTAGGCCAATTCATGGCTTTGTGTATTTGCAACATGTTTCAATGTATTATCTACACTACATGAGCTTTTATCTTTGTTATGATAATATACATGATAAATCCCAATACCCCTCTATTACTAAATATAAGACCTTTTAGATATTTTAATATAGACTACATACAGAATAAAATGAATGAATCTCTTTACTCCTACAAAAGAGGCAGTTCGTGCCGATGATCCGTCTGCCTCTTCACTGAGAGGGACTAAAAAAAGTGCAGCGGCAAGAGTCTAAACACTACCCTGCCACTCAGACAGGAGATGGGGTTACACTCGGGCCAAGTGTCATGTAACATATTTTACTGCCAAGCGCCTGCTAGGACAGGCCATTCTCCCACTCCCTGGCCAGCTCCAATCCCCTCTTCAAAATTCAAATCAGGAAAACTGTAACCCCTTGAGAGCAAGTACAATAATAGGCTTATAGCTTATTTACATGGCACTTTTGGCTAAGTGGAGGAGAGAGGCATGGAAAAAATGGTGGGCTTTCGTGCAAGAGCCTAGTTATATGCGGACTCGTAGGCAATTGCAATAAATATGAAGAAAGAGATAGAGAGAAGGTGAAAAAAATAGTACTCTTAGCAAAACTTATAGCTAACCTTGTTGCCCAAGCGTGGAAACTGCAACCCCTACCCGCGCGCTCGCTCACCATCGCCCAAACAGGGAAATTGCAACCACTGCCTGCTAGCTCGCTCAACATCGCCCACTGAAAGACGATTTGTGAATTTTCATGAACAATCTTTTTTGAATGGTACTATTGCGCGAACAAATATACGACGTGAACATATTTTAGATGTGCAATGAATTCTTTTAAAAATGTAATCAAAACGAACAAAAAAGCAAAAAAAAAAAAGGCGAAATGAAGCTACAGGGCCGGTCCAATAGTAGTGACGGGAGAAACCCCTAAGGCAAGATGTCCTTGTGTCTCACTGCAAGCGAGACATAGACACTCTTCATGGAAGTCGGAAGAAAAACTTGTTTGTCCATCCGTGGGAGGATCAGATTCGTACATTCGACAAAAGAAGACACGTGTGGTCGCGGCCCAGGGAGCAGCAGGTGTCTCCCTACTATGAGGTGAGACCCACGAGGGCGCGACTATATGTCACCTATTTCTAGTCAGTACTAGCTTGCCTCGCCTTAAGGGAACATGTTGGCGGGCTGACGCAATACTTGTAGACTACCTTTTCTATTCTAATTATCTTCATTTGATATTCCTTTTGTTCTTTTTGTTATTTACTTTTGTTTATATTTACAAAATATTCTATTGTATATATTCTTCATATCAATTTACTTACATGCTTAAAAGCGTTCATCACGCCATTTAAAATATTTGAGCAACTTTATAAAAAGATAGCATTCAGAAAATTTTTCTAGCATTTAAAAAATGTTCACACATTTGAAATATGTGTCCACGGTTTTTTATACAAAATTTATACAATTTAAAGAAAAGTTTGCATAATTAGTAAAAAGCTTGCATACCATTCAAAAATATGTTCATAATTTTTTAGATTTTTTAAATAATATGTAAAATAAATATTCAAGTAATTTCGAAAAAATCTTTCATACCACTAAAAAATGTTCATCATTTTTAATAAAAATATTCCTATAATGAGAAAATGTTTCGGACGTTATAAAAAATGTTCATAGCATTTATGAAGACGTTCAATGTATGTTAAAAATGTTAAAAGTTTACTAAAACAGTGTTTAACATGTTTCATAATTGTTGAACATGTTTCTAGAAAAAATTAATATGTATTCAAAATTAAAGTTTAACATGTAACAAAATATACTTAGTATATATCTGACTTTTCTTAGACGCATATATGTATTGAAATAAAAGTCGATATTTATTTGGAAATGGATAAAGGAGAACCAAAATAAAAGGAAAACGTAAAAGAAAACGTGAGAAGAAAATCAGAAAAAAAACTAGAATACAAACCGAACAGAAAAAATAAAAAGATACTGAAAACAGACAGAAAAACGTACAAAGGAAAAATAATAGATTTTTTGAGGGGTGGAGATAGAATACATGGAAGGTGTAAAACCAGTTAGTACTGGTCCACAGAACATTGTAAAAAACCGTGCGATTGGGCCCACCCTCTAAGTGAGAGCCCGTTACTAAAAAAAGGCGAGGATACTTTCCATTTTGCAATAGATTTTTTTTCTTTGGTGAGGGAAAATCTTGCTGTAGTTTTTTTTTCTTTTTTTGTTGAGATGAATCTTGCAGTAGGTTTTTTTAGGGAATACATGGTCTTTTTATTGCATGATAATATATGGTACAATTGTAGTGTCATTCGGCTGCAGCAGCCAATTATATCGACCATGAGCTAATGATAGAACGCTTTTTACAAAATTGTGAGCCTCCATATTGGACATTCATGGATAATCTGGACCTCTTTGAACTCCTGACAACGGATGTCGATCTCATGTAGAATCTGGCTGTAGATAGCTTAGCTTCCGCGTCGCAAGCAATAATAAGCCTTCGGAGGTTCAGATCGGCTGCGAGGGAAAGAGCCTCCAAACATGCCATTGCTTCAAGCGTTACGGGGTCATCACAACTGTCAATGATGCGTGCGGACGAGCCAAGGTAAACTCCTTGGGCGTCTCGGCACACGGCAGCCGCCGCACCCTTGCAACTGTTCTTGGCTATTCCCCCATCTACATTAATTTTGACAAAACCTTCGATTGGTGGGATCCACTTTGGCACCTGCACTGATCGTGGCATAGTTGTACCTTGCTTCTGTGAAGCGCCTGCTGAAGGAAATATGCCCTAGAGGCAATAATAAAGTTGTTATTCATATTTCTTTATATCATGATAAATGTTTATTATTCATGCTAGAATTGTATTAACATCAAATTTAGTACATGTGTGAATACATAGACAAACAGAAGGTCCCTAGTATGCCTCTACTTGACTAGCTCGTTAATCAAAGATGGTTAAATTTCCTAACCATAGAAATGTGTTGTCATTTGATGAACTGGACCACATCATTAGAGAATGATGTGATGGACATGACCCATCTGTTAGCTTAGCATAAATGATCGTTTAGTTTTATTGCTATTGCTTTCATCATGACTTATACATGTTCCTCTGACTATGAGATTATGCAACACCCGAATACCGGAGGAACACCTTGTGCTATCAAACGTCACAACATAACTAGGTGATTATAAATATGCTCTACAGGTGTATCCGATGGTGTTTGTTGAGTTGGCAGAGATCAAGATTAGGATTTGTCACTCCGTGTAACGGAGAGGTATCTCTGAGCCCTCTCGGTAATGCTCATCACTATAAGCCTTGCAAGCAATGTGACTAATGAGTTAGTTGCGGGATGATGCATTACGGAATGAGTAAAGAGACTTGCCGGTAACGAGATTGAACTAGGTATGATGATACGATCGAATCTCAGGCAAGTAACATACCGATGACAAAGGGAACAACGTATGTTGTTATGCGGTTTGACCAATAAAGATCTTCGTAGAATATGTAGGAGCCAATATGAGCATCCAGGTTCCACTACTGGTTATTGACCGGAGATGTTTCTTGGTCATGCTTACATAGTTCTCGAACCCGTAGAGTCCGCACGCTTAACGTTCGATGATGACTTGTATTATGAGTTATGTGATTTGATGTACCGAAGGTTGTTCAGAGTCCCGAATGAGATCACGAACATGACGAGGAGTTTTGAAATGGTTGAGACATAAAGATCGATATATTGGAAGGCTATATTCGGACATCAGAAAGGTTCCGAGTGATTCGGGTACTTTTTGAATCTGGGAGATTCTGAGGAATTAAATCGGGAAGTAGTGGGCCTTAATGGGCCACACGGGAAAGGAGAGAAGGGCCTCAAGGGGTGCCCCGCCCACCCCCATGGAAAGTCTGAATTGGACTAAGGAGGGGGTGGGGGCGCACCCCTCTCTTTCCTTCTTCCTCTCCTACTCCTTCCCTTTCCCCCATCTTGGAAAAGGAAGGGGACTCCAACTAGGATTGGCAATCCTAGTTGAACTCCCCCTATAGGCGCGTGCTACCTTTTGAGCATACGTTGGTTTTCCCTTTAAGAGGAAAGGGTGTTGCAGCAAAGTAGCATAAGTATTTCCCTTAGTTTTGAGAACCAAGGTATCAATCCAGTAGGAGACTACACGCAAGTCCCTCGTACCTGCACAAACAATTAAGAACCTTGCAACCAACGCGATAAAGGGGTTGTCAGTCCCTTCACGGCCACTTGCAAAAGTGAGATCTGATAAAGATAATAAGATAATTTTTTTTGGTATTTTTGTTGTATAGATTGAAAAGTAAAGATTGCAAAATAAACGGCGACGGAAATTACTAATTGTTGGGAAATTAATATGATGGAAGATAGACCCAGGGGCCATAGGTTTCACTAGTGGCTTCTCTCAAGATAGCATAATCTACTGTGGGTGAACAAATTACTGTCAAGCAATTGATAGAAAAGCGAATAATTATGAGAATATCTAGGCATGATCATGTATATAGGCATCACGTCCGTGACAAGTAGACCGAAACGATTCTGCATCTACTACTATTACTCCACACATCGACCGCTATCCAGCATGCATCTAGAGTATTAAGTTCATAAGAACAGAGTAACACATTAGGCAAGATGACATGATGTAGAGGGATAAAATCAAGCAATAAGATATAAACCCCATCTTTTTATCCTCGATGGCAACAATACAATACGTGCCTTGCTGCCCCTGCTGTCATTGGGAAAGGACATTGCAAGATTGAACCCAAAGCTAAGCACTTCTCCCATTGCAAGAAAGATCAATCTAGTAGGCGAAACGAAACTGATAATTCGAAGAGACTTGCAAAGATATTAAAATCATGCATAAAAGAATTCAGAGAAGAATCAAATATTGTTCATAGATAATCTCGATCATAAACCCACAATTCATCGGATCTCGACAAACACACCGCAAAAAGAATTACATCGAATAGATCTCCAAGAGAACCGAGGAGAACTTTGTATTGAGATCCAAAGAGAGAGAAGAAGGCATCTAGCTAATAAATATGGACCCGAAGGTCTGTGGTAAACTACTCACACATCATCAGAGAGGCCATGGAGTTGATATAGAGGCCCTCCGTGATCGATTCCCCCTCCGATGGGGCGCCGGAAAAGGCCCCAATATGGGATCTCACGGGTACATAAGGTTGCGGCGGTGGAAATAGGGTTTCGTGGCGCTCCTGGATGTTTTCCAGGAATATGGATATATATATAGGAGAAAGAAGTAGGTCAGTGGAGCTGTGAGGGGCCCACGAGGATGGGGGGCGCGCCCACCCCCCTGGGGCGCGCCCTCCTGCCTCGTGCCCTCCTCGCTTCTTTCTTGACGTCCACTCCAAGTCCACTGGATCACGTTTGTTCCAAAAATAACTCTCCCGAAGGTTTCATTCCATTTGGATTCCGTTTGATATTCCTTTTCTGCGAAACACTGAAATAGGCAAAAAAATAGCAATTTGCACTGGGCCTTTGGTTAGTAGGTTAGTCCCAGAAATAATATAAAAGTGTATAACAAAGCCCAATAAACATCCAAAATAGATAATATAATAGCATGGAAAATTCTAAAATTATAGATACGTTGGAGACGTATCAGCGCGACCCTCCTAGGCCGGCCTCCTATTCCTCCCTCCTTTATATATGTGGCCAGGGGGCACCCCAACAGCACTACAGACAATATCTTAGCCGTGTGCGGTGCCCCCTCCACAGTGACACACCTTGGTCATATTGTCGTAGTGCTTAGGTGAAGCCCTGCGTCGGTAGCTTCATCATCACCCTCACCACGTCGTCGTGCTGATGGAACTCTCCCTCGGCCTCAACTGGATCAAGAGTACGAGGGGCGTCATCGAGCTGAACGTGTGCTGAACACAGAGGTGCCGTACGTTCTGTGCTAGGATTGGTCGGATCGTGAAATACGTATGACTACATCAACCGCATTGATATAACGCTTCCGCTTTCGGTCTACGAGGGTACGTGGACACACTCTCCCCGCTCGTTGTTATGCATCACCTACATAAATCTTGTCTGATCGTAGGAAATTTTTTGAAATTACTGCGTTCCCCAACCGTGGCATCCGAGCCAGGTTTCTGCGTAGATGTTAATGCACGAGTAGAACACAAAGAGTTGTCGGCGATAATAGTCATACTGCTTACCAGCAACGTCTTACTTTGATTTGGCGGTATTGTTGGATGAAGTGGCCCGGACCAACATTATATGACCACGTTCACGAGACTGGTTCTACCGACGTACTTTGCAGACAGGTGGCTGGCGGGTGTCTGTTTCTCCAACTTTAGTTGAATCGAGTTTGACTACGCCCAGTCCTTGTTGAAGGTTAGAACATCACACTTGACAAAAAATCGTTGTGGTTTTGATGCGTAGGTAAGAACGGTTCTTGGTAGAAGCCCATAGCAGCCACGTAAAACTTGCAACAACAAAGTAGAGGACGTCTAACTTGTTTTTGCAGGGCATGTTGTGATGTGATATGGTCAAGACATGATGAGATATAAATTGTTGTATGAGATGATCATGTTTTGTTAAAGTTATCGACAACTGGAAGGAGCCTTATGGTTGTCTCTTTATTGCATAAGATGTAAGCGCCATTATCGCTATGCAATAGCAATAGTTGCAAAAGCAATAGTTGGCGAGACGACCATGTGACAACATGTTGATAAAGATCAACATGATGGAGATCATGGTGTCATGCCGGTGACGTTGGAGATCATGACGGTACTTTGGAGATGGGGATCAAAGGCACAAGATGATGATGGCCATATCATGTCACATATTTTGATTGCATGTGATGTTTATATTTTATGCATCTTATTTTGCTTAGTACGGCGGTAGCATTATAATATGATCTCTCACTAAATTTCAAGGTATAAGTGTTCTCCCTGAGTATGCACCGTTGCTACAGTTCGTCGTGCCGAGACACCACGTGATGATCGGGTGTGATAAGCTCTATGTCCACATACAACGGGGGCAAGCCAATTTTGCACACACAAAATACTCGGGTTAAACTTGACGAGCCTAGCATATGGAGATATGGCCTCGGAACACTGTGACCGAAAGGTCGAACGTGAATCATATAGTAGATATGATCAACATAGTGATGTTCACCATTGAAAGCTACTCCATCTCACGTGATGATCGGACATGGTTTAGTTGATTTGGATCACATGATCACTTACACTAGTAGAAAACATGGCTTTCGTCCAGGCCAGTTTAGCCCATTAGTCCCGGTTCAATCCAGAACCGGGACCAATGGAGCTATTTGCCCCGGTTCGTGAGCCCAGGGGGCCGGCCGGGCCACGTGGGCCAATGGTCCTGGCTCCTGGCCCACCACCATTGGTCCCGGTTGGTGGAATGAACCGGGACCAAAGGCTTACCTTTAGCCCCGGTTCATGCCACCAACCGGGGCTAATGGTGGTGGCTATATATAGCCCCTCGCGCAAGAGCAGAGCACACTGCTCTGTTTTTTCTGGCCGAGGGGGAGAGGGCTTGGTGGTGCTCTAGCTCACCTCCTATGCACACAAGGTGTTCGATGGAATGCCCGAGCCACACTACTTAAGGTTTCTCCTCTCCAAGCTCGACCGCCAAGCTCCATTTTCCTCAATATTTATCTAGGTTTAGCGGTCCGTCACGCCCGTCCCGTCTTCATCGCCGTCGATCACCGGCCGATCTCATCGCCGCACCACCGTGTTGAGCCTCTTGTTCTTATCTTCTTTCTGAAAGGAAAAATATTATTACTTGTTTGTTTAGATAGATACTTGTATTATTTTCTTACTTTTATTATTGCATCTTATATAGTGCGATGGTTTTGGTATCCGCCCCGTCGGCCCTCGTCACATCTATGATTCGAATGTGGTATATATTATCTTTTCATAACTATTGGTTCATTTATTGTTTATGAAAATTATGCCACCAACGTGACATAGATTTTATTTATCTAGGAGGTTGTTGAACCGAAATTCCAACCGACCCTATTGTCGAGAGGTTAAATTTAGTTGAAGAAGAAAACAATTTCTTGAAGGAAAAAATAAAAAACTTGAGGAGGAGAAGATGATATTGGAGTTGCATGTTGCGGATGTCGCCGATGATCACAAGATCAAGATGGATGCAATGCGCTTGAAGATGAGAAAGATTAGAAAATATGCCATTCATACCGAGGCTTGGTATCATTATGCCGTTGGATCAGTTGTTACCTTGGTTGCGATTATGATTGTATTTGTTTTCGCATTGAAATGTTTTACATAGTTTCAATGTATGGTTTAATTAATTTAGATGCTCTGTAGAGCTTTATGTTGTTAGATGAGAACTATGTATGTACTTTGGTTTTTATGTGATGATGAATTTCTATTAATTTGGTCACTTAATTATCTATTCATGATGTTCTGAAATGATTTTGTACACACTTAATTATATATAATGCACGCAGATGAACCGGCAATGGATGTACGGTGATGCATACACCTCCGAGTACATTAAGGGCGTGCATGATTTTCTCGAAGTGGCTGAGGCAAACAAGCAGAATGGTTTTATGTGTTGTCCATGCCCTATATGTGGGAATCTGAAGTCTTACTCGACCGGAAAATCCTTCACACCCACCTGCTTTACAAGGGTTTCATGCCACACTATAATGTTTGGACGAGGCACGGAGAAATAGGGGTTATGATGGAAGATGGCGAGGAAGAAGAGTACGATGACAACTATGTGCCCCCTGAATACGGTGATGCTACTGAACATCAAGATGCACCAGACGATGTGCATGATGGTGCTGGAACGGGCGAAGCTGCTGAAGATCAAGAGGAACCAGACGATGTGCCCGATGATGATGATCTCCGCCGGGTCATTGTCGATGCAAGGACACAATGCGAAAGTCATAATGAGAAGCTGAAGTTCGATCGCATGTTAGAGGATCACAAAAAAGGGTTGTACCCCAATTGCGAAGATGGCAACAGAGAGCTCGGTACCGTACTCGAATTGCTGCAGTGGAAGGCAGAGAATGATGTGCCTGATAAAGGATTTTAGAAGCTACTGAAAATAATGAAGAAGAAGCTTCCAAAGGATAACGAATTGCCCGACAGTACATACGCAGCAAAGAAGGTCGTATGCCCTCTAGGATTGGAGGTGGAGAAGATACATGCATGCCCTAATGACTGCATCCTCTACCGTGGTGCCTACAAGGATCTGAACGCATGCCCGGTATGCGGTGCATTGCGGTATAAGATCGACGAGATGACCACAGTGATGTTGACGGCGAGCCTCCGTGAAGAGGGTTCTCTGCGAAGGTGATGTGGTATGCTCCTATAATACCACGGTTGAAACGTCTGCTCGTAAACGGAGAGCATGCCAAGTTGATGCGATGGCACAGTGAGGACCGTAAGAAATACGGGAAGTTGAGAGCACCAGCTGACGGGTCGCATTTGAGAAAAATCGAGAGAAAGTACTGGGATGAGTTTGCAAAGGACCCAAGGAACGTATGGTTTGCTTTAAGCGCGGATGGCATTAATCCTTTCGGGGAGCAGAGCAGCAATCATAGCACCTGGCCCGTGACTCTATGTATGTATAACCTTCCTCCTTGGATGTGCATGAAGCGGAAGTTCATTATGACCCCTCGGCGATCTTCGACCCCTTGACCCTCGACCACTCGGCGATCCACGACCCTCTACCCTACCGCGGGCGTCGATGCCCACGTCACTTGTGGGACATAGATGTACTGTTCAACGCCGACCCCCTCCCGATAGCTTCAACACGTGGGGGTCGATATTACCCTCCTAGCTTGAAGCGTTCTCGAGGCCACCCCTAACCCTTGAAGCGTTGTCGAGGCCACCCCAAACCCTAGAGAAGCAGCGTCGAGGCCACTAATATGATTCCTTATTGTGATTAGCTAGCTAGTTCTACGTTTGCCACTAATATATCCATATCTGTCATGTTTGAATAATAATTGCCATGTTGTAAATATTTGTAGAAACTATGGACACCCCCGAGACGAAGCACAAGAAGCGTTGTTGAGGGACATAATCGCACAAGGAAGTGATGTCGCTCGTTGATGTTTCTCAATGACAACGATGGTCTGGAAGGAGAGGGTGAAGAAGCAGCTGGCTATGATTTACATGGCTCCGATGACCCAATGCCGGTGCAAGAAGGAGAGGGTGAAGAAGTAGACCGTGAGGACGGCTCCGATGATCACCAAACCGAGTCCGGCCAGGTATATATATTAGTTAAGCCTGTCTTGACTAGCTCTCGCCTTTGTTTTGGTATATATGTACACATATTAATTAACTCTCGTCTTTGTTCTTTTTTCTAGCCCTCAGGATCGAGCACAACTTCGGTAAAGAGACGAGGCCCGAAGAAAAAGTTGAGCTCGGATGAAAAGTTTGAGATCATACAAATCGTGCGCGACGGCCAACCGATTGAACCCTACCGGACAAAGAAGGCATTTGTTGCTCAGTGCGGGGTTCTGGTTAGGGACAAGATCCCGATCAGCATCCACCAATGGTATAAGCCTAAGAACGAAGACCCTGAGGTGTCTTGTGTCAATGATATGCAGAAAATGATCTTTGGACTGAGCTGAAGTCAAATTTTACCCTACCGCTAGAGGATGATCCGGAGAAGCCAGTAATAGAGCCATTAATCAAGTCTTTTGCTCTTAAGAAGATGGCAGAACTATTCAGGAATTGGAAGAAAGAACTCAATACGTATGTCGAAAAAATGAGACACCAGAATTCAAGGGCAAATATGAGAAGATCGAGATGATCGCCCGCATTTGTGGCCTACAAGACATCGGAAAAGAGTAAAAAGATGTCAGCGACAAACAAGAGAAATGCTGCGAAGAAGAAGCTTCACCATCGCACGGGGTCGTGCCTACCTCGTAGCCCCGCCTAAGTGGGCCAAGGCTGAGAATGATCTGCTTGATAAAGGGATCGAACCAGACAATGAACTGGCCAGACCGTTGCGGACTTGGTTCTTCGGGGCCGGCGGATCCTTGGACCCTATAACAGGGAAGTGCATTTGGACGGACGAACAATTGGACATACCAGTCAAGAGGCTTCAGCATTATATCGAAGCAGCGCAGCAAGGGAAGTTCGTTCCAGACAGGGAAAAGGACGAGCTCACAATGGCCCTCGGGAATCCTGAGCACCCTGGACGGACACCAGGCACTCCAGGCTCCCTTTCCTGGAAGGCTGGATTTTCGGACGCAGGGGGTTACAAAACCCATGAGAGGAGGAAGAAAGTGGAGCAGAGCCAAATGCAGGCGCTGCACGAAAGGGTAATGGGGCTAGAGGAACGAGAAGAGGAACGAGAAGCATCAGATCACAACAAACGACCTGCCGAAGCTTCCCCCGAAGCTACCCCGCCATCTTAGCGGAGAAGCAGCGTGGCTTCCACCGAGCTTCAGCCAGAGCAGCATGCCTTGACGGCTCCTGCCAGCTATCCCGTGGATGCTATCACGGATGCTGAACATTGCCACCTTATGGCGCAATGGAGCAATTTGAAGGTCAAGGCGGCTGTTGGCTCTGTTTATCCTACTAAACCCGACTCAACTTTTCACTCCGGCGATTCCGAAGGATATGCTAAGGTGATGGTCGATGAAATAACGGAGGGATTTGAGGACCTCCGGCTTGACCACCCTACCGGTGAAGGGAGTATCGGCTGGTTCTCGCCTCAAGACTCCATGCCTATGGCGGAAGGATCTCATCAACCTTCCGAACTGGACGCCTCCGCCTCCTCCTCCTCCTCCGTGAGTCAGGCACTCCGCCTCCTCCACCGCCTCCTCCTCGTGAGTGACGATCAGGGCACTCGGCGGCTCCTTCTCCGCACGTGGCGGCACTCTGTCTCCTTCTCCGCCTGCACCGCGCGTCCGGGCAGCCAGCCTCCTCCTTCTCCGCCTCGTCAGCAAGGGCGGAAGAGACCCGCCGCCGCTCCGGCTGCTCCGGCGCGTCGTAGTCCTTCTCCTCCGCCTCATAAGCAAGGAAAGAAGACATCCGCTCCGTCTGCTCTGTCGGCGTCTAGCAGTACAGCCAAAGGCGGGAGGAGATACAGATTCGGTCCTTCTCTGAAGACTCGAGAGAAGTTACCGTACGAGAGGAGCGAGGAGGAAAACGCGAAGATCGCGCAGACGGAAGTGGATGACTGGTTTCAAGGGTTGAAAGCAAAGAGACATCCACCTCCGGAGGAGAAGGTAGATCCGGTCAAAGCGAAGCGCACTCTGGCTGCCCTGACAAAACCACCCACGTCTCCGCCGAAAGGCAACTATGAGCGCATTATTGGAAAGGCATTTGCCGAAGCGGAGAGATCGGGAAGTACTGTCAGTGATCAAAGGATGAAAGAACGACGAGCTGGGAAACAAATTGCCCAGCTCGGCGAAAAAGCGAAGCAATCGTGCCCCCCGCTCAAGGTGCCTGCTAGCGACATCGTCGATCCGAGGATGGTGCCCGGTTATGGCAATCCTGCAGATTACCTGCCCGACGATGTACATTATGATTTCTTGGAGGTGCAGATACAAAGATACGAGTACGGCAAGCCTCTCGTCAAAGATGAAACTCTCTATCAACGATGATGCGAAGATTGCATGATTGGTACATGAAAACCTGCAAAGAGTCTGAGGGGAGGAATACTTTGTATGTGAGAGTTAAAAAGGAGCATGACCTCCTTGGAATTGAACTGTTGCCTATTCCATTTGAGGAGTTCTATCAGTTTTCAATCAATTGGCCCTCGATAAAGCAACGGTCACCTGCTATCATCTGTAAGTAGTACTACTTACATCATTAAGTATCTCTATATAACTCAGTTCTTTCATTGCATGTATTTATAAATATCCTCACTATATTATGCATCAAGATCGCAGAAATGAAGAAAAGACAAGTGGGTGATATTGGGTTCATTAACACATATCTCATAGATGCAAATGAGGTTAAATATCGTACAATGAAACCGGGCCAACTTGCTACGATCGTTGGAAATAAATGAACACAAAAATATAATACTCTTTCCTTACAACTACACGTGAGAGTTCTTTGTCTTGTGGCATATTCGGTTTCCCTTATTTAGTCCAGGTTATAGTAATGTAATATTGATGAGTTATGCATGCGCGCAGGTACCACTATATTCTCCTAGAGATTAAGCTTGAGCAGGGAGTAGTAACTGGCTTAGACTCGAGACGAAAAGATCCCAAGGAGTATGCGGACATGACTGAAATGCTTGAGAAGTAAGTTAAATCGATCATTATCCACCATATCAGCAACTTTGTTCATTTCTGATATCAAGTAATTGTTTTCTTTGTATGGCAGGGCTTGGGGAAAATTCACCAAAAAATCTCCGGGACTACCGAAGAAGCTGCAATTTAGACACCAAAGTAAGTACTATATAGTAGCATATTCCACGCGCATCTCCTAGTGATTCAAGCGCTAGTTTCATCAATACCATTTAGCATGCTTGCTAATTATCAGTTTGATTGACCTCTGTTTCTTGTAAAGTGGTTGTGGCAGGAACAAGGGAATGATTTCTGTGGATACTACGCTTTGCGAGTCCATCCGCCACACGACCTGTGAGAGGGGCTACTCCGACAAACAATATGAAGTGCGTAAATAAAAATATTCACAATTTTATTTTATTACCATCATTTGTGTTGAGTTTCATTCATTCATATATATATATATATATGTATTGACCCCTTTCTTAAAATTAGATGTTTCAGAAGCGGGATGAACTCCTAGCACCAGATCGCATGCGAGCAATTCAAGAGGAATTGGCGGCATTCTTTCTTGACCATGTGATCGCTGAAGACGGAGAATACTATGTGGACCACGCGTTCGTATTGTAAAAGATAATTATTGTATATATGTAGCCGGTAGTGTCGGATAGATATACGAGAACTTGTTGTTCGACCAATCTCTCGGAGAAGTAGAGGTGGTCGATATCACTTCTCTATGCATATATGTTCATGACGATCTTCTGTTTGCTTAATTACTAGCTAGCTAGCATGTCTAGTTAGTCCTCTCTATACGTATGTATAGTACGTAGCATCGACCAAGCACGGACAAAAGAGAGGACACTTTTCTCTATTAATTAGCTAGCTATAGCACAATATATGATACACCTAAAGTAACCCCCAAAACCCCCAAACCCCCCTTAAAAAAACAAAACCAGAGCCAAAGAAATCTTGTGGCGTGGATGCCTATTGGTCCCGGTTGGTGCCACCAACCGGGACCAAAGGCCCTCCTGCCTGGGCTCAGCGGACAGGCCACGTGGAGGCCCATCAGTCCCGGTTCTGGATTGAACCGGGACTAAAGGGCCAGGGTATTAGTATCGACCCTTTAGTCCCGGTTCATGAACCGGGACTAAAGGCCCTCACCAACCGGGTCAACAGGCCCTTTTTCTACTAGTGTTAGATGACTAGAGGGATGTCTATCTAAGTGGGAGTTCTTAAGTAATATGATTAATTGAACTTTAATTTATCATGAACTTAGTCCTGATAGTATTTGCATATCTATGTTGTAGATCAATAGCTTGCGATGTAGCTCCCCGTTTATTTTGATATGTTCCTAGGGAAAAATGAGTTGAAAGATGATAGTAGCAATGATGCGGACTAGGTCCGTGATCTAAGGTTATCCTCATTGCTGCATAGAAGAATTATGTCCTTGATGCACCGCTAGGTGACAGACCTATTGCAAGAGCAGATGCAGACGTTATGAACGTTTGGCAAGCTCGGTATGATGACTACTTGATAGTTTAGTGCGCCATGCTTTACGGCTTACAACCGGTACTTCAAAAACGTTTTGAACGCCACGGAGCATATAAGATGTTCCAAGAGCTGAAATTAGTATTTCAGACTCATGCCCGAGTCGAGAGGTATGAGACCTCTGGCAAGTACTTTGCCTACAAGATGGAGGAGAATAGCTCAACCAGTGAGCATGTGCTCAGAATGTCTGAGTACTACAATCACTTGAATCAAGTGGGAGTTAATCTTCCAGATAAGATAGTGATTGATAGAGTTCTCTAGTCACTATCGCCAAGTTACCGGAACTTCGTGATGAACTATAATATGCAAGGGATGACGAAAATGATTCCCGAGCTCTTCGCGATGATAAAATCAGCGAAGGTAGAAATCAAGAAAGAGCATCAAGTGTTGATGGTTAACAAGACCACTAGTTTCAAGAAAAGGGGCAAAGGAAAAGAATGGGAACTTCAAGAAAGAATGGCAAGCAAGTTGCCACTCCCATGACGAAACCCAAAGCTAGACCTAAGCTTGAAACTGAGTGCTTCTACTGCAAAGGGAATGGTCATTGAAGTGGAACTACCCCAAATACTTGGTGGATAAGAAGGATGGCAAAGTGAACAACGGTATATTTTATATACATGTTATTGATGTGTACTTTACTAGTGTTCATAGTAACCCCTCGGTATTTGATACCGGTTCAGTTGCAAAGATTTGTAACTCGAAAGAGGAGTTGCAAAATGAACAGATACTAGTTGAGGGCGAGGTGACGATGTGTGTTGGATGTGATTCCAAGGTTAATAAGATCTCCACCGCGCACTCCCTTTACCTTCGGGATTAGTGTTGAACATAAAATAATTGTTATTTGGTGTTTGCATTGAGCATGAATATGATTGGATCATGTTTATTGCAATACGATTATTCATTTAAGTCAAAGAATAATTGTTATTCTGTTTACATGAATAAAACCTTTTGTGGTCATACACCCAAGGTGAAGGTTTATTGAATCTCGATCGTAGTGATACACATATTCATAATATTGATGCCAAAAGATGAAAACTTAATAATGATAGTGCAACATATTTGTGGCATTGCCGTTTAGGTCATATTGGTGTAAAGCGCATGAAGAAACTCCATCCTGATGGACTTTTGGAATCACTTGATTATGAATCATTTGGTGCTTGCGAACCATGCATCATGGGCAAGATGACTAAAACTCCGTTCTCTGGAACAATTGAGCGAGCCACTAACTTATCGAAAATAATACATACCGATATATGCGTCCGATGAGTGTTAAGGCTCGCGGCGGGTATCATTATTTTCTGACCTTCACAGATGATTTGAGCAGATATGGGTATATCTACTTGATGAAACACAAGTCTGAAACATTTGAAAAGTTCAAAGAATTTCAGAGTGAAGTAGAGAATCATCATAAAAGAAAATAAATTTTCTATGATCTGATCGCAGTGGCAAATATTTGAGTTATGAGTTTGGCCTTCAATTAAAACAATGTGGAATAGTTTCACAAACTCATGCCACCTGGAACACCACAGCATAATGGTGTGTCCAAACGTCATAACCGTACTTTATTAGATATGGTACGATCTATAATGTCTCTTACCGAATTATTACTATCGTTTTGGGGTTATGCATTAGAGACAGCTGCATTCATGTTAAATAGGGCACCATCTAAATCCGTTGAGACGATACCATATGAATTGTGGTTTGGGAAGAAACCTAAGCTGTCGTTTCTTAAAGTTTGGGGTTGCGATGCTTATGTGAAAAAGTTTCAACCTGATAAGCTCGAACCCAAATTGGAGAAATGCTTCTTCATAAGATACCCAAATGAAACTATTGGGTACACCTTCTATCACAGATCTGAAGGCAAGTTATCTGTTGCTAAGAACGGATCCTTTCTAGAGAAGGAGTTTCTCTCGAAAGAAGTGAGTGGGAGGAAAGTAGAACTTGATGAGGTAGTTGTACCTTCTCCCGAATTGAAAAATGGTTCATCACATAAATCAGTTCCAGTGATGCCTACACCAATTAGTGAGGAAGTTAATGAGGATGATCATGAAACTTCAGATCAAGTTACTACTGAACCTCGTAGGTCAACCAGAGTACGTTACACACCAGAGTGGTACGGTAATCCTGTTCTGGAAGCCATGTTACTAGACCATGACGAACCTACGAACTATGAGGAAGCGGTGATGAGCCCAGATTCCGCGAAATGGCTTGAGGCCATGAAATCTGAGATGGGATCCATGTATGAGAATAAAGTATGGACTTTGATTGACTTGCCCGATGATTGGCGAGCCATTGAGAATAAATAGATCTTCAAGAGGAAGACGGATGCTGATAGTAGTGTTACTATCTACAAAGATTGACTTGTCGATAAGGGATTTTACAAGTTCAAGATGTTGACTACGATGAGATTTTCTCACTCGTATCGATGCTTAAGTCTGTCCAAATCATGTTAGCAATTGCCACATTTTATGAAATTTGGCAAATGGATGTCAAAACTGCATTCCTTAATGGATATCTTAAAGAAGAATTGTATATGATGCAACCAAAAGGTTTTGTCAATCGTAAAGGTGCTAACAAAATGTGCAAGCTTCAGCGATCCATCTATGGACTGCTGCAAGCATCTCGGAGTTGGAATTTACGCTTTCATAAGTTGATCAAAGCATATAGTTTTATCCAGACTTGCGGTGAAGCCTGTATTTACAAGAAAGTGAGTGGGAGCACTACAGCCTTTCTGATAAGTATATGTGAATGACATATTGTTGATCAGAAATAATGTAGAATTTTCTGGAAAGCATAAAGGAGTTTTTGAAAGGAGTTTTTCAAAGAAAGACCTCGGTGAAGCCGCTTACATATTGAGCATCAAGATCTATAGAGATAGATCAAGACGCTTGATACATTTTTTCAATGAGTACATACCATGATAAGTTTTTGAAGTAGTTCCAAATGGAACAGTCAAAGAAGGAGTTCTTGCATGTGTTGCAAGGTAGGAAGTTGAGCAAAGACTCAAAACCCGAACACGGCAGAAAATAGAAAGAGAATGAAAAGTCATTCCCTATGCCTCAGTCATAGGTTCTATAAAATATGCTATGTTGTGTACCAGACCTATTATGTACCTCCCCATGAGTTTGGCAAGAGGGTACAATAGTGATCCAGGAGTGGATCACTGGACAGTGGTCAAAATTATCCTTAGTGGAATAAGGAAATGTTTCTCAGTTATGGAGGTGACAAAGAGTTCGTCGTGAAGAATTACATCGATGCAAGCTTTGACATCAATCTGCATGACTCTAAGTCTCGATCTAGATACATATTTAAAGTGGGAGCAATTAGCTAGAGTAGCTCGGTGCAGAGCATTTTAGACATAGAAATTTGCAAAATACATACGGATCTGAATGTGACAGACTCTTGACTAAACTTCTCTCACAAGCAAAACATGATCACACCTTAGTACTCTTTGGGTGTTAATCACATGGCGATGTGAACTGGATTATTGACTCTAGTAAACCCTTTGGGTATTGGTCACATAGCGATGTGAACTATAGAGTGTTAAATCACATGACGATGTGAACTATTGGTGTTAAATCACATGGCGATGTGAACTAGATTATTGATTTGTAGTGCAAGTGGGAGACTGAAGGAAATATGCCCTAGAGGCAATAATAAAGTTGTTATTTATATTTCCTTATATCATGATAAATGTTTATTATTCATGCTAGAATTGTATTAGCCGGAAACTTAGTACATGTGTGAATACATAGACAAACAGATTGTCCCTAGTATGCCTCTACTTGACTAGCTCGTTAATCAAAGATGGTTAAGTTTCCTAACCATAGACATGCATTGTCATTTGATGAACGGGATCACATCATTAGAGAATGATGTGATGGACATGACCCATCCGTTAGCTTAGCATAAATGATCGTTTAGTTTTATTGTTATTGCTTTCATCATGACTTATACATGTTCCTCTGACTATTAGATTATGCAACTCCCGAATACCGGAGGAACACCTTGTGTGCTATCAAACGTCACAATGTAACTGGGTGATTAGTGCTCTACAGGTGTATCTGATGGTGTTTGTTGAGTTGGCATAGATCAAGATTAGGATTTGTCACTCCGTGTATCGGAGAGGTATCTCCGGGCCCTCTCGTTAATGCTCATCACTATAAGCCTTGCAAGCAATGTGACTAATGAGTTAGTTGCAGGATGATGTATTACAGAACGAGTAAACAGACTTGCCGGTAACGAGATTGAACTAGGTATGATGATACCGACGATCGAATCTCAGGCAAGTAACATACTGATGACAAAAGGAAGAATGTATGTTGTTATGCGGTTTGACCGATAAAGATCTTCGTAGAATATGTAGGAGCCAATATGAGCATCCAGGTTCCGCTATTTCTTATTGACCGAAGATGTGTCTCGGTCATGTCTACATAGTTCTCGAACCCGTAAGGTCCGCATGCTTAACGTTCGATGATGATTTGTATTATGAGTTATGTGATTCGATGTACCAAAGGTTTTTCGGAGTCCCGGATGAGATCACGGACATGACGAGGAGTCTCGAAATGGTCGAGATGTAAAGATTGATATATTGGAAGGCTATATTCGAACATCGGAAAGTTTCCGAGTGATACGGGTATTTTTCGGAGTACCAGAGAGTTACGGGAATTCGCCGAGGGAAGTAGTGGGCCTTAATGGGCCATATGGGAAAGGAGAAGGGCCTTAAGGGGTATCCCCCCCCCATGGAAAGTCCGAATTGGACTAGGGAGGGGGCGGCGCCCATATCTCTTTCCTTCTCCCTCTCCTACTCCTTGCCTTTCTCCCCTCTGGGAAAAGGAAGGGGACTCCGACTAGGATTGAGAATCCTAGTTGGACTCCCCCTATAGGCGTGCCCCTCCTAGCCTGGCCTCCTCTTCCTCCCTCCTTTATATACGTGGCCAGGGGGCACCCCAGTAGCACAACAGACAATCTCTTAACTGTGTGCGGTGCCTCCCTCCACAATTGCACACCTCGGTCATATCGTCGTAGTGCTTAGGTAGCTTCATCATCACCGTCACCACGCCGTCGTGCTGATGGAACTCTCCCTCGGCCTCAACTGGATCAAGAGTACGAGGGACGTCATCGAGCTGAACATGTGCTGAACACGGAGGTGCCGTACGTTCGGTGCTAGGATCGGTCGGATAGTGAAGATGTACGACTACATCAACCGCGTTGATATAACGCTTCCGCTTTCGGTCTACGAGGGTACGTGGACACACTCCCCGCTCGTTGTTATGCATCACCTAGATAGATCGAGCGTGATCGTAGGAATTTTTTTGAAATTACTTCTATCCCCAACATCTGCGATGATGTCCAGGTCTGCTAGATACCTCATGATGAAACCATGAATTGCCTCTGGGCTCAGGAAGATCGATTCGTGGATTGTTATGCGCCTTGCGCTCCATATTACCCACAAAGTAATGATGAGCTTTGTAAATTCTGCATGTGGTAGCGTTTGAAGCATGTGAAATAGCCATCCCGTCGCTTCCGGGCACGTTGTCATGCTCATATGCTCTGTAAGTGAGTCATCGACGAGTGCCGGCACGCATCTTGCCATGGTGCAGTCAAGTAATGAGTGTCGCCATGTCTCATTCTCTGCACCACATAGTTCACACCTTGCTGAAGTAGCCATCTTTCGGTGGTGCGGCACTGCTCCTTGCAGCATGGATCGCTGGGCTAGCCGCCACACAAACACACGTATTTTTGACAGAACTTTGCTTTTCCATAAGGTTTTCCACGCCTTCTCTGAGCGGCTCGAGCTTGAACTAGGCCTACCTTCTATCCAATCCTCTCGCACTTTTTTTGTTGTAACCAACATACGGTAACATGATCTTACCGAAAATACTCCTGTTTTCTCATGATGCCATGCCCAACAATCCTCCTGCTGAACCGAACTGATGGGAATGCGTAGTATTGCTTCAATGTCCATGGGAAGGAAGTGCCTCGATAGCTCCGTCCTATCCCACCATCCCGATGTCGCATCAATTAACTCGGACATGAGCTCAGGTGGGGAAGTCGAAATTGCCGCAACTCAAGCGTTCTGTATGCGGGATCCAATTCTGTCGCCATACATATGTGGAGTTCCCGTTTCCAATCCACCTGATGAGGCCCAACTTGAGAATTTCTCGGCCCTCCACGAGTGCCCTCCAGATTTAGGAGGGCGAAGATCCAAGGTTGGCTTGCAAAATGTTTGTTTCCGAGAAGTACACAGACTTAAGAATTCTTGCACTTAATGATTCCGGTGTAATTAAGATTCTCCAAACTTGCGAGCCAACAAAGTGAAATTGAACAACTCAAAATCTTGAAACCCTAAGCCACCCATATATTTCGGCATCATGAAGTGTCCCAGGACACCCAGTGAGGTTTCCGTTTTCCCTGCTTGCTGCCCCATGAGAAGCTCCTGATCATACTATTTAGTTTTTCCACAAACCTCTCGGTAATTCAAAAACAACCATTGAATATGTGGGGATTGCCTAGGCCACGGATTTTATAAGTACATCTTTCCCCATGCTGACAGGAGTTGTTCAATCCATCCTTGTATCTTAGTCCATACCCTGTCTCTCAAGTATTTGAAAGTGCCATTTGTATTCCTTCCTACTTCCAATGGTAAGCCTGGGTAGCAATCATTGAGAGCCTCTGTTGCTACCTCAAGTGTTATTTTCATAGCCTCCCTTATGCTATTCGGGCACCCGTTACTGAAGTGAATTGAGCTCTTTGCCAAATTAACCCGTTGGCCTGATTCCTGACAATAAACATCCGGAACTTCTCTGATCTCTGTTGCTCCTGCCGTACTTGCCTTTGCAAAAAGCAAGTTGTCGTCTGCAAATAAGAGATGATTGACCGGGGGTGCTGTGGGCAAATTCATCTTTATAAATATTGGCATCATGGCCACAAGAATAGCAAGCATCATGTTCATCAAGGGATATTTCAACCAAATCAACGGAATCATCATTATCTATAGATTCATGCATATCATTATTTTCTTCCAAAGCAATGGTCATTCTTTCAATAAATTCTTGGACATAGACATTATGTGCAAGGTTTTCATTGCAATATTTAAGTATGACAGAATCTTCAAATTTGTTGAGAGTAAAATCATACTTTTTGATCAAAGAAGCAACTTCACGAGCACCCTTAAAAACGACAAATTCTTCAATTTTTTCGATGTCATAGTAACTATAAACACCCTTTGCATAAGAAGATAAGATTTCATTATCATTGAACTCACATAGGTAAGAAGGTGTTTTTTAGGGTTCTTAGAGCAACAAGTAAAATCACACATTTCACAAAGATTCCAAGCATAGCATAGCAAACTATTTATATGATACCATAAGAGCTTCCCTTTTTCTGCCAAACGATGACGCACAAAATGAGCATGCTCATCTAATGATTTCCCATCAACTAGGCTAGTTGGGGTTTCAAAGACGCATAAGGATCAAGATGATCCAAGTAGAACACTTTAAGTGGATCCATATCAATAGATTTTCAGCAAGCCAAGATGCAAGCATATAGAAGGCACAAGGAAACACAAACAAAGATACATACGGGAAGAAGGCGAGCGAAAAGAGAGGGCGAATAAAAGCGGCATGGGTGAAGTGGGGGAGAGGAAAACGAGAGGCAAATGGCAAATAATGTAATGCGAGAGATAAGGGATTGTGATGGGTACTTGGTATGTTGACTTTTGCGTAGACTCCCCGACAACGGTGCCAGAAATACTTCTTGCTACGTCTTGAGCTTGCGTTGGTTTTCCCCGAAGAGGAGAGGATGATGCAGCAGAGTAGCGTAAGTATTTCCCTCCGTTTTTGAGAACCAAGGTATCAATCCAGTAGGGGGCCAGGCGCAAGTCCCTCGTATGTACACAAAGCAAATAACTCCTCGCAACCAACGCGAATAGGGGTTGTCAATCCCTTCATGGTCACTTACGAGAGTGAGATCTGATAGAAATGATAGATAATATTTTTGGTATGTTTGGTATAAAGATGTAAAGTAAAATAAAAGGCAAAGTAAAAAAGCAAAGCAATAATAAAGCGTAGGAAGATTAATATGATGAAAATAGACCCGGGGGCCATAGATTTCACTAGTGGCTTCTCTCAGGAGCATAAGTATTTTACGGTGGGTGAACGAATTACTGTTGAGCAATTGACAGAATTGAGCATAGTTATGAGAATATCTAGGTATGATCATGTATATAGGCATCACGTCCGAGACAAGTAGACCGACTCCTGCCTGCATCTACTACTATTACTCCACTCATCGACCGCTATCCAGCATGCATCTAGAGTATTAAGTTAATGAAAACAGAGTAATGCCTTAAGCAAGATGACATGATGTACAGGAATAAATTCATGCAATATGATAAATACTCCATCTTGTTATCCTCGATGGCAACAATACAATATGTGCCTTGCTGCCTTACTGTCACTGGGAAAGGACACCGCAAGATTGAACCCAAAGCTAAGCACTTCTCCCATTGCAAGAACTACCAATCTAGTTGGCCAAACCAAACGGATAATTCGAAGAGACTTGCAAAGATAACCAATCATACATAAAAGAATTCAGAAAAGATCAAATATTGCTCATAAATAATATTGATCATAGACCCACAATTCATCGGTCTCAACAAACACACTGCAAAATGAAGATTGCATCGAATAGATCTCCACGAGAGAGGGGGAGAACATTCTATTGAGATCCAAAAAGAGAAAAGAAGCCATCTAGCTACTAACTATGGACCCGAAGGTCTGAAGTAAACTACTCACACTTCATCGGAGAGGCTATGATGATGATGTAGAAGCCCTCCATGGTGGATTCCCCTTCCGGTGGAGCTCAGGAACATGCCCCAAGATGGGATCTCGTGGATACAGAAAGTTGCAGCGGTGGAATTAGGTTTTTGGCTCCGTATCTCATCTGTTGGGGGTACGTAGGTATATATAGGAGGAAGGACTACGTCGGTGGAGCTTCGGGGGGCCCACGAGGCAAGGGGCGCGCCCTAGGGGGGGCGCCCTCCACCCTCGTGGCCGCCTCCCTCCTTTCTTGACTGAGGGTCCAAGTCTCCTGGATCTTATCTGATGAGAAAATCACGTTCCCGAAGATTTCATTCCGTTTGGACTCCGTTTGATATTCCGTTTCTTCGAAACACTGAAATAGGCAAAAACAGCAATTCTGGGCTGGGCCTCCGGTTAATAGGTTAGTCCCAAAAGTAATATAAAAGTGAAAAATAAAGCCCAATATAGTCCAAAACAATAGATAATATAACATGGAGCAATCAAAAATTATAGATACGTTGGAGACGTATCAAGGACTCCAACTAGGATTGGGATTCCTAGTTGGAATCCCCCTATAGGCGCGCCCCTCCTAGGCCGGCCTCCTCTTCCTCCCTCCTTTATATGCATGACCAGGGGCACCCCAATAGCACAACAAACAATCTCTTAGCAGTGTGCGGTAGCCCCCTCCACAGTTACACACCTCGGTCATATCGTCGTAGTGCTTAGGTGAAGCCCTGCGCCAGTAGCTCCATAATCCCCGTCACCACGCCGTCGTGCTAACGGAACTCTCCTTGGCCTCAACTAGATCAAGTGGAGGAGGGACGTCATCGAGCTGAATGTGTGCTGAACACGGAGGTGCCGTACGTTCGGTGCTAGGATCGGTCGGATCGTGAAGACGTACGACTACATCAACCGTGTTGATATAACGCTTCCGCTTTCAGTCTACGAGGGTACGTGGACACACTCTCACCGCTCGTTGCTATGAATCACCTAGATAGATCTTGTGTGATCGTTGGAATTTTTTTGAAATTACTGCTATCCCCAACATCTGCGATGATGTCCAGGTCTGCTAGATATCTCATGATGAAACCATGAATTGCCTCTGGGCTCTGGAAGATCGATTCGTGAATTGCTTTCCGACTTGCGCTCCATATTGCCCACAAAGTAATGACGAGCTTGATGTCTACCACACAACCTTCTTCTTGTAGACGTTGATGGTCCTCCAAGTGCAGAGGTTTGTAGGACAGTAGCAAATTTCCCTCAAGTGGATGACCTAAGGTTTATTAATCCGTAGGAGGCGTAGGATGAAGATGGTCTCTCTCAAGCAACCCTGCAACCAAATAACAAAGAGTCTCCTGTGTAACCAACACACCCAATACAATGGTAAATTGTATAGGTGCACTAGTTCAGCGAAGAGATGGTGATACAAGTGCAATATGGATGGTAGATGTCGGTTTTTTAATCTGAAAATATAAAAACAGCAAGGCAACAAGTGGTAAAAGTGAGCGTAAACGGTTTTGCAATGCTAGGAAACAAGGCCTAGGGTTCATACTTTCACTAGTGCAAGTTCTCTCAATAATAATAACATAATTGGATCATATAACTATCTCTCAACATGCAACAAAGAGTCACTCCAAAGTTGCTAACAGCAGAGAACAAACGAAGAGATTATGCTAGGGTACGAAACCACCTCAAAGTTATCCTTTCCAATCAATCCATTGGGCTATTCCTATAAGTGTCAGAAACAGCCCTAGAGTTCGTACTAGAATAACACCTTAAGACATAAATCAACCTTAACACCTTAAGAATATAACCAGCACCTAAAGCATTCTTTTCATGATCTACTAGCATAGAAATTTTATTACTCTCCACACAAGCAAAATTCTTCTCATTCGGAATAGTGGGAGTATCATAAGAGACTTGAATACTAGAAATAGTTCCCACATTAAAAGAGTAATTTTCAGAAAAAGGGTAATCATAATCATGACAAGATTTATAAATATAATCATCACTACCTTTTATAGCATAAGTTTCATCACAATAATCATCATAAGTAGCAACTTTGTTCTCATCATAATCGATTGAAACCTCTTCCATGATAGTGGATACATCACTAAATAAAGTCATGACCTCTCCAAATCCACTTTCATAAATATTATAAGATTCAACGTCCTCCAATATTGTGGGATCATTACTTCCTAAAGTTGACACTCTTCCAAACACATTTTCATAAATATAATCATCATAGGTAGAAGGCATGCTATCATCATAACAACTGTGCATATCAAAACTTGAGAGGCTAAAAATATCTTCATTATTAAGCATAGCATCCCCAAGCTTGGGACAAACAGTAATTTCAGCAAATATATTCTCAAATATGTCATCCTTATTAAACATGGCTTCCCCAAGCTTGGTCCTTTTCATAACCATAATCACTCTCATCATTAATAGTATAGATAGCACCAATAGTATAGCAAACATTATTATCATATTCTTCCAAGCAAGTGCCAAAAAGATTTTCAAGATCATAAGGAGTATCATTATCTTCCCAATCATAATCATCACAACAAGCAATAGTCATAACGAGATCATTATCAAGTGTATCATCTTCATTTTCATGAGGCACATCAATAATAGGAGCAACTTTATTTGGGAGAGATATCTTTTTACCTCTCTTCCTTTTTCTTTTCTTCTTCTTCACCTCATGTGTGGGTTCAATCCTCTTTTTGGAGCTCCTTATTAATGAGATTGGTTGGATAGAAGGATCCTCCTTGTTACCTGATTCATCATAAGAAATAATAGGAGGATATTGGGAAGTCTCTTCCCTTTCGTTAGTATTCTCTTCATCTTCTATTTGTTTTCTTTTCTTTATGTAATTGGCAATATAAGGATTTTCAATACAATTCACCGCACAATACATATAAATTTTCTCTAGATCAAAATGAAGAACTTTATCAAGGACAAATTTTGGAATATCCTTAGTTATCGTTTAATTTCTTCATAACCCAAGAGCAAACTAAGTTCATTATGATGTGCAAGGGAAATCAAGTCATCACAATTTTTGGACACGATACAATCATGAAACAATTTGCATTGGGTACTAAAATGATCACGTTCATTGCAAAGTTCACAAGTAGGGCTAAGAAAAGATAAATTTTCAGCACATTCATCTAGCTCTTCTTGCAACAATTTGGTTTCTAAGTACTTATGCCTCTTGCAATATCTATCTTCCCTATTTGGTGTGTACTTACAAACCCAATGCACTCCACAAAAATTGACATGTTTATAGGAGGCATTTTCATCATAACTAGTGCAATCATCATTAGTACTATGGATATTCAAGGAGTTCATACTAACAACATTGCAATCATTCTCATCATTCAAAGATTTAGTGCAAAACAATTTAATGCATTCTTCTTCTAACACTTTGGCACAATTTTCCTTTCCATCATACTCACGAAAGATATTAAAAAGATGAAGCGTACGAGACAAACTCAATTCCATTTTTTCTAGTTTTCTTTTATAAACTAAACTATTGATAAAAACAAGAAACAAAAAGATTCGATCGCAAGATCTAAAGATATACCTTCAAGCACTAACCTCCCCGGCAACGGCGCCAGAAAAGAGCTTGATGTCTACCACACAACCTTCTTCTTGTAGACGTTGTTGGGCCTCCAAGTGCAGAGGTTTGTAGGACAGTAGCAAATTTCCCTCAAGTTGATGACCTAAGGTTTATCAATCCGTAGGAGGCGTAGGATGAAGATGGTCTCTCTCAAGCAACCCCGCAACCAAATAACAAAGAGTCTCTTGTGTCCCCAACACACCCAATAAAATGGTAAATTGTATAGGTGCACTAGTTCGGCGAAGAGATGGTGATACAAGTGCAATATGGATTGCAGATGTAGGTTTTTGTAATCTGAAAATATAAAAACAGCAAGGTAACAAGTGGTAAAAGTGAGCGTAAACGGTATTGCAATGCTAGGAAACAAGGCCTAGGGTTCATACTTTCACTAGTGCAAGTTCTCTCAACAATAATAACATAATTGGATCATATAACTATCCCTCTACATGCAACAAAGACTCACTCCAAAGTTGCAAACAGCGGAGAACAAACGAAGAGATTATGCTAGGGTACGAAACCACCTCAAAGTTATTCTTTCCAATCAATCCATTGGGCTATTCCTATAAGTGTCACAAACAGCCCTAGAATTCGTACTAGAATAACACCTTAAGACACAAATCAACCAAAACCCTAATGTCACCTAGATACTCCATTGTCACCTCAAGTATCCGTGGGTATGATTATACGATATGCATCACACAATCTCAATTCATCTATTCAAACCAACACATAGAACCTCAAAGAGTGGCCCAAAGTTTCTACCGGAGAATCACGACGAAAACGTGTGCCAACCCCTATGCATAGGTTCATGGGCGGAACCCGCAAGTTGATCACCAAAACATACATCAAGTGAATCACGTGATATCCCATTGTCACCACAGATACGCATACGGCAAGACATACATCAAGTGTTCTCAAATCTTTAAAGACTCAATCCGATAAGATTACTCAAAGGGGAAAACTCAATTCATTACAAGAGAGTAGAGGGGGAGAAGAAACATAAGATCCAACTATAATAGCAAAGCTCGCGATACATCAAGATCGTGCCAAATCAAGAACACGAGATAGAGAGAGAGAGAGAGAGAGATCAAACACATAGCTACTGGTACATACCCTCAGCCCCGAGGGTGAACTACTCCCTCCTCGTCATGGAGAGCGTCGGGATGATGAAGATGGCCACCGGTGAGGGTTCCCCCCTCCGGCAGGGTGCCGGAACAGGTTCCCGATTGGTTTTTGGTGGCTCTTGAGGTTTGCGGTGGCGGAACTCCCGATCTATTCTCTGTTCTGGAAGTTTTAGGGTACGTGAGTATATATGGGTGTAGGAAGTACGTCGGTGGAGCTTAGGGGGCCCCACGAGGCAGGGGGCGCGCCCTAGGGGGGGGGGGGGCGCCCCCCACCCTCGTGGGCACCTCCCTTCTCTCCTGACGTGGGGTCCAAGTCCATCTGGTAGCTTTCCTTCCAAAAATAAGTTCTCCAGTTGATTTCGTTCCGTTTCGACTCCGTTTGATATTCCTTTTCTTTGGAACACTGAAATAGGCAAAAAATAGCAAATCTGAGCTGGACCTCCGGTTAATAGGTTAGTCCCAAAAATAATATAAAAGTGGAAAATAAAGCCCAATATTGCCCAAAACAGTAGATAATATAGCATGGAGCAATCAAAAATTATAGACACGTTGGAGACGTATCAAGCATCCCCAAGCTTAATTCACTGCTCGTCTTGTAGTAGGTAAATGATAAAAAACAGATAATTTTTGATGTGGAATGCTAGTTGGCATAATTTCAATGTAATTCTTCTTAATTGTGGTATGAATATTCAGATCCGAAGATTCAAGACAAAAGTTCATATTGACATAAAAATAATAATACTTCAAGCATACTAACTAAGCAATTATGTCCTCTCAAAATAACATGGCCAAAGAAAGTTCATCCCTACAAAATCATATAGTTTAGTCATGCTCCATTTTCGTCACACAAGAATGCTATCATCATGCACAACCCCGATGACAAGCCAAGCAATGGTTTCATACTCTAGTAATCTCAAACTTATAAACCTTCACGCAATACATGAGCGTGAGCCATGGATATAGCACTAAGGATGGAATAGAATATGATGATGGGGGTTATGTGGAGAAGACAAAAAAGGAGAAGGTCTTACATCAACGAGGCTAATCAACAGGCTATGGAGATGCCCATCAATTGATGTTAATGCAAGGAGTAGGGATTGCCATGCAACGGATGCACTAGAGCTATAAATGTATGAAAGCTCAACAAAAGAAACTAAGTGGGTGTGCATCCCACTTGCTTCCTCACAAAGACCTAGGGCATTTGAAGAAGCCCATCGTTGGAATATACAAGCCAAGTTCTATAATGAAAAATTCCCACTAGTATATGAAAGTGACAACATATGAAACTCTCTATATGAAAAACATGGTGCTACTTTGAAGCACAATATACGAGACTCGCTATATGAAGAACATGGTGCTACTTTGAAGCACAAGTGTGGAAAAAGAGATAGTAACATTGCCCCTTTTTATTTCTCTTTTTTTGGGACAATGCTCTAGTGAATGATGATCATCACACTTCTATTTATTTACAACTCAGTGATTACAACTCGATACTATAACAAAGTATGACTCTATATGAATGCCTCCGGCGGTGTACCGGGATATGCAATGAACCAAGAGTGACATGTATGAAAGAATTATGAACGGTGGCTTTGCCACAAATACTATGTCAACTACATGATCATGCAAAGCAATATGACAATGACGAATGTGTCATGATGAACGGAATGGTGGAAAGTTGCATGACAATATATCTCGGAATGGCTATGGAAATGCCATAATAGGTAGGTATGGTGGCTGTTTGGAGGAAGATATAAGGAGGTTTATGTGTGAAAGAGCGTATCATATCACGGGGTTTGGATGCACCGGCGAAGTTTGCACCAACTCTTAATGTGAGAAAGGGCAATGCATGGTACCGAAGAGGCTAGCAATGATGGAAGGGTGAGAGTGCGTATAATCCATGGACTCAACATTAGTCATAAAGAACTCATATACTTATTGCAAAAATCTACAAGCCATCAAAAACCAAAGCACTACACGCATGCTCCTAGGGGGATAGATTGGTAGGAAAAGACCATCGCTCGTCCCCGACCGCCACTCATAAGGAGGACAATCAAATAAAACCTCATGTTTCAAATTGTTACATAAATTTTACCATATGTGCATGCTACGGGACTTGCAAACTTCAACACAAGCATTTCTCAAATTCACAACTACTCAACTAGCACGACTTTGATATTATCACCTCCATATCTCAAAACAATTATCAAGCATCAAACTTTTCTTAGTATTCAACACACTCATGAGAAAGTTTTTACTATTTTTGTATAACTAGCATATCAGGATTGTTTAAGAAAATTACCATGCTATTTAAGACTCTCAAAATAATCTAAGTGAAGCATGAGAGTTCATCTATTTCTTAAAAATAAAACCACCATTGTGCTCTAAAAGATATAAGTGAAGCACTAGAGCAAATGACAAACTACTCCGAAAGATATAAGTGAAGATCAATGAGTAGTCGAATAATTATGCAACTATGTGAAGACTCTCTAACATTTAAGAATTTAAGAGATCAAACACATAGCTACTGGTACATACACTCAGCCCCGAGGGTGAACTACTCCCTCCTCCTCATGGAGAGCGCCGAGATGATGAAGGTGGCCAAGGGTGAGGGTTCCCCCCTTCGGCAGGGTGCCAGAACAGGGTGACCCCGAACTGATGGGAATCCGTAGTATTGCTTCAATGTCCATGGGAAGGAAGTGTCTCGCGAACTCCGTCCTGTCCCACCATCCCGATGTTGCATCAATTAACTCAGACACGAGCTCAGGTGGGGAAGTCGAAATTTTCGTGACTGAAGTCGAGCGTTCTGTACGCGCGATCCAATTTTGTCGCCATACATATGTGTAGTTCCCGTTTCCAATCCTCCTGATAAGGCCCAACTTGAGAATTTCTCGGCCCTCCGCCAGTGCCCTCCAGATTTAGGAGGGCGAAGATCCAAGGTTGGCTTGCAAAATGTGTGTTTCCAGGAAGTACACAGACTTATGAATTCTCGCACTTAATGATTCCGGTGTAACTAAAATTCTCCAGACTTGCCGAGCCAACAAAGCGAAATTGAACAACTCAAAATCTCGAAACCCTAAGCCACCCATATATTTCGGCATCGTGAGAGTATCCCATGACACCCAGTGAGGCTTGCGTTTTCCCTGCTTGGTACCCCACCAGAAGCTCCTGATCATACTGCTTAGTTTTTTGCACAAACCTCTCGGTAATTTCAAAACAACCATTGAATATGTGGGGATTGCCTGGGCCACATATTTTATAAGTACATCTTTCCCCCTGCTACAGGAGTTGTTCAATCCATCCATGTATCATGTTCCATACCCTGTCTTTCAAGTATTTGAAAGTGCTATTTGTATTCCTACCTACTTCAGATGGTAAGCCTAGGTAGCGATCATTAAGAGCCTCTATTGGTACCTCAAGTGTTATTTTCATAGCCTCCCTTATGTTATTCGGGCACCCCTTACTGAAGTGAATTGAGCTCTTTGCCAAATTAACCCGTTAGCCTTATGCCTGACAATAAACATCTAGAACTTCTCTCATCTCTGTTGCTCCTGCCGTACTGGCCTTTGCAAAAAGAAAGTTTTCGTCTACAAATAAGAGATGATTGACCGGGGGTGTTGTGGGCGCCACTACGTTGCCCGATAAGTTTGCCGAATTCCCCCTGCTCCTTAACAGGCAAGACAGACCTTCAGCTACTAGCGAAAACAAATACGGTGACATGGGGTCACCCTGGCTGATTCCCCTGGAGGGCTTAAACGTCTCCGTCTGCTCCCCATTAAAAAGTATAGAGAAAGATACAGATGTGACGATCCTCATTACAGACATCATCCACCGCTCACTGAAATCCAACTTCAACATGATAGATTTCAAATAGCTCCACTCGACCCTGTCATATGCCTTCATCATATCAAGTTTCAAAGCACAATACTGGGA
Source organism: Aegilops bicornis (assembly GCA_021605145.1). NCBI lineage: Eukaryota > Viridiplantae > Streptophyta > Magnoliopsida > Poales > Poaceae > Aegilops > Aegilops bicornis. The sequence goes on along the minus strand of CM038671.1, from coordinate 799,581,617 downwards.
AGTCCTACCTCACTTCTTTTTCATGAAGTGCAAGCACTCATAAGCAGCCAAAATATTATCTGTAATTTATCTGCCTGGTACAAATGCTGATTGTTCCTCTAAAATAATTTTTGGCAATAATTTGCCGGGGAAGTAGTGGGCTTACTGGGCCATACGGGAAAGGAGAGAAGGGCCTCAACGGGTGGCCGCCCCACCCCCCAACATGGCAAGTCCGAATTGGACTAGGGAGGGGGCGGCGCCCCCATCTCTTTCCTTCTCCCTCTCCAACTCCTTCCCTTTCTCCCCTCTTGGAAAAGGAAGGGGACTCCAACTAGGATTGGGAATCCAAGTTGGACTTCCCCTATAGGCGCGCCCCTCGTAGGCCGGTCTCCTCTTCCTCCCTCCTTTATATACGTGGCCAGGGGCACCCCAATAGCACAACAGACAATCTCTTAGAAGTGTGCGGTGCCCCCCTCCACAGTTACACACCTCGGTCATATCGTCGTAGTGCTTAGGTGAAGCCCTGGGCCGGTAGCTTCATCATCACCATCACCACGCCGTCGTGCTGACGGAACTCTTCCTCGGTCTCAACTGGATCAAGAGTACGAGGGATGTCATAGAGTTGAATGTGTGCTGAACACGGAGGTGCCGTACGTTCGGTGCTAGGATCGGTCGGATCGTGAAGACGTACGACTACATCAACCGCGTTGATATAACACTTCCGCATTCGGTCTACGAGGGTACGTGGACACACTCTCCCCGCTCGTTGCTATGCATCACCTAGATAGATCTTGCGTGCTCGTAGGAATTTTTTTGAAATTACTGCTATCCCCAACATATGCGATGATGTTCAGGTGATACGTCTCCAACGTATCTATAATTTTTTATTATTCCATGCTATATTATATTCTGTTTTGGATGATTAATGGGCTTTGTTATACACTTTTATATTATTTTGGGGACTAACCTATTAACCGGAGCCCAGCCCAAATTGCTGTTTTTTTGCCTATTTCCGAGTTTCGCAGAAAAAGAATATCAAACGGAGTTCAAACGGAATGAAACCTTCGAAAACGTGATTTTCGGAACAAACGAGATCCAAAGGACTTGGGGTCTACGTAAAGCAATCAACTAGGAGAGCACAGGTAGGGGGGCGCACCCACCTCCCCTAGGCGCGCCCTCCACCCTCGTGGGGCCCACGTTGCTCCACCGACATTCTTTTTCCACCAATATATACCTATGTACCCCCAAACCATCAGAGGCATCCACAAAAACCTAATTCCACTGCCGCAACCTTCTGTACCCGTGAGATCCCATCTTGGGGCCTTTTTCGGCGTCCTTCTGCTACGTCTCGAGCTTGCGTTGGTTTTCCCCGAAGAGGAGAGGATGATGCAACACAGTAGCGTAAGTATTTCCCTCAGTTTTTGAGAACCAATGTATCAATCCAGTAGGAGGCCACGCGCAAATCCCTCGTACCTGCACAAAACAATAGCTACTCGCAACCAACGCGATTAGGGGTTGTCAATCCCTTCACGGTCACTTACGAGAGTGAGATCTGATAGAGATAATATTTTTGGTATTTTTGATATAAAGATGCAAAGTGAAAAGTAAAAGCAAAGTAAAAACAAAGCAAGTAAATAAAGTGATAGAGATTGATATGATGAGAATAGACCCGGGGGCCATAGGTTTCACTAGTGGCTTCACTCAAGAGCATAAGTATTCTACGGTGGGTGAACAAATTATTGTTGAGCAATTGACAAAATTGAGCATAGTTATGAGGTTATCTAGGTATGATCATGTATATAGGCATCACGTCCGAGACAAGTAGATCGAAACGATTCTGCATCTACTACTATTACTCCACTCATCGACCGCTATCCAACATGCATCTAGAGTATTAAGTTAAAAACAGAATAACGCCTTAAGCAAGATGACATGATGTAGAGGAATAAATTCATGCAATATGATAAATAATCCGTCTTGTTATCCTCGATGGCAACAATACAATACGTGCCTTGCAACCCTTTCTGTCACTAGGTAAGGACACCGCAAGATCGAACCCAAAGCTAAACACTTCTCCCATTGCAAGAACTACCAATCTAGTTGGCCAAACCAAACCGATAATTCGAAGAGACTTGCAAAGATAACTCAATCATACATAAAAGAATACAGAGAAGATTCAAATATTATTCATAGATAGGCTGGATCATAAACCCACAACTCATCGGTCTCAACAAACACACCACAAAAAGAAGATTACATCGAATAGATCTCCACGAGAGAGGGGGAGAACATTGTATTGAGATCCAAAAAGAGAGAAGAAGCCATCTAGCTACTAGCTATGGACCCGAAGGTCTGAAGTAAACTACTCACACTTCATCGGAGGGGCTATGGTGTTGATGTAGAAGCCCTCCGTTGTGGATGCCCCCTCCGGCGAAGCTCCGGAACAGGCCCCAAGATGGGATCTCATGGATACAGGAAGGTACGGCGGTGGAATTAGGTTTTTGGATCCTGTTCTGATCGTTTGGGGATACGTAGGTATATATAGGAGGAAGGATGGAGTACGTCGGTGGAGCGTCAGGGGGCCCACGAGGTAGGGGGGCGCACCCAGGGGGCGCCCTCCACCCTCGTGACCGCCTCTGGTGCTTCCTGGAGTAGGGTCCAAGTCTCCTGGATCACGTTCGGTGAGAAGATCACGTTCCCGAAGGTTTCATTCCGTTTGGACTCCGCTTGATATTCCGTTTCTTCGAAACACTCAAATAGGCAAAAAAACAACAATTACAGGCTGGGCCTCCGGTTAATAGGTTAGTCCCAAAAATAATATAAAAGTGGAAAATAAAGCCCAATATAGTCCAAAACAGTAGATAAAGTAGCATGGAGCAATCAAAAATTATAGATACGTTGGAGACGTATGAGGCATCCCCAAGCTTAATTCCTGCTCGTCCTCGAGTAAGTAAATGATAAAAAGAGAATTTTTGATGCGGAGTGATACTTTGGCATAATTTCAATATAAATCTTCTTACTTGTGACATGAATATTCAGATCCGAAAGATTTAAGACAAAAGTTCATATTGACATAAAAATAAAAATACTTCAAGCATACTAATCAAAGCAATCATGTCCTCTCAAAATAACATGGCCAAAGAAAGTTCATCCCTACAAAATCATATAGTTAGGCTATGCTTCATTTTCGTCACACAAAGATATTCCCAACTTCTATACCCCCGATGACAAGCCAAGCAATTGTTTCATACTCAAATAATCGCAAACTCTTTCAACCTTTACGCAATACATGAGCGCGAGCCATGGATATAGCACTATGGGTGGAATAGAAATATGATGATGGGATTGTGTGGAGAAGACAAAAAAGGAGAAAGTCTCATATCGACGAGGATAATCAACGGGCTATGGAGATGCCCATCAATTGATGTCAACATGAGGAGTAGGGATTGCCATGCAACGGATGCACTAGAGCTATAAGTATATGAAAGCTCTACAAAAGAAACTAAGTGGGTGTGCATCCAACTTGCTTGCTCACGAATACCTAGGGCACTTTGAGGAAGCCCATCATTGGAATATACAAGCCAAGTTCTATAATGAAAAATTCCCACTAGTGTATGACAGTGACAAAATGAGAGACTCTCTATCATGATGATCTTAGTGCAACTTTGAAGCACAATATATGAGACTCACTACATGAAGAACAAGGTGCTACTTTGAAGCACAAGTGTGGTAAGAGGATAGTAGCATTGTCCCTTCTCTCTTTTTCTCTCATTTTTTTTATTTGGGGCTTTTCTCTTTTTTTTATGGCCTCTTTTTTTTCGTCCGGAGTCTCATCCCGACTTATGGGGGAATCATAGTCTCCATCATCCTTTCCTCACTTGGGACAATTCTCTAATAATGATGATCATCACACTTTTATTTCTCTTACAACTCAACAATTACAACTCGAAACTTAGAACAAAATATGACTCTATATGAATGCCTCCGGTGTATCGGGATGGTGCAATGAATCAAGAGTGACATGTATGGAAAATAATGCATGGTGGCTTTGCCACAAATACGATGTCAACTACATGATCATGCAATGGCAATATGACAAAAATAATGTATGTCATAATAATGATGATGGAAGTTGCATGGCAATATATCTCGGAATGGCTATGGAAATGCCATGATAGGTAGGTATGGTGGCTGTTTTGAGGAAGATATAAGGAGGTTTATGTGTGAAAGAGCGTATCATATCACGGGGTTTGGATGCACGTGAAGTTTGCACCAACTCTCAAGGTGAGAAAGGGCAATGCACGGTAATCAAGAGGCTAGCAAATGTGGAAAGGTAAAAGTGCGTATAATCCATGGACTCAATATTAGTCAAAAGAACTCATATACTTATTGCAAAAGTTTAGAAGCCATCAAAAATCAAGTACTACGCATAATGCTCCTAGGGGGATAGATTGGTAGGAAAAGACCATCGCTCGTCCCCGACCGCCACTCATAAGGATGCACAAGCCAGGTACACTTCATGTTTCAAATTTGTTACACAACTTTACCCATACGTGCATGCTACGGGACTTGCAAACTTCAACACAAGTATTTCTCAAATTCACAATTATCAACTAGCACGATTTTGATATTATTACCTCCATATCTCAAAACAATTATTAAGCATTAAATTTATCTTAGTATTCAATTCACTCAGAAGAAAGATTCACATATCTTGAACACCAAGTATATTAACATTAAGCAAATTACCATGCTATTAACGACTCTCAAAATAATCTAAAGCATGAGAGATCAAGTTTCTTTAAAACAAATCCACCACCATGCTCTAAAATATCTAAGTGAAGCACTAGAGCAAAAGTTATCATGCTCAAAAGATATAAGTGAAGCACTACGAGTAAAACTATCAAGCTCAAAAGATATAAGTGAAGCACATAGAGTATTCTAACAAATTCCAAATCATGTATGGCTCTCTTAAAAGGTGTGTACAGCAAGGATGATTGTGGTAGACTAACAAGAAAAGACTCAAATAATACAAGACGCTCCAAGCAAAACACATATCATGTTGGTGAATGAAAATATAGCTCCAAGTAAATTACCGATGGAAGTGGACGAAAGAGGGGATGCCTTCCGGGGCATCCCCAAGCTTTTACTTTTTGGTGTCCTTGGATTATATTGGGGGTGCCATGGGCATCCCCAAGGTTAGGCTCTTGCCACTCCTTGTTCCATAATCCATCAAAAGAATTCACCCAAAACTTGAAAACTTCACAACACAAAACTCAATAGAAATCTCGTGAGCTCCGTTAGAGAAAGAGAACAAAAGACTACTTCAAGGTACTGTAATGAACTCATTATTTATGATGACAATAGACCCGGGGGCCATAGGTTTCACTAGTGGCTTCTCTCAAGAGCATTAGTATTCTGCGGTGGGTGAACAAATTACTGTTGAGCAATTGACAAAGTTGAGCATAGTTATGAGGTTATCTAGGTATGATCATGTATATAGGCATCACGTCCGAGACAAGTAGATCGAAACGATTCTACATCTACTACTATTACTCCACTCATCGACCGCTATCCAAAGATGCATCTAGAGTATTAAGTTAAAAACAGAGTAACGCCATTAGCAAGATGACATGATGTAGAGGAATAAATTCATGCAATATGATAAATACTCCATCTTGTTATCCTCGATGGAAATAAATACAATACGTGCCTTGCAACCCTTTCTGTCACTAGGTAAGGACACCGCAAGATTGAACCCAAAGCTAAACACTTCTCCCATTGCAAGAACTACTAATCTAGTTGGCCAAACCAAAATGATAATTCGAAGAGACTTGCAAAGATAACTCAATCATACATAAAAGAATTCATAGAAGATTCAAATATTATTCATAGATAAGCTAGATCATAAACCCACAATTCATCGGTCTCAACAAACACACCACAAAAAGAAGATTACATCGAATAGATCTCCACGAGAGAGGGGGAGAACATTGTATTGAGATCCAAAAGAGAGAAGAAGCCATCTAGCTACTAGCTATGGACCCTTGAGTCTGAAGTAAACTACTCACACTTCATCGGAGGGGCTATGGTGTTGATGTAGAAGCCCTCCGTGGTGGATGCCCCCTCCATCGGATCTCCGGAACAGGCCCCAAGATGGGATCTCGTGGATACAGGAAGGTACGACGGTGGAATTAGGTTTTTGGCTCCTGTTCTGATCGTTTGGGGATACGTAGGTATATATAGGAGGAAGGAGTACGTTGGTGGAGCGTCAGGGGGCCCACGAGGTAGGGGGCGCGCCCAGGGGGCGCGCCCTCCACCCTCGTGACCGCCTCTGGTGCTTCTTGGAGTAGGGTCGAAGTCTCCTGGATCATGTTCGGTGAGAAGATCATGTTCCCGAAGGTTTCATTCCGTTTGGACTCCGTTTGATATTCCGTTTCTTCGAAACACTGAAATAGGCAAAAAACAGCAATTCTGGGCTGGGCCTCCGGTTATTAGGTTAGTCCTAAAAGTAACATAAAAGTGGAAAATAAATCCCAATATAGTCCAAAACAGTAGATAAAGTAGCATGGAGCAATAAAAAATTATAGATACGTTGGAGATGTATCACCTTCCGGAGGGGGCATTGATCACGGAGGGCTTCTACATCAACACCATAGCCTCTCTGATGATGTGTGAGTAGTTTACCTCAGACCTTCGGGTCCATAGTTATTAGCTAGATGGCTTCTTCTCTCTCTTAATTTGGATCTCAATACAAAGTTCTCCTCGATTCTCTTGGAGATCTATTTGATGTAATTCTTCTTTTGCGGTGTGTTTGTCGGGACCGATGAATTGTGGGTTTATGATCAAGATTATCTGTGAACAATATTTGAATCTCTTCTGAATTCTTTTATGTATGATTGGTTATCTTTGTAAGTCTCTTCGAATTATCAGTTTAGTTTGGCCTACTAGATAGATCTTTCTTGCAATAGGAGAAGTGCTTAGCTTTGGGTTCAGTCTTGCGGTGTCCTTTCCCAAAGGATGTTAGGGAAGCAAGGCACGATTGTATTGTTGCCATCGAGGATAACAAGATGGGGTTTATATCATATTGCATGAGTTTATCCCTCTACATCATGTCATCATACTTAAAGCATTACTCTGTTCTTATGAACTTAATACTCTAGATGCATGCTGGATAGCGGTTGATGTGTTGAGTAATAGTAGTAGATGCCGGCAGGAGTCGGTCTACTTGTCACGGACGTGATGCCTATATACATGATCATACCTAGATATTCCCATAACTATGCTCAATTCTATCAATTGCTCGATAGTAATTTGTTCACCCACCGTATGCTATCTTGAGAGAAGCCACTAGTGAAACCTATGGCCCTCAGGTCTATTTTCCATCATATTAATCTTCCAACACTTAGCTATTTTTATTGCCATTTATTTTACTTTGCATCTTTATCATAAAAATACAAAAAATATTATCTTATCATATCTATCAGATCTCACTTTCGTAAGTGACCGTGAAGGGATTGACAACCCCTTTATCGCGTTGGTTCCGAGGTTCTTATTTGTTTGCGTAGGTGCAAGGGACTTGAGCGTGGCCTCCTACTTGATTGATACCTTGGTTCTCAAACCTGAGGGAAATACTTACGCTACTTTGCTGCATCACCCTTTCCTCTTCAAGGAAAAACGAACGCAGTGATCAATAGGTAGCACCAGGTCTGCTAGATATCTCATGATGAAACCACGAATTGCCTCTCGGCTCTCGAAGATTGATTCGTGGATTGCTTTCAGACTTGCGCTCCATATTGCCCACAAAGTAATGACGAGCTTTGTAATGCATGTGGTAGCGTTTCAAGGATGTGAAATAGCCATTCCTTCGCTTCCGGGAACGTTGTCATGCTCATATGCTCTGTAAGTGAGTCATCGACAAGTGCCCACACGCATCTTTCCATGGTGCAATCGAGTAATGAGTGTCCCCATGTGTCGTTCTATGCACCACATAGTTCACACCTTGCTGAATTAGCCATCTTTCGGTGGTGCAGCATTGCTCCTGACAGCATGGATCGCTGGGCTAGCCGCCACACAAACACACGTATTTTTTACGGAACTTTGATTTTCCATAAGGTTGTCCACGCCTTCTGTGAGCGGCTCGAGCTTGAACTTGGCCTACCTTCTAACCAATCCTCTCGTACTTTTTTTGTTGTAACCAACACACCGTAACATGATCTTACCGAAAATACTCCTGTTTTCTCATCATGCCATGCCCAAAAATCCTCCTGCTGAACCGAACTGATGGGAATGCGTAGTATTGCTTCAATGTCCATGGGAAGGAAGTGCCTCGCCAGCTCCGTCCTGTCCCACCATCCCGATGTTGCATCCATTAACTCAGACACGAGCTCAGGTGGGGAAGTCAAAATTGCCGCAACTGGAGTCAAGCGTTCTGTACCCGGGATCCAGTTCTGTCGCCATACTTATGTGGAGTTCCTGCTTCCAATCCTCCTGATGAGGCCCAACTTGAGAATTTCTCGGCCCTCCACCAGTGCCCTCCAGATTTAGGAGGGCGAAGATCCAAGGTTGGCTTGCAAAATGTTTGTTTCCAGGAAGTACACAGACTTAAGAATTCTCGCACTTAATGGTTCCGGCGTCAAAATCAGCGTGGGGACCAGCGGGTTCCCAGCCACCGGCCCCAAGGTCGCCCCCAGATGCGGGTTTTTTTAAAATGCAATTCGACAAAGTTCGGAAAATTGGACAAAATATTCGGCTAAGTTCGGCGAACTGGACATATATTCGACAAATTTGACATTACATAAGTTATTTGAAAAAAGCAACTAAGGGGCGAAGAAGTCGCTGAGCGCGGCGAAACCCTAAGCCACCCATATATTTCGGCATCGTGAGAGTATCCCATGACACCATGTGAGGTTTGCGTTTGCCCTGCTTGCTACCCCACCAGAAGCTCCTGATCATACTGCTTAGTTTTTCGCACAAACCTCTCGGTAATTTAAAAACAGCCATTGAATATGTGGGGATCGCCTGGGCCAAGGATTTTATAAGTACATTTTGCCCCCTGCTGACAGGAGTTGTTCAATCCATCCCTGTATCTTGTTCCATACCCTGTCTCTCAAGTATTTGAAAGTGCCATTTGTATTCCTTCCTACTTCAGATGGTAAGCCCAGGTAGCGACCATTGAGAGCCTCTGTTGGTACCACAAGTGTTATTTTCATAGCCTCCCTTATGTTATTCGGGCACCCCTTACTGAAGTGAATTGAGCTCTTTGCCAAATTAACCCGTTAGCCTGATGCCTTACAATAAACATCTAGAACTTCTCTGATCTCTGTTGCTCCTGCCGTACTGGCCTCTGCAAATAAGAGATGATTGACTGGGGGTGTTGTGGGCGCCACTACGATGCCCGATAAGTTTGCCGAATTCCCCCTGCTCCTTAACAGGCAAGACAGACCTTCAGCTGCTAGCAAAAACAAATAAGGTGACATGGGGTCACCCTGGCGGATTCCCCTAGAGGGCTTAAACGTCTCTGTCCGCTCCCCATTAAAAAGTACAGAGAAAGATACAGATGTGACGATCCTCATTACAGACATCACCCACCGCTCACTGAAACCCAACTTCAACATGATAGATTTCACATAGCTCCACTAGACCCTGTCATATGCCTTCATCATATCAAGTTTCAGATCACAATACTGAGAAGTCCTACCTCTCTTCTTTTTCATGAAGTACAAGCACTCATAAGAAGTCAAAATATTATCTGTAATTAATCTGTCTGGTACAAATGCTGATTGTTCCTCTGAAATAATTTCTAGAAAGAATTCGTCGGGGGAAGTAGTGGGCTTAATGGGCCATACGGGAAAAAAGAGAAGGGCCTCAAGGGGTGCCCCCCCCCCCCCCCATGGCAAGTCCGAGTTGGACTAGGGAGGGGGCGGCGCCCCCTCTCTTTCCTTCTCCCTCTCCTACTCCTTCCCTTTCTTCCCTCTTTGAAAAGGAAGGGGACTCCAACTAGGATTGGGAATCCTAGTTGGAATCCCCCTATAGGCGCGCACCTCCTAGGCCGGCCTCCTCTTCCTCCCTCCTTTATATACATGGCCAGGGGCACCCCAATAGCACAACAGACAATCTCTTAGCAGTGTGCGGTGCCCCCCTCCACAGTTACACACCTCGGTCATATCGTCGTAGTGCTTAGGTGAAGCCCTGCGCCAGTAGCTTCATCATCCCCGTCAGCACGCCGTCGTGCTGATGGAACTCTCCCTCGGCCTCAACTAGATCAAGAGGAGGAGGGACGTCATCGAGCTGAACGTGTGCTGAACACGGAGGTGCCGTACGTTCGGTGCTAGGATCGGTCGGATCGTGAAGACGTACGACTACATCAACCACGTTGATATAACGCTTCCGCTTCCAGTCTACGAGGGTACATCGACACACTCTCCCCGCTTTTTGCTATGCATCACCTAGATAGATCTTGCGTGATCGTAGGAATTTTTTTGAAATTACTGCGTTCCGCAACATCCGCGATGATGTCCAGGTCTGCTAGATATCTCATGATGAAACCATGAATAGCCTTCGGGCTCTGGAAGATCGATTCGTGGATTGCTTTTCACCTTACTCTCCATATTGCCCACAAAGTAATGATGAGCTTTGTAAATTCTGCATGTGGTAGCGTTTCAAGCAGTGGCGAATCTAGAAAGAAAATGAAGGCCGGGCTCAAAGTTTACACCAAGAAAACTAAAAGCTACTCTGAAGAAAAAATATGATCATCTCCAAATCCATTTGTCCAAATATGCTCAAACTTTCCTAGATTACTACTGGGAACATGTACTATTTAACTGAATTTTTTCAGATTTTTTGAAAAACATGAATTTTTGAACAAAAACTTGAATCTGTTTAGCAAAGATAGCCCTTATCTCATAATTCAGTCGTCAAAATAAGCTCAAACTTTCCCAGATCCATAGATCAAGTACAGTTCACACCCATAAACTAGTAGCATGATTGACAAAGTTTCATACAGTTCACACACCCATTGATCAAGTACTAGAGAAGCAAAAAAAAAAGACAAAAACAATGACATTGGTGTTGCGTGTTGCTTCTTAGCTGATACTAGTAGTTGCAGAACACCTCCACACCAAAATCCAAGAGACAAACTACAAGCCATCTGTCAAAATGAGCACAATTGTTAGTGATATAGTAAGGCATCCGCAAGTGACTATCAGCACTAGTAGAAAAACAAAGGCATACCTCTAAGAAATCACATTATACTCATGAGGCAAATGTCCTTTTCGATCTTTCTTTTTCTAGAATCGTATCATAATTTGATCATCGGGAATACTTCTGAATATCCTTTTCTCACAATAGCATACCATTAAATCATTAAGCCAATCATCTGATATCTTATTGCGCAAATCAGTTTTGATGATCTTCATTGCTGAAAATATCCTCTCGGCCGATGAAGTTGCCACTGGAAGAATCAATGTCAACTCGATGAGGCGATATACCAATTGGAAAGTTCTATGTTTTTTTGTTTGAACCATCAACCGAGCAAGGGTAGAAACATCTGGACATGCATTAAATTCCTCACTTCTCCTAATATTTGTAAGGAATGTTGGAAGCTCATATCTTAGCAACAACCGTTCATCTTGTGTAAAATCCTCAGCATAAATTTCAGCAAGCCGTATAAGCTTGTCAATGTTAAACTTTGAGAAGTTGTTTGCCGGATTAAGACAAGACATGCAATCCACTAACTTGGTGTTAGCTTCATTGAATCGATGATTCATCTCAGTGAGAGTTGCATCAATAGCAACATTGAATATGCTAACCTTGAAATAATGATGTCGAGTCACCTTATTCTTGGAACGAACAGATTGCCCCATAGCTCCAACAAGATCATCCATATTTGGCACATCAATGCCATGTTCCTCACAAAAGTTATTTGCTTGGTCACATAATGACTCATACCCATTGTCCCTCATATTTTGCAAAGCTTCTTTCACATCCAAGATCAAACGAAGGGCTTCAACAACATCTTGATTCTTCCTTTGCAAAGTTTGTGATAGCATATTTGTGATGTTCAACAAGTTTATCAAGAATAGCATGATGAACACAAATTGAAAGCATTCCATTTGTACAATCAAACCTGAAGCTCCACCTTGAGAAGAGTGTTCTCGGGCATCGTCCACCACAATTGCTAGCACATCCACCACTGCATTCCACATTGTGTAGATACGAAGCAAGGTTCTAAGATGTGAGCCCCAACGAGTAGCTCCTCGTCTAGCAAGGTTAGTTTCTTGATGTAAACCAGTCCCAGATGATATCTTACAATTCTCCATCAATTCTATCAAGTTGTCATGATGCTTTGCAAGCAATGCATCTTTTCTTTTGCAAGATGAACCTACTTGAGTCACTATCAAGGGAAGATAGTTAAAAAAATCAGCAATAACTGGACAACACTGAGCCACTGTGACAACCACCAATTGCAACTGATAAGCAAAACAATGAACAAAGAAAGCATATGGACACTCGTCACGAATTAGCTTTTGCAAACCATTGAATTCTCCTCTCATATTTGAAGCCCCATCATAACCCTGTCCACGGATCCTATTAATAGGCAAGCCATGGTACTTTAACACACCAAGCAATGCTTCTTTAATTCCGGCTGATGTACAATCTGTGATGTGCTTAATAGCAAGAAATCTCTCCTGAAGCTCCCCATGATCATCCAAAAATCTGCACATTTGAAAAGCTACAAATTAAAAGAAGAGAAACGAACAACAATGACATATAAAAACTATGCAAATTCGTATGCATTACCTCAAAATCATTGCCATTTGCTCCTTTATTGAGCAATCTCTAGCCTCATCAACAAGTATCGAAAATTTCTTATCTCCAAGCTCATTCTTGATGACTTTGGTTACCTCCATTGCAGAACATGTAGCAAGATCCTTTTGAATATCTGAACATATCATTAGTGCATTACCTTGCCCCTTATCAAATGCATCCTTCACATCTTTATTCTTGTCCTTGTACCAATCCAAGAACTCCCTGAAATTGCCTTTGTTGATGGAATTGGAGGACTCATCATGTCCACGAAAAGCTTCCCCTTGAGCTATGAGATACCTTGCACAATCCAATGATGCAGTCAAGCGGATTTTATATTTTATTTCAGCTTCTTTATTGTAAACTCAGAGTTTGGTACCCACATTGGCCCTTTGATTGTTGAAATCATCACTCAAGCCCTTAGCGATGTTGTGGTAACTAGATGGACCACCAACATGTTTCTGAAAATTTGCCAAAGCTGTTTTCCAACGTTTGTATCCACCTATTGTAAATACATCATTGCCAAATTTAGTGGCCTGTGATGGATTCTTGAAAAGAAAACAAGGGAAACAAAAGGCAGCCTCCTTTTTCTCACTATATTCCAACTAATCGAACCTATCTAGCCATTGGGGTTGAAAAGATCTCCAAATTTTACCTTCCAATCCCACTTCAAATTTGTGCCCGCTAGCTTTGTTTCTTCCTTTCAACAAATAAGCTCTTCTCACTTCACTTCGAATTTCAGGGACATAATCTTCTATTGGTATTCGATCAGCTGGATCACCAAAAATCTGACTCGGATGGAATTCTAGTATATGGTGCCTCGGTGGTTGGTTTGCGCTCTCATTAGTTGGGGGATTGGTACTCTCATTTGTGCGAGGGGTAATGGTCTCATCGGCTGGGGGGTCAATACTCTCATTTGTTGTAGGGGGGATAGTGCTCTCATCGACATCGGTAGAGGGATTAGTGCTCTCATTTGTTGGAGTTGGGTGAATTAAGTTCTCAACTGGGGCTGGTTGAACAACAACATTAATTGGGGAGTATTGGGTTCAGGAACAACGGGGGATGCGTTTGAATTGCTTGCAAACCAACTGTGCAAAGTCCTCTTTCTCTTCATTTCTACTGACAAGAATAAAGATGGATACATGGATTAATTTTAGGATGTTAACAACCACCACCAACAGCCACTGTACATCTACTATGAATCGGTAATCAATTGGTAGCTAAACAATTTACTACAGTATATAGTTAGGCAGCTACCTAAGTCTAAAAATCTGAAAAACTGAAACTGAATCAAGTGAATCAACCTTCATACTTTCAGAGCAGAGCAGCAGCAGCGGCACCGGCCGGACTACACCGGAGCCTGGACACGTTGACCAGATGCTGGTAGTCGGTGAGCAAGAGGCCGACCAAGCCCCCAAATCCATGGCCTCGCCGTTGCCGCCGGATCAGACGAGGATGCCACCGGGCGCGGTGTTGGGGAGGGGATGAGCAGCCGTTGGGGATGAGCACCGTCGTTGGAGACTGGGGTTGATTGGGATGAGCACGCGATGAAGAGATTCCGGCGGCCGGCGGCGGCTAGGGCACAGGAGACATGGCAGGCGGGGGCGGCTCACGAGCGGGTGGTCTCTGCCTCCGTCTCTCTCACTAGAACGAACGAGGTTGCCTGGTGCGAGCGAACATGTGGTGTCCGGCTGGGCTGAAGTCTAATATTTAGCTGGGCTGGGCCCTTAAGAGTAGTAGTAAAAATAATTGCATCGCTGGAGGGGGCGCTCGAGCCTGTTAAAGCCCCCCAGTAGATTCGCCGTTGGTTTCAAGCATGTGAAATAGCCATTCCTTCGCTTCCGGGCACGTTGTCATGCTCATATGCTATGTAAGTGAGTCATCGACGAGTGCCCACACGCATCTTTCCATGGTGCAGTTGAGTAATGAGTGTCGCCATGTGTCGTTCTCTGCACCACATAGTTCACACCTTGCTGAAGTAGCCATCTTTCGGTGGTGCAGCACTGCTCCTGACAGCATGGATCGCTGGGCTAGCCGCCACACAAACACACGTTTTTTTTACGGAACTTTGATTTTCCATAAGGTTGTCCACGCCTTCTCTGAGCGGCTCGAGCTTGAACTTGGCCTTCCTTCTAACCAATCCTCTCGCACTTTTTTTGTTGTAACCAACACACAGTAACATGATCTTACCGAAAATACTCCTGTTTTCTCATGATGCCATGCCCAAAAAGCCTCCTGCTGAGCCGAACTGATGGGAATCCATAGTATTGCTTCAATGTCCATGGGAAGGAAGTGCCTCGCGAGCTCCGTCCTCTCCCACCATCCCGATGTTGCATCAATTAACTCAGACACGAGCTCAGGTGGGGAAGTCGAAATTGCCGCAACTGGAGTCAAGCGTTCTGTACGCGGGATCCAGTTCTGTCGCCATACATATGTGGAGTTCCCGTTTTCCAATCCTCCTGATGAGGCCCAACTTGAGAATTTCTCGGCCCTCCACCAGTGCCCTCCAGATTTAGGAGGGCGAAGATCCAAGGTTGGCTTGCAAAATGTCTGTTTCCAGGAAGTACACGTACTTAAGAATTCTCGCACTTAATGATTCTGGTGTAATCAAAATTCTCCAGACTTGCCAAGCCAACAAAGCGAAATTGAACAACTCAAAATCTCAAAACCCTAAGCCACCCATATAATTCAGCATCGTGAGAGTATCCCATGACACCCAGTGAGGTTTGTGTTTGCCCTGCTTGCTACCCCACCAGAAGCTCCTGATCATACTGCTTAGTTTTTCGCACAAACCTTTCGGTAATTTAAAAACAGCCATTGAAGTGAATTGAGCTCTTTGCCAAATTAACCCATTGGCCTGATGCATGTCTGACAATAAACATCTAGAACTTCTCTGATCTCTGTTGCTCCTGCCGTACTGGCCTTTGCAAAAAGCAAATTGCCGTCTGCAAATAAGAGATGATTGACCGGGGGTGATGTGGGCGCCACTACGATGCCCGATAAGTTTTCCGAATTCCCCCTGCTCCTTAACAGGCAAGACAGACCTTCAGCTGCAAGCAAAAACAAATACGGTGACATGGGGTCACCCTGGCGGATTCCCCTGGAGGGCTTAAACGTCTCCGTCCGCTCCCCATTAAAAAGTACAGAGAAAGATACAGATGTGACGATCCTCATTACAGACATTACCCACCGCTCACTGAAACCCAACTTCAACATGATAGATTTCAAATAGCTCCACTCGACACTGTCATATGCTTTCATCATATCAACTTTCAAAGCACAATACTGGGAAGTCCTACCTCTCTTCTTTTTCATGAAGTGCAAGCACTCATAAGCAGTCAAAATATTATCTGTAATCAATCTGCCTGGTACAAATGCTGATTGTTCCTCTGAAATAATTTCTGGCAAGATTTCCTTCAATCTGTTAGCTTGCACTTTAGACACAATTTTGAGAACAACATTGCACAAGCTAATCGATCTAAATTGATATAGAGAGGATGCCCCAAAGACCTTTGATATTAAGACAAGCAGAGTTTGGTTTACCTCTCCAATCTCCTTCACACCATTCAGGATATTAAGAACAGCATGTGTTACCTCTTCACCACACACATCCCAATGACGTTGAAAGAAGTGAGCCAGGAACCCATCTGACCCCGGTGCCTTGGTCGGATACATCTAAAAAAAGTGTCGTCTTGACCTCAGCGGCTGTGTACGGTGACTCAAGGCGGTCATTCATCGGCGATGTCACTTTGACAGGCACACAAGACAGAACTCTATCCATCCAAGTTGTTCCTTTAGAAGTATATAGTGTCTTGTAGAAATGGACCGCATGTGCCTTCAGCTATTCCAAATCCTCACATGCAGTTCCATCAGGCAAAACTAGACGCTCGATTTTATTCTTTTTTTGCCTCTGTGTCGCCTGTTGTTGAAAAAAATTCGTATTCTTATCTCCGGCCGACAACCACTGTATACGCAAACGCTGTCGCTGCATGATCTCCTCCCTGCTATACATTCAGTTAACTTGTCAACTATCTCCTTTTCTTCTACCGATGGATCTATTCTATCCGGTTTGTAAACATTCTAGGCGCCCTTGTAGATTCTTGATTTCTTTCTTCACGTGGCCGAACACATCACCATCCCAGCCCAGTAGCTTGCGTGATATTGTATTAAGCTTTGCTCCCAATGCATGCATGGAACCAGAACGTGCCACTGAACCCCAGGACTGCTGCATAAAATCATGAAAAGCGGTATGCGTCTCCCACATCAGTTTGTAGCGGAACGTCCGTGCGCTTCCCTGCCTAGCCATCCGTTCTTCAAGCTGTAGCATGATGGGGTTGTGACCTGATCGTGCGGCCGTCAAGTGTCTCACCGTCGCTGTTGAGAAGCGGGCCATCCACGATGGCAAGGCGAGCGCCCTGTCCAGCCTGACTCTAGTGAAAGTACCTCCTCGTACCTTAGTTTCAAACGTCCAGATCGGTCCAACGAACCCTAGATGACATAGGCCAGCTACATCCACTGCTTCTTTAAAGCCTGTCATCTGCCTCACACACCTCTCTCCCACTCCAAAGAGTTCCTCTGGAGATAGCACTTCATTATAATCACCGATTCAGACCCAAGGTATTCAGATTCACTTCTTAAAAATCTCAGCAGGTCCCATGTTTTCTGTCTCTCACTAACTGTCGCTTCACCATAGATGTTGGTGAGCCTCCATGGTTCCTCTCCATTCTTCTTCACAATCATATCAATGTGGTATTGGGAGTAATGAATCAATTCAAGCGATAAAGCATCGTTCTAGTAGATAGCCAGACCTCCACTTCTACCATTACTACCAACAGTGTAACATCTACTAAAACCGAAAGAAAAAGCTAGGTTTCTAACTGCATCCTTCTCGGAGCCCGCCATATTTTTATCTGCATCCTTTTCCACACCCTTCGACTTGGACGACTCATCACCATCCGCCATACAGGAACTCGTACCAAAGGCTTCCAAGTCAAAACAGAACCAGAAAACCAGATGAGATCTGACACCAACTTCTACTCCATGCGGATAAGCCCCAAGGCCGGGCTGGCGGGCCAGCCATCCCCTTGATCAACCCGAGGGAATCTTGCAGTAGGTGAGATAAAGCTTTTGCCAGCCGTTGAAATGCGGAGACCAGGGAAGCCTACGAAGGCCCAAGATCAGTGGTGTGCACAGTGTGGAGCGGCACATGCATGTTTTGTTTGAGAAAAATAACCGGTTATGGCATTTCCAAAAGAGACCGTCAAAGCTCCGGTATATGTTCGGGTTGTAATGTCCGGACCGTTTGTGACAACTCTTTTCATCTAATGAGGACCCTATCGGTCTGCGAAGTGCTCTAGACATCCGTCGGCAAAACCGAGACATATAAGAGGAGCTATACCGGTGTGCGGACATCCACTTGACCAACGAAGAGACACCACGTGGTCCTCCTCTCTTTTCTTTCTTCGCACATGCATGATTTCCTTTCCTCTCTCCTCCTAACTGGACAAATAAGGATTAATTTTTTAATAGCTTTGAATGGCTTCCTCCGACATCATATCGGTGGACCACGTCCGGTCATAAAAACGGATATATACCAAAGCTATTTGCAAGTTAGCTTTGGAGATTCCCTAAGACTAGTCACAATGGTAGTAACTTAGACTAGTAACATGCATATGTTACTAGTATACATTACTATCTCCACAATAGGTAGTAACATATGTGTTGTGTCATGCATCACTTCATTTATTATGTTGTAGACTTATTTTTCTTGATATGTGTGATGTTACAGTAACTAGCTATGTTACCACATGCATCTCTTTCTTCATTAATTACATGCCATATCATCTATTTTGCTTAGATAAGTGTGATGTTACCATCTATGTTACTCCCACAGTGGGTAGTCTAACAAGGAGATGGGATCCTGCGTGTTGGAACTTGGAGCATGGGATCCGGTAGCTGCCATTGTGGTGATCTCAAACGTACAAATGGAAAGAACAAAATAATTAATCGAGGTGATCATGTAATTTGAGCTGAGATGTCACGGCACTCTTTATCCCTGTCTCCCTCCGCCCCATGTCTAGAGGAGCTAAGAAGTGTTTAAATATATAGAGCCCCGTCTTTTTCGGATCGAGGAAGCGCTCCTTGCGTCGCCCCCTCCAGGCGACCGGGGGGCGAAACCTTACGCCCAATAGCTGTCACCTACCCCCTCCTCCCGCCCCTCGTCCTCCTCTGAGGCTACCTCCAGCAAAGCCTGGCGTCGCAGGTGAAGGGGGCGGCGGGGATGTGCTTCCTCCCGCCACCTTGCACGCGGCGACCGCGGGCCATGTGGGGTGAGTCAGCCGGTTTCTCCCGTGTGTGGCGGCACCATACTCCTCTGATTGTGGAGACGCATGATTTGGCGATGATCCGGCTACGTGGAGTGGTGGGATCCCATTGATGAGCGCGAGCCGGCGTTGACAGTGGATGTGCGGCTGCTCCATGGCGGGTGTGTCCCTGTTGCTGCGGACATGAACACCGATCTCGCACGGCCTAGATGGGCTTGGGCGGGTCGATGGTTCTCCGACGTGACTCCAGGGTGGCACGGTGGTGCCTGACGATGGAGACTCGTGATTTGGCGATGATCTGACTGCGTGGAGCGGTGGGATCCCGGTGACGAGCGTGAGCCGGCGTTGATAGTGGATGCGCGGTTGCTCTAGCGCGGGTGCGTCCCTGTTGCTGCGAGCATGAGCACCGATCTCCCGCGGCCCAGATGGGCTTGGGCGGTTCGACGGCTCTTGGAGGTGACTCCAGGCTGGAGCGGTGGTGCCTGACGGCGCCGGCTACTAGGCACCCTGGTGGTGGCAGCGCCCGGCCTGGCGGCGGCGGGCTGGATCAAGGTGGCGTGGGGGCCTGCTGCTGTGATGATAAAGGTGGCTGTCCTCGTGCTCTTCTTGCATCACGGCAATGGCTGCATGATCGGTCCTCCTCGGTCTGGCATCGACGTGTTCTGGAACGGCTGGCAAAGATTTTGCTCAGGATATGTGGATATGTTAGTTTCCGGTCGTGCACGTCCATATCGGCCTACGAGGTTCTAAGGGCATGGCACAAAGCTCTGTTGGCTGATGACACCTTGGGAGTTGGGACATGTCGGCTTCTCGATTTCCATGTTGGAGACAGTGGTGGAGAAGTTCATGGTGGCCGAGATTGGAGGATCAATTACACAGACGGATTCTTGGAGGTGATGGAGTCAACCAGGTGTTAAATAACTCTCAGGAGCAGCAGTGATTGAGTGGGGGCGGCAACACTAGAGGATCTCATCTTTAGTGGTACTCCTCGGGTGCTGAGTCGTGACTTTGAGGGTGAAAACCTAAGCTCTGGCATTCATTGGTTGTGCCTGGTGATTGCCTTGTTGAAGGAATTATTTTGAGAGCGCGGACTTTCTCCAGGATGAAAACCTAAGATCTTGGATCGGGCAACGACGACGCTTGTGCACTATTCCTTTCTTAGAGGCATTTCTTTTGGAGACCTGTTATATTTTCTGGGTGTTGTATTTCATGGTTATATGAGTGCTGCTGTTGAGAGGAGTTGATCGCTGTGTCGGGACCTTTTCTTTTTGCTTTCTTTTAATTTTCTCCTTTGGATGTCTGCATCCTGGATGTCTTGGTGACATCTTCTAGGTGCACAGGTTGGGTTTATTGGTATCTTCGCGATATTAATATATTTTCCTTTTTAAAAAATCTCCAATAACTTTTCGTGCATGCAATTCATTATGCACGAGGATAGAGGGTGTGGCCGTAGTGGTGTACAAGCTCAATTTTCTGGAAGTTGATTTTATTTTACTGTCCTAATCATTTATAATCAACATTATAGCCAGTTAATCTAAAGTGTACGATATGAAATCAAGAAAAATATAACTATTACCTCAATTGTGTAGATTCATCTATATCATTCAAAGATTTGCACATGTGCTTCTACCAGATGCAAATAACATTGAATTGAAGCACATGAATGCTGACATTTGAGTTTTTCTTTTTTGAAATTGAAAACAAGAATTGATCTTAATGTGTGGTGGATAGATAGCTAATGCACCCACAAGACTCCCCTTGTTTATTCAGATTGCCTCCTACCTTAGCTCAATTTATATGCTCCATGTGCCTCTAGTATGCTCTCAACACATACTACTTGTTTTAGCATTCGTTAGACTATACTAGTGAAAAGGCGTGAGAGGATCTCTACTAGGAGATCATCCGTGAGACAATATCGTGACGACGGAGAGTCCGAGTATGGATCACCCAGCAATACGTTTTGATATGTAGGCACTAATGGCGGAGTATAAGACGTGGAAGGGGAGTTATGTTCCAATCTATGGCGGAGGAGGGATCTTATCTGCGGCAGTGACGGTGGTGGTGGGTGCGTTGATGGAAGGAAGAAGGGTGACTACGCTTCCCGGCAGTGGTAGAGTGAATTATTAGTTAATGGGCCGAACAATCTCGAAAAAAGTAAACTGGCTGATGCCCAGCTGTCAAACAGGCACACACAGACTTAGGGCCAATTCTTTTCCTGGCTTTTTTGGGCTTCCAGAATAAGTTGCCCCCTACCCAGCTTATTCTAGAAGCCAAACCAACTTCTTTTTAGAAGCCTACTAGTCAAGTCTTAACTATTAGGTTTCTAAAAAAATAATTTTGGTTGGGCTTCTAGAATAAGCTGGGTAGGGGTAGCTTATTGCAGCTTATTCTAGAAGCTAGCAAAAGAACTGTGGCCCTAAAGCTCTTGTTGTCAGTTTACTTTTGTGGATTTTCTCAATTTCTACATTATAGACTTTTCTCCTTTTTATCTTCATGTTTCCTTTTTGAAAAGCCTAAATTCCACCCTTTTTAGTTATATCACCAATTAGCAAATTTAAAATTCCGAAGACCCGCAAATGTGAACATGTCAAAGTTTACTCTTCGGAGACATTCTGAAGTTACTCTTTGACCTCAAACTACAGAAGTGGATTTAGTTATGAATCTCATATATGAAAACCAGACAACTTATTTACGTACCCAAGGCCACTCCACCATAGTTTCAATATAAAATAAATCTATCTTGGGGTATTTCAAGAAAATTTGGGTGGAACCTTCCACTTGTAACTCTCGCAACCCTATGTTCAGTGCAAATTGAGTGAAACCATATTTACTTCCACAAACCTTATGTGTACAAGGAAAACAGTGCCATGACCCGCCTAGCATAAGGTAAATAACTAATGTATAAGGGTAAAATTGGATCATAAAAGTGAAAGTTTTGGGCTCCCTTCGCCCTACCCGCAACGTATACCTTGTAGCTAAACCACTATGTTTGGTCGTTGAGTAGCTAATGGACCCACCAGCCTCTCCTTGTTTAAGCACATTGATTACAACCTTAGTTCAATATATACAATCCACATGCCTATAGTCTGCGTCCCACACATCCCATTTGTCTTAGCACTCGTTAGACCATTGCACCCACATACTAGACACGAGATAAACACACAGAGAAATCCTAGCTAAGAGGAGTTGGAGATGGAAGATGTTGTTTGGAATGGGAAGCACCAGGAAACACAATATATGATGGATGCCAACTGGTTGCAGCTGGAACCCGAAACTAAGGTGGAGTGGTTCGGGTCGGCAAGTCATGAATAGAAATAAGAGCATCTCCAGCCGTTGGCCCTTCATGGGGCGCGTAAAATCGCCGTCTCGGGCGAGCCGGCGTCAAAATCGGCATGGGGACGAGCGGGTTCCCAGCCGCCGGCCCCAGGGTCGGACCCAGACGCGGGTTTTTTTTAATGGAATTCGACAAAGTTCGGCAAATTGGACAAAATATTTGGCTAAGTTCGGCAAACTGGACATATATTCGACATATTCGACATTACATAAGTTATTCAAAAAAAGCAACTAAGGGGCGAAGAAGTCACTGAGAAACGATGGCAACGACGGCTTGGTATTTGTGGTATGAAAGGCGAAAATTGACACATGACGAAGAAACTCAAAACGCATATCAAATCAATATGTCAGTGAGAGGCTTAGTAGCAAATTATACCATCTCTTACAGTCCAAAGGCTCACGTCCGTTCAGATGCTTGGTTGAAACCAAAGTATGGTTACGTGAAATTAAATGTTGACGCGGGATTTGATAGTGACACACTTGCAGCAATATTTGTAGCAGTTATCCGGGACCATTGGGGGAAATTTATAGCGGCTGCTAATGAAAAGATGGACATTTGCTTCGACTCGTTCACAGCAGAAGCAATTGCAGTGAGGTTTGGTTTGAATCTTGCTAATACCGTCGGATGTAGTAAGATTGAAGTGAATTCGGATAGCGTGGAGGTGGTGAATGCGTTGAGCCAAGGCTACTCTTCTTCAGTCGCTTCATCCATTATAGACGACTGTTATTTCATGTCATTAGGTTTTTCCCATGTCATTTATGATCATTGTAATAGGGAACGTAATCGAGTAGCTCATGAACTAGCAAGGTTAGCTAGGTTTTCTTCTCCGAGGGTTTGGATGGATAACGCCCCTGATGAGGTTATCCCTTTACTTGTAAACGATGTTACTGTACTTATGAATGAATAAAGGAGAAGAAGTTTATCAAAAAAAAGTCGCTAAGCGCAGCGAAGTCGCCGACGTCCCCGTCATCCTCATCGGCGGCGGCGGCGGCCTTCTCCTCCTTGACACGGCCGCACCTACTGGACCCCTGCCCGGCGTCACCCTGGCGGACCGGTGGCGGCGGCGCGTCATCGTCGCTGTCGTCGAGGCCACGGCGCCGAGCGGTGAACTGCTCGTAGGCGCGGCACTTGTTGGGGAACGTAGTAATTTCAAAAAAATTCCTACGCACACGCAAGATCATGGTGATGCATAGCAACGAGAGGGGAGAGTATTGTCCACGTACCCTCGTAGACCGTAAGCGAAAGCGTTATGACAACGCGGTTGATGATGTAGTCGTACGTCTTCACGATCCGACCGATCCAAGTACTGAACGTACGGCACCTCCGAGTTCAGCACACGTTCAGCTCGATGACGATCCCCGGACTCCGATCCAGCAAAATGTCGGGGATGACTTCCGTCAGCACGACGGCGTGGTGACGATGATGATGTTCTACCGGCGCAGGGCTTAGCCTAAACTCCGCGACGATATGACCGAGGTGGAATATGGTGGAGGGGGGCACCGCATACGGCTAAGGAACGATCACGAAGATCAACTTGTGTGTCATGGGGTGTCCCCCTGCCCCCGTATATAAAGGAGCAAGGGGGGAGGAGGCCGGCCCTAGGAGGGGGCGCGCCAAGTGTGGAGTCCTACTAGGACTCCCTAGTCCTAGTAGGATTTCCACCTCCCTTGTTGGAGTAGGAGAAGGGGAAAGAGGGGGAGAGGAAGAAGGAAAAGGGCCGGGGCTGCGCCCCTTGTCAAATTCGGACCAGAGGGGGGGCGCAGGCCTCCTTCCTTTTAGCCTTTCTCCTCTATTCCCGTATGGCCCAATAAAGGCCCATATACTTCCTGGCGAATTCCCGTAACTCTCCGGTACTCCGAAAAATACCTGAATCACTTGGAACCTTTCCGAACTCCGAATATAGTCGTCCAATATATCGATCTTTACGTCTCGACCATTTCGAGACTCCTCGTCATGTCCCCGATCTCATCCGGGACTCCGAACTCCTTCGGTACATCAAAACTCATAAACTCATAATATAACTGTCATCGTAACCTTAAGCGTGCGGACCCTACGGGTTCGAGAACTATGTAGATGACCTAGAACTATTCTCGGTCAATAACCAATAGCGAAACCTGGATGCTCATATTGGCTCCTACATATTTTACGAAGATCTTTATCGGTCAAACCGCATAACAACATACGTTGTTCCCTTTGTCATCGGTATGTTACTTGCCCGAGATTCGATCGTCGGTATCTAATACCTAGTTCAATCTCGTTACTGGCAAGTCTCTTTACTCGTTACGTAATGCATCATTCCGTAACTAACTCATTAGCTACATTGCTTGCAAGGCTTATAGTGATGTGCATTACCGAGAGGGCCCAGAGATACCTCTCCGACAATCGGAGTGACAAAACCTAATCTCGAAATACGTCAACTCAACATGTACCTTTGGAGACACCTGTAGAGCTCCTTTATAATCAACAAGTTACGTTGTGACGTTTGGTAGCACACAAAGTGTTCCTCCAGTAAACGGGAGTTGCATAATCTCATAGTTGTAGGAACATGTATAAGTCATGAAGAAAGCAATAGCAACATACTAAACGATCAACTGCTAAGCTAACGGAATGGGTCAAGTCAATCACATCATTCTCCTAATGATGTGATCATGTTAATCAAATGACAACTCATGTCTATGGTTAGAAAACATAACCATATTTGATTAATGAGCTAGTCAAGTAGAGGCATAGTAGTGACATAATATTTGTCTATGTATTCATCCATGTATTATGTTTCCGGTTAATACAATTCTAGCATGAATAATAAATATTTATCATTATATAAGGAAATAAATAATAACTTTATTATTGCCTCTAGGGCATATTTCTTCACTCCTCCACCAGGTATGTGGTGCAAGGTAAACCCTAGGTTTGTTTCTGCTCATGCCCCTACAGTTCTCCCACTGCATAATTAGCTGCTAAATTAGGCCAGATGGTGTACACATGCACAACACAATCATCGTGATGTTCCCCTATGAACATTGTAAATTCCTTAGGGTCAATTTGTAAATTATGACTGCCTCTTGATATCGTGTCGTTAACTATTGGTCGACTGAAAGATTCCTAAACATTGGGTCTTTATATTCATTTTGCATAGAAGCAGGACATATAGTTGTTTGCATTGTAAAAAAAAAAATGCCGCAATAGCAAGGATCAGGCTGTCATCGGTCTCTATATAAACAAAACAAGTTAAGCTGCTACAAATTTGCCCATGGTCTCAATTGCCTTTCCGACATTTGTGCGCAGTTTGAACAACATGTGTCAAGTTAACTGTGCAGGTATCCCATTTCAACCAAGCTATAATGAATGTCGCGACAAGCATGATAAGCCATTTCAAACATATAAAAAAATCAAGCTATATTTTGTTTGAGGGAAAAAAAACAAGCTAATGAGTGAGGAAATGGTTCCGACTCTCGCACGGCTTCCTTGTTTCTCTTTTTTTTTTGACCGGCTCCCTTGTTGAAAAATTGGATCATTTCGGTGACGATTCTTCACTTCGACTGGGCCTGGGCCTGAATGAGTGGTCCAGGGAGGCCCTTAAGGGGGTAATTTGGTCTACCGTGTTGTTGATTGAGGCCCAATCGCAATGTGAGCAATCAGCGATCTGCCGCCGCCGGCCGCCGCGCTTGTTCGACCCTGCCGGCGGCGCCTCCCTTCCTCTGCTCCTCGGCGCGTGCTAGCTCGCCCGCCCAAAGGCCCACTCCATCTTGCTTTGCTCCCGACTCCACCAGCCCCATCCCCTCCGTTCTACAGGTCGTAGTCCGTGTGCCCCTGCCGCCGACCAACTCCTCCACCACCAGATGACCAGATCCGCCGTGCAAGGTAAACCCTTGGCCTGCTTCTGCTCACGCCCCTACAGTTCTCCCACTGGATTAATTAGCTGCCAAATTAGACTACTTTTCCTAAATCGCACTGATAGATTTAAGAGACACCAACATGTTTCCAGTCATTTCTCTGCATCTTTAATTACCTCGGCAATTCTACTCCCTCCGTCTCAAAATAATTTTAGTACAAAGTTGTACTAAGGTTGGAACACTTATTTTGGGACGGAGGGAGTATGTAATTGTCTTTTCTAAAATGGCATGATCATTGTGGCCAAATATTAACAGGAATGCCTTAGTTGTTTTTTATTTGCTTGAAACCTTGTTTTTACTACAGATTTCTTGACTGATCAGTATCTAAATCGCACTGGTAGATTTAAGAGACACCAACATGTTTCCAGTCATTTCTCTGCATCTTTAATTACCTCGGCAATTCTACTCCCTCCGTCTCAAAATAATTTTAGTACAAAGTTGTACTAAGGTTGGGACACTTATTTTGGGACGGAGGGAGTATGTAATTGTCTTTTCTAAAATGGCATGATCATTGTGGCCAAATATTAACAGGAATGCCTTAGTTGTTTTTTATTTGCTTGAAACCTTGTTTTTACTACAGATTTCTTGACTGATCAGTATCTAAATCGCACTGGTAGATTTAAGAGACACCAACATGTTTCCAGTCATTTCTCTGCATCTTTAATTACCTCGGCAATTCTACATTTCTACTCCCCCAGTCCCAAAATAATTTTGGTACAAAGTTTTACTAAGGTTAAGACACTTATTTTGAAACGGAGGAAGTATGTAATTGTCTTCTTTAATTAAAATGGCATGATCATTGAGGCCAAATATTGACAGGAATGCCTTAGTTGTTTTTTATTTGCTTGAAACCTTGGTTTTACTACAGATTTCTTGACTGCTCAGTATTACATCGTCTTAATTTTCACGCATCCTAGTCACCTTGTGGTCAGCAAGGCAGGGGCAGGCAGGAATTTCAGAACTAGCAACTTGAAAAGTGGCAAGTCATAGTGTTAGCAAACATTTAAATTGGGAGATTTGGACAAGGATTTTATTTAATTGAAGTATTCTGCGATATGCGAAATAATTCTTAAAAAGCTATATTATTGGCAACATCACCACCTCACCACCCGGAGCTGTGCCACGCGAGACAGCGCGCCGCAGCCGGAACCGTCGACAACCTAGTGGCACCGCCGCTACATCCCGAGCAAGGGCGCCGCGCGCAGGGCCGCCGCTGCCAACACCACGCGAGCAAGTCTCGGTGGCGCACGCTGGCAGCGGCAGGAGGGGTTAGGGGGAGGGTGGAGGCGCTGGAGGGAGGGAGGGGACCCCCCGGTCGCCTCACTCGGGGAGATGACATGGTCGACATGGTTTTTTTTTTTCCGTTGAGATCGATACATGGGGACAAACCTTAAACTTATATCGATTAAACTTGGAGACTTGGACGGCAGAGTGAGTCACCATATGCCCATAACAATACAAGTTTAATTTGTTTCTTCTGCTGGCAGTGTGAACCGCATCATGGGTTATTGGGTAACTGAGTCCGGTGGCATATCCTTCCATGTGATTTTTCAAAGGCGATGGATGCAAAGCTAGTTGCAAGAGTTGCATCAGTACACTCCAAACTACTCTAGTTTTATTATAACAAGGAAAGAAGGAAGGCAAGACTTCAATGAAAAATACACGGTGGGCATAGTGTGTACAAACTATATTTAGTTGCCGGCGTGCCAGACGAGACGTAGTAATTGAACCTAACCATATAGTACTAGTAGTTGTAGTACTAAAATGCAATACATTTCGTTACTCGGTATCATCCTCATCTTGTTGGATTATTGTCTCAAACAGCTGCCTGTTATTTCATAATTATTGTCTGAGGAAACAAGGCTCGCCTAACCCACATCGCAATAGGTGCACTTTGTTTAGGGAAAACGGAACAAGGCTCGCCTAGCTAACAAAAGATGTACGCACTTGATTCTATATATTGTAGAGTCCACAAGCATAGCGCTCCCTACCTAGCTTGCTGCGCTTTCACAAACACAACAATACTCTTGTGTTGGAGCCATGGTGGGTGTTGGGGAGATGATTGCAAGTGCCGTGGTGAAGCAAGTCACTAGCAGGCTAATCAAAATCGCGGGGGATGAGATCGCTCTGCAGTGGAAGTTTAAAGGCGAGGTGTATAAAATGGTGGAGAAAATGAAAGATCTCGAGGCTGTGATGCATGATGCTGACAATAAGGTGAGCCAAGGAGGAATTGATGGAGAACAAGTTGGGCGGTGGCTCCTGAAATTAAAATCTGTTGCCTACGACGTTGAGGATCTGCTGGACGACTTGGATACTAAGAATAATGAAGCAAAGGTACGGCCGCTATCTTACCCCTATCCTGTGATCCAAGGAAAAAATCTTTCTTCAATAATTAGTCTTGTCTTTTTGGACAAGACCAGTTTCTGACATCCAAAACTCACAGCTGGAGCCCCGTGATCCCCTTTCGATTTCTCTTTGGGGTAGTCATCCTTATGTGTCTAAATATTTTTGTAGAATCGTTGTTTGTTTGTACAACTCAGTGTTGTACTTGATTAAGCTTGTTTTCTTTTAAAAAACCCACCAGGGGGAAGAGTTTCCCCCACCTAATGATTAAGCTTGTTTGGTACGGTACTATGTAACTTTCTTTTCGAAATACTGTACTATGTTACTTGATGATCTGTTTCTGTGGCAGTGTCGCCGCACTTCTCCTTTGCGTCAGGCTCTCCCTCAGTGTAATCTGTTCGAGGCTTTGGCTGCTGCTGTTGCACTTCTTTTTCTTCAGTTGTAAACTGTAATTACAACTTGTATATCCCTGTTTTACGTTCACTTTTAACTAATGGGATTTTTATTTACAGCTCAAGGCATTCTTTTCCCGGGACAATCCAGCCTACCGGTGGATAACCAGACCCCACAATTTGGTGGATGTGAGGAAGAGAATAGAAGAAATAGAAAATGAGGGCAGGGTGTTCAATCTGGTTCCGCAAGAGCAGGTAGAAAGGAGCAGAAAAAATGAGACTTTTGCATCCAGCAGCGATAGAGGCACGTCAACTGGAATGCAAGGGAGGAGTGCAGAAAAGGATAAATTAGTAAACCTGATATTGAGAAGTGAAGCTAATGAGCATATCTCTATCATTCCAATTGTGGGGCTTGGTGGTATAGGGAAGACAACATTGGCCCAATCAGTTTATGCAGACAAGAGGATAGACATCTTCGACATCCGAGCCTGGGTTAATGTATCTGAAAAGTTTGATTTACTCAAAATTGTGAGGGCCATCATCAAAAGCATAGATGCCAATATCAACCTTAACAACGATACTTTGCAGTATCTACAGGATTGTCTTCAAGACAAACTTGCTGATAAAAAGTACATGATTGTTTTGGATGATTTCTGGGAAGAAGGGGGAGATAACCTGGAAAAGCTGAAGCTGATGTTACAACATGGCTCCAGCGGTAGCAGGATTATAGTTACTACCCGTAACCAAACCGTAGTGAAAAAAATGAAGACTGGTGTTCTTGCACATCAGAGGGTGATTCTCCCTGTGCACGAGTCTGACCAAATCAATCTGGGTTTTCTGTCAACCAATGACTGCTGGGAACTAATAAAGATAAGAGCATTTGAGCCAGATGATGACCCGACTCCCTTTGAACAAATTGGATATGAAATTGCAGGAAAATGTGGAGGTCTACCACTCGTGGCAAATGCTTTTGGGCATGTAATGTCAGAGGATAAGTCCATCAAGGCATGGCAAGACATAAAAGTGAGGATGGTTAATTTGGGTTTGAGAAGCAAATGTCAAAATGACACATTAGAGACCCTCAAGTTGAGCTATTACTACATGAAGTGGGAGTTCAAAATTTGTTTTGCATATTTGGTGGTATTTCCAAAGGGCTTCCTTATAGACACCAACCGTCTGATCCAGCAATGGAATGCTCTTGGATACATCTATTCAGAATATGATGGTGAAAAGTGCATCAACTACCTTCTTGGGATGTCCTTTCTTCAGATTTCTGGACATCCTACGGTTAGTTTATCCAACACTATTTCGATCATTTATGTTCAGTTATTGATGCCTTATCTATTAACTAGTATATGTTTTTTCAATATGATATGAAAATCATCAAATCGTATACTCCCATATTTAGGAACTCCTTTTCTTGCAAGAGTTCATTGTACACATTCTTAAGGAAAAAGCCATGATGGTATTTAATATCAACTATTGGTCAAGTTAGATTTAAACAGAATTTACTCTCCATCCTAACAATTAATATTGAAAATACATTATATTATGATCTAAAAAAGGAGTTTCCTTTATCTTTTTACCCTCTAGTTGTGACTGTTTTTACCCCATTTTATCTTGCTATATACATTTTACATGGAAAAAATAGATAAAGTGCTGTCTCAAAAACCATGTCGATATCCAAAATGTTTACTTACTCGTTTGCACAAGATCGTAGGTACTATATTGGTATGAACATATGACTGAGTGATTGTTGCATACATATTTTAGTCACTTGGTATCTATACATACTTAATCTATCCAATGAGTTTTACCTTTATTGTACAACACGTTTGATATTAGTTACTTCTGCAGGATATTCTAAGTCCATTACATGCCAAGGCTTCTCAGAAGCTTATCATGCATGATTTGGTACATGATCTTGCTTCAATAATTGCTGCTGAAGTATTTCTTGTTCTTGATGCTCATGTTACTGGGCCAAGGAGTTGGAAGAAGGCAATTCATTGCCGACATGCAGAGTTGATACAATACCGGAATCAATCCAATGTTTTCAATTGTCTGCCAAAAAAACTTAGATCCCTCCACATTAGAGATTCGCATGAATGGCAACTTCCTCCAGAGGCATTTTCTGGGTCCAAGTACATGCGTGTCTTGGACCTAGCATGTGCAGCACAGGAACTCTCTCAAGGGCGATCCGCGTCAAGCAAAATCATGCTGCCACATTCCATAGAAAAACTGAAGCTACTTAGGTACCTTGATGCCACGGGATTGCCAATTCCTTCACTTTCTAAGTTTGCGTGTACACTTCAGAATATGGAAACTCTGATTATGTCCAATTGCTCACTTGAAGCCTTGCCTGACAACATATGTAGCCTCCACAAACTTTGTTATCTGGACCTATCCGGTAATAGAAGCCTTGATAAGCTACCTACCTCATTGGGTAAGCTCTCTAGACTCTATTTCCTCAACTTATCGGGGTGTTCCGTCCTCCAAGTTTTGCCTAAATCCATCTGTGAACTGGCATGTCTAGAACACCTAGATATCTCAGAGTGTTGTGTCATTCAAAATCTCCCTGATAAATTTGGTAGCCTTCCACAACTCATATTCCTAAACTTGTCAGGGTGTTTCATGCTCCAAGAGTTGCCAGAATCCATCTGCCAGCTGACATGTTTACAACACCTAGATATGTCAGAGTGTCGTGCCATTCAAAATCTCCCTTATAAATTTGGCAGCCTTCCAACACTCATATTCCTAAACATGTCAGGTTGTTCTAAGATAACCAAACTACCTGACAATCTTATACTTCAGTCTTTAGAGCATATGAACCTATCAAATTGCCATGAGCTAGAGAACCTGCCAAAAGATTTTGGCAACCTTCAAAGGCTTGGGTTCTTGAGCCTTTCTGATTGCTACAAGATTTCATTGCTGCCAGAATCATTTTGCCAACTTATTCATTTGAAATCCTTAGATCTTTCTGACTGCCATGAGCTCATGGAACTCCCTGAATGTTTTGG
The DNA here is from genome assembly GCA_021605145.1 of Aegilops bicornis. Lineage (NCBI taxonomy): Eukaryota > Viridiplantae > Streptophyta > Magnoliopsida > Poales > Poaceae > Aegilops > Aegilops bicornis. The sequence continues at coordinate 799,549,529 of CM038671.1, read as the reverse complement.
TCACCTTTCTGAGCTTGACTCTTTGAACCTAACAAGTTGTTGCAAGCTGCAAGTACTGCCCGAGTCATTCTGCAAGTTGTCTAAGCTGAGGTGTCTCGATTTGTCTTATTGTATGAGGCTTGATAAGCTCCCATCCTTGTTTGGTGCCCTTAAGCTTCAATCATTGTACATCTCTTGTACCATGTCTCTCAGTGAATTGCCGGATAGCCTTGCTGACATGGCAAGTCTCACTCAACTTGAGGCCATGGTAGGATCTCCTGCAACTATGGACAGTGTTCGAAAAATTCGAGAGAAACTCGTTTTTCCAGGAATAATACATCATGAGGTGCATCAGATAGAAAATAATGTATGTTGCAGCATAGTGGAACTTGCACAATTGAATTGTTATGAGATGTGTGTTGACAAACTTCAGAATGTCACCCATGCAGAAGACGCAGAGAGAGCAAAGTTGCGTGACAAGTCAGATCTGAGACAACTAACTCTTCGCTGGGGAACCCAGGGAGGCGAGGGTCAATCTGTGTTGGAGAAGCTGGTACCTCCCCGCACCCTTGATTACTTTTTTCTAGGGGGTTATATGAGCAAGGATTTCCCTAAATGGATGTCTCATATCTCTTCCTACCTCCCTTCCCTCACCTACCTCCGCCTTTCTGATTTAGGAACATGTGATACTCTTCCTCCATTTTGGCAGCTGCCAAATTTAAGAAGCATATCTATGAAAAACATTCCCAATGTCAGGAAAATAGGCAAGGAATTATTTGGGCAGGGCAAAAAGTGTACGAAATTAAGAACGATACTGTTGGAGTCGATGGAGAACTTGGCTGAATTCTGGACAACAAGGTCAGGTGAAGAAAATGAAGAGTTCTTAATTCCGAATTTGCACTATTTGAGTGTTTATAACTGCCAAAAATTGAAATTTCTACCGTATCCGCCAAGAAGTATGATTTGGTACTTGGAAAGCATTAATGAGATTATTCCAGAAGGAGGATTTGGGAAGATTTCATCTTCTGCTTTTCCTTTTCAGATGGTAATAAAGAATTGCAGTTTTTCTCCAGAGAACTGGGATAGACTTCATCATTTCCCCACCATTGAATTATTATATGTTGAATCCTGCAACGGTTTGAGGGCATTGCCAGAGGTCTTTAGATGCTTCACCTCTCTAAAAGGCCTAGTTTTGAAGTCATTGAAGGAATTGGAGTCACTACCGAAATGGTTAGGGTGCTTAATTTTCCTGCAATGCGTTGCCATCATGGATTGTCCCAAGATAACATCTGTTCCAGAAAGCATGAAGAACCTTACTGCTCTGAGAGTGCTAGCGCTGCAGGGGTGCAAAGGCTGTGACATATTGCCGGAATGGATAGGGCAGCTAACTTGCCTGCAACATTTTCAAATCAGTGATTGCCCCAACCTGACGTCTTTGCCTGAAAGCATGAAGGGCCTTACTTCTCTAACAGAGCTTTGGATAGTGGAGTGCCAAGGCCTAGCTATGTTGCCAGAATGCCTAGGACAGATCATTTCCCTTATAATAATTACCATCATCGGTTGCCCCAAGCTGACATCTTTGCCGGAAAGCATGAAGGACCTTACTTCTCTAACAAAGCTTTATATAAAGGAGTGCCAAGGCCTAGCTATGTTGCCAGAATGCCTAGGACAACTGATTACCATGCAAGTTATTTGCATCATCAATTGTCCCAACCTGACAACTTTGCCTGAAAGCATGAAGGGCCTTACTTCTTTAACAGAGCTTTGGATAGAGGAGTGCCAAGGCCTAGCTGTGTTGCCCGAATGCCTAGGACAGATCATTACCCTGCAAAAACTTCACATCATCAATTACCCCAAGCTGACATCTTTGCCGGAGAGCATGAAGGGCCTTTCTTCTTTAACAGAGCTTTATATGAAGGAGTGCCAAGGACTAGCTGTGTTGCCAGAATGCCTAGGACAGCTCATTACCCTGCAAAAACTTCACATCATCAATTGCCCCAAGCTGACATCTTTGCCGAAGAGCATGAAGGGCCTTACTTGTCTAAAAGAACTTTGGATAGAGGAGTGTCAATGCCTAGATGTCTTACCTGAATGGCTGGGACAACTCACTTCCCTACAAGAGTTTAACATCTTCGATTGCCCCAACCTGACCTCGTTGCCTCAAAGCATTCAAAACCTTACCGTTTTGAAGGAACTCTACATTTGGGGCTGTCCAATTCTGGCCGAGAGGTGCCAAGGGGAAGGTGCTGGCCTTATTTCTCACATCCCAAAAGTGAAATTACATCTATGAACCAGAAGAACTAAGGTATGAAACTCCCAAAAGTAAATATTCATTATTCTTAGTTACTTATATGTATTTATTTGCACATGTTTTTGTAATATTGTGATGACCATGGCATTATTTAACAAGATGCGTCCTTTGGTGTCTGTTCATACTGCATTTGTGTGCTCAGCCGCATTATATGAGTTATGCTTTACCATCGAGTACATATTTTATTAGCATGATATTCTCTAATTTGTACCTATGCATTCTCTCTTCCATGTTTACATAATTACATGGATATGAAAGGATAATGTAACGTGTATGCAGAGCTGGGGTCGACTTGTGAAGACACGAGAGCTAAAGCAAATAAATGAGAAATGTTTACATGGATACATGGAAGTGGTTTTTCTGGTTCGAGTAAAGCCTGACGGTGGTGTATTCCAGGCAATCTAGAATTCTCTGTAATGTGAAGATGGGGATTTCCTATCGGGGAGTGGGAGGCTGTTGCAGCTACCAACCATGAGATGACTGCACAGATCCAGTTCATCTGTAAGACCACCGCTGCCTTCTGACTCAACCCCAGCGCTGCGGCAAAATCCGCTTTGATTCAATGTTCTGATCAGCTATATTTTCCTGCCGTGGATTTTCGGAGCTTGCTCTGCTAATCAGTGTTCTTTATTTTATTTTCCTTCTGATCGGAATTTAGGTCTAACCAGACCAGCAGGTTCTTATTCACTCCGTTCTGGAGACTGATAAAGGGAGACAGTATCAGCATGGACTCTGAAAACTAAAAAGCGTAAGTATCAATTAAAATTGACTGTTTAGGTTCTGTTTTATCAAATGACACAATCTCTATTCATTTCAAATAGAGAATGCCACAAGTTTTTCTTATTCGTCTCCAAAAGAACTGTGTTGAACTGGAAGAAACTCTGAGCAGTTATCTCTAATCTAGAGCTTGTAGTTACGTCAATAAATCTGAGAACTGTTATTAGAAAACCGGGTGAGATGGTTTGTTGTTAGGTCTCTAAATTTATGTAAAGATGGGATCATATGTCTTACAGTATATCTCTATCATTTGTTTTTATTTACTGCACCAAGTGCTCAAGGAATTCAGCCTGACAATGATGCTAGCATGCAACTGTGTGTTGCTTTCTCTAAACTTTGCTGTGCTTAAGTAGTTAACAACTTACTTGCTTCCAGCTGGATAACCTACCTATGTCATTGACAACAGATTTTTGATGATGGCCTTGACTGAAGATGTGTTGAGACACGTTTTCGGTCCTTGTAAACATCCCTCTTGGTAAAAGATGTGATTTATTTGTTCAATACACTAGCAATTTAACTATTCCTCGGACCCCCCTAGTGTGCGGGTATGTATCTGTAGTTCTGTATAATAAATCTGAATTTTAAGTAGTTCTGTTGCTAACTGTGCATTTAGGTACTGTGCAGAGGAGACGATGAAACAAACAAGTTGAGGTGGTCTCTCCGGCGTTGCAGAACCAATCCGAAATCCTAATCGGGAAGACTGGGCTGTACTGTACAAGCTTAGGTATGTGCAAGTCATGGTGGTGAATCTAGCTTTGTTTACCCTATCAATTGTTTGCATTGTTCTGTCTAGTTTCAATTTGTTCTGGCCAATCTTGATCTGTGTCGTGACTCCTGAACCTTATCTTATTTCCTCAACATCCAAAGCTAACATGGATAATTCCTCATGCAGGAAGGATAGCCGAAGGCCGGGCAACAGACCGACCTGGACGCACGAGCTTCAACAGTGGAAACACTCTCATCCAGAGCTGATAATTGATACGGGGATTACATCTTCAGTTACTGTTGGTGGCAGGCCAATGTGTGAGCTTGGTAACCACAACTCTCTTTCAGCCAGGTTTTGTTGCACCTTCTGAGCTTTCTTCTTATTTCAGGTGCACAGCTCGGACAGCGTGCAATCGGAAATTGTCTGACGGAAAACCAAGGTTGAGATGGGACGATATGGAATCCAGGAGGTGCCACAAAATGATCTGGTTCTGGACTGACTCTGCAGGATCGCCGCCGATGTTTTTTCTTGTATTATTCCGAGTGTCAGCTTGGCTGCGTGTTGATAGGCAGGGTGAAGTAGCATTGTACTGTTCTGCTCTGAATGCGTATGTCTTGGGACTTCCTACAGTGCGCGATGATGTAAATGCGCACGGAATCATCGTGATGTTCCATATGAACTTCTAATTTATATTCTCTTTTCTGAGAAAAAAGTGATGTATTATCGTACAACCTTCCATTATAGTAAGATCACTAAAAATACAGCAAAGTAGCAGCAACTAAGCTAACTAAAATTACAGTAAGTAGCAGCAACTAAGGTAACCTAGCCGCCGCCGCCAGAACCTACCTATCCAGCCTTCTCTCCCTCGCCGCCGCCGCCGGGCAAAGCCTGTGTGGTGTCGGCGGCGGCGGGCCCCGTTCATTCCATCTCGCGACACCATGTCTGCTGCGGGGCGCTCTGCCGAGGAGGTGGTAGTCGCCGCGGCGAGACGGCGCTAGTGGACGCGATGAGCACGCGGCTCGCGCGCGGCGCGCATGGGGTCAGTGGCGGAGACAGGGGGACTAGCAGGGGCCTTGGCCCCCCTAACATTGGGAATTTGCTGCTAATTCATTGATGAACAGTGCATAATCAGCAATATTTTGATGCTAAAAGTCTATTTTCCTACGCTTTGGCCCTCCTTAACCTAATTTGACGGCACTTGCCCCCCCACCCTATCCACATTTTCTGGGTCCGCCACTGCGTGGGGTGTGTGCTCAGGCTTCGCTAGAGTTGTCTGTCGCAGTGCTGTGACCAGCAGATCGTGGCCGTGCTCCAGCGTGGTGCTTGGACGTCGGCCTTGTGGCACGGATCTGCAGGGCGTGTGGTACGGGAGTCCAGCGGTAGGCGCCATCATCGCGGATCTGCCGGCCGGAGGCCTTGCGGACTCCGTTGACCTGATGGTCGTACGGCGGCTCACTAGTCGGGCGGCCGGATCCCGACGGCTCCAGAGACGTCATACGCTAGCGGTCATGGCGTGAGGTGGTTCCCTATGCCCCTTTTGTCAGATCTGTTGCGGATCATCTTTGCACGCGGCTCTCCCCATCGGCTGGTCCTGATCTCCAGCGGAGATGTTCTTGGCTGGCCCAGTGGGTGCCGGGCTGGGAGCTTGTCCGGGGGAAACCTCTGGCCGACGGCGGCGGCCACGTTGTCGATGACGCTCTGGGCGTCATTTCCCTCCTTGGTGGAGACGGCGAGGTCAACCCCCCCTACTCCCTCCTCTGTATGTGCCGGGGTGAAAACCCTAGTTGTACGTTAATGGGCGGCGGCGGCGTCATGACATCGTTACCTCCTTGGAGGCGCCGTCTTGGGCATTGAGACGGAGGGTGTGCGAGCGTGGCACGAATGGTTCGTGGTGCCGCAGGTGGTGCGGTGTGGCATCTACCGTGTCGACGACGGCGGGTCTCGGCGGCGTGGATCAGCGGAGTCCTGGTGATGGACATGTGTTTCGTCGGCGACGGGCGAGCCTGGCAAGATCTATGCAACAATCCTCCTGAAGATGTGACTACGGAAGATGGCGGTGGTGGACCCTAGAGCGTGCACATGCGGTGCGCGTTGAGGGACGCCTAGATTGGTTGGTACTCTCAACCTGCCAGACGGGCGGCTTTTGAGACCACTGGATTAGATGATGTCTGTTGATGCGGTCAGGGCACATCTTTATTTGTCAGTCTTTGTTGAATAAAATAATAAAGATGGTGCATGCATCATTTTGATATAGAGACCGGGCGTAATCCTCCTTTTGAAAAAAGAACTAAGCTAACAAATATAGTATAACGTACGTACCTATGTTCATGGTGGTGCTCGAATTCGAGGGAAAGAGAGGGAGAAAACAAGCTGCGAGAGAGAGAGAGGGGACAGGTCGAGGGGTTCGTTCACGTCTCTCAGGCCTCATTTGGTTGCCCGAGGAAATATGCCCTGGGTAGCAAACCCCTTCTCCCACGGGGGAAATCTCCCAAAGTCCACGTTACCAAATGACAACAGGTGGAAGGGGGCAAAATCCCCAGAAGAAGATAAATTAAAAAAACACAAAAATGAAGGATTCTACACAATCAATTCTGAAACAGCTCAGAAAAATACATTGCATATAAATAATCACATTGCATATAAATAATTACGAAAAAACACAAATATATTCATGACATTGCATATAATTCTATAAATCATAGAAAATCAAGGAATTTGCAAATGTATAAATAATCACATTTACACTATCATCTTCGGACACTCATGAGAATATAATCAGAACTAAAGATGTCACATAACATAGAGAGGCAACATTTCTTAGGTACTCTAGTACGGAACAAGAAATCAAGTGTCACTCCACTCGTGCTGAGTGGCGATCCAAATGGGACTACGACCTTCGTGAGCTAGAGGTGTAAGAATGTAGCTGACTCCAACAAAAATTATGTTGTAGCCTCGTCTCAGAAATGTAGCCCCCCTGATTTATACAAATGAAGGATCATAAGCTGGGAAAGAGAAGCATATGAGAAATTATTAACAGATTCTAACATGACATGATAATACAAATCGCAATGGCATTTCAGTTCCGATCTTTTATGTGCAAAAGTCAAGATCGCCGAAAAAGACCCCAATGGCAAGTCCAGATTGGTTATCTGAAACCAATACTGACTAAGACATACTCATACAGATCTTAACACTAATACAACAGAACAAAAAATAACGTTTGCGATCGCTGGTGACACTCTTAAGCCGATAATTCAATTACAACGATCTTATTGTTAAGAAATAGGGATTAGCCTACTAAATTACTGAGATTATAGATTATACGTATAAATTAGGAAACATGAAATACAAAAATAATTAGCAAAATTACGAAATAATTCACCCCATCTCAACAGTTACACGAGCCGAGTTCCACAAAACCTCATAGTGTCTAGGATAAATTTATCGTGCCCCCGGTTTCTTCTTCTTTTGGGGCCCCCCAGTACATCCATATACTACCCTTTCTTCTTGGTGCGTGCAGTACATCCATATACAACTTCTGCAATCATATTAATAAAAAAAATACTACTCTGGCAGAATGATTACAAAAATAATTCTGAAGTATTGTTGCCACAACTTGGAATATATAGTAATTGCAACCGACAGAAAGCACAACTTACCTCCAGATAAATCAAATCACATACCTTGAAAATGTAAGTTGAAAATCTGAATGATAAATGCCAATCTGCAGATGTATATAGTGACCCTCATCTAAACACATAGACCAAATGGTAATCCATGTATTATTGGAGCGAGACCACCTAGTTCCTTATGTTTGCAGAGGATAACATCAACTAGATTTAATTTTCTATGGAGGCACTGCTAGGGTAACATCAAATGATCAATTCAGAATAACTCATGTTATTGCAAAGGAAAGAATGGGCAGAGTTCAGAAACAAAGGCTCGTGGATCTACAAACAGTCAGATGGATAAAATTCAGGTTCAGGTAAAACTCAGGTTCAGATAAAACTCCAGTCAATAATGGTGCAAAATAAATAATGATAAGATGGATGTAGTGCAAAACAAGAAAATATAAGATGAACTGTCTACACACGTTATGTTCTCCATCGTAGAAATTTCATCCTTCAACCAATAAAGTCTAAGACATAAGTCAGTGGTGTTGATGAATATTTCTCGATTTATTTGGTGTTGTGTCCTTTGTCATGTGTGAAACAAACTTGACATCAATAGATCATGATATACATAGATACAAGAAGAGTATTGAGCTATGCAAAGTGTATGATGCATAATGGCATGTAACTGCACCGGCTGTCTAAAAAGTATGCCATGGTGAATTTAATTGCAGAGGATACCAAAACTATAAATAGAAAATTTATAACTAAGAAAAAAGCATAAAAATAAACAATTGTAGTATGTACTGCCATAAGGATCTAACAAAGAAAAACATTCAGTATTTGCCTGTCTACACAAAAGCAATTAACTTGCCTAAACCAAAGTTCACAAGACTCACCAGTAATTAAATGCAGCAAATCCACTGCATTTGCCACATTCTTCTGAATTGCACCTAAATTATATTGTATGCAGCCAATAATCTAACTTCTGTAGACAAACTGCCGCACATTAGGCAATGCTTTGTTCTCTAGTAACAAGAGTCCAAACAAGAAAAAGTGTTCCTTGAAAGATCCAAAATATAGCATCAGACCTCACAATCAATCAAAAGTTCCAATTGACCAATCAAAACACCATGCAGATCTAGGGGGGAGAAGCGAAAGGAAGAGATTGTGCTCACCGTTAATTTGACAATGGTAGGAGAGTTCCAAGATTCTGATTAGCTGTAAAACGAGGAAAAGGCGGCTCAGGTTCGTGGATCTAGAGCAACATCATCAGTGCTAACCGAGGCATCAAATATGTGGTAGAAGTGGGCGAGGAAGAAGAGTGGGCTAACCTGGCTCGGAGGACGAGGAAGGTGACCGCTAGCTCATTGCTGTTCGCATGAGGAGATATGAGCTGCGAGGGGTAGTCGATCTTGCCGGAAGTAGAAACCAACCTCTGGGCCGGCGCCATCACCGGGTAGAGGATCATGGCAGGAGGGAGGGGGTGACGTCGCCGGCGGGGGGAGAAGCTCTTGGCCGGAGGCGCGGGTGGCTGCCGGAGGCACAAGCTTGGGAGGATAGAGTCGGCGTCGTCGCTTCTCGAGGATTTCCTGCCCGACCTAACGAGATCAGGGAATCGCTCCCGGGGAAGGGACATGGAAAGGGCAGGGGTCCCTCTCGACGGTGTGCTACCAAATGACGCCGTGGGCTACCCCGGGTCCAGTGGCGAAGCCAGGAGTTCAAGGTTGTGATGTCAATTTAAAATTGTGATGTCAAATACATATGCTTGTATGAAATTTGTACTGGGTTTTGTTTGATGTCCATTGGTGCATGCCAAAATGTTGTGTAGTCAGTTGACTACATAACTAACCCCTGGCACCGCCACTGGCCGGGTCAACTCGGCCCGTGGCTTCTTCCCCCGGGGATAAGGCTGGGATCCCCCCGGGATCCACGACAACCAAATGAGGCCTCAGGCATGAGGATATGCCCTGAGAAGGGCGCAACTGGCCAAGGGAGGTCCTGCGCGGTCGCCACACAGCTGGCTGCCTGCGCTGGCCGGAGGAGGACGATGACAGGCAAATGGCCTGGATGGGCCATGGGCTACACTGGTAAGTCGTCCATGTACAATGCACATTAATATTTGTTTATATTTTTCCTTCTATTTGGCTATTGTTTGAATTATTTTATGTAGCTCCATTGGACCGATCCAAGTGCACATGTAAAGTATCAATATTTTCTTAATTCATATTCTAATTTATATGAATATAAACTCAATTCAAATACAATATGGATTAGTTCCAAACTTCAAAAGTAATTCCTATGAAAGTCCCATACAATTAGGGCGGGACCCGCATAATTTAATATGGGATCATGCCTAATTCTTAGGGTTTTAGAATAGCTTTTTGGAGTCTTTGGAATAAACTTAGGGTTTTGCCCTTTAAATAAATTTGAGGCTTTGATATTCCTCGAGTTCAAGTTCCTTTAAATTTAAACAAAATGCATGAATATACTATAATGCACTTATTATAGTATGATATTCTAGGGCTATGACAACCATCGTCACCATAATGAGGGGAGATGGTGCGCGGCGTCGGGAGAGATAGGAGATGGGGTCGCGTCTCTCGATAGGAGAGGGTGAATGGGAGGTGGGGGTATGGACCGAACCGAAGGCGACACCCTCCAAATTTAGATCCAGCGGGGTGCACGGGAGGAGCTGGAGGAGGAGGATAAAAACCAAGCTCGAAAGTTGGGAGGGTTGGGCGAAGATGATGCTCGACAGAAGTGAAATACGTGGAAGGTGAAACACCGAACCAAAGATAGAAAACTTTTCTTGTGGAAAGTTTTCAGATAATATTTGGCGGTATGTTAGCACATAATTTACCTACATATATTAATGTGATTATGTACTTAAATAAGATTTTATTTGATAAATCAATAAGAAGATGTAAGAAGAGAAATCTAAATAGAAAGGGGAAGTGAATAATATAAGGTTTGACGAAAGAGGAACAAACGAGGACGTGGAGTTTCTTAACTCGAGCTCAAATGAGTTTGGGTGAACAGTAAACCAGGGAAAATAGAAAAATGTTTTTCGGCAAACATTGAAAAGCGGTCTGAGTGCTTGCAAAATTTCATCATGCAAAGACATTTGTGGAAGTCGTGGGGAAAAAACAAAATCGATGTATCAAAAATGTTATTTCAAAAGCATTTTGGAGTGTTGATTTATTTTTTCTATGACTTCAGAATGTGATTTCATTATGAAACTTTGCAAGCATTTCAAAAAAGATAAAGGGAATAGAGTCCTTTTCTTTTATTTTCTTGAATTGGAGTCGAAAAGTTGGTACACATAATATTGCTTCATCCTTTCCGTTCGCCTCTAGGGCATATTTTATTATTGCCCTAGAGACATATTTCCACAACACCTCATCCAAAGGCGGGACCACCTCCATGCCCTTATCCATGGCCGACACCACCTCCTTGCCCTTGTCCTCTGTCTTGATTATGATCAAGACAAAGTTCAAAGGTTGACCATCATTCAATTCTATTGTCCAAATCCCCTATATTTACCTACCCAAAGGCTCAACTACTTACCTACCACCACACTCAATTAACCCTCTCTATCTCACACTCTCACTCCTCTTCCACATGTCAATCGCCATGAACCCCATCCCGGGCCCCTTCCCCACCAAGGATGCTTTCCCCGTTTTGTTTCACCACCCGACTCCTTCCCCACCAAGGTTTCACCAACGTTGAATCGCAAAGATACCAATTACACCCAGCCTCTGCATCAACAAGATGTCCGAAAACATCAAGGATGCACACAGCAAAAAAAGAAAATAAAAAAGAGAAGAAAGACCTTGCCAAGGCGATCAATCACTCATAGCAGCAACACTTTAACCACCACCAAAGACAGCACCCGGACTACCAAAATAGTTCTACATAAGCAACGCCTCCAAGAAGGACACAATGCACAACGTTGTCGTTGCCCGAACCAAGATCTTAGGTTTTCACCCTGAAAAAAGTCTGTGTTCCCAAAAACATTGTCTTGAACAAGACCATTGCCAGGTTCAACCAATAAAGGCCAGACCTTGGGTTTTCACCCTCGAAATCACGACTCGATACTCGAGGAGCACCATGAAAGCTTTGGTCCTTCAGTGCTGCCGCCCCCACACTAGTGCAGAACCGGGCTATAGTGTCGGTTCGTAAGGGGCTTTAGTGCCGGTTCTGCAACCGACACTAAAGGGTGGGGAGTAAAGGTCCCCCCCTTTAGTACCGGTTCTACACGAACCACCACTAAAGCTCCACCACGTGGTACGATCCGGGGCCGGGTGGCGGGAGACCTTTAGTACCGGTTGGTAACACCAACCGGTACTAAATGTTTGGGCTGTTTTGGTTTTATTTTTTATTTATTATTTTTGATTTAACACCAACCGCCACTGAAGTTTTGCGTTTTAAATTTAATTTAGAGATTGTTTTTACATTATACTGAGTTGTTAAATCACTAGGTGAAAGTACCGATGATTAGTTTCAACTGGGATGCATGCATGGATCCTAGCTAAGTGATCAAATTATATATGCCATATCCATATTACTTGATCACTTATATTAGGTGAGCAAGTAATATGGATATGGCATATACTTGATCACTTAGCTAGCTAGGATCCATTCAGTTGAAACTAATCTGCGATTTCTTTCATAAATGATATAATAACTCATCATAGTCGTCATTAGCACTATTTAATTGTCGTAGTCCTTACCGCTATCTAATCAACACCAATATATACTAGCTTAAAGAAGAAACATTCACTTGTACCAGAAAGAAAGATATCATCGAGTTCAACATGGCCATGATTATAAGCGTTCATATATAAGACCACAAAAGCAAATCACTCTTTGAGATTAAGTTCAGGACGAAGAACACGAAGATCATGCTAATCACTCATGCTGCTCTCTCTCAGGTAAAATAGCATAGAACATGTATAGCTCTCCCGATTCATCATATTGGAGCATGCTAATGAACATGTCTCCTAATCGTGGGTTGCGCTTCTGATTGCTGCCCCCTAGTACTTCTCTGCGATCGTGGACAATTATGCTCTAGTCTTTCACTATTAAGCATTCCTCGCTAATCTTGAATGCACTAAAGTGCATTATAGGAGGTCTTGGTCGTAAGCTAACAATTCTCATGCGACCTTTAGTCTCGATCCACTGAGGCAGAACATTCATCAGGAGTCCATGTTGAAGAACATCGTACAGTAACATACTTAGCAATGAAGTTTAGCTTAAAAAATAATGTAAGCAAAATATGCACTAAGGAAAAATAGTAAAAATCTTACCATTTTTTCCTAAATAGATGTGACCGTAGTTCAATATGATCACTATTGGTCACACGTTTTGAGTACTAAGATTTTTAAGTCCAGAAAAATAATTTTTCTTGATAGTATGAAGATCCCTCAAGCCATGAAACATAATGACTTATCTCCTCGCAGTTTAGTTCAGCCCCGGGAGAGTGGAAGGTCCTGTCTACCAAGCGCTAGACAGATTTGCTTGAATGGAAATAAGCTGTCAATAGAATTTAGTTGTCAACTTTTTTTGAAAAAACAATATCGAAAACATAAATATGGTTTAGAAACTCACATAATGGTAGAACTGGAGGCGTCTGCACATCGACCCAAATGTCTCTATTACCTTCAATATCATCTTCGGGACGAATATCAAAGGTGATAAACATATCAGGCTCAAATGCATAAGCCTTGCATAGTGCTTGCCAAGTTTTGCATTCAAAATGGGTGTAGGTTTCTTGATTGTATAATTTAGTTGAAGATATAACCATGCTCGGTCTTCAAGTAAACTCTCTTTACCTTCATAGTTTTGTTAAGACTGAAACCTATCTTATCCAAGACAAAAATTCTTGCATGGCAGGGGATACGCTAGTAGAATAGTGAAAATTTAAAATAATAAGTTGAAGCAAATGAAGCATATATAAGTCATGCTTAATTACGAAAAAAGACTTGTCGTTGTGACTTACTATATCCACTTCGAAGGTCTCATCAAGCTTGATGCTGAAGCGCATATCATCAACTAGGGAATTTTTGTCGCACAGGCCGCGTTGGTCTTTGCAGTCTTCGCACATAATGAAATCGTTTCCGTCGTCAGACGACATTTCCTATATATGTTCATAGGTGAAACATTAAACACTTATTAGTTATATTAATTCAACTAATTAGACTAGTTATATTAATTCAACTAACTAGTTCAACTAATTGATTCAACTAAGCACTTACAAAAAATATACCTAAATAAAGTATAGGTCAAAATTCAACTAATTAAACTAACTAGTTCAAGTAATTCAATTAATTCAACTAATTAGACTAGTTCTATTAATTCAACTAGCTAGTTCAAATAATTAATTCAACTAATTAATTCAACTAAGCACTTACTAAAAATATACCTAAATAAAGTATAGCTCCTAATTCAACTAACTAGTTCAACTAATTCAACTAATTAATTCAACTAAACTAGTTCTATTAATTCAACTAGCTAGTTCAACTAATTAATTCAACTAAGCACTTACTAAAAATATACCTAAATAAAGTATAGCTCCTAATTCAACTAACTAGTTCAACTAATTCAACTAATTCAACTAAATTAGCTAGTTCTATTAATTCAACTAGCTAGTTCAACTAATTAATTCAACTAAGCACTTACTAAAAATATACCTAAATAAAATATAGCTCCTAATTCAACTAACTAGTTCAACTAATTCAACTAATTCAACTAAATTAGTTCTATTAATTCAACTAGCTAGTTCAACTAAACTAAGCACACTTACTAAAAATAAACCTAAATAAAGTATAGCTCCTAATTCAACTAATTCAATTAACTAGTTCAACTAATTCAACTAAACTAGTTCTATTAATTTTCTTACTAAAAAGTATACCTAAATTTTAATTAGATGATCAAATCTCATCATATACCTAAATTTAATATATATTAATTCATCTAACATTAATATAAATTCATCTATAACTAAAAATATAAAAAACTAACTCATCTAACATTATCTAATTCTTATATAATCTAACATTTATATAATCTAACATTTTGACATTAAACATTTGTGTGTGTGTGTGCGCGCGCGTTTGTGTGTACGTTTGTGTGTGTGCGTGTGTGCATGTGTGCACAGGAGGTCGCCATGAAGGTGGGGCGGCCGGGCACGAATCGATCTTACAGCGAGGGGGGCGACGACGGCGACGGGCGGCGATGGGTCGGGGGTCAAGCGCGGGGTCAGCGGCGACGGAGCGGGCGATAGGCGTCAAGAACGGTGTGGCGACGACGGCAATGGGTGCGGCACGGAGACGGGTGCGACGAAGATGAAGATGATAACTGAAAATTTTCGTAAGTGGTGGTTATATAGGGGAGGCCTTTAGTACCGGTTGGAGACAGGAACCAGTATTAAAGGTTAAATTTGGCCAGGCGAATCGGCGGGAAGCGACCCCATTTAGTACAGGTTCGTGGCTCCACCCGGTACTGAAGACCCACCCTTTAGTACCGGTCTGTGGCACAAACCGGTACTAAAGGTGATGCACTCCCATTCCACGGTGCTCATTGTAGTCCCACCTCGCCGAGAGAAGAGCAGCCGCACTGGTTTATAAACCTAGCCGCGGCTGCTCCTTCGAGCTCCTATATAATGCAGGCCTCTGGGCCTAACTTTGCCGCGCTGCCCTGTGAGCCTGCTGGGCCTTATGGGCCTGCATATGCACGCCCAAGGCCGAGCAGGCCCACTGGGCAGCGCGGAAATAATTTTTTTCATATAGTTTCTTCTATTTATTTGTGAGTTCTTTTTTGCTTATTTAGAGTTTCTTATATTAATATGAGTGTGTTTTATCATTATATTCATATTTGTGAGTTGTTTTTTGCTGTATTTAGAGTTTCTTATATTTAATATTAGTGTGTTTTATCATTATATTCATATTTGTAGTGATTTTTCAGTTTATTTTCTGGTGCTTTTCACTTTCACGGTGATTTGGCTCTGAAAACAAATTAGTAAATGCATCGAAAATAGCAAATTATGGCAGAAAGGGTTGAACGCCATCATTTATTTGTGAGTTGTTTTTTACTGTATTTAGAGTTTCTTATATTTAATATTAGTGTGTTTTATCATTATATTTATATTTGTAGTGATTTTTCAGTTCATTTTCTGGTGCTTTTCACTTTCACGGTGATTTTGCTCTGAAAACAAATCAGTAAATGCATCAAAAATAGCAAATTATGTCAGAAAGGGTTGAAAGTTGATGACGTGGATTTGAATTCTGCATCTGAACACAGAAAAAAGTCCGGAGTTGTACTAGCTTATTAAAATATTGAATAGCCGGTGTAACAGATGACTTTTCGTCCGAAACCCTGATACTACCTTAGATATTGTCCAGTTTGTACACGAAGTGCATCCAGTTTTTGCCGTAACCATCTCTACTTTTTTGCACACGCTATGCGGGTGAAATGATGATACCTTGCCAAATTTCAACCTTTTCAGAGTTCATTTTCTGGTGCTTTTCACTTTCACGGTGATTTAGCTCTGAAAACAAATCAGTAAATGCATCGACAATATATGTCAGAAAGGGTTGAAAGTTGATGACGTGGATTTGAATTCTGCATCTGAACATAGAAAATGTCCAGAGTTGTACTAAGTTATTAAAATATTGAATAGCCGGTGTAACAGATGATTTTTCGTCTGAAACCGGCCCTGATACTTCCTAAGAGATTGTCTAGTTTGTACACGAAGTGCATCCAGTTTTTGCCGTAACCCTCTCTACTTTTTTGCTCATGCTATGCGGGTGAAATGATGATACCTTGCTAAGTTTCATCCTTTTCAGAGTTCATTTTATACTGCTTTCCACTTTCACGGTGATTTAGCTCTGAAAACAAATCAGTAAATGCATCGAAAATAGCAAATTATGTCAGAAAGGGTTGAAAGCTGATGACATGGATTTGAATTCTGCATCTGAATGTAGAAAAATTCCAGAGTTGTACTAAGTTATTAAAATATTGAATAGCCGGTGGAACAGATGATTTTTTGTCTAAAACCGGTCCTGATACTTCCTAAGAGATTGTCCAGTTTGTACACGAAGTGCATCCAGTTTTTGCCGTAACCCTCTCTACTTTTTTGCACATGCTATGCGGGTGAAATGATGATACCTTGCTAAGTTTCAACCTTTTGAGAGTTCATTTTGTACTGCTTTCCACTTTCACGGTGATTTAGCTCTGAAAACAAATCAGTAAATGCATCAAAAATAGCAAATTATGTCAGAAAGGGTTGAAAGTTGATGACGTGGATTTGAATTCTGCATCTGAACACAGAAAAATTCCGGAGTTGTACTAAGTTATTAGAATATTGAATAGCCGGTGTAACAGATGAGTTTTCGTCCGACACCGGCCCTGATACTTCCTAAGAGATTGTTCAGTTTATACACGAAGTGCATCCAGTTTTTGCCGTAACCCTCTCTACTTTTTTGCACATGCTATGCGGGTGATATGATGATACCTTGCTAAGTTTCAACCTTTTCAGAGTTCATTTTGTACTGCTTTCCACTTTCATGGTGATTTAGCTCTGAAAACAAATCAGTAATGCATCGAAAATATTACATTATATCACAAAGGGTTGAAAGTTGATGACGTGGATTTGAATTCTGCATCTGAACGCAGAAAAAGTCCGGAGTTGTACTAAGTTATTAAAATATTGAATAGCCAGTGTAACAGATGAGTTTTCACCCGAAACACTGATACTTCCTAAGAGACTGTCCAGTGTGTACATGAAGTGCATCCAGTACTTCGAAAGAGAATGTGGATTTGAATTGTGCATCTGAACGCAGAAAAAATACATTGATCAGTACCGCCTTTCAGCCAAAACGCGCTACTGCTACAGAGAAATACATAAAAAATACATTGATCACCAATGATCTTTTGCATAGAATCTAAATTGTCAATAGGAATCTACCCCGATTTAAGAACCGGCGAAGACTCCTATTGCAGTCACGGATCCTACACATAGAGTTCAATGAAGACCAAGTGGTTGTGATAGTTTGAGAAGTAACATATTTAAGGTGGTAAAAACTCTGTTAGCGGAGCAAGGTGGGACTAAAAAATAGCAATGAATAAGCTAGAAACCTCTAGTACCAGTTGGTGGCATGAAGCGATACTAAAGGTGCTGGTGGGGCCCTAGCCTGACCACAACCTGCAACTGCCTCTTTAGTACCGGTTCATGGCACGAACCGGTACTAATGGTTCTCTATGAACCGGTACTAATGATCTCCGCCCCCTAGCCATTGGGACAACACTAATGATCATATTAGTGCCGGTTTTGTTACAAACCGGGACTAATGTGCCTCACATTAGGCTCTTTTTCTATTAGTGCCACTTGCCTATGCTGCTGTTGCAAATCACCAATCACCAGGCTTACGGGCACCATGTATGCGGTTTGGACAGGAAAAGTCTCACAGCCAAACCCACACGACAGTCCATGAAGCAATATCTTCATCGCGTCCAAGATCCCACCTCCGCCATTATCATCTGGCCTTCCAATCTTAGACATCTTGACATTCCCTGCCTCTGCCAACACCATGGAAATCACAACTTCGACATATTCCATGATGTCGACTGATAGCAGAGCTTCGCAACACGCCCCTTGAAGCCCCACAGGCTGATGATTGTGGGCGCGCCGTACTGGATCCTCTCCAAAATAGAGGCCTAGGAGCACTTTGCCAATGCGTAAAGACCGTCAGTGGAGAAATCCGGAACTCGTTAGTGGCAAGGTGACGGGCAGCAGCAGGCCGGTGAGAAGGACGGAAGAGGACCACTAGGCAACAAAAAGGGAGGGAAAGCACCGCTTTATTGGGGTCACCCAGCACCGCCTACGGCCACCACCCCAACCAACCCATCGAAGCTCGAGATCGCTGCTCACATGGCCAGGATCCACTGCCAAGGAAGCCAAGCTGATGATCCTGGAGGCGGACCTGAAAGAGGGCAGATCGATCTGATCTAGACTAAGATGGAGGAGAGTGTTGGAAATATGCCCTAGAGGCAATAATAAATTAGTTATTATTATATTTCCTTGTTCAGGATAATCGTTTATTATCCATGCTATAATTGTATTGATTGGAAACTCAGATACATGTGTTGGTACATAGACAACACCATGTCCCTAGTAAGCCTCTAGTTGACTAGCTTGTTGATACATAGATGGTTACGGTTTCCTGACCATGGACATTGGATGTCGTTGATAACGGGATCACATCATTAGGAGAATGATGTGATGGACAAGACCCAATCCTAAGCCTAGCACAAAGATCGTAGTTCGTATGCTAAAGCTTTTCTAATGTCCAGTATCATTTCCTTAGACCATGAGATTGTGCAACTCCCGAATACAGTAAGAATGCTTTGGGTGTACCAAACGTCACAATGTAACTGGGTGGCTATAAAGGTGCACTACAGGTTTCTCCAAAAGTGTCTGTTGGGTTGGCACGAATCGAGATTAGGATTTGTCACTCTGTGTAACGGAGAGGTATCTCTGGGCCCACTTGGTAGGACATCATCATAATGTGCACAATGTGACCAAGGGGTTGATCACGGGATGATGTGTTACGGAACAAGTAAAGAGACTTGTCGGTAACGAGATTGAACAAGGTATCGGCATACCGACGATCGAATCTCGGGCAAGTACAATACCGCTAGACAAAGGGAATTGTATACATGATTGATTGAGTCCTTGACATCGTGGTTCATCCGATGAGATCATCGTGGAACATGTGCGAGCCAACATGGGTATCAAGATCCCGCTGTTGGTTATTGACCGGAGAATGTCTCGGTCATGTCTACATAGGTTCCCGAACCCGTAGGGTCTACACACTTAAGGTTCGATGATGCTAGGGTTATAGGGAATAGATATACGTGGTTACCGAATGTTGTTCGGAGTCTAGGATGAGATCCCAGACATCACGGGGAGTTCCGGAATGGTCCGGAGGTAAAGATTTATATATGGGAAGTCCTGTTTTGGTCACCGGAAAAGTTTCGGGTTTTATCGGTAATCGCATCTGGGACCACCGGGAGGGTCCCGGGGGTCCACCAAGTGGGGCCACCGGCCCCAAGGAGCTGCATGGGCCAAGTGTGGGAGGGGACCAGCCCCAGGTGGGCTGGTGCGCCCCACCACCAAGGCCCAAGGCGCCTAGGCCTTGGGGGAAACCCTTAAGGGGGGCGCCTTGCCTTGGGGGCAAGGCAACCCCCCTGGTCGCCGCCCCCTCCTCAGATTGGATCTGAGGGGGCCGGCCCCCCTCTCCCTTGCCCCTATATATATGTGGGGGTGGGAGGGCAGCCGCACCCAAGTTCTGGCGCAGCCCTCCCCCTCTCCCAAGTACTCCTCCTCTCCCGCGGTGCTTGGCGAAGCCCTGCAGGATTGCCATGCTCCTCCACCACCACCACGCCATTGTGCTGCTGCTGGACGGAGTCTTCCCCAACCTCTCCCTCTCTCCTTGCTGGATCAAGGCGTGGGAGACGTCACCGGGCTGTACGTGTGCTGAACGAGGAGGTGCCGTCCGTTCGGCACTAGGATCCGGTGATTTGGATCACGACGAGTACGACTCCTTCAACCCCGTTATCTTGAACGCTTCCGCATAGCGATCTACAAGGGTATGTAGATGCACTCTCCTTCCCCTCGTTGCTGGTTTCTCCATAGATAGATCTTGGTGACTCGTAGGAAAATTTTGAATTTCGCCACGTTCCCCAACAAAGGGTATCGAGCCGTGTTTATTGCGTAGATTCTTTGCACGAGTAGAACACAAAGTAGTTGTGGGCGTTGATTTTGTTCAATATGCTTACCGTTACTAGTCCAATCTTGTTTCGACGGTATTGTGGGATGAAGCGGCCCGGACCGACCTTACACGTACTCTTTCGTGAGACAGGTTCCACCGACTGACATTCACTTGGTGCATAAGGTGGCTAGCGGGTGTCAGTCTCTCCCACTTTAGTCGGAACGGATTCGATGAAATGGGTCCTTATTAAGGGTAAATAGCAATTGGCATATCACGTTGTGGTTTTGCGTAGGTAAGAAAAGTTCTTGCTAGAAACCCATAGCAGCCACGGAAAACATCCAAACAACAATTAGAGGACGTTTAACTTGTTTTTGCAGGGTATGATATGTGATGTGATATGGTCAAGAAGAATGTGATGAATGATATGTGATGTATGAGATTGATCATGTTCTTGTAATAGGAATCACGACTTGCATGTCGATGAGTATCACAACCGCAGGAGCCATAGGAGTTGTCTTAATTTATTGTATGACCTGCGTGTCATTGAACAAACGCCATGTAATTACTTTACTTTATTGCTAACCGGTAGCCATAGTAGTAGAAGTAATAAGTTGGCGAGACAACTTCATGGAGACACGATGATGGAGATCATGATGATGGAGATCGGTGTCATGCCGGTGAAGATGATGATCATGGAGCCTCAAGATGGAGATCAAAGGAGCAAAATGATATTGGCCATATCATGTCACTATTTGATTGCATGTGATGTTTATCATGTTTACCCATCTTATTTGCTTAGAACGACGGTAGTAAATAAGATGATCCCTCATTAAAATTTCAAGAAAGTGTTCCCCCTAACTGTGCACCGTTGCGAAAGTTTGTCGTTTCGAAGCACCACGTGATGATCGGGTGTGATAGATTCTTACGTTCACATACAACGGGTGTAAGCCAGATTTACACACGCGGAACACTTAGGTTAAGTTGACGAGCCTAGCATGTACAGACATGGCCTCGGAACACAAGAGACCGAAAGGTCGAGCATGAGTCGTATGGTAGATACGATCAACATGAAGATGTTCACCGATGATGACTTGTCCGTCTCACATGATGATCGGACACGGCCTAGTTGACTCAGATCATGTAATCACTTAGATGACTAGAGGGATGCCTATCTGAGTGGGAGTTCATTAGATGAACTTAATTATCCTGAACATAGTCAAAAGCCCTTTGCAAATTATGTCATAGCTCGCGCTATAGTTCTACTGTTTTAGATATGTTCCTAAAGAAAATATAGTTGAAAGTTGACAGTAGCGATTATGCGGACAGTAGAAAGCTTATGTCTTAATGCACCGCTCAGTGTATTGAACCCCAAACATCGTCTGTGGATGTTGCGAACATCGGACATACACGTTTTGATAACTACGTGATAGTTCAGTTAAACGGTTTAGAGTTGAGGCACCAAAGACGTTTTCAAACGTCATGGAACATATATATGAGTTGTTTGAGGGCTGAAATTGGGATTTCAGGCTCGTGCCCACGCCAAGAGGTATAAGACCTCCGACGATTTTCTTAGCCTGCAAACTAAGGGAGAAAAGCTCAATCGTTGAGCTTGTGCTCAGATTGTCTGAGTGCAACAATCACTTGAATCGAGTGGGAGTTGATCTTCCAGATGAGACAGTGATGTTTCTCCAAAGTCATTGCCACCAAGCTGCTAGAGCTTCGTGATGAACTATACATATTAGGGATAGATATGATGATCCTTGAGTTATTCGCAATGTTTAACACCACGAAAGTAGAAATCAAGAAGGAGCATCAATTGTTGATGGTTGGTGAAACCACTAGTTTCAAAAAGGGCAAGGGCAAGAAGGGATACTTCATGAAACGGCAAAACAGTTGCTGCTCTAGTAAAAACCCAAGGTTGAACCCAAACCCGAGACTAAGTGCTTCTGTAATGAGGGAACGGACACTGGAGCAGAACCACCCTAGATACTTGGTAGATAACAAGGCTGGCAAAGGTCGATAGAAGTATATTTGATATACATTATGTTAATGTGTACTTTACTAGTTCTCCTAGTAGCACCAAGGTATTAGATACCGGTTCGGTTGCTAAGTGTTAGTAACTCGAAATAAAAGCTACAGAATAAACGGAGACTAGCTAAAGGTGAGCTGACGATATGTGTTGGAAGTGTTTCCAAGGTTGATGTGATCAAGCATCGCACGCTCCCTCTACCATCGAGATTGGTGTTAAACCTAAATAATTGTTATTTGGTGTTTGCGTTGAGCATAGGCATGATTGGATTATGTCTGTCGGAATACGGTTATTCATTTAAGGAGAATAATGGTTACTTTGTTTATTTGAATAATACCTTCAATGGTCTTACACCTAAAAGGAATGGTTTATTGAATCTCGATCGTAGTGATACACATTTTCATGCCAAAAGATATAAGATTGTAATGATAGTACCACTTACTTGTGGCACTGCCATGTAAGTCATATTGGTGTAAAACGCATGAAGAAGCTCCATGTTGATGGATCTTTGGACTCACTCATTTTGAAAAGTTTGAGACATGCAAACCATGTCTATTGGTGTATACACATGAAGAAACTCCATGCAGATGGATCGTTTGGACTCACTTGATTTTGAATCACTTGAGATATGCAAATCATACCACATAGGCAAGATGACTGAAAGACCTCGTTTCAGTAAGATGGAACAAGAAAGCAACTTGTTGGAAGTAACACATTTTGATGTGTGCAGTCCAATGAGTGCTGAGGCATGCAGTGAATATCGTTATGTTCATACTTCACGGATGATTTAAGTAGATACTGAGTATATTTACTTGATGAAACACAAGTCTGAATTATTGAATGGTTCAAGTAATTTCAGAGTGAAGTTGAAGATCATTGTGACAAGAGGATAAAATGTCTATGATATGATCATAGAGATGAGTATCTGAGTTACGAGCTTTGGCACGCAATAAGACATTGTGGAAATGTTTCACAATTCATACCGCCTGGAACACCATAGTGTGATGGTGTGTCCGAACATCATAGTTGCACCCTGTTAGATATGGTGCGTACCATGATGTCTCTTATCGAATTACCACCATCGTTCATGGGTTAGGCATTAGAGACAACCGCACTCACTTTAATAGGGCACCACGTAATTCCGTTGAGACGACACCGTTTGAACTATGGTTTGGAGAAACCTAAGTTGTCGCTTCTTAAAAGTTTGGGGCTGCGACGCTTATGTGAAACAAAAAGTTTCATCGTGATAAGCTCGAACCCAAAACGGATAAATACATCTTCATAGGATACCCAAAATGGTTGGGTATACCTCCTATCTCAGATCCGGAAGCAAAAGTAATTGTTTCTAGAAACGGGTCCTTTCTCGAGGAAAAGTTTCTCTCGAAAGAATTGAGTGGGAGGATGGTGGAGACTTGATGAGGTTATTGAACCGTCACTTCAACTAGTGTGTAACAGGGCACATGAAGTTGTTCTTGTGGCGCCTACACCAATTGAAGTAGAAGCTTATGATAGTGATCATGAAGTTTCAGATCAAGTCACTACCGTACCTCGTAGGGTGACAAGGATGCGTACTACTTCAGAGTGGTACGCAATCCTGTCTTAGAGGTCATGTTGCTAGACAACAATGAACCTACGAGCTATGGAGAAGCGATGGTGGGCCCGGATTCCGACAAATGGCTCGAGGCCATAAAATCCGAGAAAGGATCCATGACTTTGGAAGAAATACTTAATAGTCGTAAGGCCGTTGGGTACAGATGGATTTTAAAAGGAAGACAGACAATGATGGTAAGAATCACCATTAAGAAAGCTCGACTTGTCGTTAAGATGTTTTCCGACAAGTTCAAGGAGTTGACTACGGTGAGGCTTTCTCACCGTAGCGATGCTAAGAGTCATCGGAAATGGATTAGCAGTTACTGCATTATTTATGAAATCTTGCAGATAGAATGTCAAAACATTGTTTCCTCGACAGTTTTCTTGAGGAAAGGTTGCATGTGATACAACCAGAAGGTTTTGTCAATCCTGAAAGATGCTAACAAGTATGCAAAGCTCCAGCAATCCTTCTAAGGACTGGAGTAAGCATCTCGGAGTTGGAATGCATGCTTTGATGAGATGATCAAAGATTTTGGGTTTATACAAAGTTTTTATGAGAAATTTGTATTTCCAAAGAAGTGAGTGGGAGCACTATAGAATTTCTGATGAGTATATGTTGTTGACATATTGTTGATCAGAAATAATGTAGAATTTCTAGAAAGCATATAGGGTTATTTGAAAAGGTGTTTTTCAATAGAAAACCTGGATTAAATTGCTTGAACATTGAGCATCAAGATCTATGAGGATAAATCAAAGACCGCTAAATGGTACTTTCAAATGAAGCACATACCTTGACATGATCTTGAAGGTGTTCAAGATGGATCAGTCAAAGAAGGAGTTCTTGCCTGAGTTGTAAGGTATGAAGTTAAGAGTTAAAGCTCGACCACGGCAGAAGAGAGAGAAATGACGAAGGTCGTCCTCTATGCTTCAGACGTAGGCTCTATAGTATGCTATGTTGAGTACCGCACCGGAAGTGTGCCTTACCATGAGTCAGTCAAGGGGTACAAGAATGATCCAGGAATGGATCATTGGACAACGGTCAAAATTGTCCTTGGAGTAAATAAGAACATGTTTCTCAATTATGGAGGTGATAAAGAGTTCGGCGTAAAGGGTTTCGTCGATGAAAGCTTTAACACCTATCCGAGTGACTCTGAGTAGAAAACCGGATACGTATATGGAGCAACCATTTGGAATAGCTCCAAGTGAAGCGTGGAAGCAGTATTTACAATATGACATAGAGAATTGCGAAGTACATACGGATCTGAATGTTGCAGACCCATTGACTAAAACCTCTCTCACAAGCAAAACATGATCAAACCCAGAACTCATTGAGTCTTAATCACATGGTGATGTGAACTAGTTTAGTAACACTAGTAAACTCTTTGGATGTTGGTCACATGGCGATGTGACCTGTCAATGCACATGGCGATGTGAACTAGATTATTGACTCTAGTGCAAGTGGGAGACTGTTGGAAATATGCCCTAGAGGCAATAATAAATTAGTTATTATTATATTTCCTTGTTCATGATAATCATTTATTATCCATGCTATAATTGTATTGATTGGAAACTCAGATACATGTGTGGGTACATAGACAACACCATGTCCCTAGTAAGCCTCTAGTTGACTAGCTCGTTGATACATAGATGGTTACGGTTTCCTGACCATGGACATTGGATGTCATTGATAACGGGATCACATCATTAGGAGAATGATGTGATGGACAAGACCCAATCCTAAGCCTAGCACAAAGATCGTAGTTCGTATGCTAAAGCTTCTCTAATGTCGAGTCTCATTTCCTTAGACCAGGAGATTGTGCAACTCCGGATACCATAGGAATGCTTTGGGTGTACCAAAGCGTCTACAACGTAATCGGTGGCTATAAAGGTGCACTACTGGTATCTCCGAAAGTGTCTGTTGGGTTGGCACGAATCGAGACTGGATTTGTCACTCCGTGTAGCGGAGAGGTATCTCTGGGCCCACTCGGTAGGACATCATCATAATGTGCACAATGTGACCAAGGGGTTGATCACGGGATGATGTGTTACGGAACGAGTAAAGAGACTTGTCGGTAACGAGATTGAACAAGGTATCGGCATACCGACGATCGAATCTCGGGCAAGTACAATACCGCTAGACAAAGGGAATTGTATACGGGATTGATTGAGTCCTTGACATCGTGGTTCATCCGATGATATCATCGTGGAACATGTGGGAGCCAACATGGGTATCCAGATCCCGCTGTTGGTTATTGACCGGAGAACGTCTCGGTCATGTCTGCATAGGTTCCCGAACCCGTAGGGTCTACACACTTAAGGTTTGATGGTGCTAGGGTTATAGGGAATAGATATACGTGGTTGCCGAATGTTGTTCAGAGTCCCGGATGAGATCCCGGACGTCACGAGGAGTTCCGGAATGGTCCAGAGGTAAAGATTTATATATGGGAAGTCCTGTTTTGGTCACCGGAAAAGTTTCGGGTTTTATCGGTAACGTACCGGGACCACTGGGAGGGTCCCGGGGGTCCACCAAGTGGGGCCACCGGCCCCAGGGGGCTGCATGGGCCAAGTGTGGGAGAGGACCAGCCCGGGTGGGCTGGTGCTCCCCCACCAAGGCCCAAGGCGCCTAGGGCTTGGGGGAAACCCTAAAGGGGGGCGCCCCCTTGCCTTGGGGGGCAAGGCAACCCCCTGGCCGCCGCCCCCTCCTCAGATTGGATCTGAGGGGTCCGTCCCCCCTCTCCCTTGCCCCTATATATATGTGGGGGTGGGAGGGCAGCTGCACCCAAGTTCTGGCGCAGCCCTCCCCCTCTCCCAAGTACTCCTCCTCTCCCGTGGTGCTTGGCGAAGCCCTGCAGGATTGCCACGCTCCTCCACCACCACCACGCCGTTGTGCTGCTGCTGGACGGAGTCTTCCCCAACCTCTCCCTCTCTCCTTGCTGGATCAAGGCGTGGGAGACGTCACCGGGCTGTACGTGTGTTGAACGCGAAGGTGTCGTCCGTTCGGCACTAGGATCTCCGGTGATTTGGATCATGACGAGTACGACTCCTTCAACCCCGTTCTCTTGAACGCTTCCGCTTAGCGATCTACAAGGGTATGTAGATGCACTCTCCTTCCCCTCGTTGCTGGTTTCTCCATAGATATATCTTGGTGACTCGTAGGAAAATTTTGAATTTCTGCTACGTTCCCCAACAGAGAGGTGGGGCTGCGTGTGAGAGGGGCGGCCGGTCGTCGCCGTCGGGGTGGCTAGCAACGGCGGTGGCGTGGGGATCTCGCTAGTAGAGGGCTCGAGAGGGTTGCGTCGGGGACGCCTCTGAATCGCGAGGAGGCGACCCGGAGGCGGCGACAGGGAGTGATCAGACAAAATCAGAGCAAAATTGACCCTAGAGTAACAACAACATGAAACAACATCAAGCAATGAAGCATTCACAAAAATCCAAAGCATCATAAACAAAAAAATATATATATTATTACTATAATCACATCACTTCCGTGCTCCAAAATGTGGTACTGATAGATGTATATATCTTAGTAGATGCATTTTTAATTCGTTTTGTAGCCATAAAGTTGCTGATTTAAACATCTACAGATAATCACTCAAGTAGCATATTTTGATTTATTGGATTCAACATGTTCGTTTGTACACTACCATGGCCCATAGCCAAAAAAACTTTACATAAATAACCCGTAGTTATTAAAATATCATGAAATGCTAAGGTAACCCCAATTGGAATGAACAAATCTTTTACCAACGAACTGTACTTACATATTATGCCAACAACAGGCTATGTGTTGTAGTAATTTGTTCTAAATGATAAGGCTGCCTTCAGACTCTAGTTTTTCATTATTGGCTTATGTTCTTATAGCGAAGCTGCCCCTGCAAATAATTTCTAAACATTAGCATGCGAGATCTCCCTGTTCTGCTTGTAATGTCATAACACCATGCATATCTAGTTTACTCTGGTTGCGACTGACGCCATATATTAGAGCCATAGATAAAGGGACATACACTTCAAAACTTTAACATCAATCTGGAATGATTCATTCATCTAAAATGAAATAAGGGTTTAGGGTACCAAAATCTAGGATGAGACACCACATTGTAAGACAATTCATTTTTTGGAAACCAAACCTAGGTCAATTAGTGGTTATCTGTATGTTATAGTAGTCTTCTAACTAAACATCAAGGTTCTCAAAAAAAAACTAAACATCAAGATTGCGAAATAAAATTACCAAAACACCAATGCACTACACTGCATAATTTTTTTTGGTCCTTCCAAGCCCTTTTGCTATGACATCAGTTTCAAAAATGCTAAGAACGACGACACGCTAGAGATGAAATAAAATAACAAGCGGACCTAACATCTCTATCGGTGTTCTGGGATTGGGTGTACCGAGATTTGCATGCCTGTAGCCCAATACGTGGGCCCATCAATGGCCTGGTATGGCCCAGCTACAACACTACGAGACAAGATCCTCACGAGAGCCCCCGGCCTCGCGAGGCGAACGACGCGCAGACCTCCAGAGGAGCGGCCTCCCTAGGCTGCCTCCCGAGTAGTGGAGACTTCTATGTAGTTACCCAGCTTCACGAGGCTGCGATGACTGAGCCGTGATGACCAAGGACAGGCAAGCACCAGCTGGTGCAGAGGAGACAATTTCTTTCGGTACTAAGGGAATAAGGACATGCACATGTTCTCGAGGAAGGCCCCAAAGCTTTCCGTCCCGGTGCAGCGAGACCAAGACCACGAGCTCGGCAGGACGGGTGTCATCCTCAAGCCCAACGTTGCGTCATGGCCAGAAGCTTTGCAGGCGAAGACCACCTTTCGTCAGGATAGGATGTGCTTCTTGTCCTCTTTCAAATTGGCCGTTGTGGGATCCCTTCCGCCTGTGCGATGAGGGAAGAGGACCAATGCCACCATAAATAAGGACTAGCCTCCACCGTAGGGGGGGTATCGATCGATTCCCTCCTGAGAGCCCTCGCGAGGTCGCTCTACCACTATACTATTTCATCCCCAAACCTCCTCACAAGGCCATCCACCACAAAGCAGGAGTAGGCTTTTACACCGCAAGGTGCCCCGAACCTGGATATACTGCTGTGTTCTTCTTCTTCCCTGCTTACGCGAACTCAGCGAGGCTAGGCTATAGAGTGGCGAGCGTGAGACTTGGCCTGGTTGAGATCTTCGCACACGCCCCAGAGTTCGAATCTCCTTGGGTCCGCGGAGACCCGATTCTGACATTTGGCGCGCCAGGTAGGGGCGTGCCAAAATCCCCCTTTAAGTTCTGCTTCGTCTCCGCTCTACTGCTCCCATGGCTGACGCCTGCCAAGTCCGCGCCAAACGCCGAGCTGCTCGCGTCGCCCAGACAGCGCCCGTAAGCCGCAGCGTCCTGCGCTACTCCGCCTCTCCTGCAGCTAACGCTGCCACTGACCCTGCTGCTCACGAGCAGCAGGACTCGTCGCTGCCACCCTCCGTGCAGGGCGACGGTTGCACCGCTACTCCGTCCCTCACTCCCTCCATGACGTCGTCCTCCCACGCTCGTCGCGGGCCGGCGAACGCATAGGCTGCGCTGCTCATGGCATGCGAGCTGTTGCACTACCGCCCCACCAACAATCGCTATGACGACTGGCTGGGTTGTGTCGCCGAGCTCATCAACGCCACCGGCAAAGCCCCCGCGCCCTCCCACTCGTTCCGTCCCCCGCCCTCCCAGACGGGCGACGCGGCTCATGGCGCGCCTCCTTCCCCCTCTCTACACGGCACCGACCCCGAGCCCAGACGCGAAGCGCACATGCGCGACCCGCCGAGTGGGGCGCCGATGTAGGCACGGGATGAAGCAAGGTGCCAAGTGGTGCCACGACCACAAGGTGACGCACATGTGCTCCCCGCACCGCTACGCCAGCATCAAGACCATGCGCTCCCCACACCGTCGCGCTAGCACCAACACCGTGCGCAGCCGAAGGCTGCGGTGCTTGCACGCCAGGACCGATCTCCCCTCACACGCGATGTGCCCATGAGTGCAGCGGGCTGCCGCACCTTCACCTCGGAGCTGCGCCATGTGGACCGGCAAATTCAAGCCAAACCTGCCTCGACGCTACGACGGCACCCCTGACCCTGCGGAGTTCCTCCACCTCTACTCGCTAAGCATCGAGGCATCGAACGGTGACGACTAGGTCATGGCAAACTGGTTCCCCATGGCCCTCAAGGACGGCGCGCACTCCTGGCTCCTCAAGCTCCCGGAGGGGTCAATCTCCTCCTGGAACGAACTTCGTGAGTGCTTCATCGCCAACTTCCAGGGCACCCGCGACTGCGTCCCTGTGGTGAACGACCTGCGGCGCATGAAGCAACAGCCGGGCGAGACCCTGCACAAGTACATACAACGTTTCATGAATGTTCGCCTCAAGAACCCGAAGGCATCGGACGAGGCCACCATTTCGGTGTTTACCGATGGCATCAGGGACGTCAAGATGAAAGAGGAGTTTGCCATCCATAATGACCTATGCTCGGCCCTGGAGATGTTCAACCTGGCGAACAAGGTTGCAAGAGCCGAAGAGGGTCGCCTCTCCCGCCTCAAGCTTCTAGAGGCCGACCCTGAAGACAAGAAGGCCAAGGCTAAGGAGGCGAAGCGCAAGGGCCCCGCTGTGCTAGCAGTTGAGCCCGAGATGAAGCCTGGGCATGACCATGATGAGCCTCCCAGGGGCAACCATCCATTCCGTATCTTCCACAACACCCACGCCCGCAAACACCAACGGCTGCCAGGAGCTGAGTGCGCTCCGCGACGGGCGTCTCAGCCGCCTCCCCGAACGCAACGATCGTGGCTCCAACCTTGGAGGAGGCCGCGGCAGAGGCCGTTGGGACAATCACGGCCCTCGTCAAGACTGGCGAGACCCGCCTCGCAAGGACCGCTAGCGCGATGAGCCTCGTGACGGACCCTTGCGAGACCAGCCATGTGAGGCCCGTCCTCAGGGCAATGTCGGCCTCCCTCCGCTGCCGCCGCCGCCAAGGAGAAATGACGACAACCGGCATGATGATGGTGCTAGGGGCTTCCACGAACCCCGTGCGATCGCCTGCATCCTGGGCGGTGCTCAGGCCCCTGCCTCGAAACGCATCTTCAAGCAGTTCTCTCGCGAGGTGAACTCGCACACCCCCCCCCCCCCCTCGAAGCTTGAGGTCGCGCATCCCCTCAAATGGTCGCAATACGCTATTACCTTCGACTCCAAGGATCATCTCAAGTCCTCAGCCGACGTAGGCGCGCTCCCCATGCTCTGCACACCGACCATCAGCAACGTTCTTATCCCCCAAGACCCGCATCGATGGTGGCATTGACCGTGGATGCACGGCTGCTCCAGCGCAGGTGCGTCCTTGTTGCTGCGGGCATGAGCACCGATCTGTTGTGCAGATGAGCTTTGGCAGTTCGATGGCCCTCGGAGGTACTAGGCACCCTGGTGGTGGTAGCGCCTGGCCTGGCGGCGGCACGCTGGGTCGGGGTGGCGTGGGGGCCTGCTGCTGTGATGATAAAGGTGGTTTCCCTCGTGCTCTTCTTGCATCATGGCAATGGCTGCATGATCGTTCCTCCTCGATTTGGACATCGATGTGTTCTGGAACGGCCGACAAAGTTTTTGCTCAGGATATGTGGATCGGTTAGTTTTCGATCGCGCACGTCGATATTTGGCCTACGAGGTTCTGGGGGCATGTCACAAAGCTCTGTTGGCTGATGACACCTTGGGACATGTCGGCTTCTCGATTTCCATGGTGGAGACAGCGGTGGAGAAGGTCATGGTGGCCGAGATTGGAGGATCAATTACACGGATGGATTCTTGGAGGCGATGGAGTCAGCCAGGTGTTAAATAACTCTCAGGAGCAGCAGTGATAGAGTGGGGGTGGCAACTCTAGAGGATCTCATCTTTAGTGTACTCCTCGAGTTCCGAGTCATGACTTTGAGGGTAAAAACCTAAGCTCTGTCCTTCATTGGTTGTGCCTGGCGATTGCCTTGTTGAAGAAATTGTTTTGAGAGAGCGGGATTCTCCAGGGTGAAAACCTAAGATCTTGGATCGGGCAACGACGACGCTTGTGCGCTGTTCCCTTCTTAGAGGCATTTCTTTTGGAGACCTTTTATATTTTCCGGTTGTTGTATTTCGTGGTGGTATGAGTGCTGCTGTTGAGAGGAGTTGATCGCTATGGAGGAACCTTTTTTTTTTTGCTTCTTTTTTATTTTGTCCTTTGGATGTGTGCATCCTGGATGTCTTGGTGACATCTTGTAGGTGGAGAGGCTGGGTCTATTGGTATCGTCACGATATTAATATATTCTCCTTTATATATAAAATTCTCCAATAACTTTTCATGCATGCAATTCATTATGCGTGAGGATAGAGGGTGTGGCCCTTGTGGTGTACAAGCTTAATTTTCTAGAAGTTGACCTTATTTTACTTTCCTAATCATTTATAATCAACATTAGCCAGTTAATCTAAAGTGTACGATATGAAGTAAAGAAATAGTTAATTATTACCTCAATTGTGTAGATTCATCTACATCATTCAAAGAGTTGCACATGTGCTTCTACCAGATGCAAATAACATTGAGTTGAAGCACATGAATGCTGATATTTGAGTTCTCCTTTTTGAATTTGAAAAGAATAATTGATCTTAATGTGTGGTGGATAGATAGCTAATGCACCCACAGGACTCCCCTTGTTTATTCAGATTGCCTCCTACCTTAGCTCAATTTATATGCTCCATGTGCCTCTAGTATGCTCTCAACACATACTACTTGTTTTAGCATTCGTTAGGCTATTTTCACTAATATACTAGATTCAGGAAACATAGAGAGAAATCTTAATCACAAGGATTTTTATATGGGAGATGTTCGGAATGGGTGGCGTCGGGAAACAAGTCAGATGCTACATGGGGCAAGCCCGCGGGTCGACGAACATTCCTAGTGGATTGGCTCCGGATCGGGGTCGTGAATAGCTGCGAGGATGACTAGTATGAGAATTACTACAAAGTTTCTTTGATTCAGATTTAGTATTTCTTTCTGTGCTAATTGTAAAATAAGCAAGTGAATTTGCATAGGCAGACCACTCTGTTGCCGTGTCTATCCTACAACTGTTGAAAATAATCAAATGTTGGAAACACACACATAAAAATTGCAGGCAAAGATGCTGGAAATGGTACTCTTACTATTGAAACGAGTTATGACCCTTGTGCAATTGATACTTGTCTCTTGGAAAAGAGAGAATATCCGATGGAAAGTAATTTATGATGAAAGCTCCGTGGGAACAACATTTGAATGTTTTAAAATTTTAATTTTTTTAAAATTTTCTATACCTGAGTTAATGTTTGAAATCCAATTTTCACATACCGTATTTTGGAGGTTTTCCCAAAAAAAAAATGTTTGCATGTGGCTTTCACGTGTTTCTACCGGATATTTTTTTGTTTGGGACCTAGCACCTATATTTCGTTGAATTACTTCACATTATTTTCATGACTTATGTTTTTTCATTAAACAATGATGGTCTTAAACAAGACTAGGCTTGACTTGACTATCTACCGCCTTGCTAGGAAGCGTGAGATTTATGTGGATGTCTCATAATCCAATCATTTATTCTCTATGTTTGTAATATAATTGGATTTAAGTTAGAATAAGGAGATAGACATAGAATAGGACCATGTATTACTTGTCTTGTACCTTGGAAGGCACACTATTCAACTAGCTAACGAAACACAATGTAAAGATGGAGTAAATAGTGTGCCTTCCAAGTCTTGTGACGCGGAGTATAGTACTACAGAAAAATTAAATGTTTAGAAAAAATGTCCTTAGTGTCCACATATCAGATGAGGTTCTCCCAGGTCTTGGAGACGCACTTGAAGCGGCAGAATGGCATGTGCTCAAGGCGTGAGAGGATCTCTACTAGGAGATCATCCGTGAGACAATATCTTGACGACGGAGAGCCTGAGTATGGATCACCCAACAATACGTTTTGATATGTAGGGCACTAATGGCGTAGTATAAGACGTGGAAGGGGAGTCATGTTCTTGAGGATACATGGTCATCTTCCAATCTATGGCGGAGGAGGGATCTTATCTATGGCGGCGACGGTGGTGGTGGGTGCGTTGATGGAAGGAAGAAGGGTGACTACGCTTCCTGGCAGTGGTAGAGTGAATTATTAGTTAATGGGCCGAACAATCTCAAAAAAAGTAGATTGGCAGATGCCAAGCTGTCAAACAAGCCACACAGACTAAAGCTTTTGTTGTCAATTTACTTTTGTGAATTTTCTCAATTTCTAAATTATAGACTTTTCTCTTTTTTTATCTTCATGTTTCCTTTTTGAAAATCCTACTTTCCACCTTTTTAATTATATCACCAATTAGCAAATTTAAAATTCCGAAGACCCACAAATGTTGTGAACATGTGAAAGTTTACTCTTCGGAGACATGTGGATTTAGTTATGAATCTCATATATGAAAACCGTGCAACTTATTTACATACCCAAGGCCACTCCACCAGTTTCGATATAAAATAAATATATTTTTGGGCATTTCAAGAAAATTTGGATGGAACCTTCCACTTGTAAATGTCGCAACCCTATGTTCAATGCAAATTGAGGGACAACATATTTACTTCCACAAACCTTATGTGTACAAGGAAAGTAGTGCCATGACCCGCCTAGCATAAGGTAAATAACTAATGTATAATGGTCAAACTGGATCATAAATGTGAAAGTTTTGGGGTCCCTTCGCCCTACCCGCAACGTATACCTTGTAGCTCAACTACTAAGAAGGTGCTTGGATACGTTTTAGTCCCATGACTAAAAGTAGTGGGACTAAAACTTGCTAGCCTCACCCATGCTTGGATATAAATACTAAATAGACTAAAATGAGTTAATGAGCATTTATTATCCTTCAAACCCTTCAATCCCGAACTCGCATGTGTTAAAGGAGAGGAGTTAAATGAGGAGAGATAGGACTAATCCATATTTTAGTAGGGTTCCCCTGACTAAAAAGTTTTAGTCTCAAGACTAGTTCTAGCCTCTCTTTAGTCAGCGGTGATTGGAACTTTAGCCTCTAAAAAAGACTAGTTTTAGTCAGACTAAAAATAGTCCCTTGGATCCAAGCATGGCCTAAGTTTTGTCGTTGAGTAGCTAAGGGACCACCAGCCTCTCCTTATTTAAGCGCATTGATTACAACCTTAGTTCAATATATTCAATCCACATGCCTCTAGTCTGCTTCTCACACATCCCATTTGTCTTGGCACTCGTTGGACCATTGCACCCACATACTAGACACGAGATAAACACAAAAGAGAAATCCTAAGAGGAGTTGGAGATGGAAGATGGTTTTTGGAATGGGAAGCAGCAGGAAACACAATATATGATGTATGGCGATTGGTTGCAGCTGCAACGGAAAAATAAGGTGGGGTGGTTCGGGTCCGCAAGTCACGAAAAGAAATAAGGACGAAAAGTTTGAGAACTTTTTCTCCCACGTCAATATGAGAATTACCTGATATGATTCTGAGCCAGCTGCAATATTCTCAAGAAAAGAAAAATTGCATGGGACAATATTTTCATTTTGAAATACATGTGGACTGAGCAGGTGGGCTTTGTATAGGCATGTCAATCTGTAGACGAGTCTATCATAGATCTATTAAAAGTAATCATAAGAATGAAACACAAAACAATTGTTGCAATGAAGCATGGCTTGGAATAATTATAAACGTGGTGACAGTGCTAGTCATTCTTTGTAATGTCGATATGTTGTTCGCCGGGTCCTAACATCGGTACGAGAGGAAGTACGTGGATTTTAATGGATCTAGAACACAGATAGGGGGTGGGCATACGATATATCTATTTTCTTCCATTAAGTCTTCTAGATTTTGAGTTTGAGTGTCCACCACAAAAAATGTCTTCCTTTGCTCTTATTTAAAACGTGCATGGTTGCACTTTTGATACACTGGATTTGCACAGAGTTTTAAGATCACTGGATAGCAACTGGATATCCAATTTCCGCAAAAAATATATTAAAAAAAGCAACTAGATCTCCAATTTCCGAAAAAAAAAAGCAACTAGATATCCAAGAATCCCAGCCATACAATTTATATGTGGAAAAAGTATGAAAAAAACCTTGATTCCGTTCTCCAAGTCTGAATCAACCCTGAACTGAGAATCCCTGAAATCGTCACCCTGCCTTTGTTAACCCAGTTTATCCCAGCCCATTAGTGCTAATAGCTGGTTTAGGCATTGGGATTGTTGACGTGGCTAGGATTATGGTTAATTGGACGCGACGATGGACTCACTGCGGGCCTCTTTGGGTACTCACATAAGGTGCAGCTGCGATGAAAAAATAGAGCTTCAGCAGGGGAACCAAATTAGGGTCAGTCAGCAGGCTGGCAGCGACGACTGCAATGAGGGATGTCTTCCATCTCCCGGTCGTCGTAATCAGGCGGAGGTCGCGGGCGTAGGGCTCCAAGGTCGCCCGTGCAAGAAGAAGTCTCCTCGCTGCATATGTTGGAGCGAAGACAACCCTGGAAGATACTAGTGATGCGTCCATGAATTTGTGAGCTCCCAATCTTCTGTACCAATTCTTCCTGATCCTTCTTTCCATTTTTGATGGTATTAACTCTTGAATCAGAAGGGCAAATTGCACAAGAAGAAAAAACTCCTCTCGGGCCGCACGCGCGTGCGGCTCTGGAGGCCCCCGAAGACCTAGCTCAGAAGGCCGCCGGATCTCCTCCCCTGGCCGCTGCCGCCGCCAGTGCCGGCGGTGGCGGCCACGCCCGCCGTCGGCGGCGGGTGCTGGCGGCGCCCGACGAACCTCTTAGCGTGGAGCAGGTCGTCTTCGGGTCTGCCTTGAGGCGGAGTGGCGGCGGCGCGGATCTTGGTGGTGCCTGCTGGCGCCTGGCGGGAGCGCGTTGGAGCGGTGGCGATGTGGAGCAAGGCGAGGGAGGCTGCAGAGAGGCGATGGAGGGCGGGGTGCTGGCGCTAGTGGGTGGCGGCGGCGCAAGCCCTCTGCCATGGAGGTGGCGGCGCTGTGGAGGCCCAGCCAGGTAGAGTTCCTGGCGGGCAGAGTGCGGCCGGCCGTCTCTGCGTGGTGGGCGGGCGGTGATGCCCCCAGAGGCGTTGGCGCCGGAGCGGTGGATGGAGGTGCTGTGCGGGTCAGATCCAGATCCATTCTCGGTCTCGATTTGGGCCTGAAGCTGGTTCCTTCGCGTGGCAGTCCAATGGTGTGGGTGAAGGCCGTCGTGGTGGTCCTGGCCCCTGCACGGCGTGGTAGGTGACTGCGGTTCCTCGTCGGGGTTGTTGGTGGTTGTGGTGGCGCGCTCTCTCGGCAGTGCTGGTGTGGGAGGACCCGGCTGCGCAGCTTCAACGACAGGTTGCTGCGGTGACGGCGGTGTGAGGCTTCATGGATCGGCTGCCCCAAACCTCGGAGGTGTGGATATGTGCAACATTACGGATGAAAATCCTGTCCGGTTTTGGTCGGGCCGGCGACGACGGCGCCTGTGGGTGTCGTTTCCTTCCTTGAGGCGTCGCCGAGTGTGTTGCCATGTCCTAGCTTTCTTGGTGTTGGCCGTTGTCTCCAGGCGAAAGCCTTGAATCAGGGCAGGATTGGCACGATGGCGGCGTCTTCGACGTCGTTCCTTTGTTGGGAGCATCGTGTCGGGAGACATGGCATGGAGTCCTGTGTTGCCCTACTCCGGTGCTCGCCGCTGCCCACGATTGTTCTTCTTCAGCGCAATGTACGGTCGTCGCGGGTGAATCCAAGATGGTGCCTTCTTCGAGTCGATCGAGTCCTGCCATCCTCTTGCCACCTTCTTTTTGGCATGAAGGGGGGATGGTGCGTCGACAAGGGAAGCTTGGCAGGAGCTACTGTTCTTCGGAGGTGACCGAGTCACTCGAGACGCGGCGAGGATTTTCATTTTTGGGCAAGATCCTTGCTTTGTAGTTGTGTGGTTGTTGATGGCTGTCTTTGGACTAGCCGGATGTGGAGTGTGTGCTGCACTCGCTGTTCGCAGCAAGTGATTGTCATCTTGTACTTTCAATTCTCTTCTTCTATAAAGCTATGGTACGCAATTTGCGTACTCTCGAAAAAAAAAACTCTTGAATCAGAGGGCTGGTTATGGATTTTTTCAGCGGCATAGTGATCCCTGCTCCCCATTTCTTGCACAACTACTTCTCGATATCAGGGATGCAATCAGGAGGTTTGAAGCTGCAGGTGGTGATGACTGGTAGCCATGGATGGAAGAGGGCCAAAGAATCGGAACAGGGGATGCACTGAGACAACAAGTTCTGGAGAAGAATGCGGAGATTCAAGCCAAAATGTTATTGGTCAGGTGTATTTGCAGGATTTGTACTGCACTAATAGCAAGAAGATTAATGTAATGCCAAAATGTTGTAATGGCTGAATGATGTAATGGTATTTAATACTGCTCTTTATGAGGTAATAATTGTTGGTACAATTGTTAGACTACAACGTGAGAAAACAATAGGAAGTGCTACTTATGTGATATGTGCTAAATTTCTGGTAACATATCCCATAAACAGTAGGTGAATTTGTGAGAACATATCACACGTTCTCATCAACATATATGACATTTCAGCTTACACAAACACAGTTAGAGTAAACCAAAATAACAAGTAATTTATTAATATGCTAACAGAGTGACATAACCATTAAAAGGACATAACCAGAGTGACATAACCAGCAAAAGGACATAACCAGAATGACATATCTAGTAAAATCACTAGTCTAGAGTGAGAGAATCACTAGTACAGTAGTTTAGTTCCATATTTTTGCACAAGTTCAACACACAACATGTACTATATGACCAGAGTGACATAAGGAACAAAAGGACATAGCAGTTCAGTAATATGCTAACAGAAAATCACTACTCCATCATATCATATCTCTGATTTTTTTTCTTGGATTGCACATTCTATTTTTTTTGTAGCCTTCCTCTTCCCACCATTTGATCCTGTTTGTGCTTGAACTTCTCCTATGCTTTTAGCTTGCAGGCTTGATCTGATTTGAGCATCAATGTTTGCTTGCTGTTAAAAAATATGAGAGGACGTAAGCATGTGAATGCACAAGTGATTAAGAAAAAGCAAAATCATTTGAAACAAGAGACTGAACTTGTATTTACCTCGGATGACTTCCTTTTCCTGCCTGTTTTCTTCAGGAAGGCTTTCTTCTTCTTCCCCTTTTCATGATTCTTGTTGCAACATGTCTTCTTGTGCCCCTTGTGGCCACACATGCTACAAGTAACTTTAGTGCCATGCTTTGACATTTTAGTTCCTTTTGGTGCTTCCCCTTCTTCCCTCTTCCCGTCATTCTTCCTAGGCCTACCTGGCATACTCACATAGCCAGGTGCTTGTGGTCTAGGTTTGTCAGAGATAGGCCACCTCTCTTGTCCTTCTACTGGCTCCAAGCAGTGCTCATATATATTCTTAAATTGCTCAACAGAATAGCATTTGTGAATGAAGTCAGCAATGTTTCTTACACTCTTGTATATGGCACTGATGGCATGATAACAAGGCAGCCCTGCCAGCTCAAAGCAACCACAAGAGCAAGTACATTTGTCCAAGTTCACTGTATAGCTCCTTCCTCTGCCACTGACATGTTTCACCTCAAACCCTTGCTTGCCATTCAAGAGCACATCAAACTGAGTCATTTTGATGGCCACCTTAAGCTTCTTGAAAATGTTTGGGCATATATCACTGTATTTCCACTTTCAGTTTTGCTCATGTTTTCTTGGACTCTAAGTGTCATCTTGTGTCTAACCTTCTCTAGCATAGAGATGATAAGATAGAATCTGGCCTGGACTTTAGCATTGTTGAAGGACTCACATAGATTGTTATCCACTGAGTCACAAAGGGACCCAACATGAAAAAAATGCTCTTTCCCAATGCTTAGGCTCTGTCCTCATTATGTCCCTTGCACCTTCAGGTGTATCTTGAGCAAACTTGGCCTTCCTATAAATGAAAACTTCTCTATTTGCAGCCTTGGCAATTGCCCAAAAATTCTTTTGCACACCATGCTCTCTAAAGTTTTTTTCCTAGTTAGCATAGATGTGTCTAGCACACATTCTATGTTGTGACTTTGGTAGGTAGTTTTTCATTGCACTGATAAGGCCCTACATAGAAGTTGAAAAAAATAATATTTTACAATAGGTACATAGGACAAATGTAGATAGGACAAATCAACCTAGCCTACAAAAATGTACCTAGCATAAAAGTGAGTAGGTCATGCATCTACAAGGCAAGTGAACCTAAGCAGCCTACCATAAAAGTGAGTAGGTCAGGCTTCAACAAGGCGAGTGAACCTAAGCAACCTACCATAAAAGTGAGTACGTCACGCTTCGACAAGACGAGTGAACCTAACCAACCTAGCTAGCATGAACCTAAACAAACTAGTAATTAACAGGATATCACTAATAGTTAAATAATTAACAAAGGCCAATATGGACAACTATATGAACAACATAGCTTCTG
Organism: Aegilops bicornis; assembly: GCA_021605145.1. NCBI lineage: Eukaryota > Viridiplantae > Streptophyta > Magnoliopsida > Poales > Poaceae > Aegilops > Aegilops bicornis. The sequence goes on along the minus strand of CM038671.1, from coordinate 799,509,282 downwards.
TTGATCTGATATGAACACCCATACTTCACCTTGATCAATAACATCCATGTCCTTTATCAAAAGTCCAACAAACCACTCCCAAGATTCACAAGTTTTATTCTCCAGTACTTCCCAAGCTACTGGATACATTGATTATTAGCATCTCTACGAATAGCGCATAGAAGCTCACCTTGACATGCTCCTTTGAAAAGCAGCCATCAAGCCCAATAACTCTTCTGCAAGCTTAAAAATCCTTTTTCATAGCACTGAAGCATACCTAGAAACTTTGGAAAATATTTTAATCCATTTACTCAGGGTTCAAGCTAACAAGAATTGTGCTCCCATGATTGCTCCTAAGTAGTTCAAGCTGGTAATCAAACACCTTGGTGTACTCATCTTTCAGTCCAACAAGTAGCTTCTCTGACACTATCTTCTTAACAACCTTGCACTTTGATGTTGAATCATCTGCAAAGAAATCATTCAGAACAATGGCTTTAATGCTATCAATTTTCCATGTGGGATTGGCTCTTAAGATGTGCTCATATCTCCTAGCAATAACTTTTGCTGTGACAAGATGATTGTCTCTGTTAGGAGCACACTCATGTTGATCTTGATATGTGATCACCTGAAATCCAGAGCACCTGCTACTATAAGCACCATATATAGGCCATGGACATCCAGGCCATCCACACTTAGCCCTCATCCTCCCTTCTTCTGTTTATACTTCTACATGTCAGAAGTCCATATTTTATTAATGCCTTTCTCAACTGTTCTTTGCTCCTGAAAACCATTCCCAAGAAGAATAGTGGAATGTCTACCTTAGGGTTATATCTTGGAAACTTAGTTTTCCTCCCAACAAATTCTCCTTCATGATCACTGTCCTCATCATATGATTAATTCATCATCTGAGTCAAAGTGGTCTTCTCCTACCACTTCTTTCGCATTTGCCACTAAATCTATTGGAACAACAACAGATGGATTTCCCTGAGCCCATCTCTTTGAGTCTATAGTTTTCTTCTTAAAAGCCTTTGGTTGTTCTCTTAGTCCACATATTCCTCTTCCAGTCCACTGTCACCACTTCCTGCCACATAATCCTCCTCACCGTCTGAAACTGCACATCCATTGTCATCACTTTCATGTTCCTGTGTTTTTTGAGCTACTACATTACCACTATGTGTTCCTAGATTAATGACTTGAGAGCTATGCATCTGAACATAAGAACTTTGTGTCTGAAACTGAGAACGCCTTATCTGAACTTGTGAACTTTTAGTCCTCCGTTTCCTACAAAAATTGTGCTTTATAGGACTGCTAATCATCTGGGTAATAACATCACTATCATTTGGTTCGAGCACATTTTCTGTTGCGGTCAATGATGATGGATCAACACTAATTATTTGCACATCATACTCTGCAGTTATGACTGCATCTCGTTCTACATCAGCCTCTCATTGTAAATCATTGTCCATCCCATTTTCAAAATCATTACCACTGTCACTTGCACTCTGATAATCTTGCTCCCCAAAATACTCCAGACATACCTGAGCCACTCCTCCATCAGTTATGTATTCATACATCTTCATACAACCAGGATCATCACACAAAAATAATAGGCCATCCACTAGTTTTTTACCGGGCATCAGGAAGTGAATCTTCATACTTTCTTTCACTGGTATGTGATCACCAAGAAAGCCTTTGATCTCTGGCAAAGACATTTTGTCCATTTCAATCTTTGAACTTGCCACATCTCCACCAACATAGTCTAAAGTGGGCCCAATTCAAAAAAAAAATTGGCCACAAAAATGAAACCGCACATGTAGTTAAAACATTCGCCACCAAAATGAAACCGCACATGTAGTTTGTCAGGAGGATCCATGATGACAAGAGGAACCTTTATTTGTCACATATTTTTTGATAAAATCAATGAGTGATACAACTACTCCAAACTAGATGTAAGAAAAAAATCCATTGTTTTTGCACAAAGTAAATGCCCTAAAAAAGATTTTTCTGCGCCTAGAAACCCTAACCAGAGGGAATCGTTGGTGAAAAAAAAAACAAGGACGGGAAGCCGAATAGAAGAAGGAAGGGGATTACCGGAGATTTTTTGGCCACCGTGATCATCTTGCCGTCCCCGCGATCAATCACCGCACGTACGCCATTGCCGCTGCGAGCAGGGGAAGGGACGGGTGACGTCCAGGGAGAGAAACAGGGGAGGGAGCAGGTTCTTGGTGGGGTTTATGAGGACGGTAGGGCCCACAATCCGTCCATCATGGCGTCCAGTTAACCCCTAATCCCAGCCATGCCAGCAATCCCGACGCCCAAACCAGCTATTAGCACTAATGAGCTGGGATAAACCGGGATTAACAATGACAAGGTGACAATTTCAGGGATTCTCAGTTCAGGGTTTGATTCAGACTTGGAGAACAAAATCAAGGTTTTTTTCAGACTTTTTCCTTTATATGTTCTTAAGACAATGGCACGCGAATAAGTTATCCTTTAACTCACTATTACATCTCTCTTGCTAATCCCTCCCTTAAATTTCCACACGAAAATCTCTCCTACTAGTGCTATCGGCGCCTCCGCACTCCCTGGAGCACGGCAAGCGCGGCTGGAAGAGCGGTGGCTGCGGACCAATTCGTGGGAGAGAGTAAAAAACAGTGCTCCTGTCCAAATCTGAGACAGGATTCTGCGTTGCAAAACACTACTGGAGTAGTTCTTTCTGAGACAGTAAAAAAAAACAGATAACGCTCTGCTTCTATCCAAATCACGAATCTGCCGGCGGATGTACCCATGTCCATGGGGGAATTGCGGCGGCCGGTGTGCGGGACCAGGCGCCGTGGCCCCGGCCGGAGCAAACGGCGTGTAGGCCGTGGATTGATAGCTCCGAAACAATATAGTCCTTGCCTCCTTGGTCCACCGGTGCCGGAGCAGATTACGGCGCCGATGCGGTGGATCGAGCTACGCCGTCCCGCCTGAGGTATTCGTCTGTCCGAACCATTTCCTTGTTTTCTTCCGGCTGGATTCGTAGCCCCGAAGTTGAAGGTGATTTACCATTTCGAACATGGATTCTGATTTGGACCTCTGCATCGTGCAAATTGGGCCCCTGATTTCGCATCAAAAACAATTTGGGTGCAATTCCACCAATACATGCATGGCTAAATTCTTTTTGCCTGCTCTCATCATAGGCAGGCTAAACTCCTCTCGGTCTGAACTGTTTTTTTTTTTTGTGAAACTCCTGCGTATTCAGGTTTTGCCGAAAAAGGGTTTCCCCCGCTTTGTATACAAAGCAACCAACCGATACATCTCACGATAGGTGCTGGGGCGGAAGCAGCACAGTCACGCCCAAAAGAAAAGAAGAGAAAATACAAGAGAAACAAATGCCAACAACGGCAGATCGACAAAACGAAGAAGCCTCGTGGCCGCTGCACCCACCGAAGAACGCCCACCTAGCTCCGAGCCTCCGAAGCACCGGTACCAATCAGCACCACCAAGAAGGGACGCGACGATGACGACGCTGCTGCCAAGGGTTTCCCCCGGTAAGTTGTGAGGAGAGAGGAAGGGTAGCCCCGACGCCCTCCAGGAAGGTCAGGCGGTACCCACAAGCGCCACCGCATCGGTGTCGGCCAAGCCAACAGGGATTTCTCCCGATCCCAACCTCCACCTTAGGCACTCCAGAGCTCGCCACCACACGACGCCACCCTGCGCCAACCCGGTCACGAAGCTTCCCACGCCATCTCACCACGGCACCGTGAAGCATGGTCCGCACAAGGAAGAAGAGGAGCCGGGACTAGGGCAGCAGCACCGTCGGCACGCGGGAGGGCCCCACCTCCACCGTCGAAGCCGGTAGCTGACCGGACGCAATAGCAGGAACATACCAGGCCCGTGGACGCACAGGCCCGGCCGGGATCTCCGAGGCCCGTAAAGTTCCCACCTTCGCGCTACAGCCGGCACGCCGTTGACGCCGCCGCCCCTGTCCAAGCCGCTCCCTTGCCTCCTCGCACAGAGAGCCGTCAAGTGAAAGCACCACCACCACGCGCACCGCCGGCCACCACCACCAGGTCGCCGGACCGCCATCGGCCGAACCGCACCACCGCCGCACGCCCGCGACGGAGAGTAAACCAGCGCAGCCGCCGCAGCCCGCCGAAGCCGGTGCCCCGCCGCCCACGCCGCCCGCAGCCCGCGCTCTGCCGGGCGGATCGCCACCGCGGGCGAGACACGCCCACCGCGCAGCCGCCACGCAACGCCACGCGCCGCCAGGGCAGCGCGCTGGCCGCCAGCGGTGCCCGCGCCCGCACCGCGTCCGCACACGGAGGAGGAGCCGCGCCGCCCCATCTCACGCGGAGGAGGAGGAAGGAGACGCCCCGCCGCCGCCGGCGCCGGTCGGGCTTAGCCCGGCCGCGCCCCCTGGCGGTGGCGAGGGAGGAGGGAGGAGGAGGGGGGCCGACGGCGGGTGGATCTAGGTGTCCACCCCGGCCGCCTCGCGGGTGGCGGCGCGGGGGGAAGGGTTTCGGGGGAGCGCTCGGAAGAAGGCGTATTCAGGTTTTCGTTTTGCGGAATTCATCTATTTTCAGTATTTGCACTCTTCAGACCATATGTCCTCTATTTTGAAGGACAAAGATTGTGGAGAGCTAATTTCTATGTGCAGGCGAAACCAAAAGATGTAAATTTATCTCGCGCAGGTTTCACTTCGTCATACTTCTTTTTTTTTCCTTTAATGAGAGGCCATCACAAGACATGTTACAATACCACCGGGTGCTCAACTTTGTTCCTTTCCTCAAAGGCTGATACTTGCAACTCACAACACTCCAAGAACATGTGCTGTTATGTCCTTGGGGTTTATTCTTAGACCTGAACCACACTGCATTTCAGGTATCAGTGCAAAGGTTTCAGCCTAAGAAGCGGAGCAGGACATATTTCCAAATTCAATAGCCCCTAATCCACCCACATGCATTCAGCACACAAACACAATAGTGTCATTGTCGGAGAGAGCAACTAAAGCTTTCTACTAGCAATGGCAGAGGTTTTGGGGCATGATTGCGAGTGCCGTGTGGAAACAACTCGCTAGCAAGCTTGGCGAGCTTGTGAAGGAGGAGATCCCTCTGCTGTGGGACGAAGTGGAAGGCCTGGAGGAGAAAATGAAAGATCTGGAGCCTGTGATGCATGATGAGCCCGTGATCGCTCTGCTGACGATAGGCTGTGCTGAGGAGAAAGTGACGGGGAAGCAGTTGGGCCGTGGCTCACTAAATTTAAGTCCGTCGCCTACGAGGTTGTGATGTCCTCGATGAGTTTGACGCCAATGAACTCATTAAGAAGACCCAATCAAACCTACGGCGCATTTCATGTTGGGCAAATAAGCCGCAGCGACGAGCTCACCGCGTCGGGCACGTGTATGGGCGCACGCCGGACGTGACGGGCGCGTCGGGTCCGTAAGTGTGCGTGTGTGTGCGCGCGCGCGCATGTGGTGCACGGGGTGCGTGTGTGTGTCCAGGGGCGGAGACAGGGAGGGCGAGCAGGGCTAGACCCCTGCCAATCGTTCGCCCCCCCAAAGATTTCTAGTAGGTAGTAGTATACGTAGTATACTGTATATGCGCTAATTGGCCGGAGATAATCACATTATTAGCCCATATAAGATTATTTTAGAGAAATTAGCCCATATGAATACTAATATAATAACTATTCTAGACCGAAAGCCCAATAGCCCATGTCATTGACTCATTGACTCATTGTCAATCCATCCATGCGGCCATGCGATCAATCCATCCATTGATCGTGTCCTGCATTAGGCATTGTTTGCCGCTGCCGCCTAGCCGCCGGCTGCCCGGCTGCCGCTCCCGCTCAGGTAAGGCGATCACCAGTCACCACGCCGCCGCCGCCCCTGCCCTATCGGTTGTGCTGATCTGTCGTCTTTGTTCGCTGTGTGTCCAGTGTGTAAGGACTAAGGAGGGAGTATTGGAGGAGAGAAGGAGGCTTCATTACATCAGAGTTTTGCAGTGAGAAAGGAAGATTAGATAGAGGAAGGTATCACTACGTACTTGTAGCGATCAGTTATTATGAATTAAAATCCTACTATCCTAATCTGGTGTGTTAGTGTTGTCTACAGAATAGTGAATTAATCTATATTTTGAAGCAAAATATAGATGAGAGAATATCCATATAATAAACCAGGAAAAAATCATCGTCGATTTCAATACAGTTATTTCAATTCTTTTCCTTGGCTTGAGTATTCGATGGAAACACATCGTGCGTACTGCCTGCCTTGTTTTCTCTTCACAAAAAGGCCAAGTGGAAGGTGTGGCTCTGATGCATTCACAGTCAAGGGATTTAATAATTGGAAGAAGGTGAATGATGGAAACGAATGTGCTTTCTTAACTCACATGGGCAAAGATTCCAACTCCGCTCATAACTTTTCTCAGCGGTGTCACGATAATCTGAAAAATAGTTTGACTCACATTGACAAGTCAATGGTGAAAGTGTGTGCAAAAAAGGTCGCAGATGCAAGGCTAAGGCTTAAAGTTACAACAGATTGCATCAAGTAAGCAAACTTTTCTGTTTTGAGAATTCAAATATTTTATAATGTACAATAAAGCAAGTTATGACCTTTTTTCTTGTTGATTTCATCAGATGGTTAACATTCCAAGCTTGTGCTTATAGAGGCCATGAAGAATCTCCGGGATCAAGTAATCAGGGTAATTTTCTTCATCTGGTGAGGTTCTTGGCTTCTTATAGCAAAGAGGTGAATGCAGTTGTTTTGGAAAATGCTCCAAGGAATGCGAAGTACACCTCCCATACAGTGCAACTAGAAATCCTCACATTACTTTCTAGTAGAGTTAAGGAAAAAATTAGAGAGGAAATTGGTACTAGCAAGTTCTGCATAATGGTAGACGAAGCACGAGATGAATCAAAGAAAGAGCAAATGGCATTGGTTCTTCGATTCCCAAGCACCGAGGGGTTCATACGGGAGCGTTTTCTTGATGTAATTCATGTCACTGACACTACTGCTTTGACTCTCAAGAAGGCAATTTGCAAAGTCCTTTCTGATAATAATTTGAATGTCCAAGACATTAGAGGACAAGGCTATGACGGGGCAAGTAATATAAGAGGTGAATGGAATGGATTGAAGGCTCTAATTCTGAATGACTACCCTTATGCATATTATGTGCATTGCATGGCTCATCAGTTACAGTTAGCGCTTGTTGCCGCGTCAAGGGAGGTACATGATGTGCATAACTTTTTCCAAAATGCAAATTTCATTATAAATGTTGTTAGCGCATCGACTAAACGTAATGATGAGTTGTTAGCAAATAAAGCCGCGGAGATTGCACGCGAAATTGAATTGGGAGAACTCGATACAGGAAAAGGACAAAATCAGATAGGAACTTTACAAAGACCTGGTGACACTAGATGTAGTTCCCACTTCAAGTCAATTCAGAGTTTACAGAAGATGTTTGGCGCTACGGTTGAGGTCCTAAGGAGTATAGCAAATGACCGTGCAGCCTCGAAATATTCTAGAGGAGATGCCGCAGGAGCCCTAAAAATAATTATGCCATTTGGTTTTGTGTTCATTTTACATCTATTGGAGAAAATCATGAAAATCACTGATGTTTTATGTCAAACACTCCAAAAGAAGTCACTAGATATTCTGAATGCATTAGATTTGGTCTCAACCACAAAGGTGCTACTTGGTAAGCTGAGAGAAGATGGTTGGGATCCCCTTCTTCAGGAGGTTCAATCTTTTTGTTTGAAGCATGAGATTGACATCCCTGATCTGAATAGCAGGTAACATATATTTTCTTGTTCATATAATATAGAATATTATTTATCATATTAACTAATATATGATGTGATTTGTAGGTATGTAGTTGTAACAAAGTCTCGCAACAAACATGATAACACTGCTACATTACATCACTACAAAGCAGATGTGTTCAATGTTGCCATAGATCAGCAATTGGTTGAGTTAAATGATCGTTTCGGTGTTCAAAACACAGAGCTTTTGACACTTTGTGCATCTTTGGATCCACGGCATGACTCATTTAACGTGTCTAATATATGCACATTAGTGGGAAAAAAATATCCTGCTGACTTTTCTAGTCAAGAACGAGCTCATTTGGAGTCTCAACTTCCCCATTTCCAGCTTGATGTTTGCAACCATCCGGAGCTAAAGAGTTCGCCCTCACTTGCTGATTTGACTATTGGATTATTTAAAACAGGTAAAGTTGCTACATACTCAATGGTTGAATGATTGATAGACTACTGCAGCTGTTCATAACTTTTGCTTATTTGACTCCTTGATTATTAAATACAGGTAAAGCTGCTATGTACTCAATGGTTGATAGATTACTACGGTAGGTCATAACTCTTCCAGTGTCAACCGCGACAACTGAGCGAGCTTTTTCAGCTATGAAACTAGTCAAAACACGTCTTCGAAACAGAATGGGAGATGACTTTCTTCGGCATTACATGGTCGTCTATATTGGGAAGGAAATAGCTGCAAAGATCACATTTGATGAGATAATCAATTTGTTCGACACTGGTGGTCGTAGAGCTGAGTTTAAGCTAATAGATATGTAACTTCATTTTATAGGTCTATGAATATTTCTTATGCTTTGTCCTCAACGTTATTACGAGACTTAACATGTCATGATATTTCTTTCATTCTAAGCATTGGTTTCTCGCCCCCCTCATGTTCAAATCCTGGCTCCGCCCCTGTGTGTGTCTGTTAGAGACCAGGTCCAGGGGGAGCATGGCGACCGGGAGGGCTCGGTGTGTCGCGTTGCGGGCACATGCGGAGGGCGCGGCCAGAGCGAGCTAGATCATGGGCGCGAGCAGGCAGGGGCGTGGAAATCGTGTGCAGCGTGTGCCTGGTATAAAACCCGTGTGTTGGTCTTTGTAACGGTGTGTGGCAGAGTTCAAGCTCGCCGGAAATACACAGGGGGCGTTCATGCGGCGCGGTGTTCGTGCACCTGGAAATCTCGTGCCTTGCCTCCCTCTCGTTTCTTTGTTGTCTCCGGTCATCGCCGTGCTCCGGTGGTTAGGCTAGACACCAACATTTCACCGTCCTCGCTAAATTTAAGTCCGTTGACTACGAGGTCGAGGATGTCCTCGTTGAGTTTGACGCCAATGAGCTCATTAAGAAGACCCAATCAAACCTAGGGCGCATTTCACCATCCTCAAACGCATCCTGCGTTATATCCGGCGCACTCCGCACCTCGGTCTCCACCTACGGCGCTCCTCCGACCACCAGCTGATTGCGTACTCCAATGCCGACTGGGCTAGATGTCCCGACACGCGCAAGTCCACGTCGGGGTACTGCATCTTCGTCGGCAAAAACCTCGTCTCCTGGTCGTCCAAGCGACAGCAGACTGTCTCGCGCTTGAGCGTGAAGGCAGAGTATAGGGCCGTGGCTAATGCCGTGGCTGAGGCATTTCACGAGATCCGGCGGCCGTCGGAGCAGGCGATGACCGTCTACTGTGACAACGTGAGAGCCATGTACCTCTCTTCCAACCATGTACAACAGCAGCGCACGCACAACATCGAGATCGATCTGCACATCGTCCGCGAGCGGGTCTCCTTCGGCGGCGTCTGTGTGCTTCACGTCCCCTCTTCGTCGCAGTTCGCCGACATCTTCACGAAGAGGCTGCCGTAGACCGTCTTCCTCGACTTCCAGTCCAGCCTCAACGTGGTCGACACTCGACACCCCCATTGTGCTGTGGGGGGCTGTTGGAAGACTGCCGTCGCGTCTGTAACTACATGACCAAGTCCCACGTAGCCACACACCAGATGTACTCCACGCTGTTTGGATCAATGCATTGCATTCTCTCTGTACTCTTTTTAGGTAGTCCTTTTCAAATTTTTTATTTTGTGCACAAGGACATTGATTAATTGATTGCATTGTTGCTAAGCTGAGTTTTCTTGGTCTTATTCAGAGCGGTGGCCCACTTCTCAACAAGCAGGAGGGGAATAAGAAGGCTGGGATTGATGGCTGCAACATGAAGAGCGCCAGAGGTTAGAAAGAGAAATCTATAGGTGGGACTGTCTATTTAACAGTCGACTGAAAATCAATTCAATTTCAGTCAAATTTTCAAGCCAATCAAATTGTTGCGGTTGTATGTACGCTAACGGGTCTCATTCAATTGGTTTCCCTGACCCGATACCAAAAAAGACCGAAAAGCTAGGACAGATTCAATACGCCCAAAAACACCTGACAAACATGACACGTGAGAACAATTGAAAAATAGGTCCCAAAAGTTCACCGATACTGTACACGACACCTAGACGAAAAAAAGGCACCGACGTGAAAAGGCGTCACTTCTCCATCAACTTTGTAGTACAGTTACAGTGTTAAAAACAGTAGAATCTACAGTTTAAATAGTGTTTCCATACAATGTAATTACAACACAATGGCAGTGTAAATCTGTCAATGAACTACAGAATTTAGAGAAGAGTTACAGTGCTATTAAGGTAAATTTCTTTACAGTGTAATTTACAGTAGACTTACACCAAAATTACACTGCAAATACAATATTTACTGTGAAGATTACAGTGTAATTTAGAGTAGTGTTACAATGTTATTACAATAGATATCTTTACAATGTCATTTACAGTAGATTTACACCAAAATTACAGTACAAATACAGTGTTTACTGTGAAATTTTACAGTGTAATTTAGAGTAGAGTTACAATGTAATTACAATAGATATTTTACACTGTAGTGCACCAAAATTACAGTGTAAATAGTGAAAGATTTACAGTGTAAATTGCAGTAGAAACAGGTGTAAATCAGTTGAATTACACCAGTATATTTACAGTTTTACAGTGGAGTTTACACTGTAAATCTGCAATTGAATTACAGTAGTAAGATATACAGTCTTTACAGTTGAAATGCTCTGACCGTAAATTGAAGAGAGCGCTAGATGGACAAACCCCGAAACCTATTACCATTTTTTTTTAATCAAAGAAGGGCTTGCCCCTTCCGATTTTCATTACTGAAAACCACCGAGTTCTACAAACGAAACCTATTACCTGACGGATGATACATTGTCCTCTGTTACCGTGAATTGTCCTATGTTTCTTTTCGAAAATGCGCACTTATAGAGAGCAACAGATGATACATAGCTAAGGTTATCACTAGAAAATGAAGAAAATGCATTTCTGAACATAGGCCCACTTTCATTCACACAACTCCTACATTCAGAGGTAATGTATATAAGGTAAAGCAAAGAACAAACACCAAGAGGTGGAGAAGTGAAAACATTGTAGCAGTCACATACTCTAAATGTACTATTTGAGTATTTGTTGTTAGTACCTTCTAACTGGCACATACAACATCACTGGATTCAGATATGGAGCAGGCCAAAGAAGTTGAGAAAGGAAATTTAGTTACAAAGAAGTTCGAATTCAGTAGCAATCCATTTGACAAGTCAAGACTGTAAGAAGGACCTCTGTTTTAGCAAACTTAAGGAGGCACTCCATTCCATATCTCTAAACAACATCCCTGTACCTAGGGCGCAAGCATTGACAACAGTGGTAAAAACCTGCCAGAATATCTACTAGATGCAATAATCAGGGGGCATTGCAGTGAAATTCAGAGACACAATACAGACTAGAAAAAACAAAAGTAGAACTAGTTGAACTACATTGTAGATCAGAGTTACAAATACAGAGTAAATTCAGAGCTAGTCCAATGCTACTAAGACACCAATGTCAACTGTAAATTCAGAGCTAGTCCAATGCTACTGGACCAAACAATCAACGAGAAAAAGGAATCCTCATGCAATCAACACTGAAACTATGGCAAAAACACTGAAAAGCATGAGGTTGCAGTGAAGCTACACAGGACAAGGTACAATGAAGCTATAGGGCAGCTAATAGGGTTAAAAATCGCACAGCAGAACTGCATACAATACTAGGTAAATCTCAGTGTAACATACACTCCTATTATGGGGGAGCACTGAAAGAACAAGCATAAAATTCAGGTAGATACAGAGAAGGGAACATCGAAACAGAGAAATTCAGTAACCAGCGGGATAAAACAACATCATGGAACAAAAACATGACTAAAATCAGGGGCTAAAACTACAACTACAACCCAATACAGAACAACCAGAACTCGATCTTCAGAAGTCAAGCCACGGGATCCACCGCTGAAAACTAACGCCTATACGCCTACCTACACATCAACAGCAGAGAACTTACGTCTACGCGTACATCCACATCAACAGCAGAACACTGCCAAGGGAAATGGCCTACGGAATCCAAACCGGACGGGATTTGGCCTATGTCCGCAACAAAAAACACAAGACCACGGCATGGAGGACTATGGCGCGCTGCAAGCTCCTACAAAAAACTCAGGCGCACAACCATGGCGGACTAGAACACCACGGCAGCAACATGCACCTCGCCGCGGATCCCAAAAGAACACCTATCGCTGATCCACGAAACCAAAAATCACCTAGATCTAGAACTACACAGCAACGAGAGCACGGGCAAAACACGAGAGACAAGGGCAACCAACCAGGGCAGCCGGGGGACGAAGAAGAAAAGGAGAAGAAATCAAAATCATGCGGTGGGTGAGCTCGGAATCGCGTCCCCCCTCCTCCGCCGCTCGAGCTCTCTCCCTCTGCCTTACCGAAATGAGAAAGGGGAACGACACCCCGCTCCTAAATTCAAAGAAGACAAAAAACTACAGTGCCTGACCGGGGTGGAGCGGGGCCGAGGAAAACGGGCTGAAGCAGAAAACCGCGCCCGGTAAAAAAACGAGCCCGAAAACCAGCACAAAGCCAACAGGACCGAGCGTGCGCGAGATCGAGCGGCCAACAATTTGAATGAAAGCGAATTGAAAATCAGTCAGCTGAAAAATAGCAAATCCGAATCTATAATGCTTTTGTCGTTGTCATTGGTTGTGGTTCATCAGTAGTTCCCTTGTGTGTGTGAATTTTGACGGTTTTGTATTCCCAAGCATTATGTTTCTTTTATCTGGAGAGGACTGTAATGCTCTTGTTGCCTTTGTCAATACAAAGCTGGGGCTCTCCTATCGGGGGAGACCCTTCTTGCCAATTCCCTGGGAAAGATTGATAGGATTCCGAGCCAGAGGCTTCTGCCATATAGAGGATTTTGTTAATAGGGCATGTTAGGAATAAGCCACGCATGAGTATGTGCTCGTGTGTGTGATCTGTGTGCATGGGTGTGCGTGTGTGCTCGTGGTATGCGTGGCATGATGGTCAGCACGTGAGCTAGCTAAATGGGCATGCATGCATGTATTAGTTGCCGTGTTTAGCAGGTTGTTAGCAGCGGCCGGTGGAGATGGCCGCGTCAAGCGCGTAGCGCGTGTAGCGTGCATGGCCGGGCTGATCGTTTGCATGCAGCGGATAGCTAGCTGGAGAAACGTGGGCGTTGCGTTTGCTGTAGGACTACAAAGCTGCCGTCGTGGGTGTGTGTTTGTACTGAGTTGAGCACCATGTAAACATTGCAAAGAGGAAAAAGATTCGGGCGTTCGTGCGCCCGTGGCGGCATTCGTGCGCCGGCCCGGAATTTCTTGTGTCTTGTATCTTCTTCCACCTCCATTCGAGTGAGAAGAGAGGTAGCTAGAGGGCCCCGGTTCCAACAGGGCAGCACCAGCGGGCGTCATGATCCACTGCCACGACCCGCGAGCTCTAGTTCATCTGTAAGTAATTTGCTCCTCTGCTGCTCCCTTGACAATTTAGTAATTTTCTCAAGTATGTTTGCCGCCGTGGATTCTGAGTATACTGCACAGTTTTGGAATATGCTCTGTTAATCGGTGGCTTATTCTGTTGCTTTTTTCTGTTGTTTTTATGTCGGTTGATCGGAGAGTAGGTCTGATCCAGTGGCAACAAGGATAATGGAGGAGGCACGAACAGGCCCACGTATTTCTGAAAGTCCAGTCATACACCACATGTAAGTCTGCAGAAATGTAGTGGATTGAAGGTTTAGTAGCAAATGAGTACTCGAACTGCAGCTTCAACTGCAGCTGTATTGTGCGGATGTTTTATTCATTATTGGAGAGAGGGTAGGAAGCGGTTGAAGGGTAAAGCCGGTAATAGCAGAGCATGGAGAGGAATGTTAAATTTGTGCTGGCAGTAGCACCTGCAAAGTGGTGATGAGGCACTAGCCTTGCAGGTGAAATTTTCAGAGATGGTAAATGATGGTCTCGGCATCCTCTGAAAAGTACAAGTACCGACCGAACTTGACAACCATCAAACTTGGGAAGTAATCTGGTGTGTCATTCTTTTTTTTTTAGAACGAAGATGCACGAACGCGTCCGGCTTTAAATTAATAAAGCCACAACAAGCAGCGTGACAACACATCAAGTCATATTACATCACCATAGGCCTACCCGGCCAACGCAAAAGGATCATCGAAAGTATCAGGCGCGACTCAACAGAACCGGAGACAAATTACAGGGCACAGCCCGTACAGAGCGCGCAGGTTCGTCAAGCAACAAAAGGGACCATGGACGCACACCATAGTCAAGGATCCCTAGCCATCACGTACACTTGCAGCAAACGTTGTTGGGCGGTGTTGATCAACTCAGTATCCCTGCGCCTCCCCAGCGGATTCCACTGCTGCAATAGAAGGTTACATTTGAAGAGGGACCATGGTGTGTCATTCTCAAGCCGAACCTTCTAATTTACTAAGCCTTGTCAACCATCAAAGAGTTTGTTCTGGCTAATTTCTTATTGTGTCCTGACTCCTCAGACTTCGGAAGCTAACATTGATGCTGAGCAGAACTAGATGAACGAGTTCTGACATGGGGAGATGGAATGACATACAGCCTCTGAAAGCAGGACTCAACTTCTTAGTGCTAACTGTTCTACATATACGAACTTAATTAGTACCCATCGACACTACCACAACTTTGTGCAATTTTGAAGGATTGACCACCCGCTTCTCTGTATGTTGGTTTCTATGGAGAGAGCAAGTGAAACCGTCGAAGAGCTGATAAAACAGAGGCAGAGACTGCATAACTCATCGACGTTGCGACAACATTCTCTGCACCTGTTCAGGTGGGTAAACCCCTTCTCTCTTTTGCTCACGTATTGGTGCAACTCCAGTATAAATTTCTGAGCTTTCTTCGTATCTCAGGTTGGATAAGACAGCAGTCAGACTGAGTCATGATGGGGGTCGACGGCGAAGGTCAGAACTCTCTGTCCGATGGAACAACGAATGACAGAATGAATAGTCGTGATGGGAGTATGACACAACATTGTTTTCGCTATTGTATTTCTGAGTACCAGCTAGAGATGTACATGCTTTTTCATGGTGCTAATATGATAGCTAATTGCTTGGCTTGTTTGGATATCTAACAGATGATGCTCCCTTGTTTAATCATCTGTCTTCCTGACAAAATGCAGTGGACTACATGTTCTTCACTTGATATTATTGCTCTGTATTTTTCAACTGGGCTGCAGTTTGATCATCATATACCTTACTTTGCAATTGTCAACTTGATGGCTTAAATTCATTAGGACGCAATGTCGGTCTCCTGCACGATGATGATGTAATACAACATTTCACATCTCTCACCCTAAAACAAGGAAGCATGTCTCACCTACTGAAGAAGTTCTCTAAGCTGGAACGATATGAAATACTGGTACTACAAATCATCCTGGAATCAGCATTATTTCTTGCAGGCTTGTCGAAAAGATTCGCAAAGCCTTGGTCATTACATACCCATGTTAATAGGCCATGGTACTCTGCTCATGGTGAAATAGCAGTGGATACATACATTATAAATGTAGAGTAGACTATTTATGTCTTCAATTGGAGAGTAGGTTTCAGCGTGCACGATTACCCTGATGACTACTCATCCGAGCTGGAGATGCTCCCATCCTGGTGGCACGTAGCATCGTCTTGTGCTTCTGGGTCACTGACAAACGACTTTCTATAAGATGCCATATTAATTGGGGATGAAACATACAATTCTCATACCATAATTGAAAAGAAAACGGCAACAAAATTGACGATGCCAGTGATTGCCCACTGACTTATGAGCTGATTTAGTAATTTGAATACACTGACTTGAGAGCTGGTGCGGGCATACATGTATATTTACTTACAAGTTGCTGAGCTACTCTGCAGAGAAAGAAGCAAAACATGATCTAGTATTGATTCCTGAAACTTGCAAATTATTACTGTCAACATTTCAGGGATCAGCTTAGCAGCATGTCCATTTATATGCAACTTCAAACGATATGCCCAATATGTAACACATGCTGCTAAAGAGATAAGACACATAAAACATTTTATACACAAGAATAACATGTCAAAACCAAATAAGAAATACAAGTCACATAGCTCTGTGAAAGCAATTATACCTTTGTACTAAAATTCACATAGCTCTGTGATCCATAGGAGAGCATCAACACATGCTCGGAAAGACCCAAACAGGTGCCCTGAAATCAGAATCAGGCCTTGCAGCTCCCTCTAAGTTCTCAGCAACAAATTCATCAGAAGATCCATCGGCCAAGGAATACTCAATCCACTTTCTTTTGGCATCTGTGAAGTATAAGCAGTCCCTTCGAACTCCTGGATGATTTGGACCAAGGCAACTTGCAAAGAAATAACCTGAAAAGCATGTGATTCCTTTCGTCGGAACAACACATCCTACAAAGTAAAAATATGTCAAGAACAATGTGCAGTCACCAAGGCTAGTAGTCCTTGTCCACTTCCCCTCCCTTGACTGCCACCGAAAAACATGAAACTCCTCTGGGAAGCCCCCAACGGCGCCAATGAGCAACAACTCATCGAGACACTCTGCGAGACAGAAATATAAACTCCCATGTGCGGCCTGTGATTCCAAATGATCTCCAAGAAATGTGAATTCCACTGAATTCTTGTCTGACAGATTGGCCACGGCGAGATGGTAACATAGGCCGCCGGCATCTTCAGATCTGACCAGCGCATGCAGGTTGCCCTTGATAAAGATCAAATCCTCAAGCACGTAGGGTTCAGTGCATGACGCCACGCGCCACTCAACATCCCCAAGGCGACAGTACTGGACGGCACGGCCGACCGTTGGGACGAAAGGAAGAGGTCGCCAGAGAGGAGGAGGCGACAGAAGGGTGCCGGTGGATGGGGGAGGCGAAATCGCTCGCCTGTGAGGAGGTGAACGAAGCTGAGCTCATGGTGGCTGGGGCTGGCCATGGCGATGTGACAGCCGAAAGAGTAGAGGGCGACAGGGTTAGGATCAACATCATGGATGGGGAGGCGGAAGCGCAGGCGACGACGGAGGGGGAGGTGGAACAGGGCTCGAGATCCGGGGACAAGGAGGAGGTGGGGGGCTTCGGAGGCGAGGCTGGACGACGACAGAGGGAGGAGATCCCGGTAGGTTGGGCGAAGGGCGAAGAAATCCTGGAGGGTGGTCAGGCAACTCGCGATCTGGGGGATGAGTTCGGGTAGGAAGTAGGGCGATGAGGTTGTTGATGTGGGATTTGGGGATGAGGTGGAGGAGGAGGACGAGGAGGAGGCCAGGATGGCGGCCGGCAGCGATAATTTTCTCCGTTTCGTCGCCGGCTTTGTCATTTCACTCATTGGATCTGCTGCCGGCTGATGTGTTGGATTTGCGAGTGTTCTTCTAAGAGAGAATTCCTTATCTGGCCCTTTCTTAAAATCTAATTTCATTTTTGGCCCTAAAATTAGCATTTTCCTTTTTTAATACCATAACTTCATTTTCTTCCTTCCATGACACTTATATCATTTTTTTGCTATTAATACCGTCACGTGCGCCTTGGAAAATCCTATTTACCTCTGCTTTAGCACGTAGTACATAAATATAGAAAACTCTTGTTTGACCGAACAGTCCCACATTCTCTCCCAATTCCCCCTTTTCCCCGATTCCTCTCCCCCATTCAATGCAAGCCCTAACCCTACCTTGCGCGGCATGAGGCACACAACGGCGGTCGTGCGAGGCTAGGAGAGCGGCATGGAGGAGGGTGTGGCCCACACTGCTCCGGATGGCGGGGTGGAAGGAACGATGGAGGGGGGCCATAGAGCTGCACCAGTCTTGGCCTCGGTTGCCCATGGTGGGGAGGTGGAGAGCAGCCAAGGAGCAGTGGAGAACGGGCGAGGTGTCATTTGAAGGAAATATGCCCTAGAGGCAATAATAAAGTTATTATTTATTTCCTTATATCATGATAAATGTTTGTTATTCATGCTAGAATTGTATTAACCGGAAACATAATACATGTGTGAATACATAGACAAACAGAGTGTCACTAGTATGCCTCTACTTGACTAGCTCGTTAATCAAAGATGGTTATGTTTCCTAACCATAGACATGAGTTGTCATTTGATTAACGGGATCACATCATTAGGAGAATGATCTGATTGACATGACCTATTCTCGTTAGCCTAGCACTTGATCGTTTAGTATGTTGCTATTGCTTTCTTCATGACTTATACATGTTCCTGTAACTATGAGATTATGCAACTCCGTTTACCGGAGGAACACTTTGGTGCTACCAAACGTCACAACGTAATCGGGTGATTATAAAGGAGTACTACAGGTGTCTCCAAAGGTACATGTTGGGTTGGCGATTTCGAGATTAGGTTTTGTCACTCCGATTGTCGGAGAGGTATCTCTCGCCCTCTCGGTAATGCACATCACTATAAGCCTTGCAAGCAATGTAGCTAATGAGTTAGTTACGGAATGATGCATTACGTAACGAGTAAAGAGACTTGCCGGTAACGAGATTGAACTAGGTATTGGATACCGACGATCAAATCTCGGGCAAGTAACATACCGATGACAAAGGGAACAAAGTATGTCGTTATGCGGTTTGACCAATAAAGATCTTCGTAGAATATGTAGGAACCAATATGGGCATCCAGGTTCCGCTATTGGTTATTGACCGAGAATAGTTCTAGGTCATGTCTACATAGTTCTCGAACCCGTAGGGTCCGCACGCTTAAGGTTTCGGCGATGCTTATATTATGAGTTTGCATGTTTTGATGTACCGAAGGAGTTCGGAGTCCCGGATGAGATCGGGGACTTGTCGAGGAGTCTCGAAATGGTCGAGACGTAAAGATTCATATATTGGTTGATATGTTTAGGCCAAGGGGGCAAGCCCATGAGGCTTTAGGTCGGTGCAAAAGGAGTTTTTCTGAGGCCAGGGGGCCAAACGCCGGAGACCCTGGCGTCTGGCCCTGGGCCCGACGCCGAGGCCCATGGCGTCTGGGCCAGACGCCAAGGATTGTGGCGTTTGGTCCTGGAGTCCGAGTGGGACTCTTGCCTTTCGGGCAAAACCGACTTTGAGGAGGCTTTTGCTCCAAGTTTCGACCGGGCTCAACATATAAATAGAGGGGCAGGGCTAGCACCAAAGACACAACAATTGATCCCTTGGATCTCTTAGCCGTGTCACGGTGCCCCTTCCACGATATTCCACCTCGGTCATATCATCGCAGAGTTTAGGCGAAGCCCGCGCCGGTAGAGCATCATCATCGCCACCACGCCGTCGTCTTGGACGAAACTCATCCCCGACACTTTGCCGGATCGGAGTCCGGGGATCGTCATCGAGCTGAACGTGTGCAGAACTCGGAGGTGCCGTACGTTCGGTGCTTGGATCGGTCGGATCGTGAAGACGTACGACTACATCAACCGCGTTGTTATAACGCTTCCGCTTTCGGTCTACGAGGGTACGTGGACAGACACTCTCCCCTCTCGTTGCTATGCCATCACCATGGTCTTGCGTGTGCGTAGGAAAATTTTTGAAATTACTACGTTCCCCAACAGTGGCATCCGAGCCTAGTTTTATGCGTTGATGTCATATGCACGAGTAGAACACAAGTGAGTTGTGGGCGATATAAGTCATACTGCTTACCAGCATGTCATACTTTGGTTCGGCGGTATTGTGAGATGAAGCGGCCCGGACCGACATTACGCCAGACGCTTACGCGAGACTGGTTTCACCGCTTGAGCACTCGTTGCTTAAAGGTGACCGCGGGTGTCTGTCTCTCTCACTTTAGTTGAACTGAGTGTGGCTACGCCCGGTCCTTGCGAAGGTTAAAACAGCACCAACTTGACAAACTATCGCTGTGGTTTTGATGCGTAGGTAAGAACGGTTCTTGCTCAGCCCGTAGCAGCCACGTAAAACTTGCAACAACAAAGTAGAGGACGCCTAACTTGTTTTTGCAGGGCATGTTGTGATGTGATGTGGTCAAGACGTGATGCTATATTTTATTGTATGAGATGATCATGTTTTGTAACCGAGTTATCGGCAATCGGCAGGAGCCATATGGTTGTCGCTTTATTGTATGAAATGCAACGCCATGTAATTGCTTTACTTTATCACTAAGCAGTAGCGATAGTCGTAGAAGCAATAGTTGGCGAGACGACAACGATGCTACGATGGAGGTCAAGGTGTCGCTACCGGTGACGATGGTGATCATGGCGGTGCTTCGAGATGGAGATCACAAGCACAAGATGATGATGACCATATCATATCACTTATATTGATTGCATGTGATGTTTATCCTTTATGCATCTTATCTTGCTTTGATTGACGGTAGCATTATAAGATGATCTCTCACTAAAATTATCAAGAAGTGTTCTCCCGAGTATGCACCGCTATGCGAAAGTTCTTCGTGTTGAGACACCACGTGATGATCGGGTGTGATAGGCTCTACGTTCAAATACAACGGGTGCAAAACAGTTGCACACGCCGAATACTCAAGGTTAAACTTGACGAGCCTAGCATATAACAGATATGGCCTCGAACACGGAGACCGAAGGTCGAACGTGAATCATATAGTAGATATGATCAACATAGTGATGTTCACCATTGAAACTACTCCATCTCACGTGATGATCGGACATGGTTTAGTTGATTTGGATCACGTAATCACTTAGATGACTAGAGAGATGTCTATCTAAGTGGGAGTTCTTAAGTAATATGATTAATTGAACTTTAATTTATCATGACCTTAGTCCTGGTAGTATTTTGCAAATTATGTTGTAGATCAATAGCTCGCGTTGTTGCTTCCCTATGTTTTTATATGTGTTCCTAGAGAAAATTGTATTGAAAGATGTTAGTAGCAATGATGCGGATTGGATCCGTGATCTGAGGTTTATCCTCATTGCTGCGCAGAAGAATTATGTCCTTAATGCACCGCTAGGTGATAGACCTATTGCAGGAGCAGATGTAGACGTTAGGAACATTTGGCTAGCTCAATATGAGCAGATACAGACGTTATGAACGTTTGGCTAGCTCAATATGATGACTACTTGATAGTTTAGTGCACCATGCTTAACGGCTTAGAATCGGGACTTCAAAGACGTTTTGAACGTCATGGACCATATGAGATGTTCCAGGAATTGAAGTTAATATTTCAAGCAAATACCCGAGTTGAGAGATATGAAGTCTCCAACAATTTCTATAGCTAAAAGATGGAGGAGAATCGCTCAACTAGTGAGCATGTGCTCAGATTGTCTGAGTACTTCAATCGCTTGAATCAAGTGGGAGTTAATCTTCCAGATAAGATAGTGATTGACAGAATTCTCTAGTCACCATCACTAAGTTAGTAGAACTTCGTGATGAACTATAGTATGCAAGGGATGACGAAAAAGATTCTCGAGCTCTTCGCGATGCTAAAATCGGCGAAGGTAGAAATCAAGAAAAACATCAAGTGTTGATGGTTGACAAGACCACTAGTCTCAAGGAAAATGGCAAAGGGAAGAAGGGGAACTTCAAAAGGAACGGCAAGCAAGTTGCTGCTCGAGTGAAGAAGCCCAAGTCTAGACCTAAGCCTGAGACTGAGTACTTTTGCTGCAATGGAACTGGTCACTGGAAGCGGAACTACCCCTGAATATTTGGTGGATAAGAAGGATGGCAAAGTGAACAAGGTTATATTTGATATACAGGTTATTGATGTGTGCCTTACTAGTGTTTATAGTAGCCCCTGAGTATTTGATACTCGTTTGGTTGCTAAGATTAGTAACTCAAACAGGAGTTACTGAATAAACAGAGACTAGTTGAAGGGAAGTGACGATGAGTGTTGGAAGTAGTTCCAAGATTGATATGATCATCATCGCACACTCCCTATACTTTCGGGATTAGTATGGAACCTAAATAAGTGTTATTTGGTGTTGAGCATAAATATGATTTGATCATGTTTATTGCAATACGGTTATTCATTTAAGTAAGAGAATAATTTGTTGTTCGTGTTACATGAATAAAACCTTATATGGTTACACACCCAATGAAAATGGTTCATTGGATCTCAATCATAGTGATACACATATTCATAATATTGAAACCAAAAGATGCAAAGTTAATAATGATAGTGCAACTTATTTGTGGCACCGCCGTTTAGGTCATATTGGTGTAAAGCGCATGAAGAAAACTCCATGTCGATGGACTTTTGGAATCACTTGATTATGAATCATTTGATGCTTGCGAACCGTGCCTTTTGGGCAAGATGACTAAAACTCCGTTCTCCGGAACAATGGAACAAGCTACTGACTTATTGGAAATAATACATACCGATGTATGCGATCCAATGAGTGTTGATGCTCGTGGCAAGTATTGTTATTTTCTGACCTTCACAGATGATTTGAGCAGATATGGGTATATCTACTTGATGAAACATAAGTCTGAAATAATTGAAAAGTTCAAAGAATTTCAGAGTGAAGTGGAAAATCATCGTAACAAGAAAATAAAGTTTCTGCGATCTGATCGTGGAGATAAATATTTGAGTTACGAGTTTGGTCTTCATTTGAAACAATGTGAAATAGTTTCGCAAATCACGCCATATGGAACACCACAGCATAATGATGTGTCCGAAAGTCGTAACCGCACTTTATTGGATACGGTGCGATCTATGATGTCTCTTATCAGTTTACCACTATCGTTTTGGGGTTATGCATTAGAGACAGCTGCATTCACGTTTAATAGGGCAACATCTAAATCCGTTGAGGCGACACCGTATGAACTATGGTTTAACAATAAACCTAAGCTGTCGTTTCTTAAAGTTTGGAGTTGTGATGCTTATGTGAAAAAGTTTTCACCTGATAAGCTCGAACCCAAATCGGAGAAGTGCGTCTTCATAGAATACCCAAAGGAAACTGTTGGGTACACCTTCTATCATAGGTCTAAAGGCAAAACATTCGTTGCTAAGATGGATCCTTTCTAGAGAAGGAGTTTTCTCTCGAAAGAAGTGACTGGGAGGAAAGTAGAACTTGATAAGGTAATTGTACCTTCTCCCTTATTGGAAAGTAGTTCATCACGTAAATCAGTTTCGATGATTCCTACACCAATTAGTAAGGAAGTTAATGATGATGATCATGAAACTTCAGATCAAGTTGCTACCAAACCTCGTGAGGTCTTCCGGAGTAAGATCCGCACCAGAGTGGTACGGTAATCATGTTCGGAAGTCATGTTACTAGACCATGATGAACCTACGAAATATGAGGAAGCGATGATGAACCCAGATTCGCGAAATGTCTTGAGGCCATGAAATCTGAGATGGGATCCATATATGAGAACAAAGTGTGGACTTTGATGGAGTTGCCCGATGATCGGCAAGCCATATTATATAAATGGATCTTCAAGAGGAAGACAGATGCTGATAGTAGTATTACTATCTACAAAGCTCGAGTTGTCGCAGAAAGGTTTTCGACAAGTTCAAGGTGTTGATTACAATGAGATTTTCTCAACTGTAGCGATGCTTAAGTCTGTCCGAATCATGTTAGCAATTGCCACATTTTATGAAATCTGGCAAATGGATGTCAAAACTACATTCTTTAATGGATTTATTAAAGAAGAGTTGTATATGATGCAACGAGTAAGGTTTTGTCAATCCTAAAGGAGCTAACAAAATGCGCAAGCTCCAGCGATCCATCTATGGACTGGTGCAAGCATCTCGGAGTTGGAATAAACGCTTTGATAGTGTGATCAAAGCATATGGTTTTATATGCACTTTTGGAGAAGCTCATATTTACAAGAAAGTGAGTGGGAGCACTACAGCCTTTCTGATAAGTATATGTGAATGACATATTGTTGATCGGAAATAATGTAGAATTATTCTGCAAAGCATAAAGGAGTGTTTGAAAGGAGTTTTTTTTTAAAGAAGACCTCGTTGAAGCTGCTT
The DNA here is from genome assembly GCA_021605145.1 of Aegilops bicornis. Taxonomy (NCBI): domain Eukaryota; kingdom Viridiplantae; phylum Streptophyta; class Magnoliopsida; order Poales; family Poaceae; genus Aegilops; species Aegilops bicornis. The sequence continues at coordinate 799,485,201 of CM038671.1, read as the reverse complement.
ACATATTGAGCATCAAGATCTATAGAGATAGACACTTGATAAGTTTTTCAATGAATACATACCTTGACAAGATTTTGAAGTAGTTCAAAATGGAACAGTCAAAGAAAGAGTTCTTGCCTGTGTTACAAGGTGTGAGATTGAGTAAGACTCAAAACCCGACCACGGCAGTAAGATAGAAAGAGAATGAAAGTCATTCCCTATGCATCAGCCATAGGTTCTATAAAGTATGTCATGTTGTGTACCAGATCTATTGCATACCCTACCACTAAGCTTGGCAAGGGAGTGCAATAGTGATCTAGGAGTAGATCAATGGACAGCGGTCAATATTATCCTTAGTAGAATAAGGATATGTTTCTCGATTATGGAAGTGAGAAAAAAAGGTTCGTCGTAAAGGGTTACGTCGATGCAAGTTTTAACACTAATCTAAATGACTCTGAGTCTCAATCTGGATACATATTGAAAGTGGGAGCAATTAGCTAGAGTAGCTCCATGCAGAGCATTGTAGACATAGAAATTTGCAAAATACTTACGACTCTGAATGTGACAGACCCGTTGACTAAAATTATCTCACAAGCAAAACATGATCACACCTTAGTACTCTTTGGGTGTTAATCACATAGCGATGTGAACTAGATTACTGACTCTAGTAAACCCTTTGGGTGTTAACCACATATAGATGTGAACTATTGATGTTAAATCACATGGCGATGTGAACTAGATTATTGACTCTAGTGCAAGTGGGAGACTGAAGGAAATATGCCCTAGAGGCAATAATAAAGTTATTATTTATTTCCTTATATCATGATAAATGTTTATTATTCATGCTAGAATTGTATTAACCGAAACATAATACATGTGTGAATACATAGACAAACAGTGTCACTAGTATGCCTCTACTTGACTAGCTCGTTAATCAAAGATGGTTATGTTTCCTAACCATAGACATGAGTTGTCATTTGATTAACGGGATCACATCATTAGGAGAATGATCTGATTGACATGACCCATTCTGTTAGCCTAGCACTTGATCGCTTAGTATGTTGCTATTGCTTTCTTCATGACTTATACATGTTCCTGTAACTATGAGATTATGCAACTCCGTTTACGGAGGAACACTTTGGGTGCTACCAAACGTCACAACGTAATCGGGTGATTATAAAGGAGTACTACAGGTGTCTCCAAAGGTACATGTTGGGTTGGCGATTTCGAGATTAGGTTTTGTCACTCCGATTACCGGAGAGGTATCTCTGGGCCCTCTCGGTAATGCACATCACTATAAGCCTTGCAAGCAATGTAGCTAATGAGTTAGTTACGGAATGATGCATTACGTAACGAGTAAAGAGACTTGCCGGTAACGAGATTGAACTAGGTATTGGATACCGACGATCAAATCTCGGGCAAGTAACATACCGATGACAAAGGGAACAAAGTATGTCGTTATGCGGTTTGACCAATAAAGATCTTCGTAGAATATGTAGGAACCAATATGGGCATCCAGGTTCCGCTATTGGTTATTGACCGAGAATAGTTCTAGGTCATGTCTACATAGTTCTCGAACCCGTAGGGTCCGCACGCTTAAGGTTTCGATGATGCTTATATTATGAGTTTGCATGTTTTGATGTACCGAAGGAGTTCGGAGTCCCGGATGAGATCGGGGACATGACGAGGAGTCTCGAAATGGTCGAGACGTAAAGATTCATATATTGGATGATATGTTTAGGCCAAGGGGTCAAGCCCATGAGGCTTTAGGTCGGTGCAAAAGGAGTTTTTCTGAGGCGGGGCCAAACGCCGGAGACCTGGCGTCGCCCTGGGCCGACGCCGAGGCCCATGGCGTCTGGGCGACGCCAAGGATTGTGGCGTTTGGTCCTGGAGTCCGAGTGGGACTCTTGCCTTTCGGGCAAAACCGACTTTGAGGAGGTTTTTGCTCCAAGTTTCGACCCCGGGGCTCAACATATAAATAGAGGGGCAGGGCTAGCACCAAAGACACAACAATTGATCCCTTGGATCTCTTAGCCGTGTGCGGTGCCCCCTTCCACGATATTCCACCTCGGTCATATCATCGCAAAGTTTAGGCGAAGCCCTGCGCCGGTAGAGCATCATCATCGTCACCACGCCGTCGTGCTGACGAAACTCATCCCCGACACTTTGCTTTGGATCGAGTCCGGGATCGCCATCGAGCTGAACGTGTGCAGAACTCGGAGGTGCCGTACGTTCGGTGCTTGGATCGGTCGGATCGTGAAGACGTACGACTACATCAACCGCGTTGTTATAACGCTTCCGCTTTCGGTCTACGAGGGTATGTGGACAGACACTCTCCCCTCTCGTTGCTATGCCATCACCATGGTCTTGCGTGTGCGTAGGAAAATTTTTGAAATTACTACGTTCCCCAACATCATTGTGCCAGGCTCTATGGAAGAGGGCAAAGGAGTTATGCCGAAGGGCCATGGTCGTGCGCCAGTCTTCGCCTTGCACGGTCAAGGCAGATCAATGGAGGGTGGCCAAGGATCACCGAAGTACGACGACCATGCGATAGTGACATCCTTGGATGCGACTATATCGGCGTGGTTTGAAGGGTGAGTTCCTCTCTTCTCTCGATTTCTCAAAATGCAATAGATTACTTATAGATGGATATTTGCTGCCAAATCTGCAATGGAAAAAACACAAAGATTAGGTTCATATACACAAGTATGTTCAAATATCTTGGTTAATATGTTTACACATGACACTTTTTTTCATTTAAAATATCAAGCAAGTATGTTCATACGCATATGATATTTTGCACATGGGTTATGTCTGCACATGCTAATGTATAAGGAAGACATAGGAGTAGAAAGTACTGATGATTAGGTTGATTTGGCTTTTACAGGATGGGTCCGAATTCAACTTAACTGCTGGAAATTAAAATGCTTGGCAACCTAAAAAAAGCTATAAAGGATATCCATTGCTTTTGCATTGAGAAGGTTATCGACTCTAATGTAACAAATTATAAGGAACCAGTTGAATCAATCGTAGAGCAGTACCCGCCATGTTATTTGGAAGTTGCACATGTTCACTACTATGATGTTTTTCTTAAAAGCTATCCTAATGTAACATATGACTAATAATTGGTTTATATTTGAGAAACACTCTAAGAAAAAGGTTTTGCGCAAGTTCGTTGCATATTGTGATCCATCTGAACCATATGAGCTATATCACGGAGTGGTATAGTGATGTACATATATAGCCAATCTAACAACATAGAACAAGATGATAGTTATCTTTGCAACCCAGTACCTGAGAATGAGCTTGTTGGTGTTATGAGGAAAACATTTATTTAAAAGATGAACCCGTACCTCTTATCGTGGTTCCTTGTTCCGATATGGAAAAGTACTAAGACAATGTTCTTGATCATGAGATTGAGGCTGAGAGCGAGGATGAGAGCATGTCAGAGGTTGTAGTATAGAAAGATGAGGATGATGAGGAATTGCACGAGGCAGATCATGCACCACATTTAGAATATGATAAGTTAGATCCAGCAATGACCGATGGCAGAAAATATCCCAATATGGCAGCGTTTAAGTTGGCGCTTTCTCAGCATGCAATCAAACATGAATTTGAGACACTGAGAAGAGTGCACCACATAGGTTCAAGGCTTATTGTCCAGGAAGGGATGAAGACAAGTGTCCATGGAGGCTATATGCTTCTACAATGGAAGATGGGTGCATCATAATGGCAATTTTCTAACTTTACATGTGTGCTGAAATTGTTAAAAGATCTTTACTAATTATCTATGTTCCTCTTTTGTAGGTGAGAACGAACTTTTGTGGTCATGATTGGTCTAGTACAAGAAGAAAGAAGAAGGTGAAAAATGCAAACAAGCACCGAAAATGTGAGCACATGAAGGCCCGGCTAATTGAGGATGCAACTCTAGGACCAAAGGCATTGAAAAACAAGCTTAAAGAGCAGCATGGAGTCAACATCAACTACAAGACATCATCACTCCTTAAAACCTCGGGCCTGGAGGAACTTAATCTCCTGTGGGAGATGAAAGTGCATATGAATATTCAGATCTTCCTTTTGCAATTGGTATGGGGAAGACTACCCTCGAGTATCGATGTTCGCAAAAGGAACGGTCCTAGTAATGGGAATTGCCCACTATGCGACATTCTGGAAGACTCCAACCACATATTCTTCACATTCCCGGCTACGATCGTCCTATGGAGTTTCCTTCCGAAGGGGATTGGTGGCACTTGGTGCCATGGAAACCTTCCAGATATGTTTCAGGAAGTGCGTAATATGCCACCTAGTCAACGACCCACAATGTGGGTGGTAGTTAGCGCCCTGACTTGGACTCTATGGAACATCCGTAATAAGCTAGTGATTGAGCGTGTGATCCTGCGACGTGCAACTGATGCTATTTACAAATTGTGTGGCTACCTACAACTCTGGAGACCGCTCAGTAAACGATGTGCTCGAGACACAGGATCATCGCCGATCTCCGTTTAGTCGCCATCCGACATGCGCCTCCGACTCCTCCACCACAGCCTGAGCCAGATTAGCATGCTTGCTGGCATCCGTACTTTGCAGGGGTTGTTGTGTTGTGCCCCCTGTTGGGGAACGTAGCAGAAATTCAAAATTTTCCTACGTATCACCAAGATCTATCTATGGAGAAACTAGCAACGAGGGGAAGGAGAGTGCATCTACATACCCTTGTAGATTGCTAAGCGGAAGCGTTCAAGAGAACGGGGTTGAAGGAGTCGTACTCGTCGTGATCCAAATCACCGAAGATCCTAGTGCCGAGCAGACGGCACCTCCGCGTTCAACACACGTACAGCCCTGGCGTCTCCCACGCCTTGATCCAGCAAGGAGAGAGGGATAGGTTGAGGAAGACTCCATCCAGCAGCAGCACAACGGCATGGTGGTGATGGAGGAGCGTGGCAATCCCGCAGGGCTTCGCCAAGCACCACGGGAGAGGAGGAGGAGGAGAGGCAGGGTGCACCAAGAGAGGGAGAAAACTCATGTGTGTTGGGCAGCCCCATACCCCAAGTATATATAGGGGAGGGGAAGGCTGCGCCCCCATCTAGGGTTTCCACCCCCAAGGGGTGCGGCCAGCCCTAGATGGGGCTTGGGGAGGCAGCCAAAAGGGGAGGGAGAGGGAGGCGCCCACTAGATGGGCCTTAGGGCCCATCTGCCCTAGGGTTTGCCCCCTCCCACTCTCCCTTGCGCCTTGGGCCCCTTGTGGGGGGCGCACCAGCCCACCTGGGGCTGATTCCCTCCCACACTTGGCCCATGTAGCCCTCCGGGGTTAGTGGCCCCACTTGGTGGACCCCCGGGACCCTCCCGGTGGTCCCGGTACGTTACCGGAAAAACCCGAAACTTTTCTGGTGACCAAAACAGGACTTCCCATATATAAATCTTTACCTCCGGACCATTCCGGAACTCCTCGTGACGTCCGGGATCTCATCCGGGACTCCGAACACCATTCGGTAACCACATACAAACTTCCTTTATAACCCTAGCGTCATCGAACCTTATGTGTAGACCCTACGGGTTCGGGAACCATGCGCACATGACCGAGACGTTCTCCGGTCAATAACCAACAGCGGGATCTGGATACCCATGTTGGCTCCCACATATTCCACGATGATCTCATCGGATGAACCCACGATGTCAAGGACTCAATCGATCCCGTATACAATTCCCTTTGTCTAGCGGTATTGTACTTGCCCGAGATTCGATCGTCGGTATCCCGATACCTTGTTCAATCTCGTTTCCGGCAAGTCTCTTTACTTGTTCCGTAACACATCATCCCGCGATCAACTCCTTGATCACATTGTGCACATTATGATGATGTCCTACCGAGTGGGCCCAGAGATACCTCTCCGTTGACACGGAGCGACAAATCCCAGTCTCGATTCGTACAACCCAATGACACTTTCGGAGATACCTGTAGTGCACCTTTATAGTCACCCAGTTACGTTGTGACGTTTGGTACACCCAAAGCATTCCTACGGTATCCGGGAGTTGCACAATCTCATGGTCTAAGGAAATGATACTTGACATTAGAAAAGCTTTAGCATACGAACTACGATCTTGTGCTAGGCTTAGGATTGGGTCTTGTCCATCACATCATTCTACTAATGATGTGATCCCGTTATCAATGACATCCAATGTCCATGGTCAGGAAACCGTAACCATCTATTGATCAACGAGCTAGTCAACTAGAGGCTTACTAGGGACATGGTGTTGTTCATGTATCCACACATGTATCTGAGTTTCCTATCAATACAATTATAGCATGGATAATAAACGATTATCATGAACAAGGAAATATAATAATAACTAATTTATTATTGCCTCTAGGGCATATTTCCAACAGTCTCCCACTTGCACTAGAGTCAATAATCTAGTTCACATCGGCATGTGATTAACACTGATAGGTCACATCGCCATGTGACCAACATCTCAAGAGTTTACTAGTGTCTGTAAACTAGTTCACATCATCATGTGATTAAGACTCAATGAGTTCTGAGGTTTGATCATGTTTTGCTTGTAAGAGAGGTTTTAGTCAACGGGTCTGTAACATTCAGATCCGTATGTACTTTGCAATTCTCTATGTCATATTGTAAATGCTGCTTTCACGCTCCACTTGGAGCTATTCCAAATGGTTGCTCCACTATACGTATCCATTTTGCTACTCAGAGTCATTCGGATAGGTGTTAAAGCTTGCATCGACGCAACTCTTTACGTCGAACTCTTTATCACCTCCATAATCGAGAAACATGACCTTATTTACTCCAAGGACAATTTTGACCGCTGTCCAATGATCCATTCTTGGATCATTCTTGTACCCCTTGACTGACTCATGGCAAGGCACACTTCTGGTGCGGTACACAACATAGCATACTATAGAGCCTATGTCTAAGGCATAGGGGACGACCTTTGTCCTTTCTCTCTATTCTGCCGTGGTCGAGCTTTAAGTCTTAACTTCGTACCTTACATCTCAGGCAAGAACTCCTTCTTTGACTGATCCATCTTGAACACCTTCAAGATCATGTCAAGGTATGTGCTCATTTGAAAGTATTATTGATCTATCCTTATAGATCTCGATGCTCAATGTTCAAGTAGTTTAATCCAGGTTTTCTATTGAAAAACATCTTTCAAATAACCCTATATGGTTTCCAGAAATTCTACATCATTTCTGATCATCAATATGTCAACAACATATACTCATCAGAAATTCTATAGTGCTCCCACTCACTTCTTTGGAAATACGAGTTTCTCATAAACTACATATAAACCCAAAATCTTTGATCGTCTCATCAAAGCGTACATTCCAACTCCGAGATGCTTACTCCAGTCCTTAGAAGGATTGCTGGAGCTTTGCATACTTGTTAGCATCCTTCAGGATTGACAAAACCTTCTGGTTGTATCACATATGACCTTTCCTCAAGAATAACACCGAGGAAACAATGTTTTGACATCCTATCTGCAAGATTTCATAAATGCAGCTAATGCTAACATGATTCCGACGGACTTAAGCATCGCTACGGATGAGAAAATATCACCGTAGTCAACTCCTTGAACTTGTGAAAAACTCTTCGCCACAAGTCGAGCTTCACAGACGGTGACATCACCGTTCACGTCCGTCTTCTTCTTAAAGATCCATTCATCTCAATGGCTTGCCGATCATCGGGCAAGTCCACCAAAGTCCATGCTTTGTTCTGATATATGGATACTATCTCGGATTTCATGGCTTCTAACCATTTGTCGGAATTTGGGCCCACCATTGCTTCTCCATAGCTCGTAGGTTCATTGTTGTCTAGCAACATGACCTTCAAGATGTGATTGCGTACCACTCAAGTAGTACGCATCCTTGTCACCCCACGAGGTAATGCGTTAGTGACTTGATCCAAACTTCATGATCACTATCATAAGCTTCTACTTCAATTGGTGTAGGCGCCACAGGAACAACTTCCTGTGCCCTGCTACACACTAGTTGAAATGACGGTTCAATAACCTCATCAAGTCTCCACCATCCTCCCACTCAACTTTTCGAGACAAACTTTTCCTCGAGAAAGGACCCGATTCAAGAAACAATCCCTATTGCTTTCGGATCTGAATTAAGAGGTATACCCAACTGTTTTGGGTGTCCTATGAAGATGCATTTTGTCCGCTTTGGGTTCGAGCTTATCAACCTGAAACTTTTCACATAAGCGTCGCAGCCCCAAACTTTTAAGAAACGACAGCTTAGGTTTCTCTAAACCATAGTTCATACGGTGTCGTCTCAACGGAGTAACGTGGTGCCCTATTAAAGTGAGTGCGGTTGTCTCTAATGCCTAACCCATGAACGATAGTGGTAATTCGATAAGAGACATCATGGTACGCACCATATCCAATAAGGTGCAACTATGATGTTCGGACACACCATCACACTATGGTGTTCCAGGCGGTATTAGTTGTGAAACAATTTCCACAATGTCTCAATTGTGTACCAAACTCGCAACTCAGACATTCATCTCTATGATCACATCACAGACATTTTATCCTCTTGTCACGAAGATCTTCAACTTCACTCTGAAATTACTTGAACCTTTCAATAATTCAGACTTGTGTTTCATCAAGTAAATATACTCAACATCTACTCAAATCATCTGTGAAGTAAGAACATAACGATATTCATCGCATGCCTCAGACTCATTGGACTGCACACATCAAAATGTGTTACTTCCAACAAGTTGCTATCTTGTTCCATCTTACTGAAACCGAGGCTTTTCAGTCATCTTGCCCATGTGGTATGATTTGCATATCTCAAGTGATTCAAAATCAAGTGAGTCCAAATGATCCATCTGCATGGAGCTTCTTCATGCGTATACACCAATAGACATGGTTCACATGTCTCAAACTTTTCAAAAATGAGTGAGTCCAAAGATCCATCAACATGGAGCTTCTTCATGCTTTATACCAATATGACTTACATGGCGGTGCCACAAGTAAGTAGTACTATCATTACTATCTTATATCTTTTGGCATGAAAATGTGTATCACTACGATCGAGATTCAATAAACCATTCCTTTAGGTGCAAGACCATTGAAGGTGTTATTCAAATAAATAGAGTAACCATTATTCTCCTTAAATGAATAACCATATTGCGATAGACATAATCCAATCATGTCTATGCTCAACGCAAACACCAAATGACAATTATTCTGGTTTAATACTAATCTTGATGGTAGAGGGAGCGTGCGATGATTAATCACATCAAACTTGGAAACACTTCCAACACATATCGTCAGCCCACCTTTAGCTAGTCTTCGTTTATTCCGTAGCCTTTTATTTCGAATTACTAACACTTAGCAACCGAACCGGTATCTTAATACCCTGGTGCTAGTAGGAGTACTAGTAAAGTACACATTAACATAATGTATATCCAATATACTTCTATCGACCTTGCCAGCCTTCTCATCTACCAAGTATCTAGGGTAATGCTGCTCAAGTGGCAGTTCCCCTTATTCCAGAAGCACTTAGTCTCGGGTTTGGGTTCAACCTTGGGTTTCTTCACTGGAGCAGCAATCGATTTGCCGTTTCATGAAGTGCCCTTCTTGCCCTTGCCCTTCTTGAAACTAGTGGTTTCACCAACCATCAACAATTGATGCTCCTTCTTGATTTCTACATTCGCGGTGTCGAACATTGCGAATAGCTCAAGGATCATCATATCTATCCCTGATATGTTATAGTTCAGCACGAAGCTTCTAGCAGCTTGGTGGCAATGACTTTGGAGAAACATCACTATCTCATCTGGAAGATCAACTCCCACTCGATTCAAGTGATTGTTGCACTCGGACAATCTGAGCACAAGCTCAACGATTGAGCTTTCTCCCTTAGTTTGCAGGCTAAGAAAATCGCCGGAGGTCTCATACCTCTTGGCGTGAGCACGAGCCTGAAATCCCAATTTCAGCCCTCGAAACATCTCATATGTTCCGCGACGTTTCGAAAACGTCTTTGGTGCCTCTACTCTAAACCATTTAACTGAACTATCACGTAGTTATCAAAATGTGTGTGTCCGATGTTCGCAACATCCACAAACGACGTTTGGGGTTCAGCACACTGAGCGGTGCATTAAGGACATAAACCTTCTACTGTCCGCATAATTGCTACTGTCACCTTTCAACTATATTTTCTCTAGGAACATATCTAAACAGTGGAACTAAAGCGCGAGCTTACGACATAATTTGCAAAGATCTTTTGACTATGTTCAGGATAATTAAGTTCATCTAATGAACTCCCACTCAGATAGACATCCCTCTGGTCATCTAAGTGATTACATGATCTGAGTCAACTAGGCCGTGTCCGATCATCACGTGAGACGGACTAGTCATCATCGGTGAACATCTTCATGTTGATCGTATCTACTATACGACTCATGCTCGACCTTTCGGTCTCTGTGTTCCAAGGCCATGTCTGTACATGCTAGGCTCGTCAAGTTAACCCTAAGTGTATTGCATGTGTTCCGAGGCCATGTCTGTACATGCTAGGCTCGTCAACACCGTTGTATGTGAACGTAAGAATCCATCACACCCGATCATCACGTGGTGCTTAGAAGCGACGAACTTTAGCAACGGTGCACAGTTAGGGAGAACACTTCTTGAAATTGTTGTAAGGATCATCTTATTTACTACCGTCGTTCTAAGTAAACAAGATGCGTAAACATAATAAACATCACATGCAATTATATATAGTAGTGACATGATATGGCCAATATCATATAGCTCCATTGATCTCCATCTTCGGGCTCCATGATCATCATCGTCACCGCATGACACCATGATCTCCATCATCATGTCTTCATGAAGTTGTCTCGCCAACTATTACTTCTACTACTATGGCTACCGGTTAGCAATAAAGTAAAGTAATTACATGGCGTTGTTTAATGACACGCAGGTCATACAATAAATAAAGACAACTCCTACGGCTCCTGCCGGTTGTCATACTCATCGACATGCAAGTCGTGAATCCTATTACAAGAACATGACCAATCTCATACATCACATATCATTCATCACATTCTTCTTGGCCATATCACATCACATAGCATACCCTGCAAAAACAAGTTAGACGTCCTCTAATTGTTGTTTGCATGTTTTACGTGGCTGCTATGGGTTTCTAGCAAGAACGTTTCTTACCTCACGCAAAACCACAACGTGATATGCCAATTGCTATTTACCCTTCATAAGGACCCTTTTCATCGAATCCGTTCCGACTAAAGTGGGAGAGACTGGCACCCGCTAGCCACCTTATGCACCAAGTGCATGTCTGTCGGTGGAACCTGTCTCACGTAAGAGTACGTGTAAGGTCGGTCCGGGCCGCTTCATCCCACAATACCGTCGAAACAAGATTGGACTAGTAACGGTAAGCATATTGAACAAAATCAACGCCCACAACTACTTTGTGTTCTACTCGTGCAAAGAATCTACGCAATAGACCTAGCTCATGATGCCATCATGGGGAACGAGCAGAAATTCAAAATTTTCCTACGTATCACCAAGATCTATTTATGGAGAAACTAGCAACGAGGGGAAGGAGAGTGCATCTACATACCCTTGTAGATCGCTAAGCGAAGCGTTCAAGAGAACGGGGTTGAAGGAGTCGCATTGCCGTGATCCAAATCACCGGAGATCCTAGTGCCGAACGGACGGCACCTCCGCGTTCAACACACGTACAGCCCGGTGACGTCTCCCACGCCTTGATCCAGCAAGGAGAGAGGGAGAGGTTGAGGAAGACTCCATCCAGCAGCAGCACAACGGCATGGTGGTGATGGAGGAGCGTGGCAATCCCGCAGGGCTTCGCCAAGCACCGCGGGAGAGGAGGAGGAGGAGAGGCAGGGCTGCACCAAGAGAGGGAGAAAACTCATGTGTGTTGGGCAGCCCCAAACCCCAAGTATATATAGGGGATGGGAGGGCTGCGCCCCCATCTAGGGTTTCCACCCCCAAGGGGTGCGGCCAGCCCTAGATGTGGCTTGGGGAGGCGGCCAAAAGGGGAGGGAGAGGGAGGCGCCCACTAGATGGGCCTTAGGGCCCATCTGCCCTAGGGTTTGCCCCCTCCCACTCTCCCTTGCGCCTTGGGCCCCTTGTGGGCGCACCAGCCCACCCGGGCTGGTTCCCTCCCACACTTGGCCCATGCAGCCCTCCGGGGTTAGTGGCCCCACTTGGTGGACCCCGGGACCCTCCCGTGGTCCCGATGCGTTCTGGAAAA